>CM056053.1:217460940-218060940 GCA_029574335.1 Rana kukunoris | reverse complement strand
GCGCTCTGTGTCCCGTGATGTACTTCAAGAAAAGGATTTTACAGGTAAGCTTTTTATTAAAAATCCTATTTTTGGGGTGTAATTTGTGGTAAGCACATGCTGTGTGTGAGAAATAACCTACTAATATGATAATTTTATGGAAAATTAAAAAAAAACTTGCCACATTTCTTACTAAATACCTTGGAATGTCTACTTTCCAAAAAGGGGTCATTTGTGCTGTCCTGGCTTGTTAGGGTCTCAATAAATGAGATAGGTCATCAGTACTTTAAGTGTGATACATTTTCAGAGATTGGCACCATGGCTTGTGGACTCTGTAACTTTCACAAAGACCAAATAATTTACACAAATTTGGGTTATTTTTAACCAAAGATATGTAGCAGTATAAATTTTGGACAAAAGGGATTTTAAGTGCCCAGTGGTTAAATGACCCAAAATAAGCATGCTTTTCAAGAAAGTGAAAAGAAAATCTTGCATGCTTATTTGTCAGTGAAGCGTTGAACTAGTGGGTTATTGACACAAGAAGGTTAATGACAGCTAAGCAATCAACCTTTTTCAGGAGAAAAAGTCTACGATTCTCTGATTTCTTTTTTTTTTTCATTCAATTATTTTTATTTATTTTTTCTTTATCACTGCTTTACACATACATATATCCGTCAGGCAAGAGTACAAGCGGTTTGTTGACAAATTACTTATATACAGATTAAAACGGCTAGTTACTGTGCCCCTGTCGGGTTAATAACTCGTGCACTGTTACATAGATGTTGTATTCCTCCCCCCCCCCCCGCGTTCCCGCCTCCCATCCCCTTACCCCCCGCCCTCCCCTGCGAGCATGCAGACCTAATTATGGGTAGGTTAAATTATAGATAGTTGCCACCTTTCCTGTGGTTTAACCACTTCAGCCCCGGACCATATTGCTGTCCAAAGACCAGAGCACTTTTTGAGATTCGCCGCTGCGTCGCTTTAACTGACAATTGCGCGGTCGTGCGACGTGGCTCCCAAACAAAATTGGCGTCCTTTTTTTCCCACAAATAGAGCTTTCTTTTGGTGGTATTTGATCATCTCTGCGGTTTTTATTTTTTGCGCTATAAACAAAAACAGAGCGACTATTTTGAAAAAAATGCAATATTTTTTACATTTTTCTATAATAAATATCCCCAAAAATATATTAAAAAAAAATATTTTTCCCTCAGTTTAGGCCGATACGTATTCTTCTACATATTTTTCGTAAAAAAAAATCGCAATTAGCGTTTATTGATTGGTTTGCGCAAAAGTTATAGCGTTTACAAAATAGGGGGTAGTTTTATGGCATTTTTATTATTATTTTTTTTTTACTAGTAATGGCGGCGATCAGCGTTTTTTTTTTTCGGTACTGCGATATTATGGCGGGCACTTCGGACACTTTTGACACATTTTTGGGACCATTGGCATTTTTTTAGCGATCAATGCTATAAAAATGCATTGGATTACTATAAAAATGCCATTGGCAGTGAAGGGGTTAACACTAGGGGGCAGGGAAGGGGTTAAGTGTGTTCCTAGTGTGTTCTAACTGTATGGGGGGGGGTGGACTCACTAGGGGAATCACTGATCTTCCGTTCATACATTGTATGAACAGAAAATCAGCGTTTCCCCCGCTGACAGGAACGAGCGCTGTGTGTTTTCACACACAGCTCCCGTTCCCCGCTCTGTAACGAGCGATCGCGTGTGCCCGGCGGCGATCGCGCCCGCCGGGCACACGCACGGGACTCGGGGGCGAGCGGGGGGCGCGCGCGAGGGCCGCCGGCGGCGCGCACGCGCCCCCTAGTGGCCGCGACGTAGAGCTACGGGCTCTCGCGCACCCGTGCCGACCTGCCGCCGTATTACTGCGGCGGCTGGTCGGCAAGCGGTTAATATTTGATGCAGGTGGGAGCAGGCATACGGGGGCTCGCTCAAGGGGGGGCCCCCGTATGCCTAAGCTCCAGCCTCAGGAATACCTACCCTGGTTCCTCGCCTGTTAACTGCCATAATCTCCATATTTTTACAAACTTGTCATACTTCCCCTGAATGATATAGTGTACCCTTTCGTTTGAGATTGTTTGTTTCATAGCTGCTAACCAGTTCTCTATAGATGGGGGAGCCTGAGCTTGCCATTTTTGTGCAATTATTTTGCGAGCCTGAAATAGGCACCTTGCGGTACCTTGGTATCGTCCAGACATCCCAGGAGGCAAATCCTGGCTGCTGGAACAAGGGCAGACCTAAATTTCTCATTTATCAGTGTTATAATGCCCACCCAGAAGCTGTATAATTTTGGGCACTTCCAGACCATGTGAAGAAGATCTCCTTTATTGTTACATCTTGGGCACTCATTATTGGGTCTCCAACCCAGCTTAAACATTTTATGGGGAGTGTGATAGACCCTATATATTAAGAATAGGTGAGACAGTCTTTGAGCCGGGGCAATGGACGCCCAGGCTCCTTGACGGAGAATCCTATCCCACTGATCTGGGGAAATTGTGCCCAGATCTCTCTCCCAGGCCACTTTGCTCTTCCGCGGGCCTTCTCTACTTAATGCCCTCGCTCCCATATGTTGCGGAGATTAAGCCCTTGGCTTGTGTTGCCTCAATTACAGGAGACAGGACAGGCATCTGTGTCTACTCAACTGTTTTAGAGGCAAATTGTACTTGTATAGCATGGCGAACCTGGAGATATTTAAAGAAGGATTTATTTGGGATTTTAAATTCGCTTACTAAATCTTGAAATTGCTTCATAACATTGCCCTTGAAAATGTGTTTAAGGCGATATATACCTTTGTTCGCCCAGTCCCTCGAGACTTCTATACTTAACATCTCCTGAAGATTGTTGTTGTTCCAGATAGGAGAAAATTCTGACGGGCCCACATACCCCAGGATTGTTTTTGTTGTATGCCTTGTTTTGGTGATTAATTTTGTAGTTGCATGATTATAGCCGAAATAATCTGCTTCTAGGGCTTCAGCTAGGGCTAATTTGTGTGGGTTATTTATCAATAGGAGTCAGTTATTGATATCTGTTCTTTCTGCGGTTCCGCATCCGGCCAGATGTTGCAGTTGTGCTGCCAGAAAATATAATTTTGGATGGGGAACCGCCATTCCCCCCCTCCTTGACCGGCAATTGTAGAGTCTGTAGACTTATCCTAGGTTGCCCTCCCTTCCAAATTAGATCTCTAAATAAGGAGTTTATCTTTTTAAACCACTTGTGTCCTATCCATATTGGCGAGTTGTGTAGAAGGTATAATAGTTGTGGCTGCCAGATCATTTTAATTAAGTTACAGCGTCCTGCAACAGACAGGGGCAGTCTTTTCCATATGTCGCATTTATATTTCCACTTTAATAATAGTGGGTCTAGGTTTAAAGTGAGGAAATGGGTAACATCTTTTGAAATCCAGATCCCTAGATACTTAATTTTAGGGCTAATGGATATTTGGGAGAGGCTTGACATCAGTTGGGGGTCTACTGGGTCCACTGGTAACAGGGCTGACTTCGACCAATTAATCGTGAGACCCGAGAACTGTTCAAATGCCTCCATTAGTTGCATTACTTTATCTAGCGAGCCTTCAACATCCCCAAGAAAAAATAGGACATCATCTGCAAAAAGTGCAATTTTGTCTTCTCCCTGGTGTCTTCTGAACCCCATTATGTCCGACCTCGCCCTGGCCATGATTGCCAGTGGTTCCATTGCGAGGGCGAACAGAAGGGGGGACAGCGGACACCCCGGTCTTGTCCCACGTTCCAATTGAAAGATCTCAGATAGCTCGCCGTTGATTCTGACCTTGGCTCTTGGTCCGCAATATAACAACAATAACGATTCTCTGATTTCTAGTTCGATTTGTAACGGATTGAAGATCGAACACAAATTACAACAGAACAATGCAACACAGTGGGACACCATGGAGATATGGGTGATTTTTCTATTACAGTCATCTCAGTTTTTTTTTTTCTTTTTTTATGTACAAATCATGAAATTGCAATACTGTACCACCCCAAACAGCTTTTCTGGTTAAATCAAACTCCCTCTTTGGCAACAGGCTGAGAACCTAGACCAGGGATTCTCAAACTATGGCCCTCCAGTTGTTGTAGAACTACACATCCCATGAGGCATTTTAACACACTGACATTCACAGACATGACTAGGCATGATGGGAATTGTAGTTCCTGAACAACTGGAGGGCCGTAGTTTGAAGACCCATGACCTAGACTATCTGCTGAGATACACATTTGACATGCACTCTCCATTCCTATCTTCATAGTGATTTATACAGTATTTATGTGTCCTGTGCTTTATTTGGTTCTCCCTAAAAGTATGTGTAAATTATTTAGGTCAGAGACAGCAATAGCTCAGCAAGTAGCCCTCCAGGCCTCAGCCCGTCACAGCATTTTCTGTGAAGGAGGGGATTGGTTTATGGAAACAGGGATGCAAGCAACAGACTTCAACACGTTTCCATAGATCTATTTTCCATATATTCCTAGAAAGAGTTCAACTAAAAAGCACATGGCAGACACAGTATATCATGTCTAGTATACTCTCTATAGCAATATATGGGGAAAAAAATAAAAAATTACAGGCCCAGGACATACAGTTTGTTGTTTGGAGCCCCTTTTTCAGTCAGTTGCAAAAGCAACTTTTTGGGGGGTTTCTAGACAACAGGAAAGATCAAGCAAATGTTCAGCCTTATCCACTCCAGGAAAATAATAATGTTCTGTGGTGCACTGGCTTCTCTAGTCTTCTACTTACCCTTTTCTGATCCAGATGAGGCAACACAGCTGTTGGCCAAAATTGTTCTGGCTGGACACTTGAATGGGCTTTACGCACTCATTTATTCTGGAGTACAAGCTACAAATATGCAGTTACACTTTAACAGAACTGAAATGTGTGTATAGCATAATCCCCCTTGGCTAGTGACACGACAAAAGCTTGACTGCAAGGCTTGGCATAGTCTTTCATAACAGCAATGGGAGAATGTTAAGAGATATTGCAGTAGATTATACTTTCCCCGATACATCCAAGGAACAAATTTGTGTTTTTTCTGCCTATATACAGGTATACACACTATCACCTTTTCTTGCCTTTTCCAAGTTAATTGAAGAGGGACTGCAGTCTGCTCACATAATTTGAAAAAAAAAAAAAAATCTTTGCCATTCTGAAGCTTCCCAACCACTTTGCATATTATTTTATATATACACTGCCATTCTGCACTTGCTAAATATGCTGTAAAAATCTCCCACAGCTGAGTTTGGCTGCAATCATTGGAACTGTGGGCAGCTGAAGCTGCTGCCTGTTCACTTTCTGGATTTACAGACACACAGCTCTAGCTCTGCAGCTCACATTGGCCCTCGTATGACTCATCCCCCCTTCCTTCCTGGCAAACTCTGACCAGAGTGAGAGAACGGTGCATTCTATCATACACCTAGGCATTTCACCAGACAAGAAACAGGAAGTGGAAAAAAAAATTACTATCCAATGTAAAAACAATAAAAGGGCAGAAGATTTATTGTGTGGAAAGATGAAAAAAAAGAGCGAAGTTCCAATTTTAGTTAGGTGTGCTGTAGCCTCCTGTTAGAAGTAAAAGCCAACACTTAGGTAATTCAAACCTGTGCAATGTATTCCATATTAATTGTGTTTTTGCTATGTTTATACTAATCAATAAACTTCAAACCATGAGCTTCCCTTGGCCTGGTGTCAGTAAGCTCTTCTTCTGTATTCTTTCCTGGGATCCTGCTTGATGTTCATTCATAGCAGAAAAAGCTCCAACTGCAGGTATTCAATGTTATAAATATTTCAATATAAAAAGCTATTAGAACCATTCAATAAAAATATAGGATATATTTATCTTTGAAAAGATAGGGCTCAAGTCAGCAAGCCTATTTTCAATTCTCATTGTCGACCACTACTGAAAACAATAGGTTATGTAGTAAATAGTGCCCGTTACTGCTTAGTAAAAATCACATTAATGTGATCTAAATGCTTTATTAGCTGTAAAAAGTATTTTTTCTGAGAATTTCAGTCCTGGATGACCAGATTACACTGGAGTGATACGAGAACCCTGCAAATCCACTGCGGGTTCCCACATCGCACGCAACTTGCACGGTAGTTCCCACTGTCATGTGCGAACTGCTGGGGAGTGTCATACAATGTTAACGACACCCCCAGTTCAGCTCGCATATCGCAACGAGAAGTGACAGTTCGGACATGAATTGGATTGCATTAGTGTGAAATCCCATGTGATCCGATTCTGGTCCAAAAAAAAAAAGGGTCCTGTGCGTGTTTGTACCGAATGCGGTGCAATATCAGCCGTATGACTGAAATTGCATTGCACAGACATCGCATGTGATGAGAACAGCAGTGTGCTGCAAATTACATGCAATGTCTGGCAACGCAGCAGTGTAAATCTGGCCTTACTTAAAATTATGATAGCAACACTTTATTAAAGCAGTTTTCTGAGCAGACTGGTTACTTTTTCAAATTAAACACCTTGTTTTATCAATATGGCTGGCCTTCCATTTGCAATAGTTAAATTGCTCTCTGGGTATAAAGCCAATTTTGCTTGCAAGCTGGAATTTTTTATTTTTTGTGTCTTAAAGGAGTTTTGTAGTTACAGCATACCCTTTCATTTTGTAACAGCATTGTAACTGCACTGCAGACAATAGTTTTTTTTTTAACCATTTCAATACCAGGCACTTACACCCCCTTCCTGGCCAAGCCAATTTTCAACTTTCTGCGCAGTCACTGTTTAAATGACAATTGCGCGATCATGTTACACTATACTCAAACACAATTTTTATCATTTTGTTCCCATAAATAGAGCTTTCTTTTGGTGGTATTTGATTACCTCTGCGGTTTTTATTTTTTTGCTATACAAATAAAAAAAGGCCGATTTAAAAAAAAAAACATTTAAGTTTTAATTTTTTTTCTGTTATAAAATTTTGTAAATCCGTTTTCCCCTTCACTGATGGGCATTGATATGCAGCACTGGTGGGAATTAATAGGCGGCACTGAAAGGCTGCAATGATGGGTACTGATATGCATCTCTGGTGGCAGTGGCAGGAATTTGGGGTGGACAATGGTTGGTAGCTGCCTGGGCACAGATTGGCATTTCCCTGGTGGTCTAGGGGGCATACCTGGTGCTGGGCTATCAGCACAGACCCCCCCCCCCCCTGTTAGGAGAGCAGCCGATCGGAGCCATTCAATGGCTCTTCCTGTTTACATTGTAATCAGCCGCCAGAGGCTATTTACCAAGATCTGTGTAGTGGTGTCAGACTGTCACATCGCACAAAAGGCGCGTTATCCTGCTGGACGTCATATAAAGTCCAGTCAGGATAACTGAACCACCGCCTGGCCATCATTTTGCTATAGGCTGGGCTGAAAGTGGTTAAACAATTCAATATGAGCTTACTTGAAAAATCTCCTTTCATGCTGTGATTGCTGCTGGACACCGCTTGACAACTTACTGGATTTCCCTGCATGCTTTGCAGCTTTTCTGCTCATTCCTTTGACTTACTTTAAAATTCTAAGAATTACAAACCCCATGGTACCTTGCTACCGGCAAGCAGTGATTTCCGTACCGACTCCGCCTCCTGAAACATCTCCTTTCAGCACATCTGTACAGAAGGCAGGCTTTGTGAAATGTGTGATGCAGCAGACATCCCTCCTCCTCCCAATGGCACTTCTCTAGGCACTCCCATGCGATCAGGGAGCCGAAAAAGAGCTGACTGTGGACCAGATGGTCCCTAGTCATCTCTAGTATCCTGGGAGACCAGTGATGTCATTTCCAATACTGCCATTTTTTCCCCACTCGAAAGCAGATTGGTGTTTTATTTTGCTTTCCAGGAGAGATATCTGGGGTCTTATTGACTCCAGAAAGGGGACCAGTCATTCCTTATCCCTATTACAAGGGATGGTTTTTATGGTTAATATAAATAAAAGTGAACAGTGTAAAAATAAATTAAATAAGACTCTGAAACCCTTAGGTAACCCACTTCTTACCCCTGGTTTTGATGAGACATTATTGCGCCTATAACCGAAGCAACTTGCTTCTGTAGAACTACCCTCTGAGCGGGCAGCCCCACCCCCCTTTTTTCCTCCTCCCCACTTCCGTTTTATTTCTTGAAAAGCCACTCAGTGCCCATGATCCATACTGAATTTTATCCACAAACATTGTACCTGCTTCGCACACAATACTGTGTGCATTTACCCTGGAATCTGTTGATCCAAACTCCCACACCTTTTATATATACGTACCTTAACAGATGGGTGTGTTGTCTCCCCCTGTGGCACAGATTGTTCCCAGACGGGGTGCCTGATAATGCACCGTACTTAAAGTTTAGCTTCCAATTTGCTCACACAGATTACATAGGTTGGTTATTTTTTGCCTCGTTATTCATACCTCATAGTGAACCTTTTTAAGATCCTACTGTATACTTGACAAAGCTCACTTTATTATTGTAATGCTTTAATAAAAAAATTGAAGAAAAATAAAATACAAAAATGAAAGCACCCTCGTGCTCACTCGCAACAGCGAGCACATACGCAAGTCCCATCCACATATGTAAAACAGCCTCTGCACCACATGTGAGGTATCTCTGAAAATTGTGACATGTTCTGTATCTATTTACTCAGCGAAACGTCTTTTATAATTGAGTTATATATTGTGTTTTGTTTTTTTGCATTAAAATTCATTAAAGTGTATATTTTCCCCCCAAAAAATTGCATTTAAAAATTGGCTGTGCAAACACCGTGTGACAAAAAATTACAACAAACGCAATTTTATTCTCTAGTATATCTGAAAAAAAAAAATATATATATATATATTTATCTCATTACACACACACATAATGTTTAAGAGGTTGTTTAATTTTCCAGTAAAAAAAAAAAAAAAAATAAAAAAGGATGATCTTTACATGTAGAAGAGAAATGCCAGAAATGGCACAGTAGGGAAGTAGTCAATATATGTCACTGAACTCAAGGGAGTAAATGTTTGGGGAAGTTTACAACTTCAAGATTATTCTGATTATAGTAGTTGGCTCTGAAATAAATGGAATAAAATGTGGAAGTGGGAAGGACCATAAAATTAATGGTTTTGTTCAGCATGACATACTGTGCTGGATATAGAACACAGATGCACTTCCTACCAAGTCTTAGGCTCTATTCACACGAATATGTTTTCTGATGCATTTTGCAGAAACGCAGGGACATTTTTTAACATGGCTTCCTATGGAACATGTTCACATCAATGCATTCTTGTGCCTCTGTGTTTTTGCAAAGGGACAGAGACGTTTTCCCCCGCAAAATGCAGCATTTTGCATGTATTAGACTTCAATGGACCCGCATTCAAAACGGAGAAGAAGGAAGAAGAAAGAATTGCCAGACAAAAAAAAAAAGGGGGGGGGGTGGGGAGAAGAGAGTAGGGTCCCCGCCCAGGTCCATATCAAGTCCTTGGGTCTAGTACGGATTTGGAGGGCACCCCCCATGCCAAAATGTAGAAAGAAAAAAAAAAGAAGGGGCATGGGGTCCCTACCAAAATCTATACCAGACCCTTATCCGAGTAGGCAGCCCAGAAGGTCAGGTAAGGGAGGGGACGAGCGAGCCTGCCCCCCCCTTTTTAACCATACCAGGCCGCATGCCATCAGCTCTGCGCCCCCCCACCCCAAAGCACCTTGCCCCATGTTGATGGGGACAAGGGCCCCCAGATCTCGGCCCCATTCACCAAAAAAAAAAAAAGTGTAGTGTTCAAAATTACAGTAGACAGTTTTTGACAAGTCTTATTAAAAAAATCCTCTTCCTCCATCCTCTCTCACATCTTCATCCTCCGGTCTTCTTCTCCCCCTGCTTCTTTTTCCAGTGTACTTCTTCCTCTGCCAGCGCTCCTGCCGACGACCCTCCTCCGATGCTGCATCCCGCTGATCTGCCTGCGCCGATGTCAAGCATTTTTTAAATAACGATGGGGGTGTGGCAAGTGGACTACGTCATATGGAGGCCACATCCCAGTGTGACATCAGAGACCCATCATGCCCTGGGCGGTGATGTCACAAGGGGGCATGGCCTCCAGATGACATAATACGAATGCCACGCCCCCATCGTTTAAGAAATGCGGGAGCGGTGGCAGAGGAAGACCACCACCAGACAAAGAAGAAAGAAGATGCAGGGGGACAAGGAGAAGACTGGAGGATGAAGATGTGGGAGTAGATGAGACTGGAGGAAGATATGTTTAATAAAAGACTTGTCAAAAACTGTCTACTGTATTTTTTAACACTACACTACTTTTTTTTGGTGAATGGGGAGGGGTACAATGTACCCCATACTCATTTACATGAGGGGGGCGGATCTGGTGGCCCCCTTGCTTGTTAAATGGGGCTTCCAGATTCCAATAAGCCCGCAGACCCCGACAACCACCGGGCAAGGGTTGTCGGGAAGAAGCCCTTGTCCCCATCAGCATGTGGGCAAGGTGCTTTGGGGTGGGGGTGGCACAGAGCCAGCCCCCCACGCCCCAACCCCCCTGTTGAGGGCATGCGGCCTGGTATGGTTCAGGAGGGGGTGCTCGCTCGTCCCCTCCCTTTCCTAACCTGCCGAGGTGCATGCTCAGATAAGGGTCTGGTATGGATTTTGCCACACCATTTTTTTTTTTTTGGCATGAAAAGCCCAATGGATGACATTCAGCGGAAAAGCCCAATGTATCGACGGCTGTTAAGGACGCAGTGGCCGACTTCCCGGCCCCCTCCTCAGCAAGCAGCTATATAAAACGCAAATTGCGTTTCCAAAAACGCCACAAAAACCATGGCAGAAACGCTCAAAAGCAACATGCATAGATGTGAATCGAGCCCTACACTTAGCCACCCTCACTACTTTCAGATCTCTGATGCAAGGCTCCCAGTTAGGCTCTACTTCTTCAGCAGTTCTATGGGAAGAGGTAATTTTTCCACCAGCTGAAGACCTTTCCAATGCATGGAGAAGACCTTTCCTGTGCATGCAGAGACTGGCAGAGACTTTCGGTGAAGATGCTGTGTGGTTCTAATATATCGCATATGTAAAAAAAAGGTAACTGCTCTAAGGCCCCTTTCACACCGGGACGGGGTCGACGCTAAAGATTCTCCACTACTAGAAAATCGTGTGTGCAAAAACAATGTGTTCAAAATCGATATAAACAAACACGAATATTATATTAACGCCTTCAGGTCCACGCTATACCCGAATGACGGCTACAGCGGCTACAGCATGAACCTACTTTGCCGGAAGGCCGTCAACCACGTGACGGTCATTAGCCAATGACAGCTGACCACGTGAAGTAAACAGAAGCTCGTTAATCGGTTTTTATTCCTCCTCACGCTGACAGCGTGAGGAGGAAAAAAAAAAACACAGATCCCCGACTTCTGTGCAAGGGACATCAGTCCCGCAGAGGAACATCCTTCTCATCTGTGCCAACCAGTACAGCCTGCCATTGCCACCTGCCAGTGGCCACAAATCAATGTCAACGAGTGCCACCTATCAATGCCCACCAGTGGTGCCAATCAGTGCCACATCAGTGTCACCTACCAGCGCCGCCCATCAGAGCAGCCCATCAGAGCAGCCTACCAGCGCGGCCCATCAATTTATTTTTATTCGGTCTTTAACCACTTTGCACCTAGAGACCGTCATATGACGTCCCGGGCTTTGTGGGGCTATATCTGAATTAGGGTTGTCCCGATACCGATACTAGTATCGGTATCGTAACCGATACCAAGTATTTGCGGGAGTACTTGTACTCACGCAAATGCTCCCAATGCTTCTGCCGATTTTTTACTCATTTTTATCCTTTTATAATGTCTTGAGTTAGAGTTCTTCATAATTCTAAAAAAAAATATCCTTAGTCTGTATTGTGGTTTGAAAACTGTCACATGACATTTAAAAAAAAGGATCGGTATTCGGCGAGTACATGAAAAAAAGGATCGGTACTTGGTCCTAAAAAAGTGGTATCGGGACAACCCTAATCTGAATGATGCCTGCAGCTACAGGCATCATTCAGATATTGGCATTTTCAGCCGGTGATTCCCTGCACCATAAGGACAATCATAGCGGCTGTTCCGCTGCTTGATCATTCTTACAGGTGGCGAACGTGGACATCCCCCCTCCCGCTGCCCTCCGATGCTTCTACCGTCTCACCACTGCGACCGTTGAATCAAAGAACAAATCTGCTGACCCCTGATGCTGATCACAAAGATTTCTGGTGGACCAGATGGTCGCCAGAGTCTCTATGATCGTCGGAGGCCGAGCACAATGTAATGACGTCGCGTCCAGCCTCTGGTAGAGTAGAGATGCCTTTTGCCTGAAACTTTATTAGAACCCAGATAAGCTTAAAAGGGGAGAGGGGGCATAAGCCAGCTGGAATTCAAGGATATGCTGAAGCTTCTAAACCCAAGGCTTGATCTCTAAACAGCAAAAATAATTTTGCCACCTCCAAGTTTGCTTCGTTCATTCTGATTCCAACACTCGATACTTGCTGAGAAAATCTTCTACAAGATGTGGATACCCTTTTAAATTCACTGTCAATAAGAATCCCAGATTTTGTTTAGACCACTTTAGAATCTCCTCCGCTAGGATTAGGAGGGCTTTGCTCCCCCCCCCACACTTTGCAATATATGCTAATATATGCTATTGTTGAGGCATTGCCTGAAAGGACCTGAACATGCTGTCCCTGAATCAACTGTTGAAAGGATAGGAGGACTAGAGCTATTGCTCTCAGTTATCTGCAACTGGAGGGTCTTGTGGACTCCTCCTTTGCCCAGATACTCTAACTGAATCTCCCCATCCAGATGCACGTCCCAGCCCCATGCCCTTGCATCTGTCAAGAGTCTTTTGAAAGTTGGAAACAACCAGAACAACCCCATTGACAGGTTGTCTCATTTCATCCATCACCAAAAGGGATATTTTCACTTGGCTGAAGAATTTGAAGGCATCTTCCAGGGATTTACGACGTTGCTTCCAGTTCGAATAATAATCTGTGACAGTGGGCAGATGTGCAACTGTGCCCACTGAACTGTCGAACGAAGACAGTGTGTTGACATTGTTGATCTTATCAATATTTTCTGGTTGCACTTAAGTCCCATGGCTGACTAGACTGACTTTTCCATCCAGTAATTAAGCATTTGGGTGGTCAAGAGGGGAACAAAAAAAAAAAAAAAAAAAAAAAAAAAAAAAAAAAAAAGGTATGGCCTGGTTTGACCCACAACCATCTACCCAGGTAGAACACAAAGCCACCTCAGTACTCTCACCACAGAGGAGAAAACACAAACTTATGCCTAAATGGATGGGCCTCCCTTTTAAAGAACTGGTGATGCAGGGTTTACAGGAAAGTGGATGGAGCTACACTCTAAGGAGCGGTTTTGAAAGACGATTTGAGAAAGTACCAACAGTAATAACCTCACAGAGATTCTATCACTTCCCCATTTTACATAAAAGTGTTGTTTTGTGTGCCGTAACTCCCATTACTCCTTGTCTCGACAAGAATGAAAGAAAAATCTCTCCAACAGGACAAAAAAGCAATAGTCACAATAGCCTTCTCCGATCGGTCCAAAACAAAAAAAAAAAAGTTTTGGCTGGAGTTGGTATTTTTAAATACACCTTACAACCAGTCACTGCAAGGTGCCAACTAAAATATTGATGTGTTGCTGTTCTCTTCATGTATCCAACAAGGGTGTGTTGAATACCCGTTCCCCCCTCCCCAGCCATGCGACACAGCTTCGCTATCACTAACCGATGTACAAGCAAACAAGGCAAACCACAGCAATCAGCTGGGAGCAGGTATCTGACATATTCCAGTATTGGTTATCTGAAGCTGCCAGAGAACAGCAATGTGCTGTAGTTTTAACACATAGGCCAAGTATAGGAAGTCTTCTAGGTGCGTTTTTTTTTAAAGTTGTGACCATGTAGTGACAGCATCACCATCGCTGAATGCTGGGAAAATTACAAATCTTCCCATCCTTTAAAACTCCCCATGCACTGCAAAGGTTAAATGTTTGTTTTTGTCTAGGGTACCTTAAACACGATCCGTTTTACTTACCTTACCTCTTGCTCCTCTGGCAGCCTTTCTTCTTTCCTCCGATGCTCTGGGTTGTGGGCAGGGCCCTTGGTGTCCTCACCAACAATGCAGGACTAATGGTCCACCATTGTACATGTTGATGTCAGAGTGCGACCAACAGACTGGTCACCCAAAGCTGCTTTTCTTTGGTGCTCTGTCGTGTTGAAAGGAGGAGCCTGCGAGAGCGAGGAATAAGGCAAGTAAAAATGTTTTGTTTTTTAAAGGTACCTTAGACAAAAAAAAAAAAAAAACGTTAAGACTTACTGGCAACAGTATTTCCATGAACCTTCCAGGACAATGACTTGAGAGATGATTGGCTCCGCCCTCCACAGGAAACACAAAATCAGATACAATTTAAAAGGCCCCTCCCTTTCCTGACCCTCAGTTGTTAGAAGATCACTTAAACCTCCACCAAAACAGAAACTCATAAAAACACCACCACCAGGTAAACAAGGTCGACCAGTGAAAAAAAGAAGCTGTCCTGGAAATACGGTTACCGGTAAGTCTAACAGGGGTTTCCCCCTCTCACCTTCCAGAACAGCTACTTGAGAGGAGGGACGACAGCCTGGAGCACTTTCCTACCAAAGGAGAGGTGCTGGCTGAAAAGCTGACAAATGAGAGGACCAGAAGGCAGCTTTAGAAATTTCTTCCCATTAAAGGGGTTGTAAAGGTACAAGTTTTTTTACCTTCATGCATCCTATGCATGAAGGTAAAAAAACATCTAGCAGCACCGCCCCCCCCCGAGCCCCCGTTGTACTTACCTGACCGTTCGAATCTCCCGGGCGCGTCCACGTCGTCCTCTTCGGTTCCCAGCCTGGCCGTTGATTGGCTAGGCTGGGCGGATTGATAGCAGCGCAGCCATTGGCTAGCGCTGCTGTCAATCAGGGCGGATGACGCGGCGCGCTGGGGGGCGGAGCCGAGTGATACAGTCGGCGGCTATGGCCGCCGCTGTATCACGGGAGCGCGCTCGCAAAAGCTTTCCTCCATGCGAGCGCCCTCGCATGAAGAGGGAAAGCTTTTGCGAGGAGGAGCCCAGACAGCCGCCGAGGGACCCCAGAAGACAGGTTTCCGGGCCACTCTGTGCAAAACGAACTGCACAGTGGAGGTAAGTATCACATGTTTGTTATTTTAAAAACAAAAAAATCCTGTGTTTAGTGTCCCTTTAAGCCAACAGTTGGAGGAACTCCTAAAACCACCACACTTTTCTAGATAAAAGCAGAATACATCTTTTCACATCTAAAAGACTAAACCTTTCCTCCTTCACATTCTTGGGAGAGGTACAGAAACTAACTCCTGGGATGCCTCATGTAAAGGCTCAAAAGGAGCCCTTGTAAGAGCATTTAATACTGTTTGACAACCTTGGGAGCATGTCTAGATCTGGCTTAAAGGAAACCTGACTAAGTCGGTTCACACTGGGGCGACTTGGGATCAGACTTGAAGTCGTCTCAAGTCGTCCCAAGTCGTGCTGTCCAGAAAAGCAATGTAAGTGAATGGGAGCGGTGTTAATACACACTACTCATGTCGCTCCGACTTCAGAAGAGGTTCCTGTACTACTTCAATCAGACTTCTAGGCGATTTGTACCCATTGATTTCAATGGAAGTCGCTTCCAAGTCTGATCACTGTTTTAATTGAAGCGACATTTCAGCAAGATAACATACATTTCTCAGGCAAACCTCTCCCTCCCCCTCCCTCTCCCAGAGCTGATTGTTGTTTTATTGGCCACTGGAATGTCTCCTGACCTGAAAAGGACTTCAAGTCGTGTTGTAAATCGCCCCAGATCGCCCTGTGGTTCATGCTCAAGTAGTGTTGAAGTTGCTTCTGAAAGTCGTGCTGGAAGTCGTGTCGCCCCAGTGTGAACCGACTAAAGGATCTTCTGCTAGTCTTCTTTCTGTAAACAAAGATAGGGAAGTAATCTGAACCCTAAGGGTGCTGACAGAGTCCCTTTTCCACTCCCCTTTGCAAAAAATCGAATATACAGGGAGTCGAAAAATAATCTAATCCAGTTTTCTTTTGCCAGGAAATAAAAAATTTCCAAACTTTCCCATAGATTCTTCTTGTGTAGGATAGTTTGAATAACCCTCTCTGAACAGCCCCTCAACTGCAGGATGCGCCGCTCAGCCTCCAGGCCGTCAAATGGAAAGTCTGAGGGTTTAGATACTCCCCCTGGACCCTGATGGAGCAGATCCTTCCAAGAGTGCAAAAGGATGGAAGGCGTAGGCCAGAGCGACATCCTACGTAAAGGAGAGAGCATCCGTCTCTCTCTCTCCAGTGAGAATGGCAGTATTCTGTTGAGACTGCAGGCAAAAAGATCCACTGTGGGGAGACCCCATCTTGGCACAACCTTCCCAAAACGTGCCTTGATGTAGTTCCCAACCGCTGGAACTGGTGCTCACCCTGCTCAGTTAGTCCGCAAGCACATACTCTGACCCCCTGATGTATACTGCCCTGACTAAAGTGACATTGATCATTGCCCAGGACAGAATCTCTTGGACACCTGGAACATCTAATCTAGGACACTTAAAGAAAGATTCCTCAAACTCAGACTCAAAAGGAAACCTCCTTTTGTCTCCTCTGGACTGGAACAATCTTTTTTCAGGTTCTTTCCACTCAGAAAGAATCATGTCCTAAGGTGACTTGTGCACCGGAATAGCTCTCGGCTTCCACCCCTGTAGACCCCTATACATTCTATCTTGTACAGATTGGGCTTGCTGTGGCATCACAATCTGCTCCGAGGTATATATGGACTTTAGTAGTTCGTCAATATCTTCGACTGGAAAAAAATACTTAGTTGAGCTACCAGTACCTTCCTCTGATGCAGATTCCTCATCAGATGAAGAAACCGGATTCCCACCTTCTTCCAGATCAGAAGCATTGTGTGGTCTCAGATACTAACACAGGACGGGAGCTAGCTGAGGCTGAAGGTTCTTAAGCTACGGATCTAGACAAAGAAGCTCCTAGTCAAGCTACCCTGTCATAAAAAGGACCAAAAAGGAGGCCACTACCGCCTTCATAGAAGACATAACTCCATAAAAGGGGAAGTGTCTGAACTAGCTCTGGATGGAATACAATTCTCACAAAAATTGTTTTTTATAACTATCAGAAAGCCTGGTCCTACAGTTCCCCACATTTCTTCTCCACTGGTTTGGCCTAGAAAAAAGCATCATAAACAAAAAAGGTCCATACAAAAAAGTCCCCTGCTGTAGAAGCTATCCACAGACAAAGCCTTACCTTGAGGGCAGTATGGGACCCGGATGCTGCCACTGGTTCAATCCAAGCGGGCGCTCCATCCTCAGACCTGTCCTCAAGCTCCATGAGGTAAACTGCTGCTGTACCGCTAAATGCGCCTGTCCGGCATTCAGCAGACTGTTCCCCAAGCAGCATGTCTTCAGTGTATCCACGCCGTGCTTCCTTCCGAAAAAAAAAGGCACCCCAGACGTGCGTCATGTGACTGGAAGTCCTCCGACGCCATCTTGGTACACCGAGGTGAAGCAGGAGGACACGGTTCCACACAGCCAGAGCTGGGGGGAAAAAATGGAAGGGAGTTGCCACCACTCACAGCACCAGGTAGGCAAGTTACCTTAAAAATAGGGAACCCTTCTGGTCAGAACGTACAGGACTATCACCCAGGACTTGGCCACAACTAGTCCTGGATGATAACAGAGAAGGGGGGTTCACCAACGACAGTTAGACCTAAGAAAAAAAAAACATGTCGGTGCTCCTGGTGGGTCTGGAAATACAAAACTACTGAGGGTCAAAAGAAAGGGAGGGGCCTCTTAAATTGTATCTGGTTTGTGTTTCTTGTGGAGGGCGGAGCCAATCATCTCTCAAGTACCTGTCCTGGAAGGGGAAATAAGCATCAATCCCTTTGCAGCTCCACAGGAATTATGGGGTTTTTAGTTTTAAAAACAGCCACACAATGAAAATATGTTTTTTTCTTAGAGCTTAGTCATACCAGGTGCATTGTCATGTATTTTGTTTCCCCTAGAGTCCCATTGTCACATATTTGTTTCCCCTAGAGTCTGTCCACGCCAATGCACTGCAAAAAGTCCCTCAGGTAAAAGTCATGTTCAGTGGGTAGAACTTCTGCCAAACATGACCCATTTAAGAGAATGGGGCTACACTGAAACAAATGTACTGCACATAGGCGTGGTGTCCCACCCTGTCTGATTTTCCCTGCCCAATTAGTGCTGTATGCTATAGCCTGCAATGTTGATCAGTGTATTCTAAAGGTGGGGGGAGTCTTTTAGCCAACGGAATGCAATAATTTAGCAGGGAAGATTCTCAGTTTCACATCGAGTATGTGGATGGGGAACTGAGTCACCTTTTTTCATTCAACCTGCTGGTTGAAAAAATAAAATAAAAAAAACACACAAACACACTCTAACCTATGGGCTGCCTAACTATAGACAGCCCGCAGCACCAGTCCGGTGTATTTGAATGGGTGAGGCATGGTGGCAGTTCTGCCATCCAAACACAACAGGTGGTGTAATTTTGTCTGTATTGCAACTGCGGCACTGTGTACTAAATATGGCCAAATTGCAGAGGCGCGGTAAGGCCCCATTCACACTTCTCATTCCTGCTCATGATTTTGTGTGACTAATTTTCACACGATTCCGAGTGTCGCGCATAGGGCAGCCCATTCTCATTAATCAGCTGCCTTACGAGCATTTGTTCCCCAAAAGACGCTCTTGTTCCTTTTTAGGCGATAAACTTTGCGCAGTTTTTAAAGTCACGTTTTACCATAATTGTGGCGCGATTCTCTCATGCGACAACCGCTGCAAAATCTTACTGCATGTGGGGCACCAGAATAAATGAAACCTAAACACACGGTGTGTGCCGATTGGGATTGCAAATTGTGTAGCAAAGGTGTCCGTTTATGAAGCAGTGAAATATATCTACCGCTTCATTCGCCGGCATTCACAGAGGCGATCCATCTCCTCTGGGTGCCAGTTTATGAAGCTTTGTAGATCGCTTTACCCTTGAAGGAGTGAAGTGATCTACCAACACTTCCAATAATGGAGAACGGCCCCCGATAGTGAAATCTCATGAGACTTCACAAGATTTCCGTACCAGAAATTCATAGAAACATCTCGAATGTCAGTTTATTAACCACTTCCCTACCGCCGTACGTGTTTTTACGGCCACACTTTAAAGATGGATATCTCGGTAGCGGCAGCAGCTGCCCCCGCTCCTTACCGGAGCCGTCGGTAGCAGCGGACGCGATCGGGTCCGCTCGTCTGCTCAGTGGGGATGCGAGTGAGGGAAAAATTTCCCTCGCCCGTCCCCATACCTCTGCTGGGCGAAAGTGACGTCAAAACGTCAGTCCCGTCCAGCGTCTTAAAGAAACTTTTTTTTCTGTGATTTGAAAAAAATACTTTTTTTTTTGGTTCTTTTTTTTTCTTTTAAGAGTAAATATGAGATCTGAGGTCTTTTTGACCCCAGATCTCATATTCAAGTGGCGCTGTCATGCATTTTTCTATTACAAAGGATTCCTTGTAATAGGAATAAAAGTGATAATTTTTTGTAATTTTTTTTATTTCAGTGTAAAAAATTATAAACTAAATAAAAATAAATAAGAAAACAAAAAATTTTTTTTTTAAAGTGCCCCGTCCCGACGAGCTCGCACGCAGAAGTGAACGCATACGTGAGTAGCACCTGCATATGAAAACGGTGTCCAAACTACACAAGTGAGGTATCGCCGCGATCGTTAGAGCGAGAGCAATAATTCTAGCCCTAGACCACTTCTGTATCTCAAAAAATGCAACCTGTAGAATTTTTTAAACGTCGCCTATCGAGATTTTTAAGGGTAAAAGTTTGACACCATGCCACGAGCGGGCGCAATTTGTAAGCGTGACATGTTGGGTATCATTTTACTCAGCGTAACATTATTTTTCACAATAAATAAAAAAAATTGGGCCAAATTTATTGCTGTCTTATTTTTTAATTCAAAAAAGTGAATTTTTTCCAAAAAAAGTGCGCTTGTAGGACCGCTGCGCAAATATGGTGTGACAAAAAGTATTGCAATGACTGCCATTTTATTCTCTAGGGTGTTTATATATATATATATATATATATATATATATATATATATAAAATGTTTGGGGGTTTTAAGTAGAGGTCGACCGATAGATCGACTGGCCGATATATGGGCCGATATTTTGCGTTTTTTAATTAATCGGCATCGGCCGATTTGTGCTGTAAGAAAGCCGATTTTTTTTTTTTTAACTTCAACAGCGCGACTTGCAAAAAGCTTCTATAATAGAAGTCAATGCAAGTTGCCTGAAGTTTCCCGTGGAGGAGACTCTGGGCAGCCTGCCAAGTTTTGAGAAAAGTTACAATGTTGCTACTTATCAATTAACTGAACTCCGTGAAGGAGAGTTCTCAGTTTAACCATTTAAAGTCTAAATCTTTTTTGACACTTGGTGCTTACAAGTAAAAATCCTGTATTTTCTGCTGGAAAATCACTTGGAACCCCCAAACATTATATTTTTTTTTTTAGCAGAGACCCTAAGAAATAAAATGTCGATTGGTGCAATATTTAATGTTACACGGTATTTGCGCAGCGGTCTTTCAAACGCATTTTTTTGGGAAAAAATATGCTTTAACAAATAAAAAAACTAAACAGTAAAGTTAGCCTATTTTTTTCCGTCCAAAACTTTTCATTACCTGTTTTTGTGTATTGGAGATTATATATATATATATATATATATTAATAATATATATATTTTTTTATATCTAAATTACACCTACAAGTGCACTGATTGGAGGCTTGTTGTGTTTAAATGTAAGAAATGTTCTGTATTACTTAGCAAGGCAATAATGGAACTTCCGCTTTTCCGAATCCCCCCCCCCCTCTGGTGTCACATTTGGTACCTTTCAGGGGGAAGGGGGGGCAGATACCTGCGTAATCCCAGGTATTTGCTCCCTCTTCCGGGCATAGATCACTGCGGTGACTGTGGTGACCTACACCACATCTGGTGCTTAATCTGCCCCCAGCTTTCTTCTGGGAGATGCACAGGTACCAGAAGACAGCAGGGACCAGTGGGATTGCACAGCGCGTCTTGCGCATGCACAGTAGGGAACCAGGAAGTGAAGCCGCAAGGCTTCACTTCCTGATTACCTTATGGAAGATGGTGGCCAAAGCACCCGAGGGAGAGATCGGCTTCGGGTGCCAGCATTGTGGCCACCCACGACAGGTAAGTGTCCATATATTAGAAGTCAACAGCTGCAGTATTTGTAGCTGCTGACTTTTATTTATTTTTTCCGCAGAACTCCGCTGCCTATAAACACTGGACCATCATTCTAGCAGCGCTATTTGGCTGCTAGCGGGGTGCTTATATCCCAGCAAGCGGCTGATTAAGGGGTTAAATGCTCCCATGTAGTGCCACTGCAGAAGCGCTTTGCAGGTGTTCATCTCAATGGGCAGGAGTGGTGGAGGAGCCGCTCCAAAGATGCTGCTTGCAGGACTTTTCTTTAATGTCCTGCCAGCGCACCGCCTCAATGTGAAAGCACTCGGGCTTTCAGACTGAGACTGCAGGGGAGCAGTTTTGCAGCCACTTTACAGGCGCTCCAGTGTGAAAGGGGTCTAACTGTTAAATTTTATGAGGTGGGGGGGGGGGGGGGGAATCGGCTTAACATATCGGCCCTAAAAAAAAAAAAAAATCGGCACCATAAATCGGCTATCGGCCGCCGCGATTTCTGAATATCGGCATCGGCCAGAGAAAAACCCATATCGGTCGACCTCTAGTTTTAAGTAATTTTCTAGCAAAAAAAAATGTTTTAGTCTTGTAAACACCAAATCTGAAAAACACCCACGGTAGAGAAGTGGTTAAGCAGTGATAAATAATCTCCGCTCAGTCCATTGACAGACAAGTGGTTAATGTTAATTCGAACACCCGGTCGAAATTGCGACTAGAATTAGCGACCTGGCGCTCTGGGAAGGAAGCTTAGGCCTGTAGAAGGCGGCAAAGCCACGGCCTCAATTACCTGCGTCTCCGTGCTCCCCCACCACACGATCGCGGCAGGCCGCTCCAGCCGGTAATTGAGGCTGTGGCTTTGAGGCCTTTTGCAGGCCTAAGCTTTCTTCTGTAATCTGGCACCATCTTGTGGTGCCCGTTGGCATGACAAATAAACCAGCAATTCTAATGGAGCTTTTCCAGTGTTTTCACTTCCATCGCCTTCGATTCTAATTAGAACCCCCAAACGTTATATATGTTTTTTATTCTAACACCCTGGAGAATAAAATAGCGTTTGTTGCAATACTTTTTCTCACCGTATTTGCGCAGCGGTCTTACAAGCACACTTTTTTGGGAAGAAAATTACACACTTTTTAATTAAAAAAATAAGACTACGGTAAAGTTAGCCCAATTTTTTTTGTGAAAGATAACGTTATGCCGAGCAAATTGATACCCAACATGTCACGCTTAAAAAATTGCGTCCGCTCGTGGAATGGCAACAAACTTTTACCTTTTAAAATCTCCATAGGTGACGTTTAAATAAATTCCACAGGTTGCATGTTTAGAGTAACAGAGGAGGTCTAGGGCTAGAATTATTGCTCTCGCTCTACCAATTGCGGATATAACACAGTTTACATATACGGGCGCTACTCACGTATGTGTTCGCTTCTGCGCGCGAGCTTGACGGGGGGCGTTTTCTGGCTGCTTCGTTTTTTAGCTGGCTCCTAGATTCCAAGCAAATTTGTCAAACCGTGTGTGTGTGTATATATTATAGGGGGACATGGTTACAGCATTGGAGGGGTCTGAACGAGGTAGAAGAAAGTTAAAAATCTTCCTCCTCAGATCCCTCGGGATTCCCTCTTCAGCTGGTGAATGGGGGAGTGTGAATTCAATGAGGATTCTCACTGTGTGGAGATAATCGGTGGGAGAACAAGTTCAAACACTTCTCCCCCGATTATCCCTGTTTCATAAACTGTTTATGTACTGTGATCAGTTGCGATCCTTGGGATCACCGCTGATCACTGCTTCACAAACGGACACCAAAGTGTGAATGGGGCCTAATACTGCAACTAAAAGACCACCTCTCCATCCTCTGCACGAATAGGACATCGTTTTTTTGTTTAACTTTTTTTTTTTTACGTAAAGTCCACCTTAGGCAAATGATACGCACACTGCCCGTTGGCCAGAGAGTTCCTCTTCAAGAGTCTGTTTTCCTCCACCACCTGCGTAAATGAAGCTTAATAACTACGCTCTACAACACACATGTAGAGTGTGAGCGTAAAGTGTTTAAGATGTGGGGGAAACAAAAGGCAAGCTAGGCATGGCAGACACATGAAGCACCTGTCACAGCTAGGAAACCATGTGCTTGGCTTGCTGCTGCTGCTGCTCACTTTATGGTAGTACATTCCTCCCTCTATAGTAGAACATAACTCCCTCTATGTTAGTACATTGCTCCCAGCCCCCCACCCCTCCTTACCTTTCCGCAGCTCCCTATCCCACACGGCGACAATAACCCTGGAGTGCTTTCTATGGTGAATCAGCCACAGAGACAGGGTCTGCACACTCTGCTGGGAGTTACTCAGCTCCGACAGCTTTTTCTCCAGGGCCGCCTCAGAGAACGCAGACATGCCGGCCAGCTGCTCCCCACTCACTGCCTGCACCACTGGACCTTCACACACAGCGGGCGACGGATACTCGGCCGTGCTGCCTTCTAACTAATAGGCAAACATATCTACTGAACGCTAATGCTGCTATCTCACCAAAGGCAGGAAACAGTATGCGATGAAAGGCGGACATGACGTCGGGACATGTGCTGCGTGTTGTCTTTGCCAGGAAGAGGTTAACAGCCATGTTGGTACACCCATAAAATCTGGTTCGCATGCGCAGTTCCACCAGGGCACTATTAGATAGCCGGGCACTTCTCGACTGAACAACAGACTCCAAAGACCACCCCTGCCACCTGGTGGTTAGTTTTGTGTAATGCACTGCTCCCCTCTTTTTGTTACAATGCATTTTTGTTTGATGATCTGTATTTTTCTGTACCGCCATTTTTCTCTGAATAAAATTGTTTGTAACCAAAAATAAGATAAAAAGATTTACAAATTGCTACTTTCTCCCCCTTCCGGCTCAGGCAAATTTTCAGCTTTGGCAACACTGTAACCAAATAAAATATTTATAATTTTTTTTTTTGAGACAGATAGAACTTTCTTCTGGTGGTATTTAACCACTTCATTACTGGGCACTTAAACCCCCTTTGTACCCAGACCAATTTTCAGCTTTCAGCGCTGACCCATTTTGAATGACAATTGCGCGGTCATACAACACTGTACCCAAATTATATTTTTATATTTTTTTCCCCACAAATAGAGCTTTCTTTTGGTGGTATTTGATCATCTCTGCGGTTTTTATTTTTTGCGCTATAAACAGAAAAAGACAGAAAATTTTGAAAAAAAAACACAATATTTTTTACTTTTTGTTATAATAATATCCCAATTTAAAAAAAAAATATATATATTTTCCCCTCAGTTTAAGCTGATACGTATTCTTCTACATATTTTTGTAAAAAAAAATCGCAATAAGCGTTTATTGATTGGTTTGCGCAAAAGTTATAGCGCCTACAAAACAGGGGAAGATTTATGATTTATTTTTTATTTTTTACTAGTAATGGCGGAGATCTGCGTTTTTTTTTGTCAGGCCTGCGATATTGCGGCGGACACATCGGACACTTTTGACACAATTTTGGGACCATTCACATTTATACAGCGATCAGTGCTATAAAAATGCACTAATTACTGTATAAATGTGACTGGCAGGGAAGGGGTTAACACTAGGGGGTGAGGAAGGGGTTAAATGTATTCCCTGGGTGTGTTCTAACTGTGTGGGGGGTGACTGGCGGAGGTGACCGACGCTGTGTCCCTATGTACAAGGGACACGGATCGGTCTCCTCTCTCCCTGACAGCACGTGGAGCTCTGTGTTTACACACAGAGCTCCACGTCCCTGCTGTCACCTGCTGGGACTGCCGATCGCGTGTACCCGCGGACATCGCGGCCGCCAGGCACACGCATCGGCTTCCCAACGATGCAACGGCACAGTGTTTACCCACCCAGCGGCGCGCGCGGGTAATGCACACAAAAAGCCGTCCAAAGACGTCCACCTGGCACCTCAGGTCGGCGCTGTAGACGTCTTTTGACGATAGCGCCGGCCTGAAGTGGTTAATCACCACTGTTTTTTTTTTTTTGCTTAACAAACCAAAAATTTTGAAAAAAATTAATCACTTAAAGGTAAAATGTAGCTCATTATGTGACACTTACCTGCAGCAGAAGCCCGCGATGTCACAGTTTTCCATGCTGGCAGAGAGCATCTATCTTTACCCCGGGGAAAATGGTAGAACAAGAAATTGGATAGCCGCACTCCAACGAACTTCAAGAAAAGTGTTCTTTATTGAATAAAATTCAGCATAGATGCGAACCAACACAGCCACAGACTGTACAACCGACGCGTTTCACACTATACCTGTTAGTGCTTAGTCATGGTTGATCTAAGGTTCACACACAGAGAGGTTTTAACAAACTCTGCCATAGATCACATGATTCCGTTTGGCCAACAGTGAGGAATGTCCAATCAAACAGAAATGAAAACAAGATAGTTGGGATCATGTGTGTATGGGAGAGAAAACCCTTCTTAAAGCACACATACAAATATGCATGTAGTTATACAACAAAAAGCAAATGACATTTCATAGAAAAATACACAGAGTAACTGGATAAATAGATAGATATAAATATAAAAAAATATAGAAATAAGGATATAAATATATATATACAAATATAGATAAACCGACGCGAATGCGCATACATATACACATGAAAATATAAATATAAACTGGTATATAAATGTACACATGAAGAATGTAGTTCAACAGAACGGTTGATATCTAGACAATAAGATGCAAGTGTATGACCAATGGACTATTTGATTTTCATTAAATAATAGTAGTCTAAACATATATATTTTTAAATGACATACATGGCTTGCATCGAGCAACCGATCTATTCAAAAATAATGTTTATAGCACACGCCATATACCATACGACCCAATGACCATTGTATGGAAAAAATGTAAAACAAAATAGTGCCGTTTTGGTAGATGTCGCATAATTCAAATCTATAAGGAGAAAGAGAGGAAAGAATGTATATATTACCTAAAACGAGATGGAGGGAACACAAAGAGTTTTTACTTTTGTTATATATAAAATATTCCCAACCCCTGCATGTTACAAAAAGCCAGAGGGGACATCTCAAAGAAGGATTTATAGTATCGGTATACTGTACATCATAACTACTTTTCTATCTATGTGAAAATTCCCCTAAAAACGAATTCCGGTTTGTCATGATTGTAAGTGAGCTAGAATTATAGTGGGGGGGGGAGGGGGGAAAGAGGGGGGGGGGAGAAGGTAATATTATTTATGAAATGTCCTACATATATGTATAGATAGCAAGAGTTAAATGAAAAAGGGGCAAAACCCTCTGCTGTTAGTGAACACAAAAAGCAAGGAAAATCGAATGTACTGTGTATATAGTAAATTTAATAAAGAAATAAAGAAAGAAAGAAGGAAGAAAATAGCAGGAAAAATGTGTATGTATATAGAGGTAAATACCAAAAATATACGGGGCAAAATATCAGAAAAAGAATCATCATAGTTAAAAGGAGAATGATGATCCCTGAACTATGTCACACTAAAAATTCAAATACTGCCATTAATTCACTTTATTTAAATCAATAAAAAAAACAAAAATAAACAAAAAAATATGTAGTTTAATTGGTAGCTAAAAACGTATATATATAAAAATATATAGAAAATAGCCTACAGAACGTCTCGGTGTGTGAAGAAATCTACACATATAGAGATGGATGTTAACACAGAGCAGTGACCCCATGTTGTAAATAGTCAAACAAGGCGAGGATTAAATGTAAAATTCCATATCACCATGAATAGGGAAACACTACTAGGTCCGTTTAAATTACTACCTAGTACATTCTATATAGCAGAACCCTAAGTTATATTATGATAGATATAACGGTCAATCTAACCCTGCAGACAAAAAGTCGCACGACTGATTGGCCAAAGAAGTAGTAGATACTAGGCAGGTACCTTCAGAAGAAGAGGTACAGAAAAAATCTTTTTCGTTTAGAAAAAATCAGCCAAAAGGATGCCCAGACTACATACAGAAGGGAAAAAGAAGATTGCAAGAGTAAACAAAAAGTGTAATATAAGAAAAGAAGAAATATATAACATAGATATGAAAACTGTATGATCCCGATTCCGGAATAATATACACCAAAGTATAAGGTTTAGCAGCATGGAACGTATACTATGGGAGCTGGGAAGGCATGTGGACACAGGTTAACATAGTGATTTACAAAGAGAAAGAGAAAAGTAAAAATTACTGATGATACAAAGTCATGCCCGTAATGACCACCAGATGAGTGACCAGTACAAGAGATGTAAAGCTCAGACTCTCAAAGACAAATGGGATCGGATTTAAATAATACAAAAAATGATGTAATTATTCATAAAAATGAGACACATCCCACTCGAAGTTTAATCCGAGGGGTAGTTTACAATTTAACTGAAAAATCCAATAAACTTCACGTTTACATAAAATTCAAAATTTGTCCCCTCCTCTGACCGGTCGTACAATATTTTCTATTCCCTGTATAGACAAACTAGAAATGTCTTTAAAGTGGACAATATTCCAGTGCCTAGCTACATTAGTGCCGTGATCTTTGTCTATATCATATAGATGGTCACTTAAACGATCTCTTATGCCGCGTACACACGATCACTTTTTGTGATGAAAAAAAATGACACTTTTAAAAATGTAATTTAAAATGATCGTGTGTGGGCAAAATGTCATTTTATGTCTTCTGAAAAACGACCAAAAAAAAATTTGAACATGCCTGAATTTTCTATGTCATTTTTAAAAATGTCATTTTTTTGTGTCATAAAAGCCAGAAGCAAGTTAGGAGACGGGAGGTAAAACTACCATTCATAATAGAGTAAGCACATTCATCACGCTGTAACAGACAAAAAAAGCAGGAACAGACAAGTAACCAGCTAAAAGCAGCCTCAAGGCAAATAGAACTTCCCCTTTAGAGTGCCATCACTTTGTTCATCATTTTCCAAAAATGGTGGTGTGTACGCAATGTCATTTTTGAAAATGAAGTTTGAAAAATTTCGTTTTTTTTTCATGAAGAAAAATTACATTTTTTTTCATCACAAAAAGTGATCGTGTGTACGAGGCATTAGTCTCCTAATTGTCCTACTGACATATTGTACGTTGCATGTGTTGCATGTGATCACATAAACTAAAAACTTTGTGTTACAATTAATAAATACTTTGATGTCAAAGTTTTTCTGATTGGAACATGAAGAAATCACTTGGCCTGTTTTGATGAGAGAACAATACCTACAGCCTTTCATCACACATTTATAGGTACCTTTAAAGTGTAGCCAGGTATCTGAATTGCATTTGGTTGGAAATAGACTGGGTGACAAAGTGCCACCCAGTGTGGGTGCTCTCTGACTCACGGTTTTAATACCTTTACTTAAGATAGATTGGAATACATTGTCGTTATATAATACAGGTAAATATTTGGTGATTATATTTTTGACTTTGTAGAACTTTGTACTATAAGCGGTGGAAAAAATGGGGATGGAATTGTCTAGTAAATTATTAAATTTGTCATCGGTATGTTTCTCCTTTAATAGTGACAACCTGGGTATGTGATTTACCTTTTCAAGTGCATTGTTGATCACCTTAGCTGAGTACCCTCTGGCTTGGAACCTTTGAGCCATGTCATTAGCTTCTCTTGAGAGATCCTCCGACGAGGTGCATAAACGCTTAAGTCCGAGGAATTGCCCAAAAGTAATACCTCTGATGGTATGTGGAGGATGAGAGGAATCTGCTTGTAATAAAACATTCCCTGCTGTGCTCTTTCTACAGAGACCTGTGGTAACAAAGCCATTAGAACCTGAGAGTTTGACGTCCAAAAAGTTCATGGCAATGGGTTGTAAGTCTTCAGTAAAACGCAGGTTGAGGTCATTATCGTTAAAGAAGTTCAACCAGATCCCTAAATCAGCATCCACATCAGATGTAATGAATAGCAGGTCATCTATGTAGCGACAATAAAACACTGTATCTTCTCGATGGGGGCCACCACATCCAAAGATGCGGAACCTCTCCCACCACCCCATGTAAAGATTGGCTAAGGATGGCGAGAATTTGGCACCCATAGAGGCCCCGCACCTCTGGAGGTAGTGGACCCCGTCGAACATGAAGAAGTTATCCATCTTTACCCCTCTCCTTCCGGGGGCCGCGAACTCCGGCTCTCTGACTGGCCGGAGTCGCGTAACATCACTCCCGCGCATGCGAGCGGGAGCCGCCTTTCACGGCATACCCCGGCTTGAAAGGGCACGGCTCATGCACCATTAAAGTCGTCGCTCAGGAAAATTACAAATATCTCCGAGAACGTGTAGGTCTCAGAGATATTGCAAGCACCTACAGGTAAGCCTTATTCTAGGCTTACCTGTAGGTGTAAGTTGTCCCTGGGGGTTTACTTCCTCTTTAAGGACCGGAAGGACTTACCCCCTTAATGACCAGCCATTTTTTGCGATACGGCACTGCGTCGCTTTAACAATTGACAATTGCGCAGCCGTGCGACGCTACCCCCAAACAAAATGCATGTCATTTTTTTACCAACAAATAGAGCTTTCTTTTGGTGGTATTTGATCACCTTGGCAATTTAAAAAAAAATTGGGCTATAAACAAAAAAAAGCTTAAACTTAAAAAAAAACATGTTTTATTTTTTGCTATACTGTAATAAATATCCCTCCAAAAAGGATAAAAACAAGAATTACTTCCTCAGTTTAGGCCGATATATATTCTTCTACATATTGGCCCGGATTCAGGAACATCTAGAGATACGCCGTTGTAAGTACAAATGTGCGCAAAGCTAGATACCTCGTAAAACAAGGCTTCAGCCGCCCGACGTAACTTGCCTACGCCGCCATATCGTGGGCGCATTGTTGCTCTGGACGTATTCGACGTTCCCATTTAAAATATGCAAATGAGTAAGATACGGGATTCACAAACGTAGATGTGCCCGGCCGCTTCATATACGTGATTTGCGTAAGGCTTACGTCCGGAGTGAAGTTACCCCTCATATATGAGGCGCAGGTAATGCAAAGGTATGGGCCAGGGAACGACGCCGTCGAATTTTACGTTGCGTACGACGTTTATGTAGTACTACGTGAATAGGGCTCTGCGTAGGTTACATTCACCTCGTAGGCAGTGTTCGACGTATCTTAGGCAGCTATTTTGACGTAACTGTGAGCATGCGCATTGGAATGCGTCCAAGAGACGATGCATGCGCAGTTAGTTTTTTGAAGCTGTGGCCATCATTTGCATGGGTTCCTTCTTCATTAAATATTACGCCCACTTCCAGCCCACTTCCACCTACTTTGACTTACGTCGGCTTACGCAGACAACTATACGCTACGCCGGCGCAACGTTGAGCGCATATTTTTTTGTGAATAGCATGCTTGCCTCTCAAAGTTGCGCTGGCGTAGCGTAAAGTAGATACCTGAATCTGAGCCATTGTTGATAAAACAAAATTGCAAAAAAAAAATCACGATACTGATTGGTTTCTGCAAAAGTTATAGCGACTACAAAATAGCGAATAGATTTAAGGCACTTTTTTTGGCAGTGATGGCAGTGATCTGCAAATTTTAACGGGACTGTGACATTGCAGTGGACAGATTGGACACCTACAGTAACTGGCATTTTTGACACTTTTTTGGGAACCAGTGACATTATTACAGGGATCAGTGCTAAAAATATGCACTTTTATTGTACGAATGATATTGGTAGGGAAGGGGTTAACATCAGGGGTGATCAAGGGGTTAAATGTGTTCCCTGCAGGTGTTTTCTAACTTTATGGGGAATGGGCTGCCGGGGGAAACACATATCAGTAACGCATAGCAGGAGGACAGATCTGTGTGATCTCCCCTGTCAGAACAAGGTCTGGCTTGTTTACATAGGCAGATCTCTGTTCTGTCACTGCAGGGAATAATCGCGGGGTGGCCAGCGCACATTAAGACTGCCCCACCCTGCTGATTGGCTCCCTGCTGGCCAGTGGACATGCACTTACCCACAAAATAGAGTTCCCGAGCCACCGTACAATGATGGCAGCTGGTAGGCAAGTGGTTAAAAAATGTTTTTCCTAGGTTTCCTTAAAAAATTTGGTAAATGTATAATTTTTCTTCTTCAATATGTGTGTTGATGAGGCTGCACTGATGGGCACTGATAGGCTGTATTGATGGGCACTGATAAAACTTATTTGGAAACCAGTGACATTATTACAGTGATGACCAGAGAGACAGAAACAACGAGCGCCCAGAGGCGATTCAGTTCGCATGTGCCGCGCTATATAAGTTTTTCATTCATTCATCAGTGCTAAAAATATGCACTTTTATTGTACTAATGACACTGGCAGACAACGTGGAAAGTGACAATTTATAACATGTAGCAGGCGACGTGGCAAGTGACAATCCGTAATGTGTGGCAGGTGACATGGCAAGTGACAATCTGTGACGTGGCAAGTGACAATCTGCAACGTGTGGCAGGTGATTTGGCAGGTGAGAATCTGCATCTGGTGACAGGCAACGTGGCAAGTGACAATCCGCAACGTGTGACAGGTGACAATCTGCATCTGGTGACAGGCGACGTGGCAAGTGACAAGCTGCATCTGGTGGCAGGCGACGATGGCAAGTGACACGCTCAGGGCTCCCACTGATTCTGTATTATGGTGAGTTGAACTATTTCATTTTATATAACAATGTAATAATAGAAATAATGTGTTTCAATCATACTGACACCACAACAACCATGGTGCAGTGATGATTGAAGCTCCAACATCAGCCATTGCCCAGATAAATTTCCCCCAAAAAACATATTTTCTGGCAGTGCCTCTCCCGAGACTAGACTCTGGATTCACCCCTGGGTGAGGATGAGGAATGTAAGTTTACTGTTAGGCCTCACGGGCCCCACGAGTCCGGCCATGTCCCGTCACGCAGCCGCATACAGCAGGAGGCAGGAGCAGAGAGATGGCAGATGTGCATATTAAGCGTTGCCCAGACATCACGGGGTACACATTTAAGGGGGATTCTGCCTTTTCGGCTCCTAAGGCCGTGTAGACACGATCGAACATGTCCGCTGAAACTGGTCTGCAGACCAGTTTCAGCGGACATGTCCGATCGTGTGTACGGCCTATCGGACCGTTTTCCAGCGGACAAAAGTTTCCAAACATACTTAGAAACCTGTCCGCTGGAAACCTGTCCGTCGGACATGTTCGATGGTTAGTACACAAAATCATCGGACCAAAATTCCGCGCATGCTCAGAATCAAGTCGACGCATGCTTGTTTTTTCATCACTTTGTTGTGTTCTACGTCACCGCGTTCTGGTCCGAGGGGATTTTGGTCCGATGGTGTGTACGCACATCAGACCAACAGACCACTTCAGCCTGGTCCGATGAAAACGGTTCGTCGGACATGTTTCCTCGGACATGTCTGATCATGTGTACGCGGCCTGAGTGTTGTATTGTGGAGTTCTCTTATCACCTTATGCTGTTTGCTATTCTCAATGCTTCAGATACACCACCTAAAGGAAAGGGTATTTGGAGGATGATTTGGGCTCTGCTGGATGATGAGGAGGTAAGACAATCTTTTGAGGATTTTTTTTCAGGCTCAGGTAGCCATCCTGGATTTCTGCAGCAGTAAGTCAGAGTGGTGGGAGCTTGCCAAAGCCAGGTTAGTGGGTTTTTCAAGGCCATAGGAAAAAGGAAACGGATTGGTAAGTACATTTCCTACCAGCAGCTACAGAGAAAACTTGATCACCCTGTCTCGAGCGGTGGAGATTCAGGGGCAATCTGAGGTAAAACTTCTCCTTAAAAAGTATCAGTATGATAGGCACACTTCTTTGGTTCTGGAAAGGGACTACAGGAAATATCACTTGCCCGGCCCTTATCAGAACTGCAAACAAAGCGCAGCAGTTAAGATGGTTTTTGGGCTAATGGATAGTATGGGCTCTTTGACGAAATCCAGGTCAGGGATCATGGAGGTTTCAAAGTCTTTTTATGTGGATCTTCTGAGGGAGAAGATGTTCAGTTTTCTAGAATCTACACCAGGTCTGGGAAATAACATTCCACTGGCAAGTTTGACTGGGAAATCACAGCAGAAAAGGTAGCCAAAGCTATAGTCTGGCTATTAAGAAAACACCTAGGCCAGACGATTGACAGCTGACTTTTTTCGTCAGATGGATAGAGAGCAGACCGTTGTGCGGGGTGCTGGTGCATTACTGATGAGCCGCCCTTAAGGGTTGTAGCCTATGATGATGATGTTTCTTTATTTATCTATGGGAGGCGCAGGAGGTGGTCTCAGTGATAGAGCAGTATTCAGAGGCATCAGGCTCAAAGGTCAACGGTAATAAAAGTGACGTTTTGTAGATGAGCGAGGGAGGTGAGAGCTTTGCACCTTCATGAGGCCTCAGCAGAAAGTCAAAGTATTAGGCATCAAGTTTGGCTTTGATGATTACAGTAAGTCAAATTGGGAAGCCAGGCTGAAAAATGATGATGTCAAGATGAAATGCTGGAAGGGGTGGCGAAAGGGTTGACTTGATTAAGACCTCTCTGATTCCTACCTTTTTGTATGTCAGCTTTGTTTGCATCCTGCCAGAGTCCTGCTATACCAGGATTTATAGTTGTTTTTTTTCCAATTATTATGGGGGAACAGACTGAATCTTGTGAAGCGGAATGTGACTTACCTATCTAGGCATAAGGGTGGACTAGGGATGGTCAACCCGGTTGTGTTCTTATCTCTGATGTTTTCAAAACATAATTTTGGTAACATGTTAGCAGAGAGACCGGCTGGATGGGTGGGTATTTTCCAGATCTGGTTTAGACCTTTTCTTGGCTGTTTTTGAGAGTGGCTGGCCAGTGAAAAGGCTAACAGTCAAGCATGGTAAGCTCCCAGCTTATGTTGCCCCGTGCTTGAAAATGCTTAGATGTTGTCATGTAACAGCGGAGGATATCAGGAGACTCCTGGGTGAGAAGATCATGGGTACTGTCTTTCATGCGTCACTGGCCGTAAGGGATTGCCTAGGTCATATTATGAGAGAGGGTTTACGTTTAATAAATTCTGAGCGGATTCCCTTGAAATTTACGAACCAGGCCTGGCTCGCTTTCCACGGTAGGCTCTATGTGGGGGGAACATGAAGTGCTGCTCTTTGGACAATCAATGTTGTCCAAGAGCGAAGTGTCAGGCCCCGTACACACGAGCAAATACATCTGATCAAATCGGTCGGACAGACAGCGCGCTGACGTGTCGGTGACGTGGCGGTGACGCTGACGCCGCCACGTCACCGCACCAGGAAGTAAAACACTTCCGCGCATGCGTCGAATCCATTCGACGCATGTGCGAGCAGATATGTCTGCTGGTTAGCGTACTAACCAGCAGACATATCAGTCCGACGGGTTCCCAGCTGACAGATTTCAAAGCATGCTTTGAAATCTGTCGGCTGGCCAAATCCGTCTGTTTGCCCGTACACACGATCGAATCTGTCTGCTGAAACGGTCTGGCAGACCGTTTCCAGCAGACAGATTTGATCGTGTCTACGTAGCTTCAGAGTGAAGTTGAGTGAAGTGGAAACCATGGACCACCAAGTCTATAAAAATGTGGGGAGGGCTCTGAATATTCCTTTCTTGCCTAGCATTGTCTTATGCTAAGTAGGTGTATGGAGAATAGCAGAATCGCAGAGGATTTTATTTTATTTTTTTGTAGTCAGCTTAGAAGTCCGATATTACCCCTGGAATGCACGTTGTCAGGTATCCCTTCGGCACTCTCTCTGGGCACTGCCTTAGATTTTCAAGGATAAACACAATTTTGAAGAAAGGCTACGTACACATGATAATCTATGTTTCTTTGTCTGAATGTTAATCAAGTTGAGTAATGTGTGGAATTTATGAAGATGTCTGTGCTATTTAGTGATGTATATATGACTGATTTTCAGTACTCGCTGTATTGGTAATCCTCATTAGGGACCTGGAATTTCAGAGGAAGAATAGGAAGAGTAAGTAAGTGAGGGAAAGAGCAGAACACAGCTGAGTGGGCAATGTGGGCTAATGTGGGTCGCATCTACTACTGCATGGAATCTACTCATATACAAGCGCTTGTTTTATCCCCTCAAATATGAATGTCAAATTTAAATGTTTTAAATGTTTCCTGTTAAACAAATGTACACATTGTGCACACCTTTTCCTTATTTTTGGTGAACCTGAATATCTCTGCCATGGAACCCATCGTTAATATTGTGGTTAGGCTACTTATTGCTGAGTTGAAAGTGTGACTATCATACCCTGATGTTCGCCAGTTCCAGTGCTGAGGCCTTAGTGTTTTTGGTGTAGTGTCACCATACAGCTCTTTTAGACTCATTTGGCGTATGCCTCGCTAAGCCCATTCAATCCGGTAAGCCTCATTCCTATCAGTGGCAGTGGCTTTTCTTCTATCATCACGTTTGTGTTAATTAGAGGTCAACTTTCACTTTTTTGGATTAGCACTTCACTTATGCTATTACAGTCATCACAAATGGACTTGAGCAATATCATATGTATATTTAATTATAGAGCAAATATCATTACTCACTTATATCATTTTTTATGTGTTTAAGACCCTAACAAAGTTTTATACTTTTTTTCTTCATTGTCCTTGTTTAGGACCTGTTCATTCTTAGCGCTGCACTTTTTGTATTACTAACTTTATACTCAGACCCCTGAGGCTGATAGCAACTTGCAAATGCCCTGTATGAGACAAGTGTGACTGGTGGTGAGCCAACTCTTTTTCTTGTATCAGCACTTGATAGATTATTTTTCTTTGCGGAAGACAAGCTGTTTTTCTTTTTTTTGTTTTGAATAAAAAGGACTGTTTGCTTTTACCAACATGCTGGACTGATAGTCATGCACAATATCTAACAGAATGGTAATGGTTTTACACAATTTTTTTTATAGTGTCTTAAAAAACACTCAAAATTTGATATTTTTCTGACTAACTATATGAATAACAAAAAGAAATACATTCAGACTGGTGAGAGAGTAGCCTAATAACATAAATTTCTGTCCCCATTTGCAAAGAACTAATGAAAATGAAGTTTCGGCCTTAATACTAATTCTGCATGCTAGCCAGGGAGAAGTGAATTTTAAAATAGATTGTCACAGGTATAAGTTGAGTGCCGAAACAAGACCAGGGTGACGTAAATGGCAAACAAATGAGATTAGCTTCAAACAGGAAGCAGTGAAGTGGAAATTTTAATATAGCAGTTCAGTTCTATAATGACTCTTATGGAGAAGTAATATATCTCCTTTCAATCCTTTCAATCTGAAGTAATCTAAGGACACTTGTGTGATAGATTAATCTCATTGACATTATGAGAGATTAAAGTAAGAGCCTTATTTTTCTGATATGAGTTAGGATGTAGAGTGTATTATAAGGCAGCCATGTGTAAAAGATATATGTGCAATGTTGCTTCAGTATACTTTTTGTAAGTGTTTGTTGGTACCTTATCTCTATCTATATTTTTTTTGATTGGCTGTAGATGCTCTTATTGTGCTGGTATTCCTGCTTTAGTACCCAATAAGAATGACCATGTTACACACAGAACCTGTAATGATAATGAGGGACAAGAGAGCCAGAGCTGAAACAAAATGATTGTAGGAATCTGCTGCCCTCTACTGTCTGTAAGTGGCTGAGCTGCTTATCGTTCTCAGAGATCTTTATGCATATCACTTACTGTCTCTGGGTGTCTGGGTGTGTTAGAAATCCCAGATGGAGGAAGTAAATAGAGAGATTCTGATACCATATGTCCTGCTATGGAGGATCTGCTACTAACCCAGGCCAGAAGCAGGGATTATTTGGCAAGTGTTCCTATGTTTAATAGATTCTGGGTGTATACGTGTAAAGACTGTTGACAGAGAATATCTGCCCCCTTGTTGTCACATGCACTATACTAGATAGAGTCTGTGATATGGTGTATGTATGTAGTGGTCACCTGTATGTTAGTAGGCAAACCTGTTTATATACAACCCCTGTTATGCTATTTAACCTTGTGCCTTCTGGCTGGGATTCTATAGCTAGTTTTAGCTCAGGGTTCAATAACCATCATAGGCTAGAGCCAGGTTAGGCATTCAATGGCCACTTTTGGTAGTTAGAGGTTCAGTTGCATGACAAATTAGGAACTATTGGGACTGAGATGCAGAGTAAATAGTGTTCCAGACTAGTGGAACAACAGTGGTATGATCTCCCCATCACCGGTGCTTTTTTCTTCAGGTCTCTGACACAAAGATGGATGCTACATAGTGATTATCCTCAGGGGCACCTTCAACTGAGCTTTACAGCTACACACTGGATACTAAATACATCTTTATAAATAACTATTGTAAGCTTAAAGGGGATCACCTTCCCTGGGAAAAACGATAGTTCAAAATGGCATGTTTCTTAAAATCTGACTTTTAGCCAGTTTTATATTTAAAGGTTGCATGAAAATAACACAAACAAAAACAGAAAATAAATCCTTGCTTTCTAGACACTAGCTGAACATTGCAGGTTCCTAACTCAACAGCTGAAGGGCTTCTTCCAGTCACCCACAAAACAAAGATAATCCAAACCCTTTCTCTTACAAAGCAAACTTTACATGAGCATCTCTCTCAGGTTTTTGGCTTCCTGAGTCCCAGGCCAAGAGCAGCCATTTGCTCTAGTCCTGTCTAATGTTTACCACATGTTGTTGGACACAAGTGGACTGCAAAATCTGGTCTGGAACCAACCCTGCCAAGGTGGCTGGTAATGCCGGGACCATATTTCACCTCAGTTCACTGCAAAGAAGTTTGAGACCATTTGATGGGGATGCATAGCTGAGCAGCATTAATAAGGTGTATAACAATAGAGTTTTTGTAAATTGATTTTGGTAAAGTAGAGAGATGTAGTAAATATTGTTCGGCTGTGAAGTCTGGACTATGAAATTCTTTCCAAAAGGTTGTAATAAAGGAGCATTCCCACCATATGTGAAGTAGTGTGCCTGGTTTGCTATTACATTGCCAACATAAGGGGGACATATTCGGATTATATTTATTAATGACATAAGGGGTTCTGTACCATCTTGAATACATTTTGTAACCATTTTATTGGGTTAAGACATTTAATGATCCTTTATGCAAGCGGCGAAAAATAGTTTCCCATTGGTCATTAGAGATAGAGATTTTAAGTTCGTTTTCCCATTTCATATTAGTGTTGTCTGTTTGTAGGTCTACCGTTGAGTTAAGTAGAGCGTACATAAGGGAAATCAAATGTTTTTGAGGTGAGCTTTTAAGACATATGGATTCAAATTGAGTTTTGGATCTTTGCCATGTGTTAATAGGACCAAGCCTAATAAAAAATTGAGTGATTAAGTTTGAAGTCAAGGGGGGAAATGTTACAGTCAGGATTATCGGTAATGAAAGATTCAAAAGATATATGGTTGCCGTGTTTGAATTTTTTTTCAGCCCTGTAAGTTATATTGGGAGGTGGGTCAGATTGGTTAATAGCATAGTTTCTTTGTGGTATTTCAGGATTGAGATTTATTGGAGTTATTGCAGTTATATGTCTATACATGGTGGAAATTTTCAATTTTTTGCATAGGGACCTATAGATCTTTTTAGATCTAGAGTTGATCCATGGTAAATGTTTTAATGGAATAGGTGAAAAGTATGAAGATTCTTCTAAAGTTATCCAGTCTTTAGTGTGTTTATGGAGATGCCAGTCAATAATACGAGACATGTGGCAAGCCTAATAATATTTTTGTAAGTCTGGCACTCCAATTTCACCCAAGAGTTTTGGGGTAATGAGTTTATCCCATTTGATTCGGGGTTGTTTTGTATTCCATATAAATTTTAAGCACATTTGTTTAAATGTTTTGAAAAAAAATGCTTGGAATTTTGATGGGAATGGTTTGGAATAAATATAAAATTCTAGGTAGGACATTCATTTTGATTATACTGTATCTGCTCTTCCAAACCATGAGAAAAATCCCTTATCCCATTTAAGTAGATCAGATTTGATTTCATTTAACAAGGGTATGAAATTATTTGTATACATATTTTTCATATTAGATGATAAGTTAATTCCCAAATAGGACATATAATTATCTTCCCAGGTGAAGGTGAAATTGAGTTTACATTGATTAATTATGTTAGGTGGTAGAGATATATTGAGGGCTTTGGATTTAGAAAAGTTTATTTTTTAATTAGATATGGTTTTAAACAAGGAAAAGTCCTTTAATAAATTTGGGATTGTTATAATGGGGTTCTTTAGAAATACCAGGACATCATCATCAAATGCTGCTAACTTATAGGTTTTATCTTTTATAGTAATTCCTTCAATTCCTCGGTTTTCACGTAGCCTACACAAAAGGGGTTCTAAAATAAGTATAAATATTATCGGTGACAAGGAGGCAACCTTGACGCGTGCCGTTCAACACAGAGAAAGCCTCCGACAGACTTCCGTTTATCTTGATCTTCGCTGTGGGAGATGAATATAAAAGATTAATAAATTGAAGCATACGATTTTGTAAGCCCAATGATTTTAATGCTTCACGCCTATAATCCCAAGTTATCCTGTCGAAGGCCTTCTCTGCGTCAAGGGATAGCATGAAACCAGAAGAATTTGATTTAATGAGCCAATTTTGTATATTTAGAGCTTTGATAGTATTATCTCTTGCTTCTCTGCCTGGTGTGAAGCCAACTTGGTCTAAAGAGATAATATTAGTTAATGTCCACATTTAGAAGTGAGATAGGTCTATAATTAGAGACCAAAGTTTTATCTCTAGTTTTATCTCTATTCGGTTTGGGGATCATAACTATATGTGCTTCTAAAAGGTCTTTGGGAAATGGTGAAGGGAAATGAACTGAATTGAATGCTTTAATGAAGTGAGGGATTAATGATTCTCCAAAGGTTTTATAGTAATTTACAGTGAAACCACCTGGTCCAGGGCTTTTGCCCGTGTTAAATTGTTTAAGTGCTGTAAGATTTTCAGTTAATTCTAGAGGTTTGTCTAAATCTTTAGCTATGTCTATATTTAAAGGTTTAGGGCTGTATGATTTTAAAAATTCCGATATTAAATCTTTCCTTGAAGGTGAGTTTTTAGATAAGTTTTCAGTTGGCAAATTATATAATTTTGAATAAAAAATACAGAATTGATTGGCAATATCAGAAGTATTATTATGTTTATTTCCTTTTGGATCCGTTATAGAGTATATATTGTCGTATTTTTTTTTTGTTGAATTTATAGTGTTGACTAAAAGTTTACCAGTCTTATTGCCGAACTCATAAAATAATTTTTGAGATAGAATAAAGTTGCGTTTGATTTTTTTATCTAAAATTTGTAGTAGTTCTGTAAGAGTATCCAAAGCTAGCGAGTGTTTATGTGTGTTTTCTAGGGTATTAATTCGGTCTGTAAGAGATTTTATGTTGGCTTGTCTTATTTTGTTCCTTTCCGCATTCAAGGAGATTAATTCTTCCCTAATAACACATTTATGTGCGAGCCAAATTGTTAGAGGATGGATATCATCTGTGTTATTTTCCTTAAAATAATGGGACATTTTGGAGTCTAGCCTTTGCATATTGTCTGCATTATTGAGTAGAGAATTGTCAAGTCTCCATATTTTAGGGAGTATGGGTTTGTCTTTAAAGGTTAAAGAAATGGTAATGGGGTTATGATCGTATAAGATCATGGGTTCCACAGTGGCGTCTTCTAGAATATCCAAGTTGTTTTGAGATAAAAAAAAAAAAATCTATTCTGGAGTATGTATTGTGGGGAACAGAATAGAAAGTATAATCTTTAGAAGAAGGGTTTAATGTACGCCAAGTATCGTGTAAGGATAAATGTTGTATTGAGTTTTTTATCATACGTAGGGTTTTGTAGGGGGTTTTGGATGAGCCAGAGGAGGTGTCTAATATGGGATTAAGAGCCAAATTAAAATCGCCTCCTACTATGAGTATACCATTGGTGAAAGCTTCTAGGGTTTGAATAGTATTTTCAAAATACTGTCGGGTGGCCAAATCCGTTGGCTCGCCCGTACACACGGTCAAATCTGTCTGCTGAGACGGTCGGGCCGACCGTTTCCAGCAGATAGATTTGATCGTGTGTACGCGGCCTTGGGGGCATATATATTGGCTAAAGTAATAGGTTTATTATATAGAGAACCTTTGATGAATAGGTATCTACCTTCAGTATCTATTTTGGTATCCAGTATTTGAAAAGGGCAGTATTTAGAAATCATTATGGAAACAACTTTACTTTTAGGCCGCGTACACACGATCGAACATGTCCGCTGAAACTGGTCCGCAGATTCAGCGGATATGTTCGATCGTGTGTACGGCCTATCGGACCGTTTTGCAGCGGACAAAAGTTTCAAAACATGCTTAGAAACCTGTCTGCTGGAAACCTGTCCGTCGGACATGTTCGATGGTTAGTACACAAAATCATTGGATCAAAATCCCGCGCATGCGCAGAATCAAGTCGACGCATGCTTGGAAGCATTGAACTTCGTTTTTTGATCACTTCGTTGTGTTTTACGTCACCGTGTTCTGGTCCGAGGGGATTTTGGTCCGATGGTGTGTACGCACATCAGATCAACAGACCAATTCAGCCTGGTCCGATGAAAACGGTCCGTCGGACATGTTTCATTGGACATGTCTGATCGCGTGTACGCGGCCTTAGATTCTGGATTGGTTGCGTGGATAATGTGAGGAAATTTTTTATCTTTAAAGGATGGACAGTAATCAGTTTTAAAATGCGTCTCTTGTAAAAAAAATAATGTCTGCTTTTGATCTTTTTAATAATAGCATTAATTTTGATATTTTTTTGGGAATAGACCTTTGATGTTTAAGGAATACAGTTTATTCTTCCGTTGTGGGTTTAATATATTTCCAGTGGGGAGTGCCATGTTTTCAATAAGAGGTGGAGTATCCTATGATTGTTATAGGAAGGAAAGAGGTAAGAAAGGGGGGAGGAAAACCAAGTTTCGAGTAAAAAAACCTCAAAATTAAATACCTATGTAAAAGGAAAAAGATAAAAAAATACACCCTTTAGGGGTATATATACGATAAGGAGTATAGCAGTATCTTCCTGTCTTTAACCTATACGGAATAAAGACAAAAAGTACTGCTATGTGAGGGTTGGAATGAACCAAGTCCGAGATATGTGATGAAATTAATAGGCTGTCCGCTGCTACAGACTGGCAATGTGATATAAATATAAATACTTTTTAAATAGACCGAGATAATGTTTAATAGTAAGGTATAATTTTAATCTGGGACTATTATCGTGTTTGTGTGTATCAGCCCAGTTTAACAATGAAGATACATTTTGGCTATTATATAAATAACAATAACATTGTTTGGAAAAGAATTAATAGGTAAATTACTATTATATAAACAACATGAGAAAAAGTAACATGTTATAAATTAAAGAGGAGTTCCACCCAAATTTGGAACTTCCACTTGTTCCACTCCTCACCCCCTTACATGCCACATTTGGCATGTCATTTTTTTGGGGGGGGGAGTGGGGGCTTCAGGAGGAGTGGGACTTCCTGTCCCACTTCCTCCTTCCGCCGAGGGCTGGTAAGGCGATTAAGCTTAATCGCCTTACTGCAGCCCCTCCCCTAGGTGATCGTCTAGGACACGTGACAGGTCCTAGACGATCGCCTGTCGAATCAGCGCCGCGCCGCGCGCGCATGCGCAGTGGGTGCCCGGCCGTGAAGCCGAAGGCTGTCACGGCAGGTGACCACAGTAGCAATGAGGATGCCGTCCGGGGAGGGGGGGAGCGGAGCGGAGCCCCGGCCGGCGCGTCGCTGGAACGCTGGAACGCTGGAGCAGGTAAGTGTGTGTTTTTTGAAAGCCAGCAGCTACACTTTTTTTAGCTGCTGACTTTTAATAAACACCAAATTTGGCTGGAACACCCCTTTAAGTTAGATAGGCATAAATACCGACCTTACTGCTATTGTAGACAAGAAATAAAGGGGGAAACCAAGGTGAAAATATGTATATGTTTCACACAATAGCAGAGGGAAAATTCCAACTATAATGAAATAATTTTGGAATTCTAATTATCCAGAGCATGGATCTAGGGGTATATGTGGATATTAAAGATAAAAGAAATGAAAATAATTGATTGAATATTCTTGGTAGATAATTGTGAGTACAGTAAGGCCTCGTACACACGAGGCAATAGATTTGTTCAAAACGGTCTGTCCGACCGATTTGAACAAATCTGTCAGTTTGGATTTTGGTTTGCTCGCGTGTTCACACGAGCAAACCAAAATCCCCGCCAGCAGACGGCGCGCTGACGTGTCGGTGACGTGGCGGTGACGTTGACACCGCCACGTCACCGCACCAGGAAGTAAAACACTTCCGCACATGCGCCGAATCCATTCGGCGCCGGTGCGAGACGACATGTCTGCTGGTAAGTGTACTAACCAGCAGACATGTCGGGCGGACGGGTTCCCACCCGATAGATTTCAAAATTAGCACAGGATTACAGCGAGTAACCATGTAAACATAATCCACATAAAAATAAATATAAATGAAAGTCTAGTCCATTGGGTGTGAGTCCAAGAGAGGAACTTGATCGTGACAATAACCAATGTAGGGGTAATTGTAGATGCTCAGGGCTGCTCTCTCCAGGAGAGAGTCAGCTCAAATCATACAAGAGAAAAAACAGAAACAAGAAAGCGCCGCTGAGTGATCTGATTTAATTCAACAACAACAAAAGTATTCCAACACTTACATCTAGGGGCACTCTGATGCAGTCTGGGATGCTGGTGTCAAGGGCTTCAGTGCAGTCCGGAAACCATGTAAGAGGCTGGAAAAGCTGTTCAATGGAGGAGCGTCGGACGTTCTTTAACCATAGAGGGGCTGACTGCAAGTCCATGTGTGGATGTTATATTCTCAGCTGATCCACCGCGCCGCTGGTCCCTGATGTCACTGGGACGGTGGCCAAAGAGGGACACAACGCGTATCAGAGCCAGCGCTAGGTGAATAGAAGACCTGCGCGCTCCTTTATCAAGTGCAGTATGAGGAAAAAGCTAGAGGATGTGAGTTATATAGGTCACATGGTCAAGCACCAACCAATAAGAAAGCTTATAATACGAATGGCTTGAAAGGCCAATCGCACTAAGAGGGAAGCAATTATGGAGTCTTTATATACAAAGTTAAAACGGGGGAAGCTATAAAACAGCAGTATAACATAAATACAAATATAATGGCGATATGTGTTTGTTTATATTAGCTCAACAATAAAAATACTAACGCTATACAATACAGGGCTGCAGGGTGCTAATGACACTGTGTTTAAAAGATATTATATTATAATATAATGGGGATCATAATTAAATTAAAATAATGAGAGAGGGAATTAGATTAAAGACAGATAAGAGTCTAAAAAGAGTCTGTATTATAATATCATCATAAAAAGAGAAGGAAGGGGGAACAGAAAAGTCACAGATGGTGTCATGCACTCGAGTGCATGTATATTTGTGGATATGCATACACGTCTTTATGTGCATATACATATATTTACTTATATTTACATTTACAACTAGTCAAAGATAATCAAAGAATGTAGGGGTATGATGGTTATTACACAAAAAGTGTATCACGTCCAAGTAGAAAAGTAAAAAGGTTTAAACGTTTTCTAAGGATATATTATATATTTGACAGTGTATATTAAAGGATGGTGTCAACATCTAGTTCTTCATTTAAGCCTAGGGGCGCGAGACAATTTAGGGTAAAAATCCAGAAGGTTTCACGCTCACATAGACGTGAAAAGCGTTCAGCTTCAGATAGTTTTTTGGGGATGGTTTCAATAACCCATACCCGCAAACCATCACTGGATTGGGCGTGATGCTCAAGGAAGTGGCGTGGTACACTGTGCTCGTCACAGCCAGCTTCGATAAGGCGTCGATGGGTGCCAAATCGCTGTCTTAGTGGGTTAATGGTCCGACCGACATATAATAGTTTGCAAGGGCACGTAAGGCAATATACAACATAATCTGTAGAGCAGTTATAAAAATGATCTAGTTGGTAAGTTTTGTTTCTATGAGTGAACTCTTTTTGACCATGGTTTATAAAGTGGCATGTTTTGCAGCGGGGCTTATTGCATCTGTACATTCCTGTAATTGGAAACAGGCAGATAGCACTATTAGATTTGAGATCTTTTAGTCGGCTAGGGGCAATTTTATTTTTTTAATGTGGGGGCCCTCCTATATGTAACCTTTGGTTTGTCACACACAGTGGCGTAACCAGAGTTATGGGCGCCCGGGGCAGATTTTTTTTTCGCCCCCCCCCCCCCCCGTATAATCATCCACTCTGTAGATAACCAACCCTGAAACTTGCTTGTTGTGCACTGAGATTGGGGCCTTTTTTATTTTATTTTTATATTTTTTGCAGCAGCAACTTTAAGGGGCAATTTATAAAAAAAATGTTCGGAGCTACCTGGAAAACTGCATGTACATTTGTTCACATGCGAATGGAGGCAACAATGGTGATGGCATTGGTGCCTGGTGGCAGCATGGAGGTCTGAGTCTCCTCCTCTCTCCCCCAACTAGGTGCTGCTGGTGTGGTGGCGGTGCGGTGCCGAGTGTCAGTGATTAGATTAATAAAATATGAACCTAGCTTATCTTAAAAGTGGACACTGTCAGTCAGTGGGGCAGTGGACGGTGTCAGTGGGGCAGTGGACGGTGTCAGTGGGGCAGTGGACGGTGTCAGTGGACGGTGTCAGTAGAGGGTGTCAGTGGGGCAGTGGACGGTAGAGGGTGTCAGTGGGGCAGTGGACGGTGTCAGTGGACGGTGTCAGTAGAGGGTGTCAGTAGAGGGTGTCAGTGGGGCAGTGGACGGTGTCAGTGGACGGTGTCAGTAGAGGGTGTCAGTGGGGCAGTGGACGGTGTCAGTGGACGGTGTCAGTGGACGGTGTCAGTCGGGCAGTGGACGGTGTCAGTGGACGGTGTCAGTAGAGGGTGTCAGTGGGGCAGTGGACGGTGTCAGTGGACGGTGTCAGTAGAGGGTGTCAGTGGGGCAGTGGACGGTGTCAGTGGACGGTGTCAGTAGAGGGTGTCAGTGGGGCAGTGGACGGTGTCAGTAGAGGGTGTCAGTGGGGCAGTGGATGGTGTCAGTGGACGGTGTCAGTAGAGGGTGTCAGTGGGTCAGTGGACGGTGTCAGTAGAGGGTGTCAGTGTCAGTAGAGGGTGTCAGTGGGGCAGTGGACGGTGTCAGTAGAGGGTGTCAGTGGGGCAGTGGACGGTGTCAGTGGACGGTGTCAGTAGAGGGTGTCAGTGGGTCAGTGGACGGTGTCAGTAGAGGGTGTTAGTAGGGCAGTGGACGGTGTCAGTGGACGGTGTCAGTAGAGGGTGTCAGTGGGGCAGTGGACGGTGTCAGTGGACGGTGTCAGTGGGGCAGTGGACGGTGTCAGTAGAGGGTGTCAGTGGGGCAGTGGACGGTGTCAGTAGAGGGTGTCAGTGGGGCAGTGTACGGTGTCAGTAGAGGGTGTCAGTGGGGCAGTGGACGGTGTCAGTAGAGGGTGTCAGTGGGGTAGTGGACGGTGTCAGTAGAGGGTGTCAGTGGGGCAGTGGACGGTGTCAGTGGACGGTGTCAGTAGAGGGTGTCAGTGGGGCAGTGGACGGTGTCAGTAGAGGGTGTCAGTGGGGCAGTGGACGGTGTCAGTGGACGGTGTCAGTAGAGGGTGTCAGTGGGTCAGTGGACGGTGTCAGTAGAGGGTGTCAGTAGAGGGTGTCAGTGGGGCAGTGGACGGTGTCAGTGGACGGTGTCAGTAGAGGGTGTCAATGGGGCAGTGGACGGTGTCAGTGGACGGTGTCAGTGGGGCAGTGGACGGTGTCAGTAGAGGGTGTCAGTGGGGCAGTGGATGGTGTCAGTAGAGGGTGTCAGTGGGGCAGTGGACGGTGTCAGTAGAGGGTGTCAGTGGGGCAGTGGACGGTGTCAGTAGAGGGTGTCAGTGGGGCAGTGGACGGTGTCAGTAGACCAGAGGACTTTTAATTACCAAAAAAATAAAAATACAAGCAATCCACAGAAGAAAGAAGATATTAGATAAAGACTACTGGGTAAGCACAGGAGAATATAGTAAATATGCCAGGATGGGACTGCAGGGAGAAGTAGACTGATCTTCAATTAGCAGCCATGTCCCTGGAAAGAGCAGCATGACAAGTCCCACACTGGAGAGAGACTGTGAACTGATCTGCAGGAATGTAAAGACCCCTCAGCTCTGCACTCACCCATCTGTCGGTGTCCCCTTATCTCACACAGCAGGCTTTGTGTTTGTTCTTCCCGCTGTCCAGACAGGTCACATGCTCGTCTAGCAGAGGGGAGAGGGGAAGAGTCCGAGGCTGTATCTCTGCATGGAGAAGGCAGTGGAGTAGTGTGTCTCTCCCCCTCACAGCACAGTCACTCCTGCAATGTGTCCCCGCACACATTTACACAGCACGAGGAATCCCGTACGGGTAGCAACCCTATGACCGGCGCGCTGACAGTGAGGCTCACTGAGTGAGCACATGACCACATATGCCCAATCACAGGGCGATGGCCTGGCTGTACTCGCCTCGGGAGTCGGGACATTATGACTCCCACCATATTGATTAAAAAGTGACACGCACCGTGCGCACGGCACGGTCCCGGTCCGGACGCCGGGATTTCACCCCCCACAATTTTTCGCCCGGTGCGTGAGCCCCCCCTGCCCCCCCCCGCTACGCCAGTGGTCACACAGAACAGTATCTAAGTGGGGGTCTTGTTTTAAAATATTCCAATGCCTGGTCAAGATGTTATCCATTTTTTGATATTGGTCATGGAAACCAGTAATAAATCGTACCATTGGTTTTTCAGGCGATTTTTTAGGTTTTGTTTTTTTGCCCGCTGTGGGCTTTGTATAATTACGGGCAAAAATATTGTGATTGTCGTGACAAAGCTCAAGGTCAAGGAAAGCCAAACTGTTTTGGTCACACACAAAGGTAAAAGAGAGGCCTAAAGCATTGTTGTTGCAATAGTCAACAAACTGGTTGACTAAAGGGGAGGGGCCATCCCAGATAATGACGATATCATCGATATAAAGCCCATAGAAAATGATATGACGGGAAAAAGGGTTTTCTTGCAGAATAAATGTCTTCTCCCAAAGGCCCATTGTTAGGTTGGCATAGGAGGGGGCAAAATTGGCCCCCATGGCTGTGCCGTGGGTCTGAAGATAGAACTCACCTTCAAAATAAAAGTAATTGTTATTTTTGCCCGTAATTATACAAAGCCCACAGCGGGCAACTCCTACTTACACTATCACAGTTGTCATCACCCACAGTGGATAAAAAATATACCAAAAGGTCAGTTCTGCAGACTTCGAAAAAACTGTACAAGAGACAGTGATTACATCTCTCAGAGTACATACCTTAAACAAAAATTCTTAGAAAAAGGTTACCCTGAACCATTGGTAGACCAAGCCCACAGGATTTTTCTTCCGGGCAAAAAAACAAAACCTAAAAAATCGCCTGAAAAACCAATGGTACGATTTATTACTGGTTTCCACGACCAATATCAAAAAATGGAAAACATCTTGACCAGGCATTGGAATATTTTAAAACAAGACCCCCACTTAGATACTGTTCTGTGTGACAAACCAAAGGTTACATATAGGAGGGCCCCCACGTTAAAAAATAAAATTGCCCCTAGCCGACTAAAAGATCTCAAATCTAATAGTGCTATCTGCCTGTTTCCAATTACAGGAATGCACAGATGCAATAAGCCCCGCTGCAAAACATGCCACTTTATAAACCATGGTCAAAAAGAGTTCACTCATAGAAACAAAACTTACCAACTAGATCATTTTTATAACTGCTCTACAGATTATGTTGTATATTGCCTTACGTGCCCTTGCAAACTATTATATGTCGGTCGGACCATTAACCCACTAAGACAGCGATTTGGCACCCATCGACGCCTTATCGAAGCTGGCTGTGACGAGCACAGTGTACCACGCCACTTCCTTGAGCATCACGCCCAATCCAGTGATGGTTTGCGGGTATGGGTTATTGAAACCATCCCCAAAAAACTATCTGAAGCTGAACGCTTTTCACGTCTATGTGAGCGTGAAACTTTCTGGATTTTTACCCTAAATTGTGTCGCGCCCCTAGGCTTAAATGAAGAACTAGATGTTAACACCATCCTTTAATATACACTGTCAAATATATATAATATATCCTTAGAAAACGTTTAAACCTTTTTACTTTTCTACTTGGACGTGATACACTTTTTGTGTAATAACCATCATACCCCTACATTCTTTGATTATCTTTGACTAGTTGTAAATGTAAATATAAGTAAATATATGTATATGCACATAAAGACGTGTATGCATATCCACAAATATACATGCACTCGAGTGCATGACACCATCTGTGACTTTTCTGTTCCCCCTTCCTTCTCTTTTTATGATGATATTATAATACAGACTCTTTTTAGACTCTTATCTGTCTTTAATCTAATTCCCTCTCTCATTATTTTAATTTAATTATGATCCCCATTATATTATAATATAATATCTTTTAAACACAGTGTCATTAGCACCCTGCAGCCCTGTATTGTATAGCGTTAGTATTTTTATTGTTGAGCTAATATAAACAAACACATATCGCCATTATATTTGTATTTATGTTATACTGCTGTTTTATAGCTTCCCCCGTTTCAACTTTGTATATAAAGACTCCATAATTGCTTCCCTCTTAGTGCGATTGGCCTTTCAAGCCACTCGTATTATAAGCTTTCTTATTGGTTGGTGCTTGACCATGTGACCTATATAACTCACATCCTCTAGCTTTTTCCTCATACTGCACTTGATAAAGGAGCGCGCAGGTCTTCTATTCACCTAGCGCTGGCTCTGAAATGCGTTGTGTCCCTCTTTGGCCACCGTCCCAGTGACATCACGGACCAGCGGCGCGGTGGATCAGCTGAGAATATAACATCCACACATGGACTTGCAGTCGGCCCCTCTATGGTTAAAGAACGTCCGACGCTCCTCCATTGAACAGCTTTTCCAGCCTCTTACATGGTTTCCGGACTGAACTGAAGCCCTTGACACCAGCATCCCAGACTGCATCAGAGTGCCCCTAGATGTAAGTGTTGGAATACTTTTGTTGTTGTTGAATTAAATCAGATCACTCAGCGGCGCTTTCTTGTTTCTGTTTTTTCTCCGATAGATTTCAAAGCATGCTTTGAAATCTGTCGCGTGGCCAAATCCGTCGGCTCGCCCGTACACACGATCGAATCTGTCTGCTGGGACGGTCTAGCAGACCGTTTCCAGCAGACAGATTTGATCGTGTGTACGCGGCCTTAGATGTAAAAATGTGTCACAAGTGGTTACATCTTATATAAGATTTTAGTATAAGAAAATGTAAAAATGTATAGGTGGCTTAATATGACTTAAAGGAATTCCATATATGGCAATATGTCCTCAGAGTTCTCTTCTGGATTTTCTGGATCGTGGTGAACCCGTTGATAGGAGATCAGTGTGTGGTTCATTACAAGCATTAGGTCGTTCACCTCCAGATTGGGAACGTCGTCTTCGGAATCTGGATGGGGCTGTTTCCATTGTGTCATCTTTTGTGTGGTCTTTTGTTGTATTTTTAAAGCGGAATTCTGCATACCATTTAGGTATTTCCATGTAGGGGATGTCCATAGCTTTGCAGAATGCATGTAAGTCTTCAGGGACTCTTAGGCCTTGTACACACGATCGGACATATCCGATGAAAACGGTCCGCGGACCGTTTCCATCGGATATGTCCGATCTGGAGTTTGGTCCGATGACGTGTACACACCATCGGATCAAATTCCCCGCCGGCAGACGGCGCGGTGACGTGGCGGTGACGTTGACGCCGCCACTTCACCGCACCAGGAAGTAAAACACTTCCGCGCATGTGCCGAATCCATTCGGCGGCGGCGCGGCGGCGGTGCGGGACGACATGTCTGCTGGTAAGTGTACTAACCAGCAGACATGTCGGGCGGACACATTCCCACCCGATAGATTTCAAAGCATGCTTTGAAATCTGTCGGGTGGACAAATCTGTCCGCTAGCCCATACACACGAGCGGAGATGTCTGCTGAAACGGTCCATCGGACCGTTTTTTAGCGGACATATCCGCTCGTGTGTACGAGGCCTTAGTATAGCTGTGCGACCTTGGTTGGTGGCTTGTAAACCAAATGGAAATTTCCATTTGTATATAATATTTTTGTCACGTAGTGCGTCAAGTAGGGGTCTCAAGTCTCATCTGTTTTGAAGAGTAATATTGGACAGGTCTTGGTAAATAAAAATTGTAGTACCTTCGAATGTGCATTTGGAAAGCAGTTTAGCATTTCTTAGTATATTTTCTTTAAGTTGAAAGTCATTAATATGACATATGACATCTCTTGGCGGGTCAGTTGCCTTGCCCCTGGGTCTTAGAGCCCTGTGAATGCGTTCCTTTTTTTTTATAGTCAGAGGGGGGCGCCTCAATAGGTTATTGAATATGCCGGATACTACTGGGGAAAGCTGATCAATATCTACAGATTCGGGTAATCCCCGTACCCTTAAATTGTGACGTCTGCTGCGATTTTCCAAATCTTCTATTTGAGGGTGTAAGTCTCTGAGTTGTAAGGTGTTAGTATCCACTTTGCGGTTTACATGGCACAGTGCTGTCCCCTGTTGTGCAGTTGTTTTTTTAATTTCATTGACTCTAGCTGTAACTGCGAGTACGTCTACTCTCAGTTCTGCGATGGCCGCTGACAGAGTGTTTTTAATGTCAGCAGCTACTGAGTGGAGGTCATTTAAGCTAGGTCCTTGTGATGGATCAGCCGTATACCGGGAATTCCGGTCGGTGTTTTGGGGTATTATGCAGTTTTTAACGAGCGGCGTGTTATTAGCATCTAAAGGGCTTTCCTGTAGGTAAGCCATTGTAAGTCCGGGTTGGTTGTATATAGGGCTGGATCTTGGCCAATTTTAGCCGGAGAGGCTGGAAAATTGCACAGAATGTGTGCCGATAGAAACGGGCCCCTGATCTATCTAGTTGAGTCGTACAGTCCTCTTACCGGTGCCTTTTTTAAAGTTTTTCAGTCCGTAGCGGCGGGAGTCCTCAAACTAAGTGTCCATTCCCGAGCTCGGCTAGACCACGCCCCTCAGCCTGTGATTTTTGATGACTATCCTTGTTTTCATAACATGCTTGAGATCTTCTCTGAGGACAAGAAAAGTTTCTTTTACTCTTTGCTTTATTTTGACAGAGTGGCAAAATAGAGATTTGGAATGCAAGGAAAACAGTTTTAAGCTCCCCTTGCCTCATGGGATTGCGGCAGCAGAGGTTTCTAGTCTCCCCTCAGAGCAGGATTTGCGGGAAGAGTTCCTCTTGGCTCCTTGAACTCTGGAATCGGGTCAAGCTGTAGCTAGGCAGTGTAAGGGGTTGCTAGTTTACTATTGGGTAACCCCCTCAAGTCTGGAAAAGTGTGGGAAGCATTCCCATTGGCCCTTGGCTGCCCTAAGCTGGTCAGGTGACCACTGTATCTGGGCAGCAAAGGGTTTTTTGTGGCAAATTCCTACATGAAAAGGGGGGTTCAGAGCCCTAGAGGTGGTGCTGCTGATTTGCCAGGAACATAGTCTATCCTACCCAGACCAGAAGCCATCACGCCTCTCCAGACGAGGAAGCACGGAGCACACACAGATAGGAGAAGCAGGAGAAGCCGCCGGATTTGTTTACATTGCGATAACATCTGCATGGTCTTGTAAGTGCATATTTACTTGGCTAAATAAATGTATACTTTACAGTATCATGCTATGGTTTTCTTTTCTCTGACTATTCGAGATAACAGATACCATCCCAGATACTCCACAGAGGGTCTGGAGGGAGACCTAAAATCCCCACGTTTGCTCAGACCGCTGTAACGGTGGTCATACAGTTAGGGTAAGGAGACTGTATTACCACTTCTGGGTGCCTTCCTGGTGGATGAAGTTTGCTCTATCCTAAACTTTCCTTTTAGGCACCAACACGGATTAACCTTTTAAGGACTGATTTTTCTTGTGTTTCATTTGTCAATTCCATGCAGTGGGACTTTATTTATACACATGTTTTTCTTTATATGTTTTTGTGTCACTTACATTTTTTTTCACAAGGCATTTTTGTAACTGGGAGAATCATTTCTCAGTATTCATTTGATATCACAGTTATAATTTTAAGATCAATTTATTTAGATCTTCCTTTTACTTCTATTTGAGCGCTGTACTGTTTATTACTGTTTATTACTTATGATTTTATTGTTGTCTGTGTCCCCGTCACCCTCTTACTTGTTATTACTTATTAGTGAAAGTGAAAGATAATCAGAAATTATGGGTTTTCACCAGAACAAGAATACAGAGGAAATCTTCCTTTGAGGACACTAGTTTTTGTGACCCTGGTGACACCCAGGGATTTACCCACTTTTGGAAGGATTATCTTTAGTTCTATTTTTAAGTACTATTAGGTAAAAGACACTCCAGAACGCCACCATCTTAGACCAGTGCTCGCTGTAATATATTGTCCTCAATATTTTGTTAGAAGCTCTTTCAAGGCAACACAACTGCCTCAAGATTAACTATCATTTAATATTTAATATAAGTGGTGTATTGATTGGTATCAATGTTCATCATTATCTGGTTGAGACTGCTGATGGGTATTTGTGCTAATTTGTGCTAATCAACACATCACCTTTATTAACCACTTAAGGACCGCCTACTGCACATTTACGTCGGCAGAATGGCACGGCTGGGCACATCAACGTATATATACGTTGGTTTTAGTACCCAGCCGTGGGTCGCGGGCGCGCGCCCGCGGGCGCGCCCCCGCGACCCGGTCCGAAGCTCCAGGACCGGGTCCGCGGGATTCGCGGACCCGATCGCCGCTGCAGTGCGGCGATCCGTCCCTGGAGCGGAAGAACGGGGAGAGCCGTGTGTACACACGGCTTCCCCGTGCTTCTCTGTGGCCGGAGCATCGATCGCGTCATCCCTGTAATAGGGGGACGCGATCGATGACGTCACACCTACAGCCACACCCCCCTACAGTTGTAAACACACACATTAGGGCACACATTCCCTACAGCGCCACCTGTGGTTAACTCCCAAACTGCAACTGTCATTTCCACAGTAAACAATGCAATTTAAATGCATTTTTTGCTGTGAAAATGACAATTGTCCCAAAAATGTGTCAAAATTGTCCGAAGTGTCCACCATATTGTCGCAGTCACGAAAAAAATCGCTGATCGCCGCTATTAGTAGTAAAAAAAAAATAATTAATAAAAATGCAATAAAAATATCCCTTATTTTGTAAACGCTATAAATTTTGCGAAAACCAACCGATAAACGCTTATTGCGATTTTTTTTACCAAAAATATGTAGAAGAATACGTATCGGCCTAAACTGAGGAAAAAAATTTTTTTTTATATATTTTTGGGGGATATTTATTATAGCAAAAAGTAAAAAATATTGCATTTTTTTTTAAATTGTCGCTCTATTTTTGTTAATAGCGCAAAAAATAAAAACCGCAGAGGTGATCAAATACCACCAAAAGAAAGCTCTATTTGTGGGAAAAAAAGGACGCAAATTTTGTTTGGGAGCCACGTCGCACGACCGCGCAATTGTCTGTTAAAGCGACGCAGTGCCGAATCGCAAAAACCCCTTGGGTCATTTGCCAGCATATTGGTCCGGGTCTTAAGTGGTTAACCTGTCCACGCCGGCCACACACATATGTGGCCTCTCTGCATGTGTAAACCACTTACTGCACTGAAAGCGCTCTCCCTGCATGCAGCACAGTAGCGGGTGGTTACCAGAAAGTTCTCGATGAATACTAGTGATAGGGAGCTTTCTAAACATGGGACCGCTGTGACAGTCAATCATCTCTTTATGGAGCTATGCCAGCATTTATTTGGTCTTCTTAAATGCCAATTCCACACCCTACCCCCTCATTAATGATTAGTGATGAGCGGAATATGACATATATTCGATTTCGCAATATTTCACGAATATATAGAACAATATTCGCAAAATATTCGTTAATATCGAATATTCGTGATATTTTATCAAAAAAAATTTTTGGCGAAATTTTGCTAATGCGAATGCAAAATTGATTGCGAAATTCTCGTCAACACGCGAAAACGGAGATCATTTCCTGGATTACTAAACTAATATGCACTAAACACTAACTCTACTTACACAAACTTATATGACTAAACTAAAGCTATTTTTTTTTTTTTTTATACACAAAACACAGAAGGGCAGAGAAAGTATTCGCGAAAAATCGTAATACGAATATTCGCATTGCGAATATTCGGCAAAATAAAAGGATAAATTTAAACAGTGTAAATTTAATATCAAAAAACGGAAAGATTTTACCTCGTTCACTACTAAGAAATCGTACAATATAAAACATTTGATTACCTGCAACACAGAAGGTGTGGTCTTCATGCTGGAGTGCGACTGTGGACTACAGTATATAGGTCGCACTTCTCGTACCATGGCTGTCAGGATAGGAGAACACGTTAACAATATCAAGCGTGGTTTACGCACACATAGTGTCTCCAGACATTTTAGAAAGTATCACGATAAAAACTCTAAATGTCTCAAATTTTGGGGCCTGGAAAGAGTTCACAAGCATTGGAGAGGGGGTAATTATATCAGACGAATAAGCCAGAGGGAATCCTTCTGGATTTATGAAGCTCGTGTACTTACTCCGGAGGGTCTTAATGTAGATTTCGACCTGAATTGCTTTATTTCAAATAAATAGGTGTTTACTAGTAAGCTTTTAATTACTAATTCTCATAGCATTCTCTTCCTTTTAGGGAGAGTGCTATGATTGTATTTGCCATGGATGGATTTTTTGGCTATTTCATCATGCTCATTTTTAATTATGATAATAGTAAAGGTTCTATTAAAAAAAACATTTATACGTAATATTTTTAATGTTTTATTTTATATTTCTTTATATTTTTATATTTTTTATATATTTTTTTTATATATTTTATATATTTTTTATATATTTTTTTCTCATTTTCTAATATTAATTTCCTTAATATTAATTTTATATGTATGTATGTTGTATATATATATATAAAGTATTTTTAGTTTTTATTTACTTGGAATATGTATTATTTTTTAATGTTTATTATTCTTTTTGTAAGAAAACTTGAGACAACATAGAGTGATGTTATTACATAAATTGTATTCTCTTTTTCGCCCACAAGATGGCGTTGAAGATTTTTTTTGCTATTGTTGCTGAAATAGGGAACAATAAAGTTTTTCGCATACACAGCGTGTGACGCGGGACGTGCCTTACCGCGTCATCATGTTCGCATTGGGAATCGAGCCGTGTTTACGGCAGTGTATTTTAAACCGAGGATGTGAAGCAGAAGGTTCCGCCCTGCTGAGGAAGTTGTATTACGATACGCGTCCGGGGTCAGGAACCACTCCACGTCACTCGTTGTCGTCCCATATTTTGATCGGAGCTACCTTTCTTATGGTGTTACATGCCTTTTATTCTCATCACAAATGTGAGTAACCTGCACGTTTTAAACGTAATAAATTGACCTGATTTTACGGAAGCTCTTAGATTTGTTTTTTTCTTTGCATATTGGTTACATACTTGTTCGTTGGTGCCACTGAGGATACATTCATATCTCCGGGTCCTACGGCCGAATAGTATACACCTCCGAGCCATCCGGATTGCCACCATTGATCTAAGCCTATTAGACCTTTGGTAAAACAAAGGTCTTTCTGTGAGGTGAGAGTACCCATCTTTACTGGTGAAGGGATCACACTTTGAATTGGTTTTCCAGTCACGTGGTGAAGATACTCTTATCATCTGGTCGCAGGATTTATTTCTCATGTTGTTTGCTTATTGCAATTTTGGACTATTTTTTCCTTTCTTGGTTTTCACTTTCACTTATATGATTATATTTATTACCATTTTAATTTAGGTTTGCGCTGCACTGCTTTCTTGATTTTATAAAATAAAAGGATCGCCTCAGCTACTCGGCCCAGGGTTTCTAATCATACCAGCAATGCTTTTAGACGTCGATGGAGATCACTAGGATGTGATCTGTTTTAAAAATAAATTTGAAAAAATACGAATATTCGCAATAGCGAATATTCACCGCGATATTCGATTTATTCGCGAATACTCGAATATGCAATATTCGTAACGAATATTCGCAATGCGAATATTCGTGAGCAACACTATTAATGATGTGCAGGGCTACCATCAGGGGGGTACAGCCGTCACAAGTATAAGGCCGCGTACACACGAGGGGATATGTCCGCTGAAAACGGTCCGATGGACCGTTTCAGCAGACATCTCCGCTCGTGTGTATGGGCTAGCGGACAGATTTCTCCACCCGACAGATTTCAAAGCATGCTTTGAAATCTATCCGGTGGGGATCTGTCCGCCCGACATGTCTGCTGGTTAGTACACTTACCAGCAGACATGTCGGCCCCCACCGCCGCCGCGCCGCTGCCGAATGGATTCGGCGCATGCGCGGAAGTGTTTTACTTCCTGGTGCGGTGACGTTGCGGTGACGCGGCGGCGGCAACGTCACCGCCGCGTCACCGCCACGTCACCGCGCCTTCCGGCGGCGGGGAATTTGATCCGATGGTGTGTACACGCCATCGGATCAAACTCCCGATCGGACATATCCGATGGAAATGGTCCGCGGACCGTTTTCATCGGATATATCCGATCGTGTGTACGCCGCCTAAGGGGTCCTAGGGCACGAGGGGCCTGCCCGGGCCAGAAGAAGGCAGGACAGGTGAAGGGGAGCTGATTCTCTGATTCTTGTGTCACTGAGCTCCGACATCAAGCTCTTTACTGCCACCTCTGGCTACTATGTGCATGTTCACCGTTCGTGTGATCTGTACTATGCTTCTCAGCTACATGTCAGCTTTGTGAAAAGGACCTGGGACTAAGTTAGAAGCCCTTCTTTACAAGTAGGGGCTGTGAAGGAAAGGGAGGGGGCTGTTTGTGTACAGAGAGGGGCCAGATTCTTGTGTGTGTACAGATTTGTGTATGCAGCCGTCATTATCATCTTAAAGGGGTTGTAAAGGTTCGTCTTTTCTTTTCTAAATTGGTTCCTTTAAGCTAGTGCATTGTTGGTTCACTTACCCTTTCTTTCGATTTCCCTTCTAAATGTTTTTTTTTCTGTGTTTAAATTTCTCCCTTCCTTTTTCTCCTCAGTAATCTTTCCACCATCATCTGTGCGGTGGAAGGTCATTTAGAACAGCTTACTGAACACCTTACTGAGGAGGAACAGGAAGTGATAAATTAAGGCAAAGAAAACAAAGAAAAAAAAACATTTAGAAGGGAAATCGAAGGAAAAGGTAAGTGAACCAACAATGCACTAGATTAAAGGAACCTATTTAGAAAATAAAAAACAAACCTTTACAACCCCTTTACAATCCCTTTAAGAGCATTATAGGCCCCCGGGCAATACAGTGCACTGGGGTCCTGTCTACACAATCACGCACGAGAATAAAAATGCAAATGATCAATAAGGTATATTTAAACGAAAATTGTGAAGGAGTTGGAAGCTTGGGCGACCCTGCCCCTCTCGCTCTTTGGGAGATGTCATCTTTTTAAAATGGTTTCATTTATTCATTGCAGACCATACCTCTTTTACTAAAACACTCGGATGTGCAAAAATTGCACAAGGCTTTAAGTGCCTTCCTATGGTCACGCAAAAAACCACGCATAGCTCTCCAGAAACTTTGTCTCCCCAAGTCCGAGGGTGGTGCAGGCTTGCCCAACTTACGTTTTTACAATCTTTCATGTCTACTTAGACAGGGTCTAGATTGGTTATCTGGTAAATCCCGGTACTCCAATTTTGTCCTTGAGGGGGCTCTGGTTTTCCCGCATACCCTCCCGGCCATCCTCCATTCTACACTTAAAGCTTTGCCTTTACATCTTCGATCAAATGTCCTTATCAGGGACACAGTGATTGCCTGGAGGGAGGTGCGGAGATTGCTGGGGCTGCCCTCAAGTATATCTAATCATCTTGTTATCCAGGGTAATCCCATGTTTCCCCCTTCCACTATCCATGCTGCCTTTGGTTTTTGGAAATCTCGTGGCCTCATTTTGGCCAATCATGTATATTGTGGAAGACCGGGTGAATTTAAATCCTTCCAGGATCTAGCGCATAAATTCTCTTTACCGCCTTCTCATGCCTTTCATTACCATCAACTGCGATCATATCTACGAAGCTGTCATGGACCCCGAATAGATCCTCTTCGAAAATCCTACATTGATGTAGTGCTCCAGAAAGACGATTATTCTATTTCCAATCTCTACTCTCACCTTATCACGCATCAGTCGGAAAAATATCATCTTACCCCATTTCAGAAGTGGTCCTCAGTCTTCAATGACTCTGAACTCCCAGAAAAAGTCTTGCAAAGCTATCGCCACATTCATAAGCTCATTGTTTCAGAAGCCTGGCGGGAAACCCACTTTAAAATCATACACAGAGCTTATTTTCCATTTCGCAACAACGTTTCAGTACCTTCTCAAGCTCAATGCCCTTGGTGCTCTTTGCCCCGCCCTACACTTGTACACCGCTTGTGGGAATGTTCGAAAATCTCCAAGTACTGGGACTCAGTACTCAGTTATATATTCAAAGTCAGTAAGATACGGTTACTTAAAAGTCCACTTTTGTGTCTGTTTGGTTGCGACCCACCGGCCTATCCTACCTCATCAGCTGCTCCACCCAAGCTTACACACTGGACTCACATCTGCCTACTGGCGGCTCGCAGAACGATCATGTGCCACTGGATTATGGCATCTCCTCCTTCCCTTCAAGCTGTGAAGCGAGCACTACTGTCGCTTTTTCATATTGAGAGACTAGACACTATAGTCTTTCTGCTCTACCACCCGTTTTTTCTCCAGATGGCGAAAATACATGGAATTTACGTTCACTACTGAGGAACTATCTTCCATTGTACATCCATTCCGATATACTGATTGGTACCTGAAGCAAGACCTTACCAACAGCTTGGGCAAACTCAAAATAACAGATCTATCCAATCCTTCCGACACCCATAGTCCCTAACTGAAAATCTGTCTAACAAAGTTGTATATTTATAGCTCATGACTGCCCTTCCCTTAGTTTAGAAAATACTGCTTCCACTCCTGAGGGTTTTCTATTTTGTTGTACTGTTCTCTTTGTTTTCATGCTCGGTATTATTTTGTGTAATATGGTGCTCAGATAAATACACCCCCCCCCCCTTACCGCCCCCCCCCCTTTTTTTTTTCCTTTTCCCACCCTCCCCCTTGATTGTTGTATCCGCTGCTCTGTTACCATGTTTTCGAGCTTCTTAGCTCTATATCTCCTTCACTATTTGTCCTTTGTTTTTTGTACCTTTTGTATGGTAATAACCCAATAAACATTTAACTTAAAAAAAATAAGGTATATTTATTGGTACTTCCAACAAAATCAGTGTTTAAACATTAACACAACGTTTGGACAATATAACATGAGTTTGAAAAGCAAGAAATTGAAAAACAAAAAATTACACATTGAAATGGCATAGTGGCTGCGTTTGAAAGGGCACAGTGACTGCGTTTGAATGGCACAGTGGCTGTGTTTGAATGGAACAGCAAATTACTTATAGGGTGAGGCTGAGGGTCAGGTCAGGTGCAGTGCAGTCACTCGCACTCACAGCAAGGCGGGATCAGGACAGGCTCAGCTGGGTCAGGCAGCTCCTCTCAGAAGTTCTCTGCTGTCTGCTCATTCCCCTCCCTCTGAGCCATGCTGAGTCTGAAGATGGCAGAGGTGGGTGGAGCTAGTTTTCCAGCCGCGGAGGTGGCACGCCCTAAATCCTGGGGCGGCCACTCTCTCTAAATGCTGGGATGGGCGCAGCCTCTAATGTCACTGGTTGCTAGGCGCTGGGCGGCCGGCGATTCTAGCGACCAGTGAGCGGCATGCGGTGTGCCACAGCATGGGCGCCCCTTCTCTAATCCCCTTAGGCAAGTGGGGCCCCATGACAAGTGAGGCCCCCGGGAAACTTCCCATCATGCCCATACCAAAAGACAGCCCTGGCAGCGGTGTATTTTGGTGTTGTGCTGCCCTAGTCAAGACTAAAATCAGGCACCCCCCTCCATCTAAAACTGTCCCACCCCTTCCTTCTCAAGTGGTTGTGCAGGGCCCCTGGTGGTTGTGTGGGGCTCGGGTCCCTTGTGGCTGTGCGGAGTCTCGGATGGCTGTGCGAGGTCCCTTCTTCGGCCTTGGCCAAAACATAGCTGTGAGGGACTGCTATATATATTTACAGGGGTGTGGGGGTGACATGTATACTGGTGTGTGTGGGGGGTGACATATATATATATATATATATATATATATATATATATAGGATTGAGGGGGGGCTGAATGCGTACAGGTGAGGTGGCCAATGTGTGGATCCGGTAGGATGGCCATGGGCAAGCCCTGGGGAAAGTTGGTGGTCAGGCTCGAGGGGGGGGGCTGCCTAAAGCTGTGTAAGGGGGCCCTGATGATGTGTACCCAAATTTGTCTTGTTATAAATGTTTTAATTCCTGTACAGTAGTATCAGGCTGTACACATGCTAATAGGGAACATACTGACAGAAAATAGTGAGAACCTCATCAACCTGCTGTTGTTTCTTCACAGTCCAATCGCAGGCTAGGATCAGGGAGGTGGCCAAACTAGGTTGCGTAAACGCATAAGAGAAATAAAGTCACTAGACTGACTATCAGGGGTGGACTGACCGATCAGGCACTCGGGCACTGCCCAAGGGCCCCATGCCACTAGGGGGCCCCATCAGGGTTGCCAGCCTCAGTAAAACCAGGGACAGTATGTCATTTTTTTTACATCTGTCCCTGAAATGTCCCTTACCAACATCATTTTGGTCTAAAAATCCCAAGATTATAGCTGTCCTACCTCTCCAGTACATTTTCAATGTGTGTATGTGTATACTGTGTATGTATACTGTATGTGTATGTGTATACTGTGTGGCCTCATAATCTCCTATTGCCTGGGGACCCATAATCTCCTATTGCCTGGGGGCCCCATGATCTCCTATTGCCCGGGGGCCCCATGAGTTGGCACTCTGCCCCTGCTGACTATATATTCTGGCAGGGCTGAGTAAACCCCTGGAATGGATGGATAGAATTACAAACCCTTTGGTGGGCTAAGCATGCCGAATTTATGTATTTATTGTATTTATGTATTTAGCCTGGAGTTAAGCCTTAGTCCGAGAGAAATTGTGGTTTTATTCAGGGTGTCTTTGCTTTCCATCCTTAAAAACCTGAATGCAATGCTTTTTATCCCTGTTAAATGTTATACCCTGAGATGCAGAATTGATGTCAACGCTCATAAGCATGTAACATACAGTATGATTCATTCTTCATGTTTTCCTTACCTAGCCACTGGACTATGTGCAAAGTGTGAATGGGAGTGACTTTATATTTATCAATCAGCGGCTGCACCTGCAGGGTTCTAATGAGGAAATTGGCAATAATCTCTTTAGATGTGATTTCCCTTTGGGAGTATCTCACCAAAAATGAAATTTGTGTTGCAGGGGGCGCTCGCAGTGTGACTTACTGCAGACTTCTGATATCAGTGAGCCACAAAAGCAAGAATGAGATTTCTGGAGGCGTTCTGTATACCATATGCGTACAGAACTTCTGCAGGTTGCCAAGTTACATTGCATTTTACAGAAAATGACAGCACTGCAGATTGAAAAGGAAAAGTAATTTTTAATAACGTTATTTTATTACGTGGCTTGTGTCTTTTTTAGTTGCAATATTTTTTGTTTTTTCACAAAACACTACAAAACACCTCCCTTTAATTTATAGTGGTGGGTTTCCATAACCAGAAACTCTGAAAAATCTGAATTCCTGAGAATGGGGGCGGAGTAGGGGGCAGAGTTGAGGATGCAGCTAAGGTCTTATAGACACTGGTTTCTTGTACACGCTGTTTATCCCAACAGTAGATAATCTGTGTTATAAATTAACTGACGCCTGTCAGTGTTAGCCAGGGAATGCACTCCCCTGCGTCCCCTAGCTAACTATTTGGATGCCGATTACAGCCTGAGGGCTCTGATAGGCACTTCCAAAGCCAACCAGCTGCCGTTATTCAGATGGCCTGCACTCACCAGGGGGTCGGCCATCTGAATAGTGGGTGGCAGCAAAAAAAATGATTTAAGTGTATTTTTTCCCTAAAAATTTGCATTTGATAACCAGCTGCAAAAAAACAAACAAACAATTGCAACAACCACTATATTATTCCACAGGGCCCCTGCTTTCAGAATATATATATTTTTGGGGTTCTAATTAATGTTCTATCAAAAAATTCTGATTTTAACATGCATGTTAAAAATGTCAAAATAGCCACAGATGGCAAGTGGTTAAGGGGGCATATAATCACAATGTAAAAACACATCAGTGGTCCATATAGTGAACTAGGTGTTGAGTTTGGCTGGGCTCACACTTCCGCATGGAGTGGCTCACAGCAGGAGTCGGTGCATCCCTGTTCACTGTTGCAAGCCCAATTTCAGTCCGAATTATTGGCTGAATTCGGACCAGAAGACGCACAGGACTCCTGTTCAATTCGAACCGGAGCCGCTCTGGAGATGTGTGAACCGGCTACATAGAGAGACATGCGAATAGTGTGAACTCAGCCTTATTAATTTTCAGGTCATTACAGAGGATAAGGGGACACTCTTTATGTCTAGAGAAAAATAGATTTACCCTCCATATACAGAAAGGCTTCTTCACAGTAGGAGCTGTGAAAATATGGATTAGACTTCCTTAAAAAATTGTTCTGGCCTGCTTAGTAGATTGCTTTAAAAAAGAGCTGGATGCATTCCTAAAAGTACAAAATGAACCTGGATACTAACATTTATAAGTAGTAACACCAGGGGTAGTTGAGCCATGGAATAGCCAATTGCAAGTTGATACATGCTTTTTTGGTGGTGGTGGTTCTGGCATGTGGGGAGAGGGAGGGGTCTGTTTACCTCTGGATCAACTGTGAGTAAAGGATTGTGTATGTTAGAGGTTTTTAGATTTTTTTTTATTGGTTAAAGTTGATGGACTTGTGTATTTCTTTCAACTTGACTAACTATATACTGTATGTAACTATATGTAATGGAGTGGAACAAAGGCAGACATGTTAAAAGGCCAGTCTGTGTGACAGCCATGACTCCTTTTATAGATACAATGGAGAAATATGTGTAGTCATGAAGGGACAGAAAGTGCCAATTTACAGCACCAATCATTGAACCTGTATAGGTGGCCACCTTTTACATTTTGAATTAAAATGTCTTTTTAGTTTTAAAAGTGACACCCCGTATACACTGTTATGCTGTGTACACACGGTCGGAATTTCTGACAAAAAGTGTTCGATGTGAGCTTGTTGTTGGAAAATCCGACTGTGTGTATGCTCCCTCTGACATTTGCTGTCGGAAATTTCCGACAACAAATGTTTGAGAGCTGGTTCTCAATTTTTCCGACAACAAAAGTTCTTGTCAGAAATTCCAAACGTCTGCAGCCAATTCCGATGCACAAAAAATCCTACGCATGCTCGGAATTAATTTGATGCATGCTCTCAATAAATTTGACGCATGCTCGAAATCATTGAACTTAATAGTTCTTGGCTTGTCGTGTTGTACGTGACCGCGTTCTTGACGTTCGGAATTTCCGATAACATTTGTGTGACCCTGTGTATGCAAGACAAGTTTGAGCAAACAAATCCACGGTTTCGACGTTGGAATGTCCGATCCTGTGTACGCGACATTAGAATATGAATGTTAACCCCCATTTTCTAACACATTGTTAAAATGATCCAGTAAAACAGAACAGACAGGTTTTCAAAGTATCTACCAGCACAGCAGTCAAAGTTTATTAAAAATACATTGAAAGAATCTAACCTTTAACATTCTTTTGCTTTTTCAACAGAAAGCTGTACTGTATATTAAATCTGCTTATAAAAGGCCATGTAGTAATAACATTACATCTAGTAAAATCATTAATTCACACTTGTCTTATTTCACCGCCAACACATACACTACAAAAGAAATTATTTTTAACATTTTGTAAGCACAAAAACTAATGTAGTATGACTTTGTCATTTAAACCAGAAGCTGTAGATCAGCCACTTTATAATGTCATTTTTTTTAATGTAACACAAATACTACTCCTGCTCTGCCTGGTCTCATGGGAAGTAAAAACTAGTGTATCCAATTAATTGAACAGGAAAGAACATAAAGGCATAGTAAGAGATGAAATTAAAAAAAAACTGTTGAAGTTACTGTATGTTTTCTGATTAAACTCTGTACATGGCGGTGCTTAGCAATCATGTTCACCTAATTGCATGTGTCAAAACGGAGAGTTTTTTGTAAATGGCATCACAACGAGATTCATTTTAATTGAGGCTGCGATGCTGTATATTGTATCCTGCCTTTGTGTAGGTGTATCGTGGTGTAGAAGTATTGTATGTGGCATGAACGGTGTGACTTGGGGAAGCCCTGAAGGCTTTTAGTTTAATAGTACTGAAAATCTAATAATGCCCAAATCACAACTGCTGAAGTCAAAAAATGCAATTTACAGTACAAACACAAAACGTTTTACAAAATTCTTATGTCACTGCCTTGTATGCCATTTAAAAGTATATGTTCCCCCAGGGCAATGCATTTTAACTTCTGCTATGGCTTGATTACAACTGTAACACCATTTGCTGAAAAATGAACTTTATGACACCTTATAGAAAATGCATTTGTTTCATGTAGGAAAAATACATCTCCTCAAACATATCTTTTTAGGGTATTGTGACTGAATGCTCTTTAGAGCTCATAACTTATTTATTCCATCAACACTAAAATGACAACATATGTAATAATTTATTTAACCACTTGCTGACGGCCGTACGACTTTGTACGGCCGCAGAGTGGTTCTAATTCTCCGGGTCGCCGTCTTTTTACGGCCTCTGATCGGCGGTACACAGACACGGACGTGTATCTGCGTGTGTAAACACACAGATCCATGTCCTGTCAGGGAGAGAGGAAACCGATCTGTGTCCCTTGTACATAGGGACACAGATCGGTCACCTCCCCCAGTCACCCCCCTCCCCCCACAGTTAGAACACAATGCAGGGTACACATTTAACCCCTTCCTCATCCCCTAGTGTAAACCCCCTTCAATGCCAGTCACATTTATACAGTAATTAGTGCATTTTTATATAAATGTGAATGGCGCCAAAAATGTGTAAAAAGTGTCCGATGTGTCCGCCATAATGTCACAGTCCCATTACTAGTAAAAAATTAAATAAAAATAATAATAATTCTGTCCCCTATTTTGTAGGCGCTATGGGCCAGATTCAGAAAGAATTAGATTCCCGCAGAGTATCAGAGATACTCTACGCCGCCGTACTTTACCTGGCTCTAGGAGGAATTCAGAGAGATTTTGGCCCGTAAGGTACGGCGGCGTAGTGTATTTCTCCCGGCGGAATCAAACTACGCGAATAGGGGGCATGAGGCATTTAAATTAAGCGCGTCCCCACGGCGATCGAACAGCGCATGCTCCGTTCAGAAATTTCCCGCCGTGCATTGCGCGAAATCACGTTGTTACGTCATTTTTTTTTGAGTAGCGTCGTTTACGGACATTCCTATTCCCGGACGACTTACGCAAAAAAAAAATAAAAAATTGAAAGTCGACGCGGGAATGACGGCCATACTTAACATGGGCCGCGTAACGTTAGACCAGCTAATAGCTGGTTTAACTTTACGTAGCGAAAAAATGACGTACGCGATTGCGAACAACGCTTGTAACTTCGTGGATCGCCGTAAAAAGCTCATTTGCATACCATACGAAAACGACGCGAACTCCACCCAACGGCCGCAAAAAGATCGCTGAGTAGATCCGAAGGCATACGAAGACGTAAGCCTGTCAGATCGAAGCCCAACGCCGCCGTATCGTGGTTTGAGGATTCAAACTAGTGATACGGCGCGCAAAATTTGAAATTACTCCTGTCTAACACCAGTTAGACAGGCGTAATCGCTCTCTGAATCTGGCCCAATAACTTTTGCGCAAAACAGTCGCTTATTGCGATTTATTTTTTATTTTTACCAAAAATATGTAGAAGAATACGTATCGTCCTAAACTGAGAAAAAACAATGTTTTTTTTTAAAAAAACTGGCTATTTATTATAGCAAAAAGTAAAAAATATTTTTTTTTTCAAAATTGTCGCATTTTTTTGTTTATAGCGCAAAAAATATAAACCGCAGTGGTGATCAAATACCACCAAAAGAAAGCTCTATTTGTGGGGAAAAAAGGACGCCAATTTTGTTTGGGAGCCACATCGCACGACCGCGCAATTGTCAGTTCTTTAAGTTCGCTTTCGATGCAGTGCCAGAAGCTGAAATTTCACCTGGTCAGGAGGGGGGTATATGTGCCCAGTAAGGAAGTGGTTAAATAACTTTTACTTTTGCATATTCCATTTAAGCATCAGGGGTGATTTACTAAAGGAAAATCCACTTTGCACTACAAGTGCACTTGAAAGTGCACTGAAAGTGCACTTGGAAGTGCAGTCGCTGTAGATTCACGGGGGACATGCAAAGAAAATAAAAAACAGCATTTTAGCTTGCACATGATTGGATGATAAAGTCAGCAGTGCTTCCCCTCATTTCAGATCTACCCTTCAGATTTACAGCGACTGCACTTCCAAGTGCCTCCCATTTTCCATTTGCCTTTCGTAAATAACCACCAATGTGATCTTGACTTAATCATGACAGCTTGTTTTTTTTTGCTATGCAAATAAATATTAGTATTGGTCAATGCGAATGTCACACTTCAAATTTCACAATTAGGAAACAAAAAAACAGAGTCCACTTTAAATGTATAGTATAAGCTGGAAAAAACGCTGGAAAATTTCATTTTGAAATGTAAGATAAGCAGTACTCTCTAGCTCACCCAGATATCAAGGGAAGTAAACTACAAATGTAGAACATATTTTAAAGGGGAACTCCCGCCTTACCATCATCCTTTAAAGCACTACAGGCTCCTCTGCTTTATTGAAATTGGTCACACTGAATTTACTACACACTTCTGAACTTTACAAAGTGTTCATTAGAAGCTGCAGCAAGCCAGACTGCTTCCACCTAATTTCCTGCTGGAGGATATCTAGCAACATCTAGCTTCCCAAGCCTTATTGTCCCTAGCCCACCCACCCTGCAGCATGACTTTGCCTCTCTTGGGGAAACAGGCTCCTGGGACACACAGCAATCAAAGGCAATATAAGTACTACAACATACTGTGTATAAATGGATCTTTACAGATAGTAGGGCTATACAGTGCCTTGAAAAAGTATTCATACCCCTTGAAATTTTCCACATTTTGTCATGTTACAACCAATAAAGTAAATTTATTTTATTGGGATTTTATGTGATAGACCAACAAATAGTGGCACATAATTGTCAAGTTAAGGGGTAATTATAAATGGTTTTCCCCTGAGTCAATACTTTGTAGAACCACCTTTCTCTGCAATTACAGCTGCAAGTCTTTTTCTCTACTAGCTTTCCACATCTAGAGAGTGACATTTTTGCCCATTCTTCTTTGCAAAATAGCTCAAGCTCTGGCAGATGGGATAATGGAGAGTATCTGTAAACAACAAATTTCAAGTCTTGCCACAGATTCTCAATTGTATTTAGGTCTGGACTTTGGGCCATTCTAATACATGAATATGTTTTGATTGAAACCATTCCATTGTAGCCCTTGATATATGTTTAGGCAGGGCCGATCCTATGCAGGGTGCACAGGGTGCATTGCACCTAGGCGCCTGCAGAGGTGGGGGCGCCGAGGTGCCAGAGTTCTCCCCTCCCTCCTTATTTCCTTGTTTGTGTCCATCCAGAACAAGTGTTCTGAGCATAGGTATGTGTCCATCCAGAACTGATGTGTGAGCATAGGGCAGCCCGTCCAGCCTGGCAGTGCTCGGGGGAGGGGCCGCTCCTTTTTCTGACATGAGAGTTTTCAGTGGCTGCTGAGTGCTGATGTGCAGGAATAAATTCCTAACACTGAAAATCTTGGATCCCGCACTGTCTCCACCAACTCCAGTTGGAATGCCTCCACCTCCCATTTTTATCTCAGGCTTCACAGAGAGAGAATCGAGGTGAGTCACAGTGTTCAGTGTGCTGTGTGCTGGGGGATGGCATCTCCAGCACCCCTTTACACGTGCTCTGGGCTGCCTTTGCTCTAGATTTTTTATGACATGATAGATTGCATAGTATACACAGCCCCTGCCCATTCCTGCGCCTAGTCCATCTACAGATGTGATGTATAATGAGATGTAAAGGGGAGGAGTTAGTAAAATGACAAAACGCCCATGTGGGGGCGCCAGAAATATTTCTGAACCCAGGCGCCTGTGACCCTAGGATCGGCCCTGTGTTTAGGGTCGTAGTCTTGCTGGGAGGTAAACCTTCACCCCAGTCTCAAGCCTTTTGCAGACTCTATCTTCTTATCAACTCTGACCAGCTTCCCTGTCCCTGCTGAAGAAAAGCATCCCCACAACATGATGCTGTCACCACCACGTTTCACGGTGGGAATGGTGTGTTTAGGGTGATGTGCAGTGTTAGTTTTACACCACACATAGCCTTTTGCTTTTAGACCAAAAGTTAAAATTTTGGTGTCATTACCCGGCCTGTCAGTTTAGGTGGATGGCTATGTCTTGGTAGGTTTGCAGTTGTTCCATACTCTTTCCATTTTTGGATGATGGATTGAACAGTGCTCTGTGAGATGTTCAAAGCTTGGGATATTTTTTAAGAACCTTACCCTACTTTAAATTTCTCCACAATATATCCCTGACATGTGTGGTGTGTTCCTTGGCCTTCATGATGCTGTTTGTTCACAGAACAGCTGTATTTATACTGAGAATAAATTACACACAGGTGGACTCTATTTACTAATTAGGTGACTTCTGAAGGCAATTGGTTCCGCTAGATTTTAGTTAATGGTACCAGAATAAAGGCGGCTGAATACAAATGCACGCCACGTTTTTCAAATATTTATTTGTAAAAAAAAAAATGAAAACCATTAATCGTTTTCCTTCCACTTCACAATTATGTGCCACTTTGTGTTGGTCTATCGCATAAAATCCCAATAAAATTTAAGTTTTTGGTTGTAACATGAGAAAATGTGGAAAATGTCAATTGTATGAATACTTTTTCAAGGGCCTGTATGTAAATGTATTCATCTGTTTTCAGTTGGCACATATTGTACCTTTTAAAATCACATTGTTTATTGTTGGCCTTTTTCTATCAGATGAACAAAAGTGAATTTTCAAAACTTGTTTGTGGCTCCTGGGATGTAATCTGTTCTTCATGTTTAACAAATAAGGACATTTTACTTGCTGTACATTTTTAAATGGTTTTAACAATCAGTCATTAAAATTGTAAATGAGGATGGCATTTTTACAGTGTCACCCTATTTACTATACTAATACAGATAACACATTTGTCACTGGTAGTACCACTATCTAACAAGCAGGTTAATTAATGATAAATACAATTATTAATGATAAATATAATTAATAATAAGGTCATTCACACACACACACACATGTGATAAGGTTCTTATTTCTCCTAGGAATCCTATGATTTTTTTTGAATAACCTTGAGTTTTTATGTAAAATAATTTTTGTTTAATATGACGTTATTATTACTTTATTTATTATTAATACAAAAAAATACTTAACTACTTAAAAAACTAAATACTAAGAGCTAAACAGTTTCTTACATATGAATGTATTTCTCGAAAAAGGCACTATAAAAAATTCTTCAAACCTCTTTTGAAAGGTTATAAATGCCTGGCAAGTCACTGTTCCTAGCTAGTAAAACATTTTTGTGGACAAACATTACACGGGTCAGCTTGTCGCACATCTAGACCCTAGCCCCAGGGCTTTGTTTCAGGTGGATAGATTTAAACTGATAGCTTTTTCTTCAAGTTACTCAATTCTTTTGTCACTAAAGCCTGGAGGACTAGTAGAAATGCATGATTCCTTATAACAAACCCAGTGAATTGCAGTGTTATGTTATCTAAATGTCTCACCTACTGATACCTTTTACATTGTGAGACACAAAAAGTTAATGGAAAATCTTTTAAATAAATACAGCTTATCAAACATGACATAGGTGTGAAATAAATAAATAAATAAATGTTTTACTACAAATGAAAATTTTTTACAAAAATATGTACTGCTTTCTGCAGCAGGACACACTTAGGTAAAGCTTGTGTAAATAACAATGTTTTTTTAATATCACTACCAATTCTTTTATTGATTTTTTAATATTAATCTTTTTTTATCAATAAATGTTTATTAATTTTAATGTAGTACAAGAAATGTACAAATTAGCAACAAGAAAGAAAGGGGAAATGGCAAAATGTACTGGAAATTACATCATAAGGGCCGCCTTGCAGGGCAATGCATATATAAACACAGAGGGGGTTATTTACGAAAGGCAAATCCACTTTGCACTACAAGTGCAAACTACAAGTGCAAAGTGCACTTTAAATTGCACTGAAAGTGCACTTGGAAGTGCAGTCGCTATAAATCCGAGGGGGACATGCAAAGAAAATAAAAAACAATTCAGATCTACCCCTCAGATTTACAGCGACTGTACTTTCAATGCACTTTCAGTGCTATTTCAAGTGTACTTTGCACTTGAAGGGGTAGATTCACATACACTTAATATTCCGCTGCGTAATCGAAATACTCTACGCTGCCGTATTTTACCAGGCTCTACACCGAATCCTGGTAGATTTTTGCCCATACGCTACGGCGGCGTAGTCTATTTCTCGCCGCGTAATCGAAATACGCGATTGGGGGGCGTGAAGCATTTAAATTAAGCGCGTCCCCGTGGCGATCGAACTGCGCATGCTCCGTTCTGAAATTTCCCGCCGTGCATTGCGCGAAATCACGCCGTTACGTCATTCGTTGTTTGAGTAGCGGCGTTTACGAACATTCCTATTCCCGGACGACTTACGTTAAAAATAATAAAAGACGTCGGAAAACGTAGAAATTCGACGCGGGAACGACGGCCATACTTAACATGGGCTGTCTAATATTAGAGCAGCAAAAAGCTGGTATAGTGTTACGCAAATAAAAGATGACTAAAGGTGCCGTAAGAGATTTTGATTGAAGATCGTAATTTCGGGGATCATCGGCAAAAGCTCATTTGCATACCCCGACGCGGAAAACGACGGGAAGTCCACCCAGTGGCCGCAATTTTATTGCAGCGTAGATCCGAAGGCGTACAAACACTTAATCCAGTCAAATTGAAGCCCGCAGCCGTCTATTCATGGTTTGAGGTTTTCGACTAGCTAGAAAACGCGCGTAATTTGAAATTACTCCAGTCTAACACCAGTTAGACAGGCGTAAGGGCTCTCTGAATCTGGCCCGTAGTTTGCACTTGTAGTGCTAAGTGGATTTTCCATTCGTAAATAACCCTCAGTGTATCACAGGAACAAAGGGGTGAGAGCATTGATGCAAAAGAAATCAAAAACATGTATGTTGTATATGTTGCTGTGTGGAATATTTATTAATACATTCATACATTAAAACATTCATCAGTATAGTAAATTATGGAATCTTAACTAGACCCTTATTTATAAAAGTTGTTATGGTCCATGGCACACCACTCTGTCCAAGGTTTCCACTTCTTTATCAAAGCACACTAATTACCCTGATTTTCGGGATAGGGCTCGTTCAAGGGAGAAGTTAGTTTTAACTAACGTAATAAACTCAGAAAGGTTTGGGGCTAGATTTTCTTACCAGTGTCTAGCTGACAAAATTCTAGCAGCTATGAGGATATGGAACACAATAGTATTAAAAAGGGAAAGGGAAGGAGCTTAGGGAACTGAACAAGTGGCTGAGGAACTAGTGTAGGAAGGAGATGTTTGGGTTCCTGGAGAACTGGGCTGACTTCTTAGTCAGTTAGGGGCTTTGAAACTAGGTGTTGCGGAGGAGGGTTCAGAGGAAGGGACAGCCAGCAGTGAGCATAGGACAGATGGTAATAGTGGAGTCAGTAGTCATAATATAGCCATAACATCTAATCCTGGGGTGAATGAGCTGATAAAAAAGAAAGCATGAGAAAACACAAGGAGAAATTAATATGCACTCATACAACACTGAGAGGCATATAGCCAAATGCCAGGAGCATAGCTAACAAAATGGAGGAACTGGAGCTGCTATTAAAAGAGGAGGACATAGATTTTGTGGGAATAACAGAAACTGGTTTGACAGCTCACATTACTGGCTGGCAAATATTCAGGGGTATTCCTTGTATCGGAAGGACAGGGAAGTCAGAAGAGGGGAGGGGTGTGTCTATATATCAATAATTATGTAAGTGTGGTAGAAAGGAGTGACATTGCGAATAGGAAAAGGGGGAGGTGGAATCCATGTGGGTACAACGCCAAAGAAAATAAGTATTACATACATATTAAACAAAGGTATCACACAGTGCATTCCAATGGGCAATAAATATAGAAAGCGAAGGCTAAACCTTAATGTAAAAAGTATTTTATTAAAGAGAGAAAAAAGGCCTTTAAAAAATATGATGCGTAGGAGGCATTGTCAGCATTCCAACACTACAAGCAATGCAATAAGAAGTGTAAGAACGAAAACAGGCTAAAAAAGACTACGAGAGACACATACCAGAGGCGATTTAGTTCGCATGTGCAGCGCTATCCTAGTTCCTCACTCACTCAAAAATTTTTTTTTTTTTTTGGTTCGTCTCGTTCTGTGGATTCGTAAAGATTTGTAATTTCGTAAGATGCAAGTTTTCCAATTCGGACACGTTCGTATTTCGTAAGACGCAAGTTTTCCTGTTCGGACCCGTTCGTATTTTCTTAACAGTTTGTTTTTCGTTTATACTGAATGATTCGTAATTCTGTCTAATTTATTTTCGTTGATTTGAAATTCGTAATTTTGTTAGATAATTTTCGTTTAATGGATTCATAATTTTGTATATTCGTAAATACATCGCAACACGCAGCTAATCCATGTTAAAATAGACTTTTTCTTAAGCCCCGTACACACGGTCTGACTTTTTGCCAACAAACTTCAATATGAGAGTTTCCCAAAAAATCCGACCGTGTACGCTCCATCGGACAAACTTTTTCGGTTTCAAAGGTCCGGCCAAATCCCTTCGGACAAAAATCCACGGAAAAGTTTGTTTGAGGTCCGATCGTGTGTATGAGGCTTTACACTGTCCAATGTGACTAAGCTGGCTAAGATATTAAGTAAGATACATCACTCACTAACTACACTGCCCAGTGCCCATTCAAAAGAACAATATGAGTACACAAATTTACGAACAGAGAAAGAAATGGATTTACAAAACACACACATGAAAATACGAACATATGAATGAAAATAAGAACAGACGAAGGATTTAAAATACGGAATGCAAATCGTTCGTTATAGATGTCATTTTTGTTCTTTTGCTGTTTCGGTGTTTCGTATTTTATTAAGATTGTCCAATCGTACGTTCGTATTTTCGCTTGTTCGTTATTTTGCTTATTCGTAATTCCGTAATTACATAAACGATGGGATGGAGGATGGTTACAGATGACACAGAGAAGACAACTGTTCTAAATGCTTTCTTCTCAGTTTTTACACTGCTAAAGTCTATGGGACGCAAATGTGAAAAATCAAAAGTGCTAATTTTAACCACTTAAGGACCGCCACATGTACATTTACGTCGGCAGAATGGCACCGACAGGCACATCAACGTATATATATACGTTGGTGCCTTGGGGGGGATCGGGGGTCCGATCGGACCCCCCCCGTACATGCGGCGGTCCGCGCGGCTGCAGGAGCGATCCGACAAGAGGGGGCGGCTATTCGTTTTTATCCGCCCCCTCCGGATCGCTCTCAGCCATAGCGCACGCCCGCCCGCCTGCCCTCTCACTTCCTCCTCCTGTGTAAACACAGGAAGGAGGAAGCGACGTGATCTCTCCCTCAGCGTTTTTTTCAACCACCGCTGAGGAGAGATCACCACACAGTAAGTCCTGCACCAACACTACACTACACACAGGCACATTTAACCCCCCCCCCCCCGATCGCCCCCCCTCCCCCTGTCACAGTGTCACTGAATGTATGATTACTGTATTTAGTGTCAGTGCGACAGGCAGTGTAAAAGTCAGTTAGTGTTAGGTTCAGGGTAGCCCTGTACCCCCCCTAATAAAGTTTTAACCCCTTGATCACTGCCCTAGTTAACCCTTTCACTCCCTATTGCCAGCGTCACTAAGCGATAATTTTTCTGATTGCTGTATTAGTGTCGCTGTTCCCGCTAGGTAGCTAATTTTTTTTTATTGCGATTTTTTTTTTTACTAAAGACATGTGGCTAAATAAATTTTGGCCTAAATGTTTGACTAAAATTTAGTTTATTGATTTTTTTATAACAAAAAGTAAAAAATATAGATTTTTTTTCAAAAATGTCGCTCTATTTTTGTATATAGCGCAAAAAATAAAAATCCCAGAGGCGATCAAATACCACCAAAAGAAAGCTCTATTTGTGGGAAGAAAAGGACGTGAATTTTGTTTGGGAGCCACGTAGCACGACCGCGCAATTGTCTGTTAAAGAGACGCAGTGCCGAATCGCAAAAACCCCTTTGGTCATTTGGCAGCATATTGGTCCGGGTCTTAAGTGGTTAAAGGCTTATATGCAAATTATTGCCATAAAAAGTGTTTGGGGACCCTGGTCCTTCCCCATGGGACATGTAGCAATGCAAAAAAAGCTGTAAAAAGATTTTCAGGTGCAGTAATTTTAATAAGGCTCATAAGTGAAACAATAAAAATGTATATATTCCTTTAAATATCATGCCTGGGGGGGGGGGGGGTTCTTAGTATGCCTGTAAAGTAGCGCATCATTCACATGCTTATAACAGTGCCACAACAAAATGAAATTTCTAACAGAAAAAATGTAATCTATATATAGATAAAAATAAAATACAAAAAAAATTGGCGTGGATGTCCCCCCTAAAATCCATTCCAGGCCCTTCGGGTATGGTATAGATATTAAGGCAAACCCTGCACTAATTGTTTTTTAAATGGCGTGGGGGGTCCCCAGGCTCCCAGGCACTATATACTCTGAACAGCAGTATATATACTATATGGCCTGCCCTATATACTCTTCAGAAAATTGGGTCTTAGTTGTTGGTGGTACCAGAACACGGTAACCCCTCACAGTTACTCTTGTTGGGTGCAGGAACTTGCCCTTATGTGAAATATTATATCGAAAATTTTAATTTACATGCCCCTTTTAAACAGGGGCAGAAAAATTACCTTGAGTGGTGGTGGTGCCACAACACTGTAACCCCTCACAGATACTTTTGTTGGGCGCAAGAACGGGCCCTGTTGTGAAATATTATATCAACATTTTTAATTACATGCTCCTGTTAAACAGGGGCAGAAAAATTGGGCCTTAGGTGGTGGTGGTGCCTTAAACCAAAAATATTGTTGGAAGCTAGCATCATCAAGATTAAGGAAGAACAGCATAGTCTGCATAGGCAGTTTTTAAGTGATCCGACATCCATAACAAATTCAGTTTCATCAGCATCAGGTGCTTGATAGCTACTGATCCAAGACTGATTCATTTTTATGAATGTGAGGCCTCGTACACACGAGGGGATATGTCCGCTGAAAACGGTCCGATGGACCGTTTCAGCAGACATCTCCGCTCGTGTGTATGGGCTAGCGGACAGATTTCTCCACCCGACAGATTTCAAAGCATGCTTTGAAATCCATCCGGTGGAATCTGTCCGCCCGACATGTCTGCTGGTTAGTACACTTACCAGCAGACATGTCGTCCCCCACCGCCGCCGCGCCGCCGCCGAATGGATTCGGCGCATGCGCGGAAGTGTTTAACTTCCTGGTGCGGTGACGTGGCGGTGACGTGGCGGTGTCAACGTCACCGCCGTGTCACCGCCGTGTCACCGCCGCGTCACCGCGCCATCCGGCGGCGGGGAATTTGATCCGATGGTGTGTACACGCCATCGGATCAAACTCCCGATCGGACATATCCGATGGAAATGGTCCGTGGACCGTTTTCATCGGATATGTCCGATCGTGTGTACGAGGCCTGAGTCTATTAACAGAGTCTGTGGACAGGCACACTCTTTGATCCGTTACAAACTCTCCAGCAGCACTGAATGTGCGTTAAAAAAAACGCTGGATGCAGGACAGGCCAGTAGCTCAATTGCATATTGAGCAAGTTCTGGCTAGTGGTTCATCCTCTAGACACAGTAACCCAGTGGATGCTCTGTTGGAAAGGTCTCCAAGTCTGCTCTTGCCTCTAGATATTCCTGCACCATATAATGCAGACACTGGCGATGGTTGCTTGACATGATCAGATCTTGGCGCTGAGGCCTGAAAAATTGTTTAAAAGCATTGGTCAGACGTCCACCTTCTCCACCGCTCTTCCTCTGACTAAACGAAGCCTCAGCAACACGTTGTCCAGCACCAGGAAATGGTAACCTCTCAGGGTCTGGAAATGCATTGCACAAACCTTTTGTTAGGGCCCCCTGAAGATGTTGCGTCCTCTGCTCCCTCTGCGAAGGCAGGATGAGTTCTGCAACCTTACCCTTGTAACGTGGATTAAGAAGGGTTGCCAACCAGTAATGATTACTCTCCTTGATACCACAAATCATAGGGTCTTTTCGCAGGCTTTGCAGAATCTGGGAGTCCATGCAGCATAAGTTTGCAGAGGCATTCGATTCTGAGTCCTCTGCGTCACTTAGGATCACATTATCCGTAACTACCTCCTCCCAGCCACGTACAACTCCTTGGGATTCTGGGGACTGAAAACCATACCTTGAAGCTTGCTGCTGAGTGTTATCCTCTACATCCATGCTGACATAATCCTCCTCCTCTTCTTCCTGTGTGCTCTCTGGATAAAGGGGACGTTGAAAGGAAAGGAAGTCATCCTCTTCCTCCCGCTGTTCTGCCTCAAGTGTCCTGTCAATGATTCCATACAGTGTGTGCTCTAGCAGGAAAACTAGAGGGACACTGTCACTGATGCATGCATTGTCACTGCTCACCATCCTTGTGGCCCCCTCAAATGGTGACAGGACAGTGCATGGATCCTTAATCAGTAGCCACTGGTGTGGCAAAAAGAAGCCAAGCACCCATGACCCCATCCTGGTGACATACTCATACAGGTACTCATTGATGGCCCTCTGCTGTGTGTGCAGCCACTGCAGCATTGCCAAGGTTGAGTTACACCTAATGGGCATGTTGCAAATGAGGCAGTTGTTGCGCAGGTTGCATTCCCTTTAAATGTCAGCAAGCCAAGCATTGTATGACTGGCGGGAATGACCACAGACTTTTCTGGCCTGCCTCAGGAGATCCTGTAAGCCTGGGTACCTGCTCAAGAACCTCTGCACCACCAAATTCAGGATGTGTGCCAAACATGGAACATGGGTCAAGTGTCCCTATCAGAGGTTGGGGAGAAGGTTGGTGCCATTGTCGCATACAACCATTCCTTGCTGTAGGTGGCGTGGCGCCAACAACCTCTGAGCCTGCCCCTACAGAGCTGACAGAATCTCTGCCCCAGTGTGGCTCCACTCCCCTAGGCAGACCAGCTCAAACACTGCATGACATCTTTTAGCCTGACTGCTTGCGTAGCTCCTTGAATGCTTACAGAGCACCGCTGGTTCAGAGGACAAATCTCCAGAAGAGGCCATAAAGGAAGAAGAGGAGGGGGTGAGGAGGAGAGAGCTGTGGCAGAATTATCACTAGCATTTTGGAGGCGTGGTGGCAGAACAAGCTCCAACAACATTGAACCCTGTTCTGCATCCTTCCAATCTGCCAGCAGAGTTACCCAGTGCGTCGTGAAGGAAAGGTAACGTCCCTGCCCATGCCTGCTCGACCATGAGTCAACGGTAATATGAACCTTACTGCTGACCTCCCTGTCCAATGAGGCCAAAAATTTGTCTTCCACATGCTGGTAGAGAGCCAGAATGGCTTTCCGTGAAAAGAGATGGCATTTTGAAACCTGCCATTGAGGAACAGCACATTCCACAAATTCATGAAAGGAGGCAGAGTCTACCAGCTGCAGTGCTTGCAGTGCTAGCAATTTGTCTAATTTAGATGCTGAGCATGTGGATGGCTGGGACAGAATTTTTTTATGATTCAGCAATTGCTAAACCAATTGGTGGTGTACTGCAGATTGGCTGCAAGCACCTATTGCTATACCTTCATTTCTCTCAGTGCAGGTTTTTGAGAGGACTGAGGTATAGCGGCTAATTTTTTGAGACGTGAGAGACACGAACGATAAACACTATTTGAAGTCCACCAGATGGTCACTCTCTGCAGACTTCAACCGTATTCTTTGGATATATTCTCACAAGTGTCACTTATACATTCTCATATTTTATTTATATGAGAACATTAATTTCATCTCACAGAACTCCCAGCATATTCATGTATCTGTTGATTACATTTTATTATAAACACCCAGTGTAGACACTAGGCCAAAAAAAAAGGGGGCCCCTTTTTTTCTCTATTGAGGTGACAGGAGAAACGTTCTCACGGGCTCCAGAGCCACATGCTTCCATTTGGGCCAACGTCTGTCAATTGCAGTCTCTGCGAAGCGAAATTGTCCGCGAAACGCATTAGCCCTATTGCTTTAATTGTTTGGGATCTGCACACCCCAAATTCAAAACTCCAAGACTGTAAATTATTTTTATCTGTTTTTTTATTTATAGAATGTACTGCCAGTTGGCAGAATAATAAACATTTTTAATTTTTCGATAAATCATTGTATTTGAATCTCTATTTTTTTTTAGACCTCCTCGTGTCAGCCTACCATGTGTTAGCTCCGCCCCCTCTGACCCCTCCAGGACAACCTCTTTCCTAGCCCATAAAAGGGCAGCTGCCTGCCTAAGTGTTCTTTTTTTGTCCACGCTCCGGACGCCTCTTAGGAAAAAAAAGAGAAAGAACATTTTTTTTAAGCTTTACTGTAAGTTTTTCCCAAGTGTGTTAGCCTGCTCAGGTTCAAGCCTCTCCTGAGTCAGAAGACCCCCTTGTTGGGCTGTAAATCTTCCATGTTGGTGGATTCTCTTGGTGGGGAGAATAATATGGGCAGTATAAACTACTGCTATTGTATACAATCCCCCCACCCGGTAGGCAGTATAAAATACTGCATAAGGGCTGAGAAAGAATTGTTGTGGCTCCTTACTCTGCTTGTGTTGCTGGTGGATGGTATAGTGCCTGGAAGCATGCTGGCTTCAGTAGTCCTAAGGCTCTGCATGGCTCTGGATGCAGCCTGAAGCTGGGGGCGGGCAGTTCCTGGATTGCCAACCTCATCGAGGGGTGGAGCTATTGCGGGGGCCGGGTTGCCTAGCAACCAGATAATGCTGTGATTTGATTGGCGGTCGCCACTAGTCATGAGGATGGACATGGTTTGATGCTCACCTCACTGTTTGTGTGTGCTGTGCTGTGATTCAGGAGATCCAGCTTGTGTCACTCTGCTCTGCTAGGTGAGTCCTCCAGGCTGTTCTGAGTACTGTCTTGTCTGGTTAGCAGCTTGAGTCTTCCCAATTCTCCTGTCTGCCTCTAGCAATGAAGAAACGCATGGAACGGTGTTTTATTTATTTTTTATTTTTATTTAAGTGTATTTTGTGCGTGAACTCGAGAGAGAGGAGCTGGACTGCAGGAGTTGGGAGTAGGCAGACCCTCCCCCGGAGGCAATCGCCATCCTTCTCCATGCCCCCGGTGGCAATGGCAGGTGTGAGGGGGGGCCTCCCAGTCACCCCGCCCTACCTGCTCCACTTGGGAGCCCGACTGGGGCCCAACGGGACCCCAACGGGGCAGAGGGACTCCCCCTATGAGTGAGGGGGTCTAGCCCACCCAGCCAGCCCCGTAGGTCCTTCGCCTCTCTTTATTTTAGGAGACCTCATGGCCAAAGTGCGTGTGTGTTAAACCAATTTTATGTTCGTGCAAGTGTGGTGGTTTTTTGGGGGGGTGGTGGGCATACTAAGCACAGGCGTACCTTGCATAGCACACCCACCGGGAGCCGGGCTGAGACCACCAAACTCAATTCACATGTAGCCGAGACCGGGATCCGAACCCTTGGCTGCAGAGGTGAATGGCTTGTCAGCGCAGTGCCAATCACGTTGAGCCACCACAGCTCCCACTATTTATTTAATTAAAATTTTATTAAAATTTTAGTTTTTTTTGCATTAAAAGAGAGCATCCTTCTATTTGTTTTCAGAGAGAAGAGCCCAGTGCGGGATAAACGCCCATGAAAAGGGTCTAAATCATCACCCCACCTTCAAAAGAGGAAGAAGGGCTCAAGGCGTGACAAATCAGATCAGCAACAAAATAAACTTCTGTCAGGATGGCACTCCATATCACCTTCTCCTGTAGTCACTCGATTGTGAGCCAGGAGATGTTGCATCATCAAAAAGTGTCCAAAAAGAACAAATCAGGGTGTAAGCACAGGCAAAGGTTCTCTTCCTCTTCTAGGGCCTCCTCAAAAACACAAGTGGAAGAGAAAGCCTGTTGGGTGTTGTAAGCGGGAATGCTACCAGGGAGCTAGTATGTGCTTCTTGGCTAAAGGAAGCTGCCCGGGATAATGTGGCAGGTGCACGCCAAGTAAAATCCTACATCAAAGTGTCTAAGAAATTGTTTTTTCATAGGGTTCAGAGGATTCTGATCAGGGAAAATCGTTCCCGATTCAATTCAAATGAAGAGGAGAATTCTGGGTCTTTAGAGTCAGAGATTGAACCAGATATTTACACCTTCGTGGAGGTGGTAAAGGGTGCAATGAAGTGGAGAGAGGAGGCTGCATCTCCAAAATAACAACACAAGTATTATCCACATTTGAAGAAATCAGTTCCTTCATTCCCTCTCATTTTTGATATTCAATAGTTTGAAAGTTATATCCTTTCCAGGCTAAGGATGCTAAGAATGCTGAATTATGGGATCCTACTCTAAAGGTGGACACCTCACTGCAAAGACTGGCCTGCCATATTATGCTACCGCTAGAAGATTTGTTTTCCTTCAAAGATCCTATGGCTCGTAGGATTGATACAGATTTGAAAAGGATTTATACTATCATGGGATCAGCTTACAGACCGGCTATAGCACTTACCTCTGTGACGACGGCGGCTCTTAGAGTCTGGGTAGTGGAATTAATGGCCGAATCTTTGGTGGAGGTGGCAGGAGGCTGTGGAAATTATTCTCCCTTGCAGTCTGTCAAAACCGCAGTGGACTTTCTGGCAGAAGCAACTGTGGAGCAAGTTTGACGGCTAAGCTTATGGCTCACTTGGTCACGGCTCGCAGGGCCTTGTGGTTGAGACATTGGTCAGCTGGCAATGCTTTCTAACACAGCCTTTGCTCAGTTCCCTTTGACGGAAAGACGTTGGAGCCAGCAATCCAGTGAGTCTCCAGTGGCAAGTAGGGTCCAATCTCACAAGAAAGAAGAAGGTTGCGTCAGTCCTTTCGTCCTTCCAAAAGAACCAAAGAGGGGTTAAGAGAAGCTACTGCATATCGGCTGGGTAGACCATTCTTCAGGCAATGTAATGGAACTGGGCCAACTTTCCCGAAGGCAGCCAAACCCAAGCCCAATCAGACAGCGAAGGAGTCTGACAAGCTGTTCTGAAGGTGTCTCCACCCAGGCCCCTCAAGTAGGAGCGAGGTTATCGCATTTTTTTGGAGGTCTGGGCAAACGAGGTACATGATGCCTGGATCCTGGACGCCATTCAAATGGGGTATCGGTTAGAATTCGAGAGAAGGCCACCTCAATCTTGTTTCGTGGATACCCAGATCCCAGTCTGTCCAAAAGAGAGACAAGGTTTACTAACTTACGTCAAATAATTATTAACAGAGCAAGCAATTCTGCCGTTTCCAAAACACAAAATGGGGAAAAGGAGTGTATTCCTGTTTGTTCTTGGTCGCAAAGTCGTCAGGGGGCTTCAGGCCCATTCTAGATCTGAGGGCCCTAAATTCCTTTATGAAGGTTCCACCATTCAGAATGGAGTCCTTAAAGATGATGATTTCAATAGTGAGAAAAGGAGATTGGATGGCTTTGGTGGATCTGGCGGAATGCCTATTTACACATGCCCATTAATGCTGCTAACCACCACTTCCTCGCTTTGCAATAGAAGGCTTGCATTTTATCATTTCGATGTCTGCTTTATAGGCTCTGCATTGCTCCCAGAACATTTTCAAAGGTTTTGTCGGCTGTCATTACAGTTCTGAGAATCAAAGGAATACAGATATTCCACTATCTGGATGACATTCTGCTACTAGCACCCTCAGTCTCTTTCTTCAAGAACTTGCAGCACACTTAGTCACTTTGGGTGGTTAATCAATTATCGCAAGACTGAACTGCGACCCACACATATTTTTGAGTATCTAGGAGTGCAGTTCAATATGGTTCAGGGCGGTGTCTTTCTTCCCCACAGGAAATCCAGGAAATCCAGTGCAGGACGAGGGAAGTGATGTCCAAGTAATTTCTGATGGCGAGGGAGTGCATGCAATACTTGAATCTTCTGTCTCCCACAATCCCAGTAGTACCATGGGCCAGATGGTGGAGGAGGAGGTTTCAGTACAATTTCCTCTATCAGTTGGATTGCCACTCCTTGATTCAGAGATCTGCATTCCAGTCCCAGTAAGGTATTCACTGACCTGGTGAAAAATTGCTCAGAATCTGTTCCAAGGAGTACCACTTGAATCTCTGGAGCCAATAGTCATGACTGGGGGGTGCACTGTTTAGGCCAGCATGTTCAGGGCCAGTGGAAGGCAGTTCCAACGCAAAGTCCGAACTTTCTGGAATTGAAGGCTCTGCTATCGTTTAGCCGATATTACAAAATCAAGCAGTTAAGGTACTTTTGGACAACAAGACCACTGTGTCCTGACAAGGTGGCACCAGGCGGCTCCCCCTCCTCAGGGTGGCTTGCCAAATCTTCCTGTGGGGGAAAAGAATGTCTGCTCTCTTACGGCAACTTATCTCCCGGGGTCCGAGAATGTATTAGCGGATCGATTGAGTCAGAAGTTCATAGATCAGAAGGAATGGGGCATCAATCCCAAATATTTACAAAAGATCTTCAAGGCCTGGGGAACGCCAGTTATAAATCTGATGGCAACTGAGAAAAATGTCCAGCTTCCACGCTTCTTCTCCCCAGTTTGGCATCCACAAGCTCTGGGCCAGAATACTCTGTCTAATTTTCCTCTAGTTTATGTGTTTCCTCCACTCCCATTGATTTTCAAAGTCCTGTTGAAAATCTGTTAGGAGAAGGTCTCAGCGATAGCAGTGGTTTTTAAACTTTACCAGCCTATTTCACTACCTCCTTCCCAGGATCTTCAAATACAGAATGGGTTATGTCATCTAAACCCACAGAAATTTAAGCTGATGGCATGGAGATTAAAAGGAGATCTTTAAAACACTTGGTTCTCTCGGATCAGGTAATGGATACCTTATTGCCAGCTCGGAAGAAGACAACTAATTCCACCTATCACAGGATTTGGAAAACCTTCTTAAGCTTCTCGACGGAAAGAAATTGGGATTCTATGTCCCCTTCGTCTCTAATATATTAGAATTCCTCCAAGTTGGGCTTGACAAAGACTTGGCCTACAATTACTTAAAAGTGCAAGAGTCAGCTCTTTCTGCTTTTTCAAACAAGAGGTGGGCTTTGGATCCTCTGGTGGTGTATTTTTTGCAGCAATCAAGATCAGACCTCCAGTGAAGTCTTTTTTTCCCAAATGGGATCTGCCTTCGGTTTTGAAAGCCTTACTAGCTCTTTTTTTTTTTTTTTAAATCTGTTTCTTTTTGATCCGATTTCCTCATGCTCTCTCTTTCATTTGACGTTAAGAACCATATTTTTTACAGCAATTTCTTCAGCCAGGAGAGTGTCTGAGTTATGCACTTTCTCAGCCAAAGAGCCATATTGCTTTGTTTTTCAAGACATAGTGGTTCTCCGTCCTGTGCCGATTTTTCTACCAAAGGTGGCAACGTCGTTTCACATGAATTGGGAGTCAGTCATCCCGGCGTTTCCAAAGGACAAGTTGGAAGAAGTATGGTCAAAGCTTGATCTGATGACCTCCTTGTCAACCTACCTGGACCGGACTAAATATTTCCTTAAACAGGCTTGTCAAGACTATTTAAATTGGGTACAAGTTTCTGGGCTTGTGACCACCCTTGGAGGTTAAGGCACACTCTACAAGGGGCACAAAAGCTTCCTGGGCAGAGTATGCTAAGGTTTCGGCAGAAGTAGCGTGCAGAGGAGCAAGCTGGAGTGCACTTTACACTTTTATCCGACACTACAGGGTCAATGTGGCTCTTTCTTCATCGGTCGGCCATTAAAAGATTTTGCAGCATTAATTTCTCAGTTTGGTGTTTGTTGTATCTTGCCCCCCCTTTTTTAAAGAGTATTGCTTGTTATGTCCCATGGTAGGCTGACATGAGGAGGTCCAGGAATAAGTAAAATTGTTTACTTACTAACGGTAATTTTTCTTTCCTTTCCTGGATCCTATCAGCAGGGGACTCCCACCCAATTTCCATTGCAAGGTGGATATTTTGTGAACACTTTTATGGGACAGGAAAGAGGTTGTCCTGAAGGTGTCAAAGGGGGCAGAGCTGACCCCTGGTAGGCTAACATGATGAGGATCCAGGAAAGGAAAAATTCAGTAAGTAAGAAAACAATTTTCCTTAATTAATACACTGTCTGCACTGACTGAATATTGAGTAAACACTGAATATATAGTCTATGCTAAATGCAGAGTATATAAAAAAAAAAAAAAAAATATATATATATATATATATATATATATATATATATATACAGGCATACCCCACTTTTAAGTACACAATGGGGTTGATTTACTAAAGCTGGAAAGTGCAAAATCAGGCTCACTTCTGCATAGAAACCAATGAGCTTCCAGGTTTTATTACCAAAGCTTATGTAGCGCTACCCCCTCAGGAGCCGCTGGTTAGATGTGGGATCGGCGTAAGTAAAGTTACCTTTGACGAGTCTGAGGATATTGATTGCAGCAACTGTGAGAGCAGTAATAGAATGTCCAAGCCAAAGGTTGACATTTTCTAAATGCTTTATTCCTCGGTCAAACACGACCAACATCAACAGGAGGTAGACAGGACAGGTTGATGAAGTAAAGGAACCTTGCAGTATCAGGCTTGGATAAACATGAAAGCAAGCCTGCTTTCAGTAGAAATAGTCACTGTTCATCGCCACTCTAGCCAGAGTGGGTAAAGTGCCCCCGAACAGACTTCTGCCACAAGCCTGGCAGCTGAAGTGACACTTTAGATTGCTGGGAGGTAACAGGCCCCTGCCACGGACCTGGCTCTAAGGATGCCTCTGCCACAGGCCTAGTACTTTGTAGTTTCTGATTAGGTGAGCAGATCCTCCCAGTAAATTGAGCTAGGGTCACCGATTGACAGTTGAAATATACCTGTCACTGCTCGGTCACCAGATCCTCGATGGTTTGCTCAAATCTCTCAGACAACCTGCCTCCGGGTTCACCTCGAGCCGATACCCCATCGTACAGCCCTCAGCTTAGGATCTCTTTAGTATAGCTGGGGACCCAGTATGTCACTGGGGCCCCTTTCAGCATCCGCTTAGAACTCCGCGTAACATGTGGCACAGGCCTGGAAGGACATAACCACGGGGCCCGTTGGATGCGCACACCCTAAAGGTGGGTGCCGCACCTGGAACCTGGAACCCGCGAAGATCCAAAGAAAATGGCGTCTGCCACAGATATACCCTCCCCCAGCATGCCGCGTGAGGGAAAACTCCTCCAATTGGCTGCTGGGGAAAAGTGTCTCCGTCAGAACCCCTCTGGTGCCACCAGCCACCCAGGGGTGGTAACAGCAGCCCTGGAGCACAGACTGACCCACAGGACAGTTCAGAAATTACATCAGCCCAAACTTAACAGATTATGAATGGGAGCAAAATAACTCTCCCATTCCTCCAATAACTTTAGCGTAGTGCCCATACTGAAAGTAAGGAGGCGCTACATGCTCCCCCCACTTGAAATGACACTGTCCCCAGTGTCCTAAAGCATTCAAGCCTGAATGCTCGCCTGATACCTGCTAAATGACAGAAAAGTAGGAAAGAAGGGAAACATAACTTAAAATATGAAGTTACACTATTGGTAATTTAAAACAACATATGACATACAAACATACACAACCCTAGCTATCTATGCTGCCCATTCTCTGCAGTGTTTATAGTAGGTGGGTCCAATAACCTGCATTTGAAATATAAGAGAAACAAATACAAAAATACACATCCTAATATATTAATAACTTTCCTATATACAAATCTCCAAGGTCAGAATTGAAACTGCACGCTTGAGCCCGAACGCAAAATTTCCCTTCCTCCCAGGGAGTTTTAAGTGCTGAGCATAGTTAAACTCTGTTGCAAGAATGTAAAAGAAACTGTATATACATTTTTCTGTTCTGCAGGGAGGGTTAAAGAACACTGCCCCTAGCTGTCAGTGCGCTGGTACTACAGCAGTACAAGCTTAGTGAAAAAAAAAATAACAGCAGCAAAAAGGAAGCAAAGAGATACAACAGTTCTTTCACTGAATCTTCCGATGCTGCATAGAGGTTGGCAAGGCCCCACTCTCTAACTGACTAAACCCAACCCCTCCCAGAGTTCTGCACAAGCGCACCCATGTGGATCTGTAGTAGGGGGGGAACGGGAAGCGGGAAAGAACAACTTGAGCGGGGGCAAGTCCCCTTGTCCAAAACGTCTTCAAAGTTAGTAGGCCATACAAAGCCGACATGTATTTTACTTATAAAATCGGGGCTTAGGCAACCAAATAGTGTCCCCTCTGGTGGTTGTGGATGGCACTGAAAAGGTCTGGTCTTCTTTCCCGGGGCATTTCAGCACAACCCGGTCCTGATAAATGTGCCAGCCCCAGCTCCAGTCTCTGAGACAGTCCTCAAAAGGTTTGCCCACACAAACAAAAGCATAGGGGGTCTCACGTTCTTCCGGCGGGACATTTAAGCGGCTCCACACAGAGCTTCAGCACCATCCGTCTCTCTCCTGGTCGATCTGGTAAAGGTCGTAGCCATGGGGGTAGCCATGGGGGCCAAGTTTGCCCCCTGCCTGGCTAATTTATTTATGGCCAAGTGGGAGGAGGATGTCATCTATGCCCTAGACGATCCATCATTGGTGGGCTAGGTACATAGGCGACATCCTCCTCCTATGGAAGGGCACTCCAGAGTCGCTAAATGCGTTTTTTGAACTATTAAATTTCAATGATCGGGGTATTTCCTTGACTTTTGAGTCTAATACTAGTACCATACATTTCCTAGACTTGGAAATATCAATAATTGAAGGTCAGTTCAAATTTAAGACTTATTTTAAATCCACCGATCGTAATGGATATATCCCTATGGGAAGTTGCCATCATCCTTCCTGGCTTCGCTCTGTTCCTCGTAGCCAATTTTTTCGGCTTCGTAGAAACTGTAGCGACAATGATACCTACTTGGCTCAGCCAGATGTCTTGAAATCATGATTCGTGGATAAAGGTTATTCTGCAAGTGATGTTGAGTGTGAACTCCAACGAGTTTTAACACTAAACGGAAAATCTTTGGTGTCTGTTAAACCTAAGCGTGAAGTAGATGATGGGTTTAAATTCGCCATGCTTACTTCATATTCAACGCAATACAAACAGGTTAAAAATATATAATATAGGATAATCAAAATTAACTGCCCACTATGATTAGCCTCTGCTGCGCTGGACAAGATCCCTGGCAGCTGTTTAACTTTTAAAATATGGGAAAGGATAGGTAAATAAATTGGTAATGGAAAGTATACCTATACACAGCGCTGTGAAATGTGTACAAATCACTGAATCTCTACATAAAATGATAAACCAAAGTGTAAAATTAAACTACCAACATATATTAATAATACTGGAAGTAAAATAAACAATAAACCCGTGCACATGAAGTGAAAAATATATATACATATAAATATATATACATATATATATAGAAAAAAATGTCCATATGATTTAAAAATAAGTGTCCATATGTTTAGACAAAGTGAATATGTCTTCAAACAAAACTTCCACCACACCTCCAGTGTTCAGTGCTTCCGTCACCCGTCAAAGTGCTCACTCACCAAAAAAAGATGCCGTTCCCATGAGTAAGTCGGTTACGACGAAACATGTCGGGGCGTGGCCTATGAGAGAGCGTGGAAACCAAACGTGACACATAGCTGTTCCGAGCACCTGGAGTGAAGTTTGAAGTGTTTTACTTTTAAAAAAACTTTTTGCTGCCACCGTTACACCCAGCTAGCAAGCGACCGCCCACCAGACCCAAGCTGCGGAGTGGTGAGATTCCATATAGTGCATTGGGGGTCCGCCGTGACCGAATTGCCAACGTATGATGACCTGTCAATCTATGTGTGTGGAAGAGTTATCTTGACCAGTGATGTGATTCTATGCTGTTTTTTACACAAACTTTTGTAAATGCAATTTGTTTGCGATTTTAGTGCATTAAATGCTTTTGCAGTATTACACTATTGTGCTTCATCTTTTTTCACTTTATATGGAGTGGTGTGGATCATCTTAGGATCGTGCAGCTGAGGAGCTTGTGGTGTTATAAGCATATTTGCCTGCACACACGAGTGAGCGGCATCTTTATTTGGTGAGTGAGCACTTTGACGGGTGACGGAAGCACTGAACACTGGAGGTGTGGTGGAAGTTTTGTTCGAAGACATATTCACTTTGTCTAAACATATGGGGGCAGATTCACGTAGATCGGCGCATTATCATTCCGGCGTAGCGCACCACTTTTCCGTTAGACTTGCGCAATCTAGCCGCGTAATCCGGCGATTCACGTAGCTTTTACGCAAGAGCTTGCGCAAACGTAAGGTTTTTTCCGTAGGCGTAAGGAGGAGTAATACAAATTGGGAGGGACGTGGGCGTGTTACATTGAAATGAGCCGTGACCCCATGCAAATGAAGGGCCGGCCGACTCGCGCATGCGCGCGTGAAGGAAACCATGTCAGCTCCGTTGTGCGCATGCTCACAACTCGGGAGCGGCGCAATCATTGAAATTGGAAATGGACTAGGGCAATGTTGTGAACTACGCAGACAGCATAAATAGACACACACAAACGCCCTTCCATTGCAAAAGTACATCCCTTTGTGTCCCTTCCCATTGAATCAAGTGCTTTTGCTCTGTTGTTCGTTAGAGTGTGTTTTGTAGTTGTGAGATTAGTGTTCTGTGTGATCTTGTGCTTGTTGGTAGTTTTGTGAAAGTGTATTTTGATAAGTGTTTGAGACTGTTTGTTTGATTGATAGATTTCTGAGCGTTTGTTTTGTTGCTTTTTTTTTTCATCTGATTTTTTTGTGTGTGTTTCTTGCTGAGTGCTAGTGTGATTTTTGGCTGTTCTTTTTCTCTTTGTGTGTGTTCTTGTCTGATTGGTTGTGCTTGTATTTGTGACAGATTTTTGGTGACTGCTAGTGAGTTTGTTTGGAAGTATGACTGAGAGAAAAAGAAAGCTCAATTTTACTGTGGGGGAAAAAAGAATTCTTGCCCGGGCCATTACCGACTATGGGCGTTTTCTCCACGGCCCGCAGAGTGCCACCACCACCCCGGCCAGGAGGAGGGAGATCTTGGATAGGATCACGGAGCAGGTGAATTCATCGGGGGAGGGGGAGACACGGACCCGCTCTGGGATAGAAAAGAAAATAAATGACCTCCGGCGTGAGGTGAAAAAAAAACTGGCCGCAATAAATGCCCATGCCAGGGGCACAGGAGGGGGCCCACCATGCCGGGTTAGATTTTCAGAGACGGAGCGTGTGGTGGCCCTGACCTTTCACCGGCATGAAGTGGAGGGCCTGCCAGGCTTTGACACAAGTCCGGTCCCCGCGGTGCCAGGTAAGGTTTTTATTTCTCTCAGGTGTGTAGCATGTGTGGGGGAGGGGGTGAAAGGGAATATGTGGCAAGTGTGTGGATCCTCCAACCTGTGAATGTTTTGTGTCATCCACAGCTGTGCAGGAGGGTGCAGGGCCATCTGGACTGACCGCTCCAACCCCAGGACAGCAGCCTAATGAGGCCCCCCCAACAAGGCCAGAGTCCGCAGAGGAGGAACAAGAGGAGGGGGAGGATCATGCGGAGGACGATCATGAGGAGGAGCAGAATCATGAGGAGGAGGAGTCCATGGAAGGCACTGGCCCTTTGGTTTCTGCGGACTCTTCCCCTCTGGCTGCAAGAAGCCTGCCCTCCCTAAGGGTCAGCCCCCCCCCCTCCTCCCCCAACATGGCTCCCCTCACAAGGGCCTCCCCTTCTCCCCGGCCACAACCATCAGCTGGAGCCAGGAGGTCATCCCCAAGCACCAGGGGGGCGCCCAATCTCATGCCCGCCTGTCTGAGAAGGAACCTGGCCACCCAGACCCGCCTTCTGAGACAGCTCTGCCAGACTATGGGGCGGGTGGATCAGAGCCTGTCCTCCATTAATGATAGCCTGGGTAACCTGGACTCCCACTCCCGGGCCTCCACAACCTGCCTAAATGACCTGCAAACTACAGCAGCAGGCGTTGGGCAGGATGTGAGGGCCCTTACCCAGGCTATCCAGGGCAACACGGCAACACTTGGTGCTGCCCTGGACAGAATAGCCGTGGCCTTGGAGGGCAGGCCGCCAGGTGGGCAGATCTCAGGGGCTGCTCCTCCTTCCCCGGCTTTTCCCCTCCCCCATGCGTCTCCCCTGAGGGTCCGGGGCCGTGGCCGGGGGCGCCCCAGGCGTGGCTCAGGCAGAGGGCAATAATTTTTTTTCCCCCTTTTGTTTGTTTTGAAAGCTTTTTTATTTTTGTTCTCTGCTTTTTTGTGTTTTTTCTAAGCATTTTTTTTTTCCTATGCATTTTTTGTTTCTATGCATTTTTGTTTGTTTGACTTTTTTGGCATATTTTGGGTTGTGAATGATGTTTGAATGTGGGGGTGACATTCCTGCTGGAAAAGGGGTGTCACCCTCAATTTTGGTGGAGAAGGGTTCCCCAGGACCAGGGAGAAGTGATTCCCAGGTCCGTGTGAATGGTGTATGAATGTACAGTGACATAATTGGAGCCTTGACGTGGCGTTACTGCTCACCAGTCTTGCATGGTGGACTGGTGCCAATCCAATTTGATGAGGATGTGGGGTGTGTGTGCTAGGGACCATAGTGGTGTGCATGCATGCATTCTCATTGTGCCATGATTAATGTGTGTGTTTAACGTGCAAAGATGCCCAATATGAGCTGCCTCCTGACTGCTCTTCCCTCAGAAGACGGGGTATCCTCGGTTAGGGGTTGATTTTCTGGTTGGGGGGTCAGATCATCACGTAGCTCAACCTGCAGGCCCTTCCTCACTGCGAGATTGTGTAGCATGCAACATGCAGCGATGATATGGCACACGAAGTTTGGGGAATACAACAGTGTACCCCCAGACTTATCCAGGCATCGGAAACGTGACTTCAGGAGGCCAAAGGTGCGCTCCACCACTGCACGGGTTTTGATGTGTGCTTCATTGTATCGTTCCTCTCCTGGGGTTTGGGGGTTCCGGATAGGAGTCATGAGATGGGGTCCCAGTGCATATGCAGAGTCACCTGTAAAGGAAAAGACAGGAGAATGTTAGTCATGCATGTGCCACTTCTGTTGTGCATCACGGGAGGGGATAGTCATGCCTGACTCCCATGTCACTCACCAACCAGCCAGGTGTTCCCATACACGTTCTGTTCGAATTCTGTTCGGATGTGGCTTTGATTGTAGATGTAGCTGTCATGGCTGGACCCTGGGTGTTTGGCACGGACGTGCCATATGAGGCCTTGGGCATCAACTATCACCTGTACGTTGATGGAGTGCCAATTCTTCCGATTGCGGTACATGTGCTCGGTCTCATGGGGGGGCTGGAGTGCCACATGTGTGCAATCTATGGCCCCGATGGTGCGTGGGAATCTGGCAATTCGGTAGAAATCTGCCATTGCCTTGATTCGAAGCTCCTCAGTGGTGGGTTTGATGATTTGGTTGGCCAAGCGTGTGAGGATTGCAGGGACAACCTGGTGCACACATCTGCTCATGGAGGATTGTGACATCCCAGCCACCACTCCACTTGTACGCTGAAAAGAGCCACTGGCAAGGACATGGAGTGTTGCCAGGACCTTCACCAGTGGCTGCACTGCATGTGAGCGTTGTGTTGGGCTGGTGATGTCCTCCTGCAAGGTTGTGGTTAATTCCAGGATGGCATGAGGGGGGAATCTGAAGATGCGAAAGACCTCTGAATCATTCATGCCAAACAGGTGTATGCGGGTGCGGTATACCCTCTCCCGTGCCATCCTCCGTGCCCTCCTCCTTCTTTGGTCATCTATATTCACTAGTGCAGCTATGAGCGACGATGCCCCTAGCATGTTGGCAGTCAAATTGTAGTGCAACACGTGTGTGTGGTCTGCTCCTCAATAACGGTGTTGCTTTATCTGACAATTAGACTTTTTTTCAAAAGTTAGATCAGCTTTTATGTGCTCTAACTTTAGACAGGACATTTTGCAGTTGCGCACATCGCGTAGCCTGCGCAGCAACTGCGTTTTTTTGTGGATCCCCGTAACTCCCTCATTAGCATATTTGACTAGCAAATCAATGGTGTGTCTAGCGCAGTTTTGCGCGAAGGGAAGCGAATGTCTAACTCAATTACGCCGGACCAAAAAACGTAGATTTCTGGCGTATATTGTTTTGTGAATCGCGTCCAACTATACGCACGCGCACATTTAGACTTACGCACGCGCAACAGCAGTTGCGCACGCGTAATCGCTCTGTGAATCTGGGCCATGGACACTTATTTTTAAATCATATGGACATTTTTTTATATATATATATATATATATATATATATATATATATGTATATATATTTTTTCACTTCATGTGCACGGGTTTATTGTTTATTTTACTTCCAGTATTATTAATATATGTTGGTAGTTTAATTTTACACTTTGGTTTATCATTTTATGTAGAGATTCAGTGATTTGTACACATTTCACAGCGCTGTGTATAGGTATACTTTCCATTACCAATTTATTTACCTATCCTTTCCCACAGGTTAAAAATATAATTAATAAACATTGGAATGTTCTTGGAGGAGATAGTGTCTTGGGCCCTCTATTGCCCGATCAGGCAAAGGTGATATTTAAAGGTGTCCCCTCACTGCAAAGCCTTGTCGCTCCCAACATAATAAACCCACCTATACGAAGTTCGTTTTTTCACAATATGGTAGGTTTCTATCCATGCAAAAGATGTCAAGTGTGCCATCATAATGCATTGGGCAAGCGTAAAATTGCCCAATTTCCGTCCACAGTTACATCTAAACAATATACTATTAGATCATTTTGTACATGTGAAACTAAATATATTGTTTATTTAATTACTTGCCCTTGTGGCAAGCAATATGTAGGACGTACTATACGCACATTTGCGATTAGGGTAGGTGAACATATTGCCTTAATCAAAGGGGGTGATACCAAACATCCTGTACCCAGACATTATAGACAATTCCATCACAGAGATCCGAGTGGTACACAATTTACCATCATTAACATGTACACGCCCCCTTGGAGAGGCGGTGCTATGACAAGAGGTGTATCACGTCTAGAAACGTATTGGATTTTCGAACTCCAATCTTATGTTCCTCTCGGCATGTATGTCGAGTGGGATATTAATGCTTTTATTAAATCAATTGTAGGAATTCTTCCCCTCTTCCCCTTTCTTTCCCCCTTTTTTTTTGCACTGATCTACTAATGGCGAATGTGATCAACATACGTATGTAATTTATTAATTCAATGTGAATGGACCTTTGCCATACCTATATGCAGCATTCACGATCGTATCTTTCATTTGACTACTTTAATAGGATTAAATTGGATGCCTCTATATATAACCTTAGAGGCTGTTTTAATATGGGTATAATATATTTTAATTTAAATTTTTTAATGATATATATACTGATATTTCCATCAAGTGTTCTATTACAGTATGGGCACGTTTACAATATAATAGCACATATTTTTTATAGATTATGTGATACCTATATTTTTTCCTTATATAATATTTTCATACAAATTCATTTTAATATATGTAACTTTGGGACATATGTGTGACATTTTTTGTCAGGCGTTTTACCCTTGTTTTTTTCCCGGGGCTTTATGTTTTTCATGCGCCCTGGGTTTTGTCTATATTTGTTTCCTATTGGATATACATAGGAGGCTTGATTTTCGGGTTCCATTTGTTCCTGTTTCATTGTATATCCGCTTCCACTCTTTTGGATATTCTATATGAGGCTGGCGTTCAGTCGTCACACGCCTCCTTTTTTCCTAATACACTGTGCAGCCAATCCCGCGAGACTTCTAGGACATTTGTCCATCCAATTGGCATGTTGATTTCAAAGTGAGGCTTGAAACGCACGTCGTTCCGCCCGCCTGAACAACGTTTGATTAGTTTAATGACACTTGGAACGCAAAGCTGTTTGGATCAGGAAGTGTTTCCGTTTGTCCAATTGGCATATAGATTTCTAAGCGAGGCATGGAACACATGTCGTTCCGCCCGCCTGGCTATTATGTGAATTCCGGGAACGAGGCTTGGAACGCACGTCCTTCAGCCATGTTGTTTGGACTAGGAAGTGCTCGATAGGTGCAATGCTGCATATGGGGAGGTAAGGCGTCCAGCTTACTGATTGGTGTTATTGGTATTGTTGGGCTATAAATTCAAGGGGGCTTCAATGGAGAGACACCCCAGATGATGTGTAATTGAACACGAAACGCGCCGGGTCATCTCCATTGCCGCCTCAACATTATTTTATGCAAATTCTGTACAAGATACATGTGAGTACATTTGCTACATTTTATTAAATCATTTTATTTATCGGATTACACTATGTGGCCATTTTCTTCCCTTGCCTTCTCTGACCTTCTTGCTATTTGTGGAGCGAAACGGACCTAAGGTTCTATACCACATTGACACTTATGGAGTGATTACATCCATCTTCTAGCAAGTGCCTTAGATGACTGTATGAATTGATCCTGTGTGCCCTGATTGATTATTATAAGCTCATCTTGACTTTTAGTGACGTAGGTAATTTTAAGTCCATCATTTCCGGTAAGCCTCCATTTATCTTCATTGGTGGCGGTGACTTTCTGCACTTGGATTAGAGACAACAGTTGCTCCATCTTTAACCATTGCACATGGTGATTTATGTCTTTATGGACTCTATGATATTTAAATATACGTTTATGGACTTTTTCACTTGAAGATCACGCATACTTATTTATTATATTAATTTCTATTTTGGATTTTTTCATGTATTACACATTTGTGTTTATACTCTATATAGTGCACATATTTCATATTGGTGTATTATCTATTTGACTGAAGCACTACACATTTTGTTTTCTATTTTGCCCAGCTAATTTATTCTTTATTAGCCGTGTTAGCAGCTAGTCATATACCTTTCAGGCAGCGCAGTATACCTACCATCTGTTTCAACCAAACGCTGCAGTTTGGCCAGATTTGGCAATGTTTGTGGGTCCCCACGTCCTGGCAGCACTAAAGTGCCCAGTGCCCCTTTCAAAACAGAAGCAACAAGGGGCACAGGGGTGGTGAGTGTAACATTAGACAGAGAACTTGACTCACCGACTCCCCAAGATAGCTGCGGGACATCCACGGACGGCTGTTGGGACCCACGCGATGTGCTCCGGCCAGAGCGTTTCTTCCTCCTCCGAGTACCGTACAAGGCATGGGATCTTCCAAAACCCTGCGAATAAGTAGTCCGGCAGATCATCTCCTCCCGAATGTGACTCAACATCCAAGGAATTTAACTCCTCGGCCAGCAAATAGTTGTAGACCTTGGATGGGTCTCTGGGCCAGTCCGGTAGGGAGCACTGAGACGGTAAGCCTCGACCACGGCTGCGGGAGGCTGGAGTAGGTCCTACTCCAACAGAGGCACGCCACATGGAGATCACTGTGGATGTGGTGGTCTCCGACGTGGTTTCGGCCTGAGTACTGGCCACATCAGTTTGGCTGGCACACTAGTTGGGTCAACTTCGGTCATCGGGCTTACCTCCGGAGAGCAGGGTCAAAGTTGATGACACTGAGATGACTTCATTGTTGGGAGCCACCGGCTCTACGATCTCCACCGATGGGGAGGTCTCCGGTCTTGTGACTTTCTCCTCCGCGGTGACGGCAGCCGTAATAAAGTCCACCCTGTACTCCTTCGGTGTCTTTACGGGCGATGCGGCTATGAAGAGATATGCCCGACACATCTGACATCAGGCGAATGGCTGGATCCGGACCGACAACTGCTCGCAGCAACGTACAGTGAAGGTAAAGATGTGTTAGAAGAAGAAATAGCAGCTTTAGGCGTAACGATGAGGAAGTCAGTACTGCTTCCAATAGCATTTTTATCTTCTTCACCACTCTCGCCAGAGTGGGTTTAACGTACCCGGACAGACCTTTGCCACAGGCCTGGCAGCTGGAGTACTGCTCGGAACTTTGAGGGAAACTAACCTCTGCCACAGGTCCCTTCCTAGAATCTCGATCACGGAGAATATTCTCCTCAGTAAGCTTTAAGCATGAGTAATTTCAGGTAGTTTGTAGTTAGGTTACCGACCGACAGGCGACCGACATCCAGCCTTTCAGTGTCCAGCACCTCGATCCCCAATGGATCATAGGGACCCAGTCAATCACTGGGGCCCAGCCACGACTCAGATGCTCCTAACCAAAGTAGTCCCAAAACCAAAAAAAACCTTGCGGCACGCTCACCCCAGCCTGGTAGGCCATAACGCCGGGCGCAGACACCCTGAAGGTGGGTGTCGGACTTCCAGAACCCCGAACCTAGAGCGTCCCATCTTTTATGTACCCTCTCCCGGCATGCCCAGGGAGGCTCAACCCTCCCGATTGGCTGCCGAGAGAGAGCACCCCAGCTTGGACTGTACTGCCGCCACCTATCGCCCCGGGTGGCACAACACCCCAGGAACAACAGAATGGGCCCAGCACAGCCAAACCCAGACAGAGACCCAATGAAGGCAAATTAACTGGATGAGAGCTAACTAACTCTCTCATCCCCCTTACATTTAGAACAGCACCCGTACCTAAAAGTACATGGGTGCTACATATTAATCAAATACATTGCCATTAACTGAATAACCTGCCTGCATAATCTAACTCAAGATATCTCTCTGAATTGTATATATCTGAAAATCTGCAGAAACTACGTAATGCTATCATGCCAATATGGACCAAAGGGCAGTTCTGAAGGCAAAAGGGGTCCAAGCGCTCTCTCCTCTCGTCTGCAGCCCTCACTGGCTGACACAGTGAATCACATTACTGCACCAGAGTGGGCTATTAATAGATAAGTATATACAACTTTTTCACACAGGTTAGTCAGCAATTGTCACAGTCACTTCCAGCGCTAATAGGTCTTCCAAGATGAGGAGTAACAGATGTCAGGTAAAATGGTGGGTGGTGTAAAAGGTATATATGGTATCCCAGAACTAGGTTGATGCTGCCTTTCTCAGATGGGGTAATCCAAAAGGAACTACAAGAAAAAGCTCTGAGGAATGGGGTGCGCCCCTGAAACGTGTTAGCGGTACCTGTGTTCTGTGCATGTCCATGTGCTCTACCACTGCATGAAATGTTAGCCCACGTGGCCGCTTTTTCATCAGCCCACCTGGCTGCTTCTTCACCAGTCTACGCAACTGACTCTTCTAGGGCAACGTTGCAGAAGATTTAAGTACACTGCTATCTTCCAGAGAGACCGTCTACATGTGTCAGTCTCTCTCCTTGTAAGTTCCTGCACCATGCTGTGATACTCACACTGTCCTCCTTGCTCCCGCTACTTCTCAGGGAAGACTCCTTCCAATCTTCTCCTGTTGTCAGGATCCTCCCAGGTCAGGACAGTATTCTCAGCACTTCATCTTCCACTGACTCCCCTGCTGGCATGACTTATTCATAGACCTCTGGCAGGACCACCAACTGGGTATTGAATAAGCTTCCCTAAATTTGCAGAACATCCCTCCTAGCCTCTGCCCTCCAGCTTCCGGAATGTTCTCCAACTTTCCTAAACTGGGGGGAGGCACCAGTGTGGTAGATGTGAAATAAAATGAATATTTTTGTGTTATGAATAGAACCACTCAGATATTACCTTGTAAAAGTTACCATTTGAAATGAAGTGTGTATATTCCTTTAAAATATTTGTCCAGATATTATTTTAAAGATACGACTACACATCTGTTTGAAATGAAGAATCAGATATTGTTTTAAAGTTATGAACTCAGCATTGAAAATACAAAGGAGAGCTGTTTGTTCAGAAGCCATTTCCTCTCCATTTTACCCTCATGTTAAAAATGTGTCCGGCCCATCCCCCTATGGCATTTGCCTTCAGTTTCATATTCCAAGCCTTTTCGTGGAGAGAAGGCAGATATGGACTTCAACCTTCCCGTCCCCCTCCTTTGCACTCGAATCTCCTGAACGTTTTTGGAAGAAAACTCTTGCAGAGCTGAAAATGGACTTACGAGGATGATGTGGACTCCATGCCAAATACAGGCGTCACAGGGGGCATGGAATGAGAGGGTGAATGGGATGTGTGAAATGTATAATGTGTATGAACTGACCAATGAGGGTCGCACGCAGAGTACAGGAGGATGGGTGAACTAGGGGAGATGGGTGTGAATTGTATGGGTTGACCAATGAATTTTATGTATATCAAAGATAGTAAACAGCAAGTCCTTTTAAGTCCTGTAAATCACTAAAAGCAGCGCTAATCATCACTCCCTTTTAGTGATTTATAGGACTTAAAAGGACTTGTTGTTTACTATCTTTGATATATATGTTTACAATTTTTAAGTGGCTGCTGAACTTTTGAAGTTAATTTTAATTTTTAACCTTATTAATTTTCTAACCGTATTATTGTCATTTTCACATATATAATTTTATACACCATTTTTAGGATATTATTTATGGTGTTTTGTGAAATTAAGCTACTTAATAACCTGTTAGCTGCGGAGCGCCGAGATGGTGAAAGAAGGCCAGGGACTTCACTATTTTTTTGTATAATGAATTTTATGTACTTGTGATGTCATTTTGCAAATAAATTGAGTGGGAGGGCCCCAGGCACTCTCTGTTGGTTCGATGCTGGAAAGGTAAAGATGTGAAACTTTTTGTCTAAGTTTGCATGCTTTCATTTAATTTGGATTCAGACCGGTAGAAATAGCTAACCCTGAGAAATTGTATCAGGATCAATTAATTAATCAAAGAGTCTTCATCACCAGAGAGCTGCCTGCATGAGTCATCCAGCCACGAACTTCAGTAAACCCTGACCCAGATTTCATAACTCAGACTTAACCCTGAGTCAAACTATAGTTTGCCGATTCTGACACTAGTAGCACACTAGAGGGTGCTACAACTACATATAGGATTTAAGATTACTGATACTGGATATACACACGAAAAATACACTGCATACATAATAAAACACAGGCGAATAATCCAATACACATATGATAAAAATCAAATGCTTGCTGTATTTTGATCCTTAAAAATATTTATATTTGCTTTATACTTTTAATCTACCACCTCTGTGTATAGTCTAATACCCTGTACACACGATCAGTGCATTCAATGAAAGCGGTCTGATGGAAAGCTGACTTTCATCAGTCTTGCCTACACACCATCAGTTAAAAAAGCGATCGTGTCAGAACGCGGTGACGTAAAACACAAGGACGTGCTGAGAAAAATGAAGTTCAATGCTTCCGAGCATGCGTCGACTTGATTATGAGCATGCGTTGATTTTTAACCAATGGATTTCCCCACAGACGATTGTTTTTTTCTATCGTTTTTTTAACCATCAGATTATTTTAAAACAGGTTCTAAGTTTTTTCACTGATGGGAAAAAACTGATGGGGCCCACACGATCGGTTAGTCTGATGAAAGCGGTCCATCAGACCGTTTTCATCAGACAAAACGATCGTGTGTACGCAGCATAACACTTTAGACTTATAATGACTATAAGTTCAGCTTGTATGGAAAATATTTTTACAAGTACAAAGTGGAAATGAACTAATGAATGGAAGGATGATAGTTATAGAAAGTAACAAGGTTTTCTTTTGTCTGGCAGCACAATTGTGTGATGTATGATCCAGTATGTGGCTCAGGTCTGCTAGCAGGTGGTACTCTGCCAGAGCTATAGTCTGCTTTGTTTTACTTTCAAAGCTTTGAACATGAGCTGCTTTAGCTGGACCTGCTCTCATACTTTGCTGTCATTACAAACAGGCGGCACGTTTCAAAACAAGCAAGGGCTGATAAGGTTTGATATTTATTACAGAAGCATATGTTCTGTGGAAGAAGCTGTCTACTCAGGATAAGAAACTGATGTAAAACAAAAGAGATCTTTGTGTTAGATGCAACTCCCTTGCATGCCTGTCTTTCAGAAACTAGTCAATTGTTAGACACCTGTACAGTGTAACTTTAAACTGGAGATCCTACAGGGCAAACAAAGTTCATTTAATCATCTACTTATCACAGACAGTTCTGTGGGGACCATGGTAGAAACAGAGATATCACTAGTGCAGAAGTAAAAAATATATTATGCAGAAAGTATATAAAAACTACCCCTTTCAGATAATATATTTTGAATAATATTTTACATGGTCAAGTTCATACTAGTCAAGCAAGTGTGCAGTTTACTCACTCATACATCAGCATTAGAATCAGCCCAGCTGAAAATTAAAAGAGAAGAGAAGGATGAAAACAAAATTAAATACTCACCTAGGTAGATGCAGCATTGGTCCCAGGGCCGGATTTGCTCTCCCAGCCGCCCCGAGGCCAGGTTCCGCGCAATGCACCCCCTCCCCGCCAACCGAACCCCCCCCCCAAATTAACGGATAATGGCAACCGGATGGCAGTGATGCCACGGTTAGTTCAAATATTATTTTTCTTTTCTTTTTTTTTTTTATCACTTTTTTTATTTTGTAGCTTGTTGTTTACTTTTTTTTTTGTATAATTTTCTTATTATTTTTAATATTATTTTTTTTATTCTTTACTTTTTAATTACTTTTTTATTTTAATAATTTAATTATTATTTCTTATTTATTTATTTTTATATATTTTTTTCATGCCGCCCCTCTGCACCCTGCCGCCCCGAGGCCCGGCCTTGGTGGCCTTGTGGGAAATCCGGGCCTGATTGGTCCGATGCTGCATGTGTCCCCTACCGCCCCTAAGACTGAGAATTGAGTGATCAAAGACTGCTGATCGCTCAGCTGTCAATCTTCAGTGAGCTTCACTGTCAGTCACTGGCTCTCTGATCTGCCCCTCTGGAGCTCACACAGAGGGCTGTGAAGTGCAGAACTAATTGTACCCCTGTGACCTTCAAGAAATGTGGGGCTAAAAGAGCTTTGGCTCTATATCTCATTTAACAAGAAAGCAGCAAGATGCATTTCATTATGTAAAAGCTTAAAGACAATTTTATGTTATATTAATCGGTATAGCTCACCTACAAGCAATATACTGTAAATAACTTTAAATAAATAACAATAACATTGCCTGAATTCGCCTGTTCGGCGAACAGCGAACAATTTGGGGTGTCCGCAGCAAATTCGAAAAGCCGTGGAACACCCTGTAAAAGTCTATGGGAGAAATCTAAAGTGATAATTTGAAAGGCTAATATGCAAGTTATTGTCACAAAAAGTGTTTGGGGACCTGGATCTTGCCCCATGGGACATGTATCAATGCAAAAAAAAGTTTTAAAAAGGAAATTTTTATTGGGAGCAGTGATTTTAATAATGCTTAAAGTGAAACAATAAAAGTTAAATATTCCTTTAAATTTCATACCTAGGGTGTGTGTATAGTATGCCTGCAAAGTAGCGCCTGTCATTTCTGAAGAAAAAAAGTAATTTAAAAGTACTCGTGGCTATAATTAATTGTCGGCTCCCGGCAATACAGAGAAAAGTCATTGATAGTCATTGATAAAAAAAAAAAATGCGTGGGGGGTGAACCTAAATTCAATTACCAGGCCCTTCAGGTCTGGTGTGGATATTAAGGGGAACCCTGCATCAAATAAAAAAAAATGACGTGAGGTTCCCCTCAAATATCCATACCAGACCTGAAGGGTCTGGTATGGATTTTAAGGGGAACGCCGCACCAAATTAAAAAAAAAATGGTCACAGGCCACGGGAAAAAGGGGGGGGGGGTGAGAGAGCGCCCCCCTTCCTGAACCGTACCAGGCCACATGCCCTCAACATGGGGAGGATGTGAACCCTCAAAGCACCATGTCCCCATGTTGATGGGGACAAGGGCCTCATCCCCACAACCCTTGCCTGGTGGTTGTGGGGGTCTGCGGGCAGGGGGCTTATCAGAATCTGGAAGACCCCTTTAACAAAGGGGACCCCCAGATCCTGCCCCCCCCTATGTGAATTGGTAATGGGGTACATTTCACAAAGAAAGTGTACATTTTTTAAAAAAACACACAGACACCGTTGGGATAAGTCCTTAATTAAAAATTAAAATAAATTAAAATAAAAAAAAGATTCCAGTGGTGGTAATCCACCGCTGGACCCATGGATAGGAGAGCATCCATCGCAGGATACAGACAGCGTTGGAGTGGAGACCGAGAGTGGATTACCACCGCTGGAATATTTTTTTTATTAAATTTTTTTTATTTTTAATAAAGGACTTATCCCAACAGTGTCTGTGTGTTTTTTTTTATTTTTTTTACACTTTCTTTGTGAAATACAATGTACCCCATTACCAATTCACATGGGGGGGGCAGAATCTGGGGGTCCCCCTTGTTAAAGGCGTCTTCCAGATTCCGATAAACCCCTCGCCCACAGACCCCCACAACCACCAGGCAAGGGTTGTGGGGATGTGGCCCTTGTCCCCATCAACATGATGACATGGTGCTTTGAGGGGTCACAGATCCCCAAAGCATCCTCCCCATGTTGAGGGCATGTGGCCTGGTACGGTTCAGGAAGGGGGGGTGCTCTCTCACCCCCTTCTTTTCCTGTGGCCTGCCAGGTTGCGTGCTTAGATAAAGGGTCTGGTATGGGTTTTTGGGGGGAACTCCACGTCATATTTTTTTTTAAATTTGGGGTGTAGTTCCCCTTAAAATCCATACCAGACCTGAAGGGCCTGGTAATTGAATTTGGGGGGACCCCCACTCCATGTTTGTAAAACATTATGTATTGCATTTGCATTGATACATATTCCCCCGAGTAGGACCCGGGTCCCCAAACACTTTTTATGACAATAACTTGCATATAAGCCTTTAAAATTAGCACTTTCGATTTTTCATGTTCGAGTCCCATAGACTTTAACGGTGTTCGGATGTTCGAACAAATGTATTGCCTGTTCACATGTTCCGAACCAAACTAGGGGGGTGTTCCGCTAATCCCTAATGGCCATCCAGTCTCCCACCGCTGAATGGGTATTTCGGAAGTATCATACAGCAGCATTTTGTAATTCTCACTAAGCTTACTCTCACCCACTGGTCCTGCCCACCTGCTTGCCTATTGGTTGATCTTCTGAAGACTGACTTTTTGTGTTTCAGAAAAGCATTTTCACTTGTCAGCTTCATCCTTCTTCCATGAAATCTAATGGGGCCATACACGCATTATTAAATGACCAATTTCTTTTCTAATTGATCTCGCCCAAGAATAATTGCCATAATTGATGTGTAGTTGACAACCATATAATCGATATACCACAACATGTTGAAGTGGATTTAGATGAATGGTAAATATACAATAGTAAGTTAAGATCATAAAATAATAATTACACCTCTGTTTCCACTAGGCACTCACATAATATTATAGCTTAAAATACAACCATATTCATGAGAAAAGTAGCTTGGTGTTGCCATTCGCTGAAAAAAATAATTTTAATAATTTTCAACCCTGGCCGATCAACTGAGTTTTTATCGAATCCAATCTAAATTAGGTCTGAAATAATCAGTAAAGGAAGTTCTGATTATTCGATTGATATTGGATTTGGTCACTTTGATCATATCACACATTGATCAAAGAATAAAAACAAAGCCTGTGTGGCAACTGTTAGAGAGATGCTCCTTGGGTCCTTGAGGCAATGCCCAAGAGAATGAACAGGGTGGCAACTCTGCCCAGTATAAGAAGATTACTCCATCATAATGGGTCTTTGAGGCAAATTACTCCTTTATTTGAGGTGAGAGTCCAATGAGCCCAGTCTCCCGGGACATCAAGATTCCTTTTTATTATATTGATCGTTATGGGATTTTAATATATTGTTCTTTCTGATACATCGGGCACTGTACAGCTGCTATTGCGGAACCCACCAAAGACTCTTATTTTATATTTATATATTTTTTGCTTAAGAGGACTTATTTACACACTTTTTTGGGATATTCATGCACGTTGAGTACTTTCATCACTTATTTTGCCCTTACTCCCTCAAGTGGACATTTAGGGTATTGTTGTATGTTTTAATATATTTTTGTGCAAAATCACTTTATATTCACTTTCAACTCTGCCCAATAATCTCCAGCTATCCAACAATATGAAATCAGGTCTAAAATAATCCAACCAACAGCCAGTAAAAATTTAAAGTGCATAAATTAGATTAGATATTTTTTGTTTACATGTCTGACAGTGTATTGTACAAGAAATTGTAGATTATCCTTTTATTGTATACAACCTATCAGGAGCTTCCTACAAGGGTACAGTGTCTACTGCAGAGGCTGCTTCTTGTTGATTGCAGGGTGAGAAGTTGAACTGCATTTCTGAAAGTGTGAAGACCCTGTGTATTGTGTTGTGGAGGCTAAACTGCCATAAAGCCTACAGGTCATCTCATCTGCTTGGAGACCACACCCGCTGTGTGTTCCAGAAAGTGCATTCGCCATTCACATCATTGCTGCTGCACCTGGACAAACCTCCAAACATTTTGCAATGGGAATGAGGGACACCTACTAACAAATGTATGTAGGCATAAGACACACCCTCTGCCACACCCCCTTAAAGGAGAACCCAAAAAAGTTATCTAAATCCACAAGGACTTTTCTTACCACTACTATTCCTTTATATTGGCTTTTTAAATGTACAAATGCAGCAATTTAGAATTTGGATGAAAGGTTTAGCATCGGGAAACAATTTTTGAAAGATACAAATTGCTTTTTATATACAACTATATGGATCAGACCAACATGAGGGACAAATTAGGAGGAATGAGGGACAGAGAGACATTGCTTCAAATTAGGGACAGTCCTTCGAAATCAGGGACAGTTGGGAGCTTTGCCTGGTTTCTACTGCGGAATTTTAGAGACCATCTGCTCAGAGTGACCACTATTGGTTTTCCGGCTGTGATCCTGTTGAGCAAGGCACTGCTTCAACTGCAGCATTCTAAGTCTGATGCTGACTTGTCAGAGACTGCAGAAACTGCATACAGTAATAATCTCGGTGTCTAAAAAAGCCTAATTGCACCTCTCATCTCTCAGGAAAAAATTAAGTTCCCAAAACATATATGTAGAAAACATATATATCTAATGTATATGATGTATATGACGTAAGTCTATGCACATAAAAGCAGCCACCTAAATAAAACATAAATATACACATAAGTAAAAAAAAGTCCTAAGTCCATATAGACCAAGTTCCAATACTCGAAGCGGCGCTCCAATCAAATAAATTAAATATGACCAGCAATCGCATTTAAAGACATATGAGAAATCAATATTATGTTGATAGGTGATGAGACAGTTCAATTGATAGGTGAAGGATTCTACTTAATCATTAATAGGTGTATACCATCCACCAGAGTCTACACCACGTGAAACACACTCCTCTAGGGGTTTACCAAAGAGATGTAATTCGAAAGCCTTAAACACATGAGGTGTCTCCTGTTTGGTCCGGTTATCTCAAACAGCTTATTGCCCAGGGTTATTTAGTCATGTAAAAAAAAGCTTCACCAAGGGTGATACCATTTTAAAAGTTTATTCAAGATGACAACCCCCTTAAAAACACACTTACACAACATAAATTGTAACAGGCATATTGTTGAAAAAACAAACTATGTTTATTGTGTTATTGCCAATCAGTATGGAATGCCACTGCCATCCACCGCATCCATAGTATCTGTCTGTTCCTTCCTGGTAGTGACACGCAAATGTTACTTCCGTTCGTCGTAAAGTCACGGACTGACTCGTTTCGTCCTCATGACTTCAACAGAGGAACTGCATACAGTTTGGAGCACTCCAATGTAGAGTTTGGGCTCCAATGCCGACCACTAATAAATATTCACCACTGGCCAGTGGGAGGGGGATTAGTAGGGACTGTGTATTATAACCTGTTTATGTTTCCCATAATTAGGGTAACCATTTATGTCACTGCCTCAGAGGTTTGAACTTTACTAGGTTGTTAGTGTACCCCTTATACATGATTCTGAAATTATCTCATTTGTAAGCTGTGTTATTTTATGCACCATGTATTGTCTCTTTTTCTTACACTGTTTATGGATATTGCTGTTGCGTAGTCTGCAGGGTATGTTGCATGAATTAACAACCCCTCCTTCAGCCTCAGTGTGTCAGAGAGTGTGCTCAGTGGGTCACTAACACCGGCAACAGAGGAACCCAAATATCAGCAGCTCATTCAGGGGTAAGGTTTAGATGTAAATGTCCCCTGCTACAACTAAAAAAAATATTACATATTCTAAAATTCTTGTTCCTGTTTTATGAATAATCACAGTAAATGAACAACTGAGTTGGACATTAGCATTTTGACGGTCATTTACTAAAGCTGGAGAGGGCAAAATCTAGTAAAACTCTGCATAGAAACCAATCAGCTTCCAGGTTTTATTTCTACAGCTTAAATGAACAAGCTAAAGTTAGAAGCTGATTGGCTAGCATGCACAGTTGCACCAGATGTTGCACTCTCCAGTTTTAGTAAATCTCCCCTTATGTCTTTTTTTAAATAAAAACAAATAAAATAAAAGTTTAATTTTGCCATTACCTTGACAAATTAGGTAGTTGATGAGTAAAGGGGTACTGTATTAGACACAATAGATCCAAAGATTAAAGGGATAAGGAAGATAATGAGACCATTAATGTAAACAGTCTGTATGTTATGTATAAATGTATTTATGTATGTTTTTGTTATTGTAATGTCTATAAAATCTTAATAAAACTATTTTGGAAATAAAAAAGTAAATCTCCCCTTTTGTGTTTTAGTAAATAAAAACAAACAAAAAAAAAAGTTTAATTTTTGTCATTACCTTCATGTCATGTAAGAGTAGCTAGGCGACATAAAGGAGAGAACACTGAGACATTGACATGCGATATTCTTATATTTAGAGGGTGGTGTAATTATTGTTCATTTGCAAATGTAGATTACAAAACTGTCTTTATTTTACTACTGCATCACAGTGACAAAAAACATTTAAGTATGTATTCTTAGTGGATAGAACAATGTAATGGGCTTGGAATGCTAATGAGTGACAAGGTGGTGAAACAAAACACAGACCTATCACATTTACAGCACTGATACTTAAGAGTGTTAGGTGACACAATAACAACATGTCAATCTTTTGAATAGACAAGTCCTCACTTTTATTGTATTAATAAACAATTACCACACACTCTTGCGATTGTTTCATTAAAAATGTATGTTAAGATTAATGTTACGTTTCATGTTCCATTTGTCTAGACATACAGAAGTTCACTATAGATAAAACAAAAGAGTTGTGGAAAATATGTAAATGGAGCTCTACATTTCACTCTTAAATTGACTCACCCTGTTGTATACACCTCTGCACTAGGGATGAGCTTGGGCTAAGGTCAAAAAAAAGAAAAGAAAGGAGGGCGCACCGACCTTGTGCATTACCACTTAAAAGTTTATTTATACAAGATAAAAAAGCAATGGTCCTACTCACAAACCAATCAGAAGTATGCGCTTTTTCGAAACAGCTGAGACTGGACCTCACGGCACCTGCCAGTCAAACCTTTGACATCAACATGGCTTGGGCTAAGGTCAACCATGAGTTTGAGCTGAACTCAAGTGAGGGAAAATGTTTAAGAAAATGGTGAGCTTTTGATGATTCACCACCAATCATGCACTTCCCGGCTTCTGAACTGTGGTCAGGTGGCTTATAAGGGGAAATCTAATGCAACAGCCCCCCTCCCTATACAACTCAACCAGCAGCCTTTGTTCCCTGTGTGTTGCAAGAAACATGGACTAGTTAGAAGGCTTCAGGGCGATAATGCAGTTTCTAAAATTTTTACACACAGTTTTAGGCCTCATGCACACTGGACGATTTTGGAAGTTTTTACAGAAACTGTTTTTGCCTTTAAATGTTTTTACCTACAGTCAATAAACTCCCTATCATGTTATCCTATGTTTCCATTCACACATAGGCTGTTATCAGCAGTTTTTGGCTGGGGTGTTTTCTGGCTTTGATAAATACCCCAAAAACACTGGTAAAGGTTAATACATGCTCAAAAACGTGGCTCACCAGCATTTTTGGACATTTTTGATCCATTGGGAAAAAAAATGTAAAAAAAAACAAAAAACGCCCAGTGTTCATTAGGTCTCATTGTTAAAAATGTCCATATTTAGATTCAGTCACAAACACATTAAGGTTAATTTACTGTACTAAAGACAAATAGGCTGTTCACTTTTGCAAGGGAATGTTCCCTTTGATTAGTGAATGTGGTGAAGATGTACTTTGTAAGGAATACCCAATCACATGCAAGCAAAATGGAAAATCAACATTTTTGCTTGCAAATAATTGGATGGTAGCAGAGCTTCAGCTAATTCATTAAGCTAAAGGAACATTCCCTTTCAAAGTGAAAATTCTCTTTCAACATGAACAGCCTTATTGCTTTTAGTAAATCATCTCTATTGTTTTTCTCAGATTTTAAAGACATCACATAGTGTTTGTGCATAACACTATTTGGGGGCTTTTTTTTTTATACAATACAATACATTATACATTATAAAAGTTGATTTCCAAATTTAAAAAAAGCTGTTGGGGGTCCTGGTCAAAATTGTGCCTAGTATTAAGGATTTACTACTGCGCATATAGGTAAAATATTCTGTTGGTAGCTTTTTTCTGCAAACAGTTTACACTCTAAGACCTCGTACACACGACCGAGAATCTCGTCGTAAAAGAAACATTGTTTTTCTCGACGAGTTTCTTGTCAGGCTTGTCGAGAATCTTGTCAAGCTTTCCTTGCATACACACTGTCAAGACAAAATCTTGTCATTCTCAAACGCGGTGACGTACAACACGTACGACGGCACTATAAAGGGGAAGTTCGATTCCATTGGCGCCACCCTTGGGGCTGCTTTAGCTAATCTCATGTTACTGCGTGTTAAGTAAAAGTTTGGTGAGAGACGATTCGCGCTTTTCAGTCTGTTACAGCGTGACGAATGTGCTATCTCCATTACAAACGCTACTTTTACAGAAGGTGCGCTCCCGTCTCATACTTTATTCTGAGCATGCGTTGGTTTCTAAGCATACACAGAAACGTGTTTCTCGTTGTAAACCAGCCCGACGAGAAACACGACGAGGAAATTGAGACTCCCGACGAGAAAAAAGAAAACTTGTTCTCTTTTTTTCTCGTCGAGATCCACAACAGTTTTCTCGACGAAAAACATACACACGACCGTTTTCCTCTGCAAAAAAGCTTTGCCGCCAAGTTTCTTGATGGATTTTGTCGAGAAAAACGGTCGTGTGTATGAGTCCTAATCTTCATTTCTGGATTTCAAAATGGTTAGTGAGGTCCTGTTAAAAAATGGGGCCTAGTACAAGCTACTTTATACTATGTGCATGTGTACTACAATAATTTGGGGGCTTTTTATGCAAATAAATGACCCTCTAATAGAGTAAAAATAATCAAGAAAGAAAGCTGTACTTGTGGAAAAAAAAGAAAGTACATTTTGTTTGGGTACAATGTTGCATAACCGCATAATTGTCAGTTAAAGCAGCACAGTGCCGTATCACAAAAAATGGCCTGGTCATTGAGCAATCAAATCTTCTGGGGCTGAAGTAGTTAAAATAGGTTGTGGGGTTCTGTTCAAAATGGGGCATAGTACAAATGATTACTGTGCACATAGACATTACAATACTTATATGGCTTTTTTTCTCTGACTAAATTACACTTTATCAATAATTTACATATTTTTAAATGGCAGATGACGGTCCGGTTTTAAATGGGGTCTAGTACAAGTCATTCAATGCTGTGCATGTAGGCGTAGAAGTAGGAGAACTAAGAGGGAAGGTGAGGGAAACAGTGCCCAAGAAGATAGTGAGAAGGGAAAAGTGCCTGGAAAAGTGCCTGGTCCTCAGGGCATGAAATTAGTTTTGTTCGTAGAGGAAATGATGACTTTGATTCTTTACACTACAGGTTGGCTTAGAAAGAGCTGTTTGACATCAAGGAGTAAGGTCAGGGCCACTGATAGGCCAGTGCAACCTGAACAGAGAACTAAGAGAACTAATTAATGTTAAAAAATAAATAAATTTTCCAGCCACCATGACTGAACATCGTGACTCCTGGGGCCCAGCTAACACGTGTGAGCTTGCTTGGGGAGGGGGATTCAAGATCTACTACTACTGCAGCAGCATCTATACATTATGGAATTGGCGGCGTGGGTGGCACTGTCTGCAGGTAGCACATGCGTTATGGGCCAGACAATACCATATTGTGCTGCAGATAGTGCCACCCATGCCGCTAATGCCATAACGCATGTGCTGCCTGTAGAGACAGTGCCACCCATGCTGCCAATGGCATTATGCTATTGGCGGCATGGGTGGCACTGTTGTCCAGAAGCAAATGCGTTATGGCATTAGTGTCATGGGTGGCACTGTATGCAGCACATTACAGCATTGGTGGCATGGGTGGCACCGTCTGCAGGTAGCACATGCGTTATGGCCCATAACGCATGTGATGCCTGCAGAGACAGTGTAACCCATGCCACCAATGCCGTAATGTGCTGCAGAGACAGTTTCAAGGTGGGACCAGGGGCGGGACCAGGGGTGGAGCTGAAGGGGGCCCCTCCAGGTAGGCTGTATGGGGCCCCATGATTTCTATCAGCGGCCTTGAGTAAGGTAACTGATGCACAATGCACTACAGGCATACCCCACTTTTAAGTACACAACAGGGTTTATTTACTAAAGCTGGAAAGTGCAAAATCAAGCTCACTTCTGCATAGAAACCAATGAGCTTCCAGGTTTTATTACCAGGCTTAATTAAACAACCTAGGGTTAGAAGCTCATTGGTTTCTATGCAGAAGTGAGCCTGATTTTGCACTTTCCAGCTTTAGTAATTAAATCCCATTGTGTACTTAAAAGTGGGGTATGCCTGTATTTACATTTTTACTTAAAGTTGGCTTTAGGTATGTATGTTTTTTTGTGAATAAATAGCACTCTGTTGATTTATTGGTTTTAAAATGGCTGTTGGGTTTCTTTTTGCTTCTCAAAATAGAGCATAGATGCAAGTCATTCAAAGCTATCCATATAGACACTACATTTTTTGCGGGCTTTCTTTTTCCAGGCATAGTTCCTCTAACTTGAACAGTCTGACTCAGTGGGACTGATTTACTAAAACTGTAGAGTGTAAAATCTGGTGCAGTTGTGCATGGTAGACAATCAGCTCCTAACTTCAGCTTGTTCAAATAAGCTTTAACATTTAATTCTGGAAGCTGGTTTCTATGCAGAGCTGCACCAGATTTTGCACTCCCCAGTTTTAGCAAATTAAACCCAGTGTGTGGTTGTTCGGGTAATGGGCTGCACCTTGGGCCCCTCACCCTTGTTTTCTATTGGCTGTAGCCTCCTGATGGGTTTCCAATGGCCACAGTGCCTGTGTAATAACTCTCTGCCTTTTTTCTGACCATTTTCCTGATTGCTGCCTAAACTGACCCTTAAAGCCTCGTACACACGCTCGGTTTTCCCGGCAAGAACCAGCAAGAAAACTGCTGGCAGAGCTTTCTTGCTGAGTAAACCGAGTGTGTGTATGAGGCTTTCAGGTTTCTCGTCGGGAAATCTGGCCAGAATCTTGATGAGAAAAATAGAGATCCCGCTCTCTATTTTCTCATCGGGATTCTTGTCAGCCTGTTTCCCAATGAGAAACCCGAGCGTCTGTATACTTCCCTTTCGCCATGGAAACCCGCGCATGCTCAAAATGATTTTGACACATGCCTGGTAGCTTCCACGGCATAGGTAGGGTAAAGCAAGATGAGGGGGACGGCATCAAATGTGATGAGCGAATGCTCTTCGTACGCGATGAAGTCACCGCGTTCTTGCCTTTCAAAAGAACCGCGGTTCTTTTGAAAGGAGTGTGTGTACACTCGGGCGGCAAGAGATTCTTGCCAAGAATCTCGTCACAAAAAACAACGTTTTTTTCCTGACGAGATTTTGGCCTGTGTATACAGGGCTTTAGCCTTGGTTCACATATGTGTGGCCGCATGCTGTTTGTAGGGCAGCCAATTCACTTCAATGGGCTGCCCTACCAGTGAGGAATGGGGAGAAAGGAGTCCCCAACCCTTCTTTATATAGTAATAGACTGTACAAATATATCTGCTTGTTGTGTCTGAAATAATACACTGTATTTTTTTTGGTTATAACATAATTTTCTTTACTATTTAAATTATAGATTTTAGCTTTGTTTTAGTTATACCACTATAGACAGTTGTTGCGGTCTAAGGCGGCGTACACACGAGGGGATATGTCCGCTGAAAACGGTCCGATGGACCGTTTCAGCAGACATCTCCGCTCGTGTGTATGGGCTAGCGGACAGATTTCTCCACCCGACAGATTTCAAAGCAAGCTTTGAAATCTATCCGGTGGAATCTGTCCGCCCGACATGTCTGCTGGTTAGTACACTTACCAGCAGACATGTCGGCCCCCACCACCGCCGCGCCGCTGCCGAATGGATTTGGCGCATGCGCGGAAGTGTTTTACTTCCTCGTGCGGTGACGTGGCGGTGACGCGGCGGCGTCAACGTCACCGCCGCGTCACCGCGCCGTCCGGCGGCGGGGAATTTGATCCGATGGTGTGTACACGCCATCGGATCAAACTCCCGATCGGACATATCCGATGGAAATGGTCCGCGGACCGTTTTCATCGGATATGTCCGATCGTCTGTACGCCGCCTAAGAGGTGTCTTAGTACCTCACTGTATCTTTTCAAACCACCAACATTTTTAAAAAACACTGCATCCTCTTTAACATGACACATACAGCAGGGCAGGCTAGTACTTAAAGTGATTATAAACTCTTTGCACAGAGCAGCCCAGGTCCTCCTCGGCTCTCATGGATCAGCTTGCTATGGAGGCCCCCGAGCCGAGTCACAACTCCCTGTGTCCATTCAGACACAGAGCCCCAGTTTGGCCCCACCCCACTCTCACTCCTAATTGGCTGACTGACTTTGATTGACAGCATCAGGAGCCAGTGGCACCGCTGCTGTGTCTCAGTCCTGGATGGCTGAGGCACTCATGGACTCGTGGACTCGTGCTGGGGTGGCTGTTGCACACCAAAGACTTTTTATCTTAATGCATAGAATACATTAAGATAAAAAACCTTCTGAATTTATAACCGTTAACCACTTCAGCCCCGGAGGGTTTGGCTGCCTAATGACCGGGCCATTTTTTGCGATTCGGCACTGCGTCGCTTTAACTGACAATTGCGCGGTCGTGCGACGTGGCTCCCAAAAAAAATTGATGTCTTTTTTTACACACAAATAGATCTTTCTTTTGGTGGTATTTGTCACCTCAGCGTTTTTTTTTTTTTTGTGCTATAAACAAAAATAGAGCAACAATTAAAAAAAAAAAAAAACAAGGTTTTTTACTTCTTGCTATAATAAATATCCCTGCAAAAATATATAAAAAATATTTTTTTTCCTCAGTTTAGGCCAATACGTATTCTTCTACATATTTTTGGTAAACAAAATCACAATAAGTGTATACAGGCATACCCCACTTTTAAGAACACAATGGGGTTTATTTACTATTGCTGGAAAGTGCAAAATCAGGCTCATTTCTGCATAGAAACCAAAGAGCTTTTAACCCCAGCTTGTTCAATTAAGCTTTGGTAATAAAACCTGGAAGCTCATTGGTTTCTATGCAGCAGTGAGCCTGATTTTGCACTTTCCAACGATAGTAAATAAACCCTGTTGTGTACTTAAAAGCGGGGTATACCTGTATTGATTGGTTTGCGCAAAAGTTATAAAGTCTACAAAATAGGGGATAGAATCATGGCATTTTTACAAGTAATGGCGGCGATCTGCGATTTTTATCATAACTGCAACATTATGTCGGACACATCGTACAATTTTGACACATTTTTGGGACCATTGGCATTTTTACAGCGATCAGTGCTATAAAAATGCACTGATTATTGTGAAAATGACACTGGCAGTGAAGGAGTTAATCACTAGGCGGCGCTGAAGTGGTTAAGTGTGCCCCAGGGAGTGCTTCTAACTGTAGGGGGAATGGGATGTGTGTGACATGACAGTGATCACTGCTCCTGATTACAGCTGATTACAGCTGTGTTCACTGTCCTGTGAGTGAGTGAGGGAGTGAGTGAGTGAGTAAGTGAGTGAGTGAGAAACTTATATAGCGCAACACATGCAAACTGAATCGCCTCTGTCACCAGGAAGACTGGGGAAATGCTTGTTTATATCAGCACGTCCCCATTCTTTCTCTCCGTGACACGATTGCGGGTATGCCCGCGGACATCGAGTCCGTGGGACCCGCGGTCGGAGTCACGGAGCTTGCGGCGGGGGGCGTCGGTCCACAATGCAGCTTCTTAATGGGGAAGTATATGTATATGTCCTATTGCATGTCCATGCCATTCTGCAGACATATATCTGCGTGAGGCGGTCGGCAAGCAGTTAATGCGCTAAGATTTGTTTTTTGCTTTTGCTTTTCTGTAATAAGAGAGATAGAAGTCTTGGGTATAGAGGAAGGACTTGGTTTTGTCTTTAATATTTATTTCAATATAGCTTTGCTATTTATTTGAGCTATTTTTGTTTTCTGTTTCCACAAATATTATAAGTAAAATACCCATGGCTGTTGTTCCTTCGTTGCCTGTACCACATGCAATAAATCTATATAATACAGATCCTGCTTCTCTTCATAGTAGCAACAACTGCATGCATTGACAGCATCATCAATATAGCATTCATAAAACATAACTGCTCACCTGTACAGCCGTAATAGAGCATCACATAGTCATGTAGCATAAAATGTGTTGTGTAGGCATATCATCTATAAAATCAAAGTAGCACCTGAGGCAAGCTGGTTGGAATTTAAATGGTGACTTCTCTTCCTGATCCTGAACCGTTGGAATAGACCCGCAAGGCTTCCAGCTGCATCCACTATAACTGACATTAATCTGCTTACATAGATAGGTGCACTCAAAAATAAAAGTAAATCCTTTCCTATCTCTGTGAATTGAAATATGAACTAATTCTGAAGCTAAGCCAATATTTGTTATGTCACAGAAAAATTTCATTTGACATTTAACTTATAAATTACTGCTGTAATTTGTTAGTCTCAGATTGGAATATTAGTAATAGTTTTTTTTCTGCAGGGTACATTCCTCTTAAAGTATTTAACCTTGCACCTGTGCTACATTCTGTTACTTCTATTCTGTTTCTTATTTAGAAATTAAATACCTAAGGGCCTGTTCACACTTGTTGAATGGAACCTTAAAAATATCATGATACAATATTACTGTATTACTTCTCAACATTTAAGCAATTTTTTAATATGGTAATGCTAAATATGCATTGGAACAGATTTGTTGATCTGGTAAAAAATTTTGTACCATATGCAATGGCTTCTGCCTGTTATATTTAAGACCCTAGGATGGCAACTTGTATGCTTGAGGTATACAAACCCTGAATAGTGGGTAGAATTCTCACAAAGCATATCTTTAAAAAAAGCAAAGTACTCAGTACTGCTAAGACCTTGAAGAAGGTGGACATATAACAACAAGAACCTGGGGAATGCCCAGGGAATAACCAAGCCTACTTACCGACCAGCACAATGGCTGCAAAGGTGTTGGTGCACTGCTGGACCAATATAAACACCACAGGTGAAACAAAACGTATCCGCCCCCATCTATGGCTGGCAATCACAGTAAGTAGCAATGGAAGGCTAAAACAGATAACAACAAGAACCTGGGGAATGCCCAGGGAATAACCAAGCCTACTTACCGACCAGCTAGCAGAACAACCAATTAACCTGTCTAACAATGTGCGTTAAAAACAGGGGTTTTGTCCGCACGCATTTGCAAACGCATGCGTGAGCCACAGAGCCGTGCCAAGGCACCCCATAATTCTGTGGTCCTAACACTAACAGTGAGTGTCCTCACAATGGAGGCACATGCATTTTAATGGATAGATAGGGGCAGGTGGACTGAAGGGGAGCCACCCCTCCTTAAAGGTACAGAAGCACAACAAGCACCCAGCATATAGCACAATGGCTGCAAAGGTGTTGGTGCACTGCTGGACCAATATAAACACCACAGGTGAAACAAAACGTATCCACCGCCCCATCTATGGCTGGCAATCGCAGTAAGTAGCAATGGAAGGCTAAAACAGACAACAACAAGAACCTGGGGAATGCCCAGGGAATAACCAAGCCTACTTACCGACCAGCTAGCAGAACAACCAATTAACCTGTCTAACAATGTGCGTTAAAAACAGGGGTTTTGTCCGCACGCATTTGCAAACGCATGCGTGAGCCACAGGGCCGCGCCAAGGCACCCCATAATTCTGTGGTCCTAACACTAACAGTGAGTGTCCTCACAATGGAGGCACATGCATTTTAATGGATAGATAGGGGCAGGTGGACTGAAGGGGAGCCACCCCTCCTTAAAGGTACAGAAGCACACCAAGCACCCAGCATATAGCACAGTGGCTGCAAAGATGTTGGTGCACTGCTGGACCAATATAAACACCACAGGTGAAACAAAACGTATCCACCGCCCCCATCTATGGCTGGCAATCGCAGTAAGTAGCAATGGAAGGCTAAAACAGATAACAACAAGAACCTGGGGAATGCCCAGGGAATAACCAAGCCTACTTACCGACCAGCTAGCTGGTCGGTAAGAAGGTGGGCATACCCTGAAAGTTTGTCCCAAAAAATTGTAAGCTAGTGCAAATAAAAAAATAAGTATCACAGACAATACTCAATTGTTTTTGGGTAGATGTGTGCCACTCCTGGCAGCCCCAACTCCCTAGGTCATAGACGATTCTGGCTATGCAAACATTAGAGAGATAGGTGCATGTGTGTCTGTGGAGGGGAGGGGGTTGACATGGGTGCATTGCCAAAGGGTCGGATCTGCGTTCCTGTAGGGGCACTGACAGACATGCCTTGCATGATCTCCACCCTTTGACAAAGTGCATGAGACTCCACTGTGGCACAGTTCATAGACAAGTTGTTCATGAGATTCTGAAGCTGAGGAAAGGTAATTTGTTAATAAAAATGTCACCTACAAAAAAAATTAGCAAATATAATAATTCACTAATTATTTAGAATAACATGTTTCCAGAAGCAATATTGTAATAATGTATTACAAATTTAACAAACCTCAGCTTTTAACTAAACCTAAAATAGCTTGACTCATTAGAGTTGATCTGATTGGTATATGAGAAATTACACGTCATCATCATGAGGGGCATTTTTTTTACATTCAGGCTGGTGGAAACCTTTAGTAAATATAGCAGATGTTTTAGTTACTTTTCCTATGTTAAGGACTGATGAAAGTGAATTAACCTTTTGCCTAGACATCAAATGATAAGGATCATTTGTAAGCATACAAACCCTGAATAGTGGGTAGAATTCTCACAAAGCATATCTTTAAAAAAATCAAAGTACTCAGTACTGCTAAGACCTTGAAGAAGGTGGACATATAACAACAAGAACCTGGGGAATGCCCAGGGAATAACCAAGCCTACTTACCGACCAGCACAATGGCTGCAAAGGTGTTGGTGCACTGCTGGACCAATATAAACACCACAGGTGAAACAAAACGTATCCACCGCCCCCATCTATGGCTGGCAATCGCAGTAAGTAGCAATGGAAGGCTAAAACAGATAACAACAAGAACCTGGGGAATGCCCAGGGAATAACCAAGCCTACTTACCGACCAGCTAGCAGAACAACCAATTAACCTGTCTAACAATGTGCGTTAAAAACAGGGGTTTTGTCCGCACGCATTTGCAAACGCATGCGTGAGCCACAGGGCCACGCCAAGGCACCCCATAATTCTGTGGTCCTAACACTAACAGTGAGGATGTGAATACCTCTATAAGAGTGGGATTTTCAGGGCAACAATAATAAGGGGTGACAACTAGGTCATAGAAAAATACAAATTTATTACAAAAATAATTACATAAACTAAATATTATACTTTGAACAATATCAAAAAATTATTATATTTAAAACCATGCTTGTAGAGAAATGCTGTACATCATCCCACGCCCCAGGACAAGGCTAAGGGCAGGGACAGTTATTCCAACGCGTTTCAAAATTATCTTCATCAGGGAAAGTTGTACAGTTATTTTCTCTATAACAACAAAACACATAAGTAAGTATAAATACAAATAAGCTAAACGAGAACAAATTTCGTAAGCTGAACAAGAACAAAAAATAAAAATAAAAAAGTAACATAATTATACATATGGATACAAATCAATGCGCTGTGGATGCATACATGAGAAAACAAGGGGCCAAAAATAAGCAGGGGGTCTAGGGGATAAGGGAAAAAAATGATCTTAAAAAGAAAAAAAGAAAAGAAAGGAAAAGAAAAAGACTCACTCTTTCTACACAACACTCCTGCATTTATCCCAGTGCAGATATGAATATCCCAAAAACCACCGTGGCGGGAGAGTCGGATGGTGCCCTATGCGTCCAAGAAAAAGATGTCTCCCATCTCCAGGGACCCCCACACCATGGGGGGTGGAAAAATAATATGAATAAATTCAACTTCCTGATCAGCATTAGAACCAAAGGTATTTCCAGCTATAATGGTCAAATAAAAGCATATAAGCGATTATTGGACGCTAAATACATTAGAATATGTATATATAAAGACAAAAAAGTCTATTATAGAAAACACCCCGTATATGAAAAAGACAACAAAAAGGGGGGCTATAAAAAACGGGAAAGGAAACTCACCAATTACAGGGAGAAAAAGATACTCCAATCACTCCAAGTTTGGCCAGAAAGCAATTTCAGCAGAAAAAAATCCAAGGAAAAAGCTGATGAGAGCTGGATGGGAAGGACTCCATCCGTCCTCCAAGTTTCTTCAAATGATGGAAAAAAGTGTGCTGAATCAGAACCCCCCTGACGTCCTTAAATACTTACCTGGGCACAGGTGATAAGCTCCCAAACTCCGCCCCTACCTCATTATCCACAAAGGAAGACATCAAATTCCCACATGTGAATGAAATAACTTAATAATGATGGATGCAGGGAACGCCTTCCCGTCCCTGCACCAATCAAGTACAACGTTCAGAACGCAGGCATCATCGCGTCCAGCCGACATCATCGCGTCCAGCCGACATCACGTCAGCGTGACGCTGCCCATGTGTGTCTGATTCTAAAACGGACATTTCTGGAATTCCACAGGACCGGAAGATCCTGTCTGTCAATGCGTCATCCTTGGTATATCCGGCAGGCACTAGTGTCTGCACAAAAGGTCAAGCTAAAACAGGCATTTATTTATCCTGCAGATTAAAGCAGGACAAAAATCCTGTCTGTCAGTGCGTCATCCTTGGTTCTGGATTCGACGCCTTAAAGCCACAACCCCACCGGGACTTAACAAAATGGAGAGTTTCAGGCCCTTTCTTGAAGGCTTCAGTTCTGGCAAAACTGACTAGCACTAGTGTGGTGTTTGAGGCCCCATATATCCTCTTTATTGTTATCTATACCTCCTTTGGATAATGAGGTAACTATTCTTCCTCCTGATTTCCCTCTCTTCCTCCCTCCCCCCTCCTTTCCCCCCCCCCCCTTCTTTCCCCTTTTCCCACCCCTTTCTTTACCCTGGGATGTTGTCCCTATCCTTCCCCAGATGGGATCTGTACGTCTGAGGGATGCCCCTTTTTGATACCCGGACTTTAATTGGCTATATCATTTCCGGGACTTGAGAAAACTGGGATTTGCTATTTACATATGTGTATATATATTTTTTCTTGAAATGTATTCTTTGGTCTATACTCCAAGTTTTCTTGGTGTAATATAGACTAAAAAATGTGGCTATACATGGTGCTATGTGGATGCATCCCATTTGACATTGAGGCTTTTCCCTATTTTTTAACATCCTTTGGATATGTTATGTCCCTTCCCGTTCGTGGCAGAGTATTGGTAGGTTCCCCCCTTTTTTTGTGTCTTGGATATGTCTCCCTCTCAAGGGGACCTCTCTCCATCCACTGCCGGGGGAGACTAGCACTTTTTGTGCTTTAATAGTCCTCTGGGCGATTTTCGTCCCGAGGGTTCTCTCCCCGGCAGTGGTGACGTTTTCTCTCCTTTCTTTCGAAAGATGGGGACTCCAATTTTTCCCATCTTTCTTTCCCTTTTTTTAGGTGAACCTATCATCGTTCCCATGTCCTGGACACACAGGGATATCTATACCATCGTTGTTTCTCAAACTCTCCCCATTCAAATGTTGTATGGTATTGAGATTCCTTTTCCTCATTTTTTCCGTTTTCTGTCTTTTCGTCGTTGTCTTGCTGTAATTTGCAAGATAAATAAATGCCTGGTGTAGCCTGACCTTCTGTGCAGACACTGTTGCCTGCCGGATACACCAAGGATGACGCACTGACAGACAGGATTTTTGTCCTGCTTTAATCTGCAGGATAAATAAATGCCTGTTTTAGCTTGACCTTTTGTGCAGACACTAGTGCCTGCCGGATATACCAAGGATGACGCATTGACAGACAGGATCTTCCGGTCCTGTGGAATTCCGGAAATGTCCGTTTTAGAATCAGACACACATGGGCAGCGTCACGCTGACGTGATGTTGGCTGGACGCGATGATGTCGGCTGGACGCGATGATGCCTGCGTTCTGAACGTTGTACTTGATTGGTGCAGGGACGGGAAGGCGTTCCCTGCATCCATCATTATTAAGTTATTTCATTCACATGTGGGAATTTGATGTCTTCCTTTGTGGATAATGAGGTAGGGGCGGAGTTTGGGAGCTTATCACCTGTGCCCAGGTAAGTATTTAAGGACGTCAGGGGGGTTCTGATTCAGCACACTTTTTTCCATCATTTGAAGAAACTTGGAGGACGGATGGAGTCCTTCCCATCCAGCTCTCATCAGCTTTTTCCTTGGATTTTTTCTGCTGAAATTGCTTTCTGGCCAAACTTGGAGTGATTGGAGTATCTTTTTCTCCCTGTAATTGGTGAGTTTCCTTTCCCGTTTTTTATAGCCCCCCTTTTTGTTGTCTTTTTCATATACGGGGTGTTTTCTATAATAGACTTTTTTGTCTTTATATATACATATTCTAATGTATTTAGCGTCCAATAATCGCTTATATGCTTTTATTTGACCATTATAGCTGGAAATACCTTTGGTTCTAATGCTGATCAGGAAGTTGAATTTATTCATATTATTTTTCCACCCCCCATGGTGTGGGGGTCCCTGGAGATGGGAGACATCTTTTTCTTGGACGCATAGGGCACCATCCGACTCTGCCGCCACGGTGGTTTTTGGGATATTCATATCTGCACTGGGATAAATGCAGGAGTGTTGTGTAGAAAGGGTGAGTCTTTTTCTTTTCCTTTCTTTTCTTTTTTTCTTTTTAAGATCATTTTTTTCCCTTATCCCCTAGACCCCCTGCTTATTTTTGGCCCCTTGTTTTCTCATGTATGCATCCACAGCGCATTGATTTGTATCCATATGTATAATTATGTTACTTTTTTATTTTTATTTTTTGTTCTTGTTCAGCTTACGAAATTTGTTCTCGTTTAGCTTATTTGTATTTATACTTACTTATGTGTTTTGTTGTTATAGAGAAAATAACTGTACAACTTTCCCTGATGAAGATAATTTTGAAACGCGTTGGAATAACTGTCCCTGCCCTTAGCCTTGTCCTGGGGCGTGGGATGATGTACAGCATTTCTCTACAAGCATGGTTTTAAATATAATAATTTTTTGATATTGTTCAAAGTATAATATTTAGTTTATGTAATTATTTTTGTAATAAATTTGTATTTTTCTATGACCTAGTTGTCACCCCTTATTATTGTTGCCCTGAAAATCCCACTCTTATAGAGGTATTCACATTCTTATGAATCAAGGGATGATGGCAACATCATACCGCCACATATGAGCCAACTGTTTTCAAACACTAACAGTGAGTGTCCTCACAATGGAGGCACATGCATTTTAATGGATAGATAGGGGCAGGTGGACTGAAGGGGAGCCACCCCTCCTTAAAGGTACAGAAGCACAACAAGCACCCAGCATATAGCACAATGGCTGCAAAGGTGTTGGTGCACTGCTGGACCAATATAAACACCACAGGTGAAACAAAACGTATCCACCGCCCCATCTATGGCTGGCAATCGCAGTAAGTAGCAATGGAAGGCTAAAACAGACAACAACAAGAACCTGGGGAATGCCCAGGGAATAACCAAGCCTACTTACCGACCAGCTAGCAGAACAACCATTTAACCTGTCTAACAATGTGCGTTAAAAACAAGGGGTTTTGTCCGCACGCATTTGCAAACGCATGCGTGAGCCACAGGGCCACGCCAAGGCACCCCATAATTCTGTGGTCCTAACACTAACAGTGAGTGTCCTCACAATGGAGGCACATGCATTTTAATGGATAGATAGGGGCAGGTGGACTGAAGGGGAGCCACCCCTCCTTAAAGGTACAGAAGCACAACAAGCACCCAGCATATAGCACAGTGGCTGCAAAGATGTTGGTGCACTGCTGGACCAATATAAACACCACAGGTGAAACAAAACGTATCCACCGCCCCCATCTATGGCTGGCAATCGCAGTAAGTAGCAATGGAAGGCTAAAACAGATAACAACAAGAACCTGGGGAATGCCCAGGGAATAACCAAGCCTACTTACCGACCAGCTAGCTGGTCGGTAAGAAGGTGGGCATACCCTGAAAGTTTGTCCCAAAAAATTGTAAGCTAGTGCAAATAAAAAAATAAGTATCACAGACAATACTCAATTGTTTTTGGGTAGATGTGTGCCACTCCTGGCAGCCCCAACTCCCTAGGTCATAGACGATTCTGGCTATGCAAACATTAGAGAGATAGGTGCATGTGTGTCTGTGGAGGGGAGGGGGTTGACATGGGTGCATTGCCAAAGGGTCGGATCTGCGTTCCTGTAGGGGCACTGACAGACATGCCTTGCATGATCTCCACCCTTTGACAAAGTGCATGAGACTTCACTGTGGCACAGTTCATAGACAAGTTGTTCATGAGATTCTGAAGCTGAGGAAAGGTAATTTGTTAATAAAAATGTCACCTACAAAAAAAATTAGCAAATATACTAATTCACTAATTATTTAGAATAACATGTTTCCAGAAGCAATATTGTAATAATGTATTACAAATTTAACAAACCTCAGCTTTTAACTAAACCTAAAATAGCTTGACTCATTAGAGTTGATCTGATTGGTATATGAGAAATTACACGTCATCATCATGAGGGGCATTTTTTTTACATTCAGGCTGGTGGAAACCTTTAGTAAACATAGCAGATGTTTTAGTTACTTTTCCTATGTTAAGGACTGATGAAAGTGAATTAACCTTTTGCCTAGACATCAAATGATAAGGATCATTTGTAAGACAAATAGCACAGATTAGAAAAAACTATTCTTTCCAATAAATGACTATAAAGTGTAACATTGTATCAATGTAACATAATCTGTCTTTCTAAATTCTTCTAGCCTAATTAAAGTGCACTTCAAAGGCCAAACAGAACATTTGTCAACTAGTGGTAGAACACAAAAGATAAAGTCTATGAAAACAATTGTTTTAGGTTTCCCTGTTAAGTAATCTTTATCAAAGGGATAGCTAATATTCCTGTTATGATTTTCACAGAGATTATATCCTTTTCATACTTTTACTTAGTGATAGCTAATTTTTAAAACAATTTGATGGATAATATTAACTCACATAGTTTTAGGTAATCGAATAACATAAAACAATGGCATAACAATCCTTAAATCATTTAGATTGTATAATTTTTGTATAAAAACACAATTGTACGCCTTTTAGTTTTATGCAAACAATAAATGTATTTATTTTTGTCTGAGATGTGTCTTTAGATGCACACTCTAAGGCCGCGTACAGACGATGAGACATGTCCGCTCAAATATGTCCGACGGACCGTTTCCAGCGGACATGTCTCATCGGATTTTGGTCCGATGGCGTGTACACAGCATCAGACGAAAATCCCCTGGGGCTGAGGATGCGGTGACGTGGCGGTAACGTTGACGCTGCCACGTCACCACTCCAGGAAGTCAAATACTTCCACGCATGCGTCGAATCCATTCGACGCATGCGGAGACTTTTGTCCGCTGGTTAGGCGTGCTTTAAAACTTGCAGAGAACAAAAAATTATATAGCGCTCGTTGAAATAAACAATGAATTGAAGCTGCGATAATAAAGGGGTTATACAACCCCAAGACAAAGTATATAGAAAAATAATATTGCGCTAAATAACTGCTAGTAGAACCAAGAAATATAATCTTAAACGAATAAACATGAAAATTAAAGTCCATATACGCCCATGGGTAAACACACAGGACAATATATATCTTCAAAGTTCAATTGCATGATAAAATTCTTATTGTAGATCTCCCAGGCGCAAACACTGATGACAAAACTCTGGAAAAGTGTTGAGAAAAGGCACCTCCACCAGGAATAAGAATGGCCTCTTACCAGATGTACAATAGAGAAAAGCCTTATAATATAAACCGAGAATCCTTATAGACAGCTCCAACGTCTTAACCTCCTATACAGGGACAATCCTCGAGACCATCGGTGTGCGTCAGGCTTGATCTGCAGATTTCTACCTTGATCTGTTATGAAGCAAGAGCTGCTGCTGCTTTCTCCATGTGCTTTCCACTCTGAATCCCGATCAGGATTCAGAGTGGAAAGGACATGGAGAAAGCAGCAGCTCTTGCTTCATAACAGATCAAGGTAGAAATCTGCAGATCAAGCCTGACGCACACCGATGATATTATTTTTCTATATGCTTTAAAACTTGTCTGCTGGAAAAACCTGTTTGCTAGCCCGTACACACGGTCGGATATGTCCGCTGAAACTAGTCTGCGGACCAGTTTCAGCAGACAAGTTTGATTGTGTGTACGTGGCCTAAGAGGTATAATCAATAAAAATATCAATACAAAGTATAAAAAGTACAGCACTTTAAAAAGTTGAGACAGTGCTGCACTTAAAAGTAAAAATAAAAGAATACAAATGTACAGCAACTAAAAGTGAAACAATAACTGTGATAATAAAGTGCACTAACAATAATTTTACAATATATCATTATTAATGTCTAAAATAATCTGTAATAGAATCCACACAAAATAACTGAAAAGCCTGTGATTAACAAGTGCAATGGTAACTATGTAGCCATCCATCACTGTTCATAACCAAAATGATCAGTCATAAAGTCCAATCAAAAAACAAATACAATGGTGTACATGTGATAAAATCCACAAAATTTGCAGAAAATATTCGGTATAATGCCAGCCATAGAGGGTTGAAATCTCTACCAGTTCAGCAGGAACCAGATGAGATTTGAACCATGTATGGTCAGGCTGATTGCACCCAAAATAGGAAAAGTTAGCCGCACACCAACATCTGTCCAACAGGTTTCTTAAAAAACTGGCAGCTGGTGGTAGTCTTTCAATAAAACTGTTGGACGGATATTGGTGTGCAGCAAATTTTTTCATATTTTGTCTACATGTTCATGGTTGTGAGCCAGAGCTAGCACCCAGCCCTTCCTCTCTGGTGGATTATCATATTCACCTGGAGAAGCATTCTGTCTCATTGTTCCTGATTGTACGCAAACTGATCTGAGTGGAAGAGGGAGCAGGTACCTGTCAAAACCAGGTGCCTTCTCTCTCTCTTCCAAAATGATATACTGAGGTAGGCAGAGGAGGATGTTGTAAAGCAGGACTACCACTTTTGGGTGGAGCTCTGCTTTAACTGCTGGTAATGCTTCTTGGTGCATTTGTTTTAAACGACAGCTATTGAGTCACCTACAGTGAATGTTTGATGAAGATTTTATTTTATTGCTATCCCCAATCAGAGTAGACTGGAGATGATTTACTAAAACTGGAGAGTGCAAAATCCTGTGCAGCTCTGAAATCCAATCAGCGTCCAGTTTTTTTTTTTTGTCAAAAGCTTAATTAAAAAGCAGAAATTAGAAGCTGATTGGCTACCATAAACATCTGCACCAGAGTTTGCACTCTTCACTTTTGGTAAATCAATCCCACTATTCTTTTACTATTTACAAAATATTTTGGTATCATTTGGATACAAAGACTAATATATTGGTTCTAAAGCACATACAATATATGTCTGTTTTTGTATGCCACTAGAGGAGGCAATTTGCCCATAGTTTTACAAGAAATTAAAAGTAACAAGCTGTATTTTCTTTCATAAATACCTAAAATATAGAAAGTAATCAAGTATCAAAAGTTTGTTAAAACTAAAAAAGCTCATTATCCATATCAAGCAGACATCTGCCTTTCCTCAAGTGAGTACTTAGACCCGCTGCCATCTTCACTTGATACTCACTGCTTCAGAATCATGGTTAGAGATGAGGGAAATTAGGAGTTTAATTTCCCTGAGGTTTTGGTGAGATTTAAGCAAAATGTTGCCTTTCTGGTGCAATGCATTGGAATCAATAAGGTATGTAAAATTAGGGTTACTTTTGGTGTTTTTTAAGAGTGAATGGTTCCAGGGATATACAGACATTCTTTTCAACTAACCTGGACCTGTCTCTGTGCAAATTTGGCCCCTCATTAACTTTGTTTTATTTTATTTGTCACAAAAATAAAACAGACTGAAAAACAAAACAGTTAAATATTAAATGGTTGATTATGTTTAAAAAATCTAGTGCTTACTAAGAGCACCATTGCATAGTATAATTTAGAGGATACATATAGGAATTTAGTTAATTTAAAGCAGATCTAAACTTTTTAGGTCCCCATACAACACAAATACAAAAAGCTATACAAAAATGAAGAATCAACTACCTAGACTCCCCAAAAAACACACACAAAAGATAAACGAGTAGAAAAGTAGATTTTATCAATGATCATATTAATGAGCAAAATTTAGGTCTCTAGGACATTTCTCCAACCATAAAATCAGTAATTTTGCAACGTTTTGTTGCTCTTCTCATCCATAATCATGGTACATTTGACCCCCTTTGGCCGGGAAAACTGACCCTGTGTATGCTCCTTAGCAGTTTTCCCGACAACTGCGGTTTAAAAAATGAGAACATGTTCTCTTTTTTCTTGCCGCGAATCATGGTGTTTTTCCCCCCGCAGTTTTCCTATGGGAAACACTGTGAGGGAGCATACACACGCCCAGTTTTCTCGACCAAAGTTCTCCTGGCAGTTTTCCTGTCGGGAAAACCAGGCGTGTGTACAGGAGAAAAGGGACCGAGCCGGTTCTCGGTTTTCCCCTTGGTTTTCCCGGCGGTCTTTTGACGGTCGGGAAAATCGATCGTGTGTACTAGGCAATGAGGACCTCCAAATACTGCAGATATTAATTATCTTTTATCCTCTACTAGATCTAATACAATCCACTTTGTTATGCAATGCTCAAAAATAAGAGCATTTCTTACCTATATTGAGCTGTTTAAGGGCATTATAAATTATATATGAAATTGGTCAATCTCGATATACTGACACCCTCTCCAACTCCAACCTGAAAATACTAGGACAGTACAAATACCCCCAAATGCGCACTTTTTGGAGTAGTCAGTCCAACATATGTATTAAGAGGCATGGCAAGTTTTTTAAAATTGCAATTTATTGTTACAATTATTTGAAAAATGAAGAAATTAAAAAAAAAATTTTTGCATTTTTTTTTTTTATTACATACTGCCACCAGTGAAGTACAGCATTATCATATAACTGGTTTGGTGGTGATCAGCGACACTGACTGGTGACAGTATGTAAAGGAAAAAAATAAAAAATGTTCTTCTTTATTACAGTTTTTTTTTTTTACAATTTTGTTTCTAACACACTGTGACCAGAGCAACACAGTGTTACTATAGTAACACTGTACTACTCTGGAGAAGTGATCAGGATTTTTTTTTACATGTTATGATCTCTTATACTAATGAATTTCATTGGTATAAGCAACCATTTTTACTCAATGAAACTGGTTTATTCAGTGACCTTGGTTGTGATTAGTTGTTATTGGCCAAATCACATGTCTGTACCATGTGATCACTGTGACCAATCACATTTAGCAATACGGTTATATACAATGGATGGCATGAAAGGAAGCCATCCATTGTTTACAATTGTCTGGTCATAGCAATCACATTGTACTGGCAATAGGCTGGTACAGTGATCGGTCATTGGCAGTCACGTGAGAGGCACATTCTGGTGGGAGGATGTCATATGATGACAACATTGCTCCCACCCAGCCTATTGTACAATGACTGTGCTAAACACTTAAATTAATTAAACAATTATACAAAAGTATCACATTTACACAAAAAGAAACAAAATTATATGCCACATAAACCAAATGCTCACAATTTTTTTCAAGCCTAAATATTTAAGCTGAGCTCCAAGCAAAAATAATGTTACCTTTAATATGTTATAATGTTTGGAAGAACATGCAATTTTTTTCCTGTGCAATGTTTTTTATTTTATCAAATAATATTCACACAATCAAGCACCCTTTTTGCACCTGTATATGTTTTCCTTCTATTGAAGTAATTGTGGCACACCATAAAAAGAGAGCACCTCTTGGTACATATGATTGGCCCATGGGATGGTGTTTTTAAAAAAGGAGCTTTCCATTTCTGGAAAAATTAGAACTGAAGGCAGCCTTACCTGTAGTGGGCACAAGGAGCTGTAACTTATATTACATATAGCGTCAGCTGATGTGGATGGACCCATCCTTACCATTAGTGAGTACAGTGGTGTGAAGGTCACAGATCTCAGGTGTGATGTTAATAAATAAAGTGCTGTACACACGATCGGTTTGTCCGATGAAAACAGACCGATGGACTGTTTTAATCGGTCAAACCGATCGTGTGTGGGCCTCATTGGTTTGTTTTCCATCGGTAAAAAAAAAATAGAACATGTTTTACATTTTTCTTATGGATAAAGAAACGATATTAAAAAATGATCGTCTGTGTGGAAGTCCAACGGTCAAAAATCCAGGCATGCTCAGAATCAAGTCGGAAGCATTGAACTTCATTTTTTTCAGCACGTCGTAGTGTTTTACGTCACTGCATTTGGACACTGTCGGATTTTTGACCGATGGTGTGGAGGCAAGACTGATGAAAGTCAGCTTCATCTGATATCTGACGAAAAAATCCATCGGATTAGATTCCATCAGATATTCGATCTTGTGTACAGGGCTTAAGACCTGTAGAACTTCTGTGGAAATGGGTGCTTTCTCTTACAGGTGTGCTTCTGCTTCATTTAAGGTAGGAGAATGTTTGATATTTACAAATCGTTGCACAAAATTGAAGATATTATGTTACAAATTAAGCACTCCATATTTCTACAAAACCACTGTGTTTGGACTGTATAATGTCTTTTATATGTTGGCAGCTGTTGGCTGACCTTTTTTTTTGTTCAGTGTGTGTGTCATAATGGTACAATGTTCTTCCCTGCCTATCACAGTCCTATTGCTGCAAAAAGGTATTTTAGTATAAACAGTTGGTCTCCTGTTCAGAAATTCCATTCAAATAATTTCAGTAATATATTCTTAGATTTTACACAACTTAAAATGGCTAATAATGGAAAAAAGCAGGCGGTAACTGTGTAGCTAAGTTTACAATAGGAATATCTTATCCATACTCTTATGTTATTATTCCTTAATTTGGAAGGTACATGTTGATTCTATTATGTTCTTGATGCTGAACAACTGTGTTGTAGTAGGTTTATTTGCAATATAGCTCTAAGTAAAAAATACATAGCAATCAAATCTTTACACTTGTTAAACTCTCTAATATATAAACACTGGATTTGTTAGTGCACATTATACCTGCATTTCCTTTTGTACTTTGAATGTGGAATAAATGTATAATCTGTGAAGCATTATACTGAAAGACACCAGAGGGCATTCAAGGACTTCTGAATTTTCCTGTAAGCGAATTCTGCTTTCCATTTTGTGCACCAAATGAGCTGTTCATCTCGATTACACACTGCTTGCCATTTGTAACAATTGCTTGGTGTAATCCTATTATAGATTCTTGGCAATACTCAAGCTGGAGTCCCTACTTTGAGAGAAGCAATTGCAGAAACAACTGATCCTGGAGGATTAGAGCTGGATTTGTACAATATTTTACTGTACTAAACAGCTAATATAAAAATGATATACTTCTTTTATACTGTTTTAGTGACATTATAAAACACACATACACAAGAATTTATGTGAGTTTATGTAAACCAAATTAAAGTGAAACTCTAAGCAAAGAAAAGAAGATCAACAATGTTAATAGAAATGCCCCTAGTAGCTGTTTTACTTTAGTCTTATTTTTTCAGCACTTCTTTTCACTTGTTTGCAGTGCCCCCAATCCCACCTTCTTATCACCCCCCCCCCCATAGAAGTGTTCATTGCTTGGACCCACCAGGAAGATGACAGAAAGAAAGCAAAATGAAACAATTCAGTTTCTTCCTTTGTCAATAATGATACATCATTGGTGCACTCTGACTAGTATATTGCCTTGTACACACAATCGGAATTTCTGATGAAAAAAGTCAAACGGAATTTTTTCATAGAATATTCCAAACGTGTGTGGGCCCCATCTGACTTTTTTCCATCTGAGTTTAGAAATAGAACATGTTTTTTTTTCTATGGAAATTCTGATCATCTGTGTGGAACTCCGACTCAGAAAAAAAACATGTATGATCAGAATGAAGTCGACGCATGCTCCTAGTGTTTTACGTCACTGTGTTTTGGACGGTCAGACAGTGTGTATGCAAGAACGAAATTCGGACGAAAAATTCCATTGGATTTTTATCTCATTGGAAATTCCAATCGCGTGTACAAGGGATTAGGTTTTTCTTTTACCATAGGAATTCTGGGACTTGTGGTCCTTGCCCCCTATTCCAAACCCTACAGCTGTGATATTGAAGGTGGGTGGGATGATTACTCCTTACCAACTTCTTCTGAAATCTTCATATTGCACAAAAAAGCACATAAAGGTTACAGATTATTTTATATCAGTAAAGGTGTAGGCAAAGTGTATAGTTTTCTGACCAAAAAGTGTGACATTTCTTATTGCAGTTAGACAAAACAACTTGGTCAAAATCATAATCAAATAGTAAGGGAACATGATCTAACTGGCATGGTTTCCTCTCTCGTGTTATTTTCTTGAATTGCAGAGTATTGCAGAGATAAACTCCATTGTTTATAAAAAGTTTATCCAACTGAAACCATTCACAGATGAACAATATATTACAATAGAGTTCCATTGCTGCAACACTGTATGAGTTCTGTAAAGCAGTTAACACTCAGGAGCAGCTGCTGAAGAACACAGGAATCTGCATACATTTTGTACATAGGCAGAGGTCTTCCTCATATTGTTTCCTCTTCTGGTCTTCTTCTGGTCTGGAATGTTTTCTATAGTGCTAGATGTTTTTTTCTATTAAAAGAGAATGAAAATCACACTAAATCTAGAGTTGATATATAGAAAGTCCACTAGTGCTTGAAACTACGGGCTTATTCCCAAATAAACAATAGCAAAGTCCATCCACCATCTGCAACGTGCAAACTCCACCACCAGATGATTCGATTTTCTCCTTACCACATCCACATGATCCCCCATTACAGAGGAACAAAAGGTGCCTATAGTTAAAACACAGCCTGGGCTTTTCTCCAAGTATGTGCGTACATCTATCTCTAGGGTACCTTTCGCTCGTTCATGGGATGGATGGATAGATTTATAAAAGATAAAAGAGCTCCATATAGTGTAAAACCATTACCCTGCTTATTAGTAACATAAAATATTGAACTTTACAGCATCAGCATGAGACGAAAGCCTTAAGTATGGTGTGCTGGCGGACGCACATCCAGACAAACTCGTTCTTCTGGGACACAAATGAAAACACAAGGTGATGTCAGAGCGTCGCTCCACCCAACGTGTTTCAAAAACGGTGGATGGACTTTGCTATCGTTAATTTGGGAATTAGCCTGTAGTTTCAAGCACTGGTGGACATTTTATATATAAACTCTAGATTTAGCGTGATTCTAATCGTCTTTTAATTTATGCTATACTGTGTTCTATACCATACAGGAGAATGGCTGCTTATTTTTATCATTTTTGTTTTGTATTTGCATTTTAGAGCATTTTTTTACACCCCTTTTCTATTTTTTTTCTATTGGCTGAATGCTATTTAACTATTCTGGTTGAATATTCTTAACATTTTTCCTCTTAAATCAAAAAATATAAATTGACATTTCACATTTAATTTATGACCTTTACATGAATGCTGAAAAGAAAAAAACATTTACAAAACAATTTTTTCAAAATAGATTCCTTCTAGCTGGCCAGGCTATGGATATTTAAATATTTAAGTCTAAACAAGCAGTAAAAGAGCTTTTAAAAAAAAATCTCACTGCTCTCTTTAGATGTAAGCACTGCAGACAAAAGTATGCTCAATGTTTACAGCAGAACCACTAAAGTTTATTTAGGCAGTTAGGTTCATCTTGCTCCCCACTCCCACAGCCTTTTATTCTTCAGATCTTCAACATGAACACAGAAGTGTTGATTTACGAAAGGCAAATCCACTTTGCACTATAAGTGCACTGCAAGTGCACGTGTTTACCTCTTAGGCCTCGTACACACAACCGTTTTCCTCTGCAAAATCCATCAAGAAAAATGCTGGCAGAGATTTTTTGCCTAGAAAAATGGTCGTGGGTATGTTTTTCGCCGAGAAAACTGTCGTGGATCTTGACGAGAAAAAAGAGAACATGTTCTCTTTTTCCTCGTTGGGAGTCTCAATTTCCTCTGCGTTTTTCTCGTCGGGCTGGTTGACGAGAAACACGTTCGTGTGTAAGCTTAGGAACCCGCACATGCTCATAATAAAGTATGAGACTGGAGCGCACCTTCGGTAAAAGTAGCGTTCGTAATGGAGATAGCACATTCGTCACGCTGTAACAGACTAAAAATCGTGAATTGTCCCTCACCAAATTTTTACTAACACACAGTAACATGAGATTAGCAAAAGCAGCCCCAAGGGTGTCTCCAGTGGAATCAAATTCCCCTTTATAGTGCCGTTGTACGTGTTGTACGTCACCGCGTTTGAGAACGACGAGATTTTGTCTTGACAGTGTGTATACAAAGAAAGCTTGACAAGATTCTCGACAAGCTTGACAAGAAACTAGTCGAGGAAAACAATGTTTCTTTTACGACGAGATTCTCGGTCGTGTGTACGAGGCCTCAGACAGTAGAGACACACCAGAAAACAGGGATCTTTGTAAGGAAACTTGTAAAGTCAAACTCACGTTGTTAGTTTTTGTAGTCTGATTCTCCACTTTTCCTGACTCACAGGGCTCCATTTATGGGATAGAAAGCAGGAAACAGAAAAAGACTCATCGTGTAAAACCATAAACATATTTATTAAAATTATAAAATACATTTGTTGGTCCCTGTTAACGGCACAGACTGCCAATCTTGGTAATCTGTATGGAGAAGACTGCCTGATGAAGAAGCAGGCATGCTTCCAAAACGGGTGCTCCTTCCCACTCCCTCTCCATCTGGAAGCGACGCGTCCAGCCGCCCCTGAGCCGATTCTGGGACTGAGGAAGCCTTGGGAGCCACCAGCGCAGCTGGGAACATCAGCTGTCTCTTCACCTGCAAGCCTACTGCCTTCCCCAGGAGTAAATGAACCTCTTATACCTCTTATACCTTCCTACATGCGCTGTGATCTCTACGATTTTGTGAGTTCCAAATTGTCTGTCCTATATCAAAAATGTTTTAACATTGCTGCACTTAGATGCCACTGCTCTCTTTTGTGTTTTAATGTGTAAGGATTGCAGCTGCTGCACTTGTCACAAGAGCTGGCAAGTGTTCCACAGTATTTTGCCTGGCTGATCACAGCATTTGATTAACAACAGCAAGAGCCAATGACTACTACTGTTATTAATCTGCCCAAACAGAAGGGACAGAGCCGAGAGAGCCAAGAGAGCCTCAGCTCTCTAGCACAGTGCTGGATCGTAAATAGGCTCAGATAAGTAAGTAAGTAAGTAAGGGGGGAGGTACTCACCCTGCACATGGGGGAACCTTTATCCCAAATGCCTGCTTATCAATGCCTGGGACCAGGCGGGGCAGCATTCATGTGAAAGTGTGAAAGTCAAACATTATGGCAGTATCCAGGCTTAGAGATGAGCCATAGTGCTATAACCATAGCCATAGCCACAGTTGAATACACAGAGTTTCTCTGCAAAACATGCTGTCCCGCGTTGCTATGCACCCTTGCTTAACTGCTTCAGGTCCGCGCTATTAACAAAATACGTGAACAGCGCGGACCTGAGGCGCCGGGGTCACGTCTTTGGACGTGATTTGCTTGTAATTCCCTGCGCGCGCCACAGGGTGGCGCGCGGCGGGGAAAAACAGTCCCGACGCATCACCGAGGATCCGATGCGTGTACCCGGCGGCCGCGATGTCCGTCAGGTACACGCGATCGTCGGTGAGACAGCAGGGACGTGGAGCTCTGAGTGTAAACACAGAGCTTCACTTCCTGTCAGTGAGGTGACAGATGCTGTTTCTCTTGTACATAGGGAGACAGCATCGGTCACCTCCCCCTGTCACCCCCCTCCCCCCACACAGTTAGAACACACCCAGGCAATACATTTAACCCCTTCCTCACCCCCTAGTGTTAACCCCTTCAATGCCAGTCACATTTATACAGTAATTAGTGCATTTTTATAGCACTGGTCGCTGTATAAATGTGAATGGCGCCAAAAATGTGTCAAAAGTGTCCGATGTGTCCGTCGCAATATCGCAGTCCCAATAAAAATCGCAGATCACCGCCATTACTAGTAAAAAAAAAATATAAAAAAAAAATCATAATTATGTCCCCTATTTTGTAGGTGCTATAACTTTTGCGCAAAGCAGTCACTTATTGTGATTTTTTTTTTTTTTTTTACAAAAATACGTAGAAGAATACGTATCGGCCTTAACTGAGAAAAAAAACTATAAAAAAAAAAAAGGGATATTTATTATAGCAACAAGTAAAAAATATATATATATTTTTAAATTGTCGCTCTTTTTTTCATTATAACGCAAAAAATAAAAACCGCACGGGCGATCAAATGCCACCAAAATAAAGCTCTATTTGTGGGGAAAAAAAGGACGCCAATTTTGTTTGGGTGCCACGTCGCACGACCGCGCAATTGTCAGTTAAAGCGACGCAGTGCCGGAAGATGAAATTTCGCCTGGGCACGAAGGGGGTTTATGTGCCCAGTAAGCAAGTGGTTAATGTACACTATAGTGATTATATATATATATATATATATATATATATATATATATATATACATACACACCCACCCACTAATTTTGTCAAAAGTATTGGGACACCTGCCTTTACATGCACACAAACTTTATTGGCATCACAGTCTTGGCCCCTAGGTTTCAATATTCTGTTGGCCCACCCTTTGCAGCTATGACAGCTTCAACTCTACGGTGAAGGCTGTTCACAGGGATTGGAAGTGTGTTTGTGAGGTCAGGTGCTGATGTGGGACTAGAAGGCTTGCAGTCTCTGCTCTAATTTTAATACAAAGGTGTTCTATCAGGTTGAAGTCAGGACCAGTCAAGTTCCTCCACCCCAAACTTACTCATCCATATCTTTATGGACGTTGCTTCGTGCACTGGTCCAAATCATTTGGGTGAGGGGGGATTATGGTGTTGGATTGTTTTTCAGGTGTTGGGCTTAGCCCCTTAGTTCCAGTAAAGGGAACACTTAAGGTGTCAGCATACCAAGACATTTGGGACAATTTCATGCTCCCAGCTTTGTGGGATGACCCCTTTCTGTTCCAACATGACTGCACAGAAGTGCACAAAGAAAGGTTCATAAAAACATGGGTGAGCAAGTTTGGGATGGAGCAACTTGACTGGCCTACACAAAGCCAGGCTTTCTCATCCAAAATCAGTGCCTGACCTCACAAATGTACTTTTGGAAGAATGGTCAAGCATTCCCAAAGACACACTCCTAAACATTGTGGACAGCCTTTCCAGAAGAGTTGAAGCTGTTAAAGCTGCAAAGAGTGTATACTGAACCCCATTGACTAAGACTGGGATGCCAGTAAAGTTCATCTGCAAGGCAGGTGTCCCAATACTTTTGACAATATAGTATGTGTATATATATATATATGTGTGTGTGTATATTCTCACTTGACCTCAGAACCATCTAGGACAGGTATATGCAATTAGCGGACCTCCAGCTGTTGCAGAACTACAAGTCCCATGGGGCAAAGCAAGACTCTGACAGCCATAAGCATGACACCCTTAGGCAGAGGCATGATGGGACTTGTAATTTTGCAACAGATGGAGGTCTGCTAATTGCAACTCCCTGATCTAGGACATTACATGCTTAATACCAGAAAGTAAGTTGTTTTCACCAGGTAAAGTTCAACCCTTTGTGGTACTGCCAATATGGTTCAAGCAAACAGTGATCTTCTCCACTGGAGAAATAGGGAGAAACATAATGTCACTTGTAAATAAAGTTTAAATACAAATTGTTACTGCACTAACCCAATAAAGAAGAAAAAGGAAAACAGCTGCTACATAAGAATGGGCCAAAAATTCTAAGTAAAAGATGATGTGGAATGTAGCGCTAGAAGTGATGTACAGTGCGAGTGTACCAGTGATATGTAAGTGGTAATTGGTTGATAGAAATCCATCTCCAATATGATAATCGTACATAAGTGAATAAAAACACATATAAATCAAGTCCAAAGAGTGATTCAATCCTGAAGTGAGCATAAACAGTCCACCACAAAGAAGTGGTTATTCCCAAGCAAGTCAGGTGATATAGACAAGCATGTGGAACATCGGGAATATTATGTCAACCAATGAGAGGAGTATGTACTCTTACCGGAAAAGGTGGAATCGAGTGTCAGTAACAACCAGGGGTCAAGTCCTGGGGAAAAAAGATCCTCTCCCCCTGCAAAAAAAAAAAATGATACGCTTATATGCATAATAACTAAACCGCATGTTTATTTTTCGATCTACTGTACCTTAGTAATCCTTTATGTTACTGGCCGCTTCCTGTATATGGATTCATCGGGTAGTTGAAAGAACTTTTCTTTCTAAATCCCACGATAACTCGCAGCAGACCTCCGCAATGTCTCCTGGGAACAATGACAAAAGCTCCCAGGAGACATTGCGGCATCGAGGAAGTGACGGAATACCTGCACACTACTCAATGAATCCATATACAGGAAGCGGCCAGTAACATTTAGGCTGCATTCACACCTAGGCGTTTTGTCGCCCTACGCCCGAGGCTGGAGCAGCAAATCATGGGGACAAAACGCAGATTTTATATCGCCCAATACGCCGCATACCGCCTACGCCTAGGTGTGAATGCAGCCAAAGGATTACTAAGGTTCGCCTTCCCCTGACAGTGACTTGAGCTGGGCATCGCCGCTTAGTGAAGGATTGACACGGGCAGCTCAGCTGCTCTAGTCCTGCAAAGGGAACTGCGTTCCTGCTGTGAGAAAAGTGCAGGGACTCCGTTTTTAGCGCTCCCGCAAGACTTGAGCCCTGGTAACAACGAGTCAGTCAAGCAGGGGTGCCTAGATCGGCAGGTTTCCAAAGCGATCAAACAAACCCAAGGAACTCCAAAAGCAACTCCAAAGGATCGTATGGTTAACTGCCAAGCTGAAATTCTGATGACCAAACTGGACAGCCAAAAAACTCTCATCCGGGGGGGTATGAAAAGAAAAAAAAGGCCTCCAATAGTGTAGGTCAAAAATGTAGTGTAGGACTTTTCTCCACTGAAAACAGGTCACAGGAGTGCAAAATTAATTGCACTTCAGTGACCCATAGGAGAAGCCCAGCCTAAAAAACTCAGGCTGGACTTTTCTTTTAAATGTAATGCTTTCAAATCCTGAGCATGATAGTTGTCCCATAACTACCCTTCAGTATTTTAACAGAGAAACACCTGCAGTAATCTCGGAAGCAGAGCACATATATGTAAACTATGGTGGAAATGAATTCTGTTATTGTAAAGTCAACTAGAAATTCATTTAACCACTTCCCCACCGCGCCATAAGCATTTTACTGCTACGGCGCGGTGGAGTTACTTTGACACGACGTCCCTGGGACGTCGTCGTGCACTTCCGCGATTGCGCGTCCCCTGGGACGCGCTCGCGAAAGTGTCCGTGCTCGCCGGGTCTAGAAGACCCGGCGCATCACGGATCACGGTAAATTGCCGCTGATAGCGGCCGTTTACCACGTGATCGCGCCGTCGAATGACGGCGCGATCACTTGTAAACAAACCGGCGTCATTTGATGACGCCGGTTCCTCCCTCTCCTCGCTCTCCTCTCTGTACAGTGTGCGAGGAGAGGGGGGGGGGGAGCGGGGTGTCAGCAGCTGAGCTGTGGCTGGATCTGTGACAAATGCAGTCACAGATCCAGCCATCCCTCAAAACATCTCAGCTCTGCAATCCCCCAGTACCCTGCAATCCCCAGTACCCAGCATTACCCCAGTACCCTGCAATCCCCCAGTACCCAGCAATCCCCCAGTACCCAGCAATCCCCCAGTACCCAACAATACCCCAGTACCCAACAATACCCAACAATACCCCAGTACCCAACAATACCCCAGTACCCAACAATACCCCACAATACCCCAGTACCCAACAATACCCCACAATACCCCAGTACCCAACAATACCCAACAATACCCCAGTACCCAACAATACCCCAGTACCCAACAATGCCCCAGTACCCAACAATACCCCACAATACCCCAGTACCCAACAATACCCCAGTACCCAACAATACCCCACAATACCCCAGTACCCAACAATACCCCAGTACCCAACAATACCCCACAATACCCCAGTACCCAACAATACCCCACAATACCCCAGTACCCAACAATACCCAACAATACCCCAGTACCCAACAATACCCCAGTACCCAACAATACCCCAGTACCCAACAATACCCCACACTACCCCAGTACCCAACAATACCCCAGTACCCAACAATACCCCACAATACCCCAGTACCCAACAATACCCCAGTACCCAACAATACCCCACAATACCCCAGTACCCAACAATACCCCACAATACCCCAGTACCCAACAATACCCCACAATACCCCAGTACCCAACAATACCCAACAATACCCCAGTACCCAACAATACCCCAGTACCCAACAATGCCCCAGTACCCAACAATACCCCACAATACCCCAGTACCCAACAATACCCCAGTACCCAACAATACCCCACAATACCCCAGTACCCAACAATACCCAACAATACCCCAGTACCCAACAATACCCCAGTACCCAACAATACCCCACAATACCCCAGTACCCAACAATACCCCAGTACCCAACAATACCCCACAATACCCCAGTACCCAACAATACCCCAGTACCCAACAATACCCCAGGACCCAACAATACCCCAATACTCTGCAATACCCCAGTACTCTGCAATACCCCAGTACTCGGCAATACCCCAGTACTCGGCAATGCCCCAGTACCCAACAATACCCCAGTACCCAACAATACCCCAGTACCCAACAGTACCCCACAATACCCCAGTACCCAACAATACCCCAATACTCAGCAATACCCCAGTACCCAACAGTACCCCACAATACCCCAGTACCCAACAATACCCCAGTACCCAACAATACCCCAATACTCAGCAATGCCCCAGTACTCAACAATACCCCAGTACTCAACAATACCCCAATACTCGGCAATACCCCAATACTCGGCAATACCCCAATACTTGGCAATACCCCAATACCCTGCATGATACTTTGCAATACCCCAATACTCTGCAATACCGCCTATGGGGATTTTTAAGTAGCGAAGTTTGGCGCCATTCCACGAGTGTGCGCAATTTTGAAGTGTGACATGTTGGGTATCTATTTACTCGGCGTAACTTCATCTTTCACATTTTGAAAAAAAATTGGGCTAACTTTACTGTTTTGTTTTGTTTTAAGCACAAAACTGTTTTTTTTTAAAAACACGCGTTCAATAAATTTCTGCGAAAATACCGTGCGAGATAAAAAGTTGTAACGGCTGCCATTGTATTCTCTAGGGTCTTTGCTAAAAAAGCATATATAATGTTTTGGGGTTCTATGTAATTTTCTAGCAAATAAATGATTTTTCCATGTAGGAGAGAAATGTCAGAATTGGTGTGGGTGTTCCAGAACGCCTGATGGTGCTCCCTGCATGTTGGGCCTCTGTATGTGGCGACGCTGTGTAAAAGTCCCACACATGGGGTATCGCCATACTCGGGAGGAATAGCAGAATGTGTTTTGGGGTGTAATTTGTGGTATGCATATGCTGTGTGTGAGAAATAACCCACTAATATGACAGAAACAAGTTTTTTTTTTTACAGAATTTTCAGTCGTTTTTCTTTTATAGCGCAAAAAATAAAAAACCCAGAGGTGATCAAATACCACCAAAAGAAAGCTCTATTTGTGTGAAAAAAAGGACAAACATTTCAAATGGGTAGAATGTTGTATGACTGAGTAATTGTCATTCAAATTGTGAGAGCAACGAAAGCTGAAAATTGGTCTGGTTAGGAAGGGGGTTTAAGTGCCCAGTGGTCAAGTGGTTAACTCAAAGGCATTTACACAATATTCTATGTTACCACCATACACTCATTCATAATGTTGTTAATGTGCAGTTGTATGTCAGCAGCAGGATAAACACTGCTTGACAATATGAATAGATGTTCAATAAAGCTTCAATACTCAATCAATCATATATATATATATATATATATATGCAAAATCTTAGAGTAAAGAGGGAAATCTATCACCTGTCAGGTATCATATGGTGAACTCATATCTCCAGCTGGTGTGCATACGTTCAAATATGTTTGTAAACAGGCACTGCAATATTGTTTTTCTTAGGTAGCCATATTAAAAAATGCAATAACTGTCAAAAAATATAAACTAAAATATAAACTGAATGCCAAATTAATCCATATGATGTACAATTCCTGTTGCTCAAAATATTAATCAGTCCCTATAAATCACTTCCAAATTGGATTTATGCACGATCCCCTCAAAATTCCTACGCGGTGAAAGAAAAGGAGAAACCAACTTATCTACCAGCTATCAAACAGTCTTTCTCTAGGAATAAAATACATGTTTCTACATTCAAAATATTCCTAAGATCTCTCCTAATGTCCAAGTCCATGTGATGATAGCAGCAGATAAAGTGAAGAATGGTCTCCTATGGAACAACTGGTGAATATGAAAAAGTGTAGCGCTTACTTTTGTGAAAAAGTCAGTTAACAAATCATATCAAATGTTGCAAACATACATATATATGAAATCTTAATTTCATTGAGTGTGATCTGTGAAAAAAAAATCAATGTAACAAATAAATGAGAATGAAGCAGTCCTCTATTGTGACCACACACAAATATCAGTCCAAAAGTGTAGAAAAAACTCCAAGGTTGAAATGAAGAGTCCCCTCTCTGTGAAAGGATAGAGACACCACCACCGATGTAAGGAGGAGGCTTACCAGATGGTGTAGACTTGGTGAGGTGTATACCACCTAAGTCGAAACAGGCTTATACTGTATAATCAGTCAGCAAGATGTATCCAGCTGGTCCTGAATCCGCATATCAGTTGGCACCACAAATGACATTAAACACCAGGAAGTGTAAATACATGTAGTCTTGTTGGATTCCCGGACACAGCCCGGCGAATGACGCGGCTTGAGCCAGTGACAGCTCTTATATAGGTGAGGCGGGGCCATTTGTTATGTGACCTGCACCTCTGACTACGTCACTGGGGAAGCCCAGTCTTTCCTTTGCGTTAGAGGGGGGTGGGGTCACGTGACGGGTGGCCCCGCCTCACTAAGAGCTGTCACTGGCTCAAGCCACGTCATTCGCCGGGCTGTCTCCGGTGGAGAGAGGTGGCCGGCGATGCATGCGCTCTGGATCCCGGACCTGGATGGATCTTCCCATCGCTGGACCCCGGCGGAGAGGTGATCACCCGTCGTTGGATACCGACAATGTTGGAGCGGGGATCGAGAGTGGATTACCACCGCTGGATTTTTTCTTTTTTTTTTAATAAAGGACTTTTTCCACAGTGTGTGTGTTTTTTTACTATTATTTGCACTTCCTTAGTGAATTGGTAGAGGTACAATGTACCCCATTACCAATTCACATAGGGGGGCCGGGATCTGGGGGTGCCCTTTGTTAAAGGGGTCTTCCAGATTCTGATAAGCCCCCTGCCCGCAGACCCCCACAACCATCGGCCAGGGTTGTGGGAAGAGGCCCTTGTCCCCATCAACATGGGAACATCCTCCCATGTTGAGGGCATGTGGCCTGGTACGGTTCTCTCGTTCCCCCCTCTTTTTTGCGGCCGGCCAGGTTACGTGCTCGGATAAGGGTTCTGGTGTGGATTTTTGGGGGAACTCTGAGCCATTTTTTTTTATTTGGGGTGGAGTTCCCCTAAAATCCACACCAGACCTGAAGGGTCTGGAATGGACGTAATTTTTATTTTTTTAAATTGACAGCAGGGTTCCCCCTTAATATCCATACCAGACTTGAAGGGCCTGGTAATGAATTTGGGGGGACCCCCACGCTTTTTTTTTTTATGAATGAATTTTCTTCGACAATTCATTATAGTGATTTTTAAATGACTTTTTTTCCTTCAGAAATTACACTTTGTGCAGTGACAGTTCTAAGCACGGGAAACATGCGCTATTTCACAGGCATACTTTATACCCCCCCCCCCCCCGGTACGAAATATAAAGGAATATTTCACTTTTATTGTTTCACTTTAAGCATTATTAAATTCTCTGCTCCCGAATTAAAACGTCAGGGCCCCAAACACGTTTTAGGACAGTAACTTGCATATTAGCCTTTAAAATTTACCACTCTAGATTTTAAACGTTCGAGTCCCATTGACTTTAACGGGGTTCTAAAGTTCACACAAATTTTTGGTCTGTTCGCAGGTTCGGGTGCGAACCGAACAGGGGGTGTTCGGCTCATCCCTATAAGACACTGCAATTATCTGAATTTCTTCTCAAGAATATATCATTGACTGCTTTGTAAGTCACAATTGCCTATGTCTCTCCCTATTTTTGACCCAGTGAAGAGCTCACTGTATACTTAAACCGCTTTGGTAATGGCATCCCACCTTTTATGGATTTTTATGGTTTTCATTTGATCAGGATTTTATTCCCCCCCCCCCCACTTTTTGCCCTCATGACAAACAATGAGAATCTCCCTAATATGGACACAGACAGCAATAAAAACATAAAGGAGACGCTAAACATTCTGTGCTTTACCCAAAACTAAAAAAAAACAAAGCTTTATTAAACATAAATTGGTAGGGGTAAGCATACTTGAACAATATGGTGAAAGTTGATGTTAGGTCCAGAATGGCTAGAACAGCATTATTGCGAAAGCAGATGATTGGTTAAAGATTTTGCCTGCACATTGTTCCTGCCCCCATTTAGCCACTAGACAACCATTGATGATGCCATTTGTGTGCAAGAGTTGTGTTGTCCCTGACACCTAGTTCTGTTCTTGGTATGCCTAGAATGAGCAAGGCTGCACCCCGTAGAAAAGAATAAAAAATTACCATGAGCCTGGAAAATATTTTTTGGCAGAGAGACTTTGGCTATCTGGAAACATTTCTATATGGTTTGAATAACATTCATAAAAAAAAAATCAGGATTATGACCCCTCTTGGATAACAACTGAAAAAGGTTGGGACTTTATATGAGATGTGATTTTAGCAATATGCAATTAAATATAAACATGGAAAATAAATGATATATAACCATGTGACCAGGCTCAAAGTTGATGACCCCTCTTGTACTGAATTGTATTGTAACTCTACTGTTTCCCTTTATATTGTAAAGTGCTGTGCAACAGTTGGTGCTATATAAATCATGAATAATAATAATATTATTAGTAATAATAATAGTTATAATGTAGAGCTTTAATGAGCTAAAGTAATTACATTCCTAATTACTTGTGTGCTGTCCTCACCAGAATAGACAAAAGTAGATGAAGAAATACATGCAAGAATAAGCTGAACATTAATATACAGCCTTGGACTCTGGTTGATAAACATTGCATTTAACTCTAGTTCATGGAAATTAATTAGCTAAGAAGGTTAGGTTATGTAAACAGGATGAATAAGAAATAATTTCCCAAATTAACATGGCAGTCCAAAATTGGAAGTATATATAAAAGAGGAAGCTCAAGAAGAAAATAGAAAGATTACATAAAGTATATACAGAAAAATACTCAAACTGGATTACAGCAAAAAGGCTGCCCAGAGACTCGGAAATGTAAATACCTTCTTTAAAATCTGGATACCTATAGACAGAAGAGGATCAGAATATAAAGATGAAGTATAGGATTGTATTTTTATTTCTAAGCAATTACTGAGAATAAATACATACCTACAATTCTGGCATATAATGCCAATAGGGGCACATGGGATGAACAGATTTAAATAAAACATTTTAAAGCATGTCTTAAGGCTCTATTCACACTAATGCATTTTTTTATGCATTTTGCAGAAATGCAGGGAAATTATTACTCTGCGTTTTTTGAGAGGGTTTTGCATGTAATATAATTCAATGGACCCATATCCAAAATGCAAGTACCACGTTTTTTTACCGCGGTTTTTCAGCGATTTTGGAGCGATTTGCATTTTGATTTTTTTTTCACACTGTATATAGCTGGTTGCTAAGGAGGGGCCGGGAAGCAGGCCGCCGCATCCTTAACAACCGATGAGCTTCCTGCTGAATATAAAAAAAATGTAAAAAAAAAAAAATTAGAAAAAAAACAGCGTGGGGTGGCCCCCCAAAATCCATAGCAGACCCTTATCCGAGTATGCAGCCTGTCAGGGGGCGTGGTAATCGGATTGCGTCAAGTACAATGTACCCAATACTCATTCAAATGGGGGGGCGGGATCTGGGGGCCCCCCTTTGTTAAAGGGGGCTTCCAGATTCCAATAAACCCCCCACCCACAGACCCCAACAACCACCGGGCAAGGGTTGTCAGGAAGAGGCCATTGTCCCCATCAACAGAGCCCCCCAGGCCCAAAGCACCTTTCCCCCCATGTTGAGGGCATGCGGCCTGGTATGGTTCAGGAGGGGGGTCACTTGCTTGTCATCTCCCTTTCCTGACCTGCCGGGCTGCATGTTCGAATAAGGGTGTGGTATGGACCTGGGGGGACCCCATTCAGTTTTTTTTCACAATTTAATTTTTAGCTGCCAACTCTTTTTTTTTTACATTCAGTGGGTAGCCTGCTGACAGCTTATGACTCATTGGTTGTTAAGGACGCAGCAGCCGGATTCCTGGCCCCCTCATTAGCAAGCAGCTATATTCAGTGTAAAAAAAAAAAACGCAAATTGCGGCAAAATCGGGGTATAAACTTGGTGCTTTTGCATTTTGGATGTGGGTCCATTGAAGTCTATTACATGCAAAATGCTGCATTTTGTGGGAAAAAAAGTCCCTGACCCTTTCCAAAAATTCAGAGGCGCACAAATGCATTGATGTGAACATGTTCCATAGGAACCCATGTTAAAACATTTCCCTGTATTTCTGCAAAATACAAAATGCATCAAAAAACACACTAGTGTGAATAGAGCCTTAGTTTAGTTGTAATTATACAGCTTGTTGAAAGACAAAACAATGCTTCAGGCCCCATTTACACCAAAACAAGTGTTAGGTTGATTTTAAAGAATTGAAAAAAATAGGATATAAGATAATGATAATGTACAAAAGGCAAATAATCAATAATCTATTTAAAGTGGTGTAAAGCCCATAACCCAAAAGTGATATATTGCAGCTTACCAATGATTAGATGTGGTGACTGCATTCATTTTCTTTTTTAAGATTTTCCCCTCTTTTTTAGCTGGTGATCTGGCCAGTGACACACCTCCTGTGTTAGGGCCCTTTCACACAGACTTTCCGATCAGATCCGTCTGTCAGTTCTTCGGGCAGACCTGATCGGAGACTCTATTCACTCCTATGGAGCGGCAGATGTCAGCTGTGACATATCGGCTGACACTCACTGCTATCCAATCTGATCCTGTCCGTGAAATCCAGATAGATGGTGACTCAATCTTTCATCTGTCTGGCAGATGGGATCAGATAAAAATAGACAGTTGGTCCTTTTTCATCCGATTTCCCCATAGAGGAGAGTGGGCCTCTGACAGGTCAGTCTCAGCACAGTGAGTGGAGGTGGACCTGTCACCCACCTGTCAGCAGATCGATGCCCCGCTGAGGTCTGCCAAGTGGATAAGCCCATGTGAAAAGACCCTCAAGACCTGTACACATGATCGGATATCTGATGGAATCTAATCTGATGGATTTTTTCATCGCATATCCGATGAAGCTGACTTTCATCAGTCTTGCCTACACACCATCGGTTAAAAATCCGGTCGTGTCCAAGGTGGTGACGTAAAACACTACAACGTTCTGAGAAAAATGAAGTTCAATGCTTCCGAGCATGCGTCAACTTGATTCTGAGCATGCATGGATTTTTTCTCCACAGACGATCGTTTTTTTCTATCAGGTTTTTAACCATAGGAAAAATTTAAAACAGGTTCTATTTTTTTTCACCGATGGAAAAAAAAAAAACGATGATCACATGATCGGTTCGTCCAATGAAAACGATCCATCGGTCTGTTTTCATCAGACAAACCGATCGTGTGTACAGGGCTTTAGAGTGTCTCATTTTGGATGAAGGACACATTCTTTTGGGATAAAGAATTTACATAAATAAATAAAAGCTTATCATCTTATGTAAGTATCCCTGACAGCTGGTTATTTTGAAAAACAAGATCACCAGATGAAAATAAAGGGGGAAAAAAACTGAAATGGAAACTAATGTAGTTGCTACATCTAAAAATTTGGTAAGCTTAAATAAAATAAAAAATTGCTTTTGGTTATAATACTACTTTAACTCACTTTGTTCCTGCTGGCTTTTGAATGAAAGACTTTCCAATCCTCTGACAAATACATACCTGCTAATTTCCTCATAGGGCTCTTTTTCTGTATGCGCTTCTGTAGCTGGGGACAGTGGGATCATAACGGGTGCTTCTCAACTGCATGTGTAAATACAAACACATTTATTGCAGCCATGGTTTGCTGCAACCATACAAACAAGAAATGGCAGCTGTGACTCCATTATAATTCAGCGCTATCATTTCCTAGTAATTTGCACATAGCCTCCAACTGTCCCTGATTTTCGAGGGACTATCCCTGATTTGGAGAAAAGTTCCTCTGTCCCTCTTTCCCCCTCATCTGTCTCTAAATTTGGTCTGATATATAAAGCTGTATATAAAATGCACTTTTTATCTTTCAAAAAGTGTTTCCCAGTGCTAAACCTTTCATCTATACTCTAAATTGCTGAATTTGTAAATTTTAAAATATAAAGGAATAGTAGTGGTAAAAAAAAGCACTTGTAGATTGAATTAACCTTTTTTAAGGGGGTGTGGCAGGTGGCGTGTCCTATGCCTACATACATTTGGATCTCAAAATGTTGGTAGGTATGATCTGCAGGTTACTTAGATCCTCCAGAGTCTGTCCCTAGCATTCTGCATATGCAAAAAATGCATACAAAAATGCATCAAAAACATTTCGGAAATGCAATGAAAACCTACATACGATCGTGCTTTTGCCCAGCCAAATCGCAATTCCAGCGGATTTCCATGGGAGAAAAATAGAACATGTTCTATATCTAAACTCTGATGGAATTCATTGGAATTTCCGATGAAAAAACTCAGATGGGGCTACACACGATCGGAATATCCGATGGAAAAAGTCAGTCGGACTTTTTCCATCGAAAATTCCGATCATGTGTACAAGGCATTATAGGTGCATTAATTATGCCCTTTGCTTTAAATGAATGAAGCCTGCCAAACATTGTAGACAAGATTGTAAATGACGTTGTGCAACACAAAGCCATTCCTACCTGTATACTACACAGTCTGCTGTTATGTAAAATTCAGACATTTGCTATGCAGAATATTCAGGGAGCTTCAATAACACATGTGTACACTTTATACCTATGTGAACAAGGCCAAAAATCTTGTTTACATTTGCAGCAGTCTCTAAAAGTGATCTGCAGTGAATCACTTTTCTGAGAGAGGTGCAAGTGTGGCTGACAGGCACTCAAGAGTTGAAACTGCCTCCTCCTGGGTACCTGTTTTTTTTGTTTTTGTTTTTTACATTTTTTTTTATGGGAATGCCATTTCACAACCATTAAACTAGTTTTTGGCTTGCCATTGTGGTGCTGCCCCATGTCCTTTTTGGCAGAAGTACTGCCAGGGCTTTTTTTCTCAAACAATAGGTGCTGGAACTCAACCACGACCCCCCAACACACACCCTCCAAATCAAATCAAATCGTGGATGTGGTCGGATTTCACAAACAGTAGGAGTGTCTTAACTGCTTAAGGACCGCCTAACGCTGATATACGTTGACAGAGCGGCACGGCTGGTCTTAAGCATGTACAGGTACATCCAGGGCTGGACTGGGACAAAAATTTGGCCCTGGACTTCATCCAGACTGGCCCACTTTGACAGGTTTCTCCCATGGCGGCCAGACAACTCCCGCACCCCCCCCCCCGGCCACCCAAGCCCCCTCTCCCCCTTCACTAGCCAGTCTACTTTATTAGAGTAGAACGGCTGGTACTGGTACTCTTATAGGCAGTACCAGTGGGGAAGCTAGACATTATTTCACCCGGGGCAAAGAATCAGTTCCGTGCCCCCCCCCCCCATGGGACAAGATTAGACAGAAGGGAGAAACTCCCAGGCCATAGCTGTTGAGTCGGCTGTCTGTCCCCTCCCCCATGCTCCACTGTCTGTCTTCCCCCCTGCTCCTCTGGTCCTCCCCCTGCTTCTCTGTTCCCCCCCAGGTGAGCGCTGTGGGGAGGGAGAGACAGAGGAGAGGAGGGGGGCAGCAGTCCGCTGTCACTGAAGCTGGCCCACTGAGCCATCGGCCCACCGGGAAACTCCCTGTAGTCCCAATGGCCAGTCCATCCCTGGGTACATCCCCTTTAAGATGCCCAGCTGTGGATTGCACGCCCACCACCGGCGGCGCGCTCGTGACCTGGTCCTGAGCTCCGTTACCTCGCCCACGGGACCCGCGGACCCGATCACCGCTGGTGTCCCGCGATCGGGTCACAGAGCTGAAGAACGGGGAGAGGTAAGTGTAAACAAACCTTTCCCCCCTGTATTTCCTAGTGAGAGTGTCACTGATCGTCTGTTCCCCGATAAAGGGAACGATGATCAGTGACATCACACACCAAGCCACACCCCCCACACTGTAAGAATTACTTACTAGGGCACAATTAATGCCTTCAGCGCCCCTACAGGTTAACTCCTTCACTGCCAGTGTCATTTTCACAGTAATCAGTGCATTTTTATAGCACCGATCGCTGTTAAAATGACAATGGTCCCAAAATGGTGTCAAAAGTGTCCAATGTGTCCGGCATAATGTCGCAGTCATGATAAAAATTGCTGATTCGCCGCCATTACTAGTAAAAATAATATTAACAAAAATGCCATAAAACGATCTCCTATTTTGTAGACGCTATAACTTTTGAGCAAACCAATCTATAAACGTTTATTGCAATGTTTTTACCAAGAATATGTAGAAGAATACATATAGAACTGAGGAAAAAAATGTTTTTTAATATATATTTTGGGGATATTTATTAAAGCAAATAGTAAAAAATATTGCATTTTTTTTCAAACTTGTCGCTCTATTTATGTTTGTAGCACAAAAAATAAAAACCGCAAAGGTGATCAAATACCACCAAAAGAAAGCTATATTTGTGGGGGAAAAAATGACATAAATTTTGTTTGGGAGCCACGTTGCACAACCGTTCAATTGTCAGTTAAAGCAACGCAGTGCCGAATCGCAAAAAGTGGCCCAGCAACAAAATGGTCCAGGGCTTAAGTGCAGAGTTCAGGGGGGGGTTACACACAGAGTGCAGAGCTGTCACTTGTAAACACAGAAACCGGACTTCTGTGTCTACAAGTGATTGTGGTGAACAGGCACCATAGGGTCTGAGCCAGAGGTGGTAGAACTGAGTTCCACCAAGTTCCACCTGAAAAAAAGCCCTGAGTACTGCCTTCTGAAAACAATAAGGGTTATCATTTTGCTGTGGGATGTAACTATCAAGAGCTGTTAGGTTAATATTAAACTGTGTGACAGATACAACAGGGGACTATTGGAGAGCTATAAAAACTGCAACCGCTCTATTTCAACGCAAGTAAACTAGGCCTTAGACTACATTTATATACATGTTTAAGCTTTCAAAATATTATCACATATAGGGGTCAATTCACAAAGAGAAACGTTATTGGTTTCACCCAGGTGTTAAATTACCGCCCCTTATTTAACGCTTAGAAACATGGTATTCACGAAAGCTGTAATCGTTATTCAACATAGCCGTTATGGTTTTCAACTGACTCGTTATCCAAGCGTTATGCTAATTTTTGAAACGTTAGACTAACGTTATTTTTACCGTTCAAGCCTTATTATAACGTCCCAAACGTAATTATTAACGTCCCAAACGTAATTATTAACGTCCCAAACGTAATAATTACGTCCAAAGCTGCAAATAACGCTGGAGAGATGCATTCTGGGAGCAGAGGGGGAGGAGAACAACTGCAATAAGTCCTTTGCCCCGGATGTGGAAAAGAGCGAATGCAGAGAGAGACAGAGAGACACAGCAAACAAGACACACGTGGAGATCGAGCACGTGCTGTGCAAAACAGCCACAAACATGAACCGGAGTGTACGGGAGCTCTTCCAAACCATTGTAAGTAATTAGCTTTTTTTATTTGTATTTACAGCAACGGAGGCAGGCTTGTGTTTGGGGGTTGATGGAAGAACGAATAGTTATGTTTCATGTATATCCTCTTTCCAGGTTAATTCCCCCATCACACACTCCGATCAACAGTGCAGCTCTAATGAGGTGTGTGTATATAGGACATTTAAATTTGCCAGACAAATGTATTTTTTTTTGTAGTATAGCTTACTTTTTACTTGTTTGTTTGCAAATTAGGAAATTGACAATGGAAGTGCCAAATCAGTGGGTGATGTCTCTGAAATTAAAGTTACAACAGTGGTAAGTTAGCTGCATTTCTCTCTGTCCCTCTCGCTTGCTGTTCTTCTCTCTATCTGACCCCTCCCTTATCTCTCGCTCGCTCGCTCTCTCGCGCTCTCGCTCTCTCTCTCTCGGATCCTCAAACTACGACCCTCCATCTGTTGCGGAACTACAAATCCCATGAGGCATTGTAAAACTCTGACGTTCACAGACATGATTAGGCATGATGGGAATTGTAGTTCCTGAACACCTGGAGGGCCGTAGTTTGAAGAACCATGCTCTAGAGATATCTCTCTCTCTCTTTCTCTCTTTCTCTCTCTCTCTTTCTCTCTCTCTCGCAATATCTCTCTCTCTCTTTCTCTCTCTCTCTCGCTTTTTCTCTCTCTCTCTCGCTTTTTCTCTCTCTCTCTCGCTTTCTCTCTCTCTCTCTCGCTTTCTCTCTCTCTCTCTCGCTTTCTCTCTCTCTCTCTTTCTCTCTCTCTCTCGCAATCTCTCTCTTTCTCTCTCTCGCAATCTCTCTCTCTTTCTCTCTCTCTTTCTCTCTCTCTTTCTCTCTCTCTTTCTCTCTCGCTTTCTCTCTCTCTTTCTCTCTCTCTTTCTCTCTCTCTTTCTCTCTCTCTTTCTCTCTCTCTCTCTCTCTCTCTCTATCTTTCTCTCTATCTTTCTTTCTCGCTTTCTTTCTCGCTTTATTTCTCTCTCAGACACCCCTCTCTTTTTCCCACCCTGTCTCTCCTTTTTAATATTCTGAGACCTAGAATTCTTATTTTTATTGTCTAGCGCTCCCCAAAAAATATAACACTAGAAGATAAACACAAACTGCAAACATCATCGAAGCCCAAAAAAAATCATTCGTCATATTCCAAGCCACATTGCTCAACACAGTCCACACGTGCTGTAAGTATTCTGACTCAGTGATTTGCTGCACCTCACTTTACATGTAATGATGTTTACTTATAAGTGCTGTTTTCTTTATTTTCTTAAAAAATTTGTCAACAGGAGAATATTAATTCAAGTAATTTTAGTAAGAAACGTAATAAAATACAGAAAACAGAAAGGTCTATGAAGGAGCTAAAAAAGGATCAGGGTCCATCCGATTTCACGGAAACATTTGGGGAATGTATAAAGGTATGTATTTAATGAGTTTTAAATGTTATTAATTTTAAAGTGCATACCAAATGAATGTCTCTCTTATATCCATAATTATAATATTTGCATGTCTGCATGTTTTCACATGTCCTTCCATCTGTGTTTTATCGTTTATAGCTAGCTCGATACAAACATTAAATATTTTTTCCATGCAGATCAAAAGTGTGTTTCATAACGGACACAAATCATCGGAATCCCAACATAGATCTAAATCAACAAAATATAGGTCGAAAGGATCCAAGCATTCAAAAACATACACAAAAGCTAACCAACATCACAAAAAGCAGCAGCCTGACTCTAGCAAGAGCAATGTCTACCACCAAGACAGTCGGGAATGTGGAATTAGTAAAGCGAGCAAGTCCCATCCAGAATCAACAACACTGGAATCATCTCGGCAATCACCGTCCTCTCCTCAAGTCCCAAGAAAGGTGCCCAAGCCAGTAAGTTCAGATGTTACCCTGTCATCTAGTCCTGCCTCATCAGGGATGTTAATAGATGGAATTGAATCTGAGAATACAGCAGTTCAACAAGGCCAAAAAAAAAATCTTGGAAAAAAGCGAATCCGTAATCAAAAATTCACATTGCATGAAAATCTAGTCCTAATTGAGAACCTTCTTCCACATTTTAATAAGCTCCTTGGAAATAAAGCAGCTTCTACAGAGTCAACATGGAAAAACGCAATGTGGAAGCAAATTGCAGCCGCAGTTAAGAGTGTTGGTGTCTTCCCAAGATCAGCAGAGCAAGTATGTAAGCGGTACCAGGACATTCGGCTTAGACTAAGACGAAAGATTTCGGATGAGAACAAGAGCAGGTAATTTACAACAGTGTTCACAATCTCCACAATTGGCGAGTGAAAGTTGCGTGGGGCTAAGTGGAAATCTAGGTGGGGGACTTTGTCACTTTGGCCGAGCCGATCTCTGTCTGTTTTCTCCACATGCTTCTTGTAGCGGATAGGCAGACTCCCAACGTGCGGACCACTTTTCCTTTGAACATGGCCACGCCTCCTTGTACACCCAGCAGCTTGCTTTCAGGCACCATTAGCCAGCGGTGGCGGGTGTACGAGGAGGCGTGTCCTTGACCAAAGGAAAAGTGGCAAGGCCATTGGCAGGTTGCGCTGTCACTCCAATAAGCTGTGGGGACACAGGATGACATGACGGCAGAGGATGAAGGCTGGCGCACGGTAGGGGTTAGGTGGGGGCGACTGCTGGCGAATTACTCTTAAGATCTGATAAGTAGCTTCGAACTTTAAATTTTGTGCCCTAATTCATAAAAAGTGTTTACTTTGATGTTGTGTATGTGTATTCTGTCCCATCTCAGGTATTAATGTTTGAGCGAATGCCAATTTTATCAATTATATGAGTTGTAACACCTATGTCTCTTTGAATTGCAGGAAAGCAACAGGGGGTGGCCCAGAGAAAAATATATATTTTCATCAGTATGAAGAGTTACTGCGTCCATACATCGATATTGATTCCATTGTTGGCATCCGGGCTGGTTTTGATTCCTCGAGGCACAATCAAAGTGGTGAGAAATACTAACCTTTAACATGTTCTCATATAGCGGTTGTACTCATGGTTGCCACCCATACGGCAATGATCCGTACAGTTCGGTTTTTGAGACTTTTACCTGTCCTCTTCTAAACTGGACACAGCACTCACTTTACTTCCCTCCCCTGCAACTTGGACGGTGCCTTCTAAGCCCCCCACCCCCAAATTTGGCAGCCTGTGAATCCTTGCCGTCACTGCTGAGAGTGAGAGTGTCAGCAATGCAGAGACCATAGAGAGTAGGCGAAGCAGCAGACATGCAGCTGTACGGTGATTTCCTCCATATCACCTAAGGTGAGTCACCCCTCCACCTCTGCACTGTGACCGGAACTGTTGACTGTCTTTAACTCTGAATATTTTCACTCACTGAACTGTCATTCACCTTTTTCAGAAGGATTAGGGGGCAGAGGTCTGTATTCTTCCTGACAAGGGGGTCCCTATCTACCGAAGGGAGGGTACAAATGTTCCTTCCTATCATCACTCACCTATTCCAAGATGGGGGTCCCCCTTATCACCCCCCTGCAGTCCTACTGGCTGTGGGTCTTATAAAACTGCAGTGGCCGGTGAGGAAAATTCCTAATCTGAATGGGATTTACCTTTTATCACTCTGGGGATCTTCTTTACTGGAGGAGGGTCTTCTGTTTCTGAATTGGGGACCCCTCTTACAGTGGTGGAAAATTCTCTTTTTTTTTTGGGAGAGGGGAGTGGGAGCTCAAGCAAACTCCAAAAAATATCAAGCGCTACCACTGTGCATCGCCCGGCCGTCACTTACCTTGTATTGATGGGACAGCGGCATCTGACCTGGGTGGGGGGGGGGGGGGCAGACTGCACTGTGAAACTGACTGACTTGAGCAGGATGTACTAGGCAACATACTGAGGGCGGGGTGGAACTCCAACCATCTGGCCACACCTACTGTTCATCATGGCACCGCTTTACTGCTCCTCTCGGGGCGTCAGTCTTTTACAATCCTATAGTTTATATTGGAAAAAGTATCTAAAAAAAAATGTCTGTGTAGGGTTTGGCGTAATAAAAACTTGTCAATCCTAGTTGTACTGTATGTTAAAGATTTAAACCCATTAAAAATTATCTATGGGTTTTTTTTGTTTTTTTTTTTAAAGATGTTGATCACCCGTAGCTATCTGGTTAACCATTTCTTTGTTATTTATTTGTAAGAGGGTGCTGACAAAAGACAGTTAGAATCAGAAGCTGAATTTGAAAGTGATCAGTCTTTGAATGCACAGCCGCCTCTCTGCTTCCAGGTGGAGGATGATACACCAACCAACCCGGAGGATCCAATCATCCTTTTCTTAGAAGATTCTAGTCATGAAAATGTTAGTAATGCAAATGTTTCTGAAGTAATGCCAAGCCAAACTGCAAACAACCCTATGAGTATTGATACACCTATCCTTTGTATTCCTGATGTGGTTGCTACTGAGCCCCCAGAGTTAAGCAGACCTAGAGACAGGAGAACAATTTGTAGGACACGAAACATGGATAGGGAACAGTACCATTTTGATAGAGAGCAGAGTGATAGATTTCACAGTGAACAACAGAAATTTAGAGAACAACTCATGCAGAGATTGGATGACCTAAATACTAACGTATCCAAATTTAATATTCTTCTAGAGCAACAAAATGCAGCTCAAAACATCTATCGCCAGCAGAAGCTATCCTTTATGGTCAAACTAAGCGAACTCTTAGAAGCACATCTACCGTCTTCTGATGAACAACCACTTAATGCTAGGAATTTAACCAGCAGCAACCACAACAGTGGTGTATGTGGAGATATTTCTGATAATGATGCTAATGATAATTTTTCTAATCTTGATATCTAAAAGAATTTTTTATTTTTTTTGGAAATAAATTTCACATATTTCACAACTGTTATTTGTAGTACTAAAATGCTTTAAAAACAGGCAGTCTTGTAAAATTTTGATCTTGCACAAAATTGACGACTATATTGCTCTTTTTTTCTGAAAAAATTCACATTTGACCATGTTAAGTTTGATCTGTGCCAAATAAGTCTAATCGACTAGACGTACTTTATTTTAGTTGTAGATGTTTGACTGGACATCATTGATAAAGCTGGTTTGATGACCAGTGAAACGTCTTTAACATAAATCTAGTCAGTTATGTAGCTTTGACTTATTTCGTACAGATATCCATCTAGGATAATTTCGATTTATACCCTAATTTCCTTTGAAAAAGAAAACAGTATGTGAAATATGTGAAATCCTATTTTGAACTTTTAGGCACTTTAAATGGTTTGTTAGTGTTACATTACGTTTTTCAAATGTTCGGTTTTTTTAGTTAAAAAATGCATGTGCAAAACTAAGAAGTATTTGTTCTAACATGTATATTTTGTTTTTGTGTTAAATAAGAACCTTTAAATTGGTATTAACACAAAGGTTAAAGATTAGGAGAAAAGTAGGAGTAAATTATTAACAATTGCATTATGTTGTAACGGTGAACTATCTCTCTGCTAAGAGAATTCAACAGCACTAAAATCATCAATCATGTCCGTTTAATAGGAGAATATGTCACAGCAGGGCAACGCTTTGGAACCTGACAGGGTTGTCCCATTCTCACGTAAGAAAAACGTGGATGTGACAGGTTTTCATGATTTTCTTCCATAAGGGAGGCACCATATGATTGTTTCAAAAAATGTTGCCTTTTTGTTAAAGTGATATTTTACCCCCTTAACCACTTGTCCACCGCCCACCGTCATATGACGGCGGGCGGAGGACTCCATTGTTCTGACATCACGTCATATGACGTGATGTCCCTTTAAAGCCGCGGGCGGGCGCGCGCGCGTCGCCGGCGGCGCGCGCGCGCGCACCCGCCGCTCCGCGGGGATCCCGTGCGAGTGCCCGGCGGCAACGATCGCCGCCGGGCACACGCGATTGCTCTGTAAGTGAGCTGGGACGTGCAGCTCTGTATGTAAACACAGAGCTGCACGTCCCTGTCAGGGAGAGAGGTGACAGATTGTGTTCCTTGTATATAGGGACACAATCGGTCACCTCCCCCAGTCACCCCCCCCTCCCCCTACAGTTAGAACACTCATAGGACACACATTTAACCCCTTCCCCGCCCCCTAGTGGTTAACCCCTTCACTGCCAGTCACATTTATACAGTAATCAATGCATATTTATAGCATTTTTTACTGTATAAATGTAAATGGTCCCAAAAATTTCAGAAAAGTGTCCGAAATGTCCGCCATAACGTCGCAGTCCCAATAAAAAAATCGCAGATCGCCGCCATTAATAGTAAAAAAAAAAAAAAAAAAAAATGCCATAAACTATCCCCTATTTTGTAAACGCTATAAATTTTGCGCAAACCAATCGATAAACGCTTATTGCATTTTTTTTTTACCAAAAATATGTAGAAGAATACGTATCGGCCTAAACTGAGGGAAAAATTTTTTTTTTATATATTTTTGGGGATATTTATTATAGCAAAAAGGAAAAAATATTGCATTTTTTTAAAAATTGACGCTCTATTTTTGTTTATAGCGCAAAAAATAAAAACCGCAGAGGTGATCAAATACCACCAAAAGAAAGCTCTATTTGTGGGAAAAAAAGGACGCCAATTTTGTTTGGGAGCCGCGTCGCACGACCGCGCAATTGTCAGTTAAAGCGACGCAGTGCGGGAAGCTTATATTTTGTCTGGGCAGGAAGGGGGTCTAGGTGCACAGTAGGTAAGTGGTTAAAGAGGGGTTTCACCCTTAAAAGCACTTTCTCCCATCCAGCATACTGTCGTCAGCGCCTTTTTTTTTTTTGGACTTAGCTCTTAATGGATAATTTATTTTTCGTCCTACCGCGGGGTATGGTGCCGCTATAAAGCGTCACGCTTTCCGGAAACAGCCGACTAGCACTCGGCTGTTCTCGGCGCCTACGCAAAGGCCCAGGAGCTGACTGCGCAGGCGCCGTATACAGCCAAGTCCTATTTTGGCTTTTTTTGGTGAGCGTGACGCGGCTATATAGGGCAAAAGCGCAGTCAGCTCCTGGGTCTGTGCAAAGGCGCAGAGAAGAGCCGAGTGCTAGTCGGCTGTTTTTGGAAGGCGTGACGATATATAGCGGCGCCATACCCCGCGCTAGGACGAAAAATAAATTATCTATTAAGAGCTAAGTCAAAAAAAAAAAAAGCATGCTGACGCTGACGCCAGTATGCTGGATGGGATGGGAGAAAGTGGTTTTAAGGGAGAACCCCCTCTTTAACTGGACATGATTGAAGATTTCACTCAACTCCTGCGGATTTGTATCTCTACTCTGTCTACACTGCGCTACTTTTTATCTTTATGTGTGGTTTTCTAAAGTAATGTGTCTTTTCAGTTATGAAGACTAAATCATGTGAGATGATAATTGCAATTTAGCTATCACCTTGGTTTCAGAACTCTTATCCAAAATATTACGAGAACAAAATACACATTTCACTTGCTGATGTGTTATTATTCGACTGTGGCCAATTTTATGTTATTTAGAACATAAAAATGGTTTTATCTTCCATCATGCTCACCCATATAGTACATATCTTTTTTACTCTTACTGAATCTCACTTTCTGTTTATTTTGAGAAAATGTTGGTATTTATTATTCTTTACCTTATTAGTAGGTAAATGCTACCTACATTTCCAGACATGTTCCTGCAAATTGCACTTGGTCGGTTTGCAATATTTCAAATGGCCTGGAGTAGTTAAAATTATCTCACGTGGATTTATTCTCACTAATGTCTCTAATGTTTCTCCTTTTTGTCAGTCAAAACTAAATCTCTGCTGTAGAACCCACACTTAACCATATTACTGTAATAAAGCATTAAACTGCACTTTGTTTTTGTAGTAGACTTTTATGTAAACTAAAGTGTGGATTTTACATCTAAACACTGCACATGTAAAGTTTTTTTCACCTAAAAACATACAACAACAAGTAAATAACTGTACAAAAAAAGAGAAAATAAAGATCCCGTTTGGTTTAAAATTTTACGCCTGTCTTCTATTCTTCTTTTGCATTAACCTAAAATGAGAACAAAACATCATTGGGTGAGATTTGACATTGGAAAATAAGATCTTCGTCCAAAAAATTAATTACAAAGCATGCATCCCTCCAATTTAATGATGCAATTTTTTAAATTTTTTATGATGAATTTGGATTTAAGAAAAAATGTTCATGGGGTAGATTACCTGAGAAATAGTTTGCAATTAGTTGCTTTCTAGCTGCAATAGTAGGCATGTCATCCTCCACTGCAGGGTCTATTTCCTCTTCAAGTCCTCCATGCCTAGCGATGTTGTGTAGGATGCTGCATGCTACGAACATGTCGCCAACTTTACTAGGGGAATATTGGAGGAATCCACCAGACAATGACATGCACCTAAACCTGCTCTTTAGGACACCAAAGCATCTTTCTATTACCACTCTGGTCTTAGAATGGGCAAAATTGTACGATGCTTCTGCAGAGGAGGACGGCCTGTTGATTGGCGTAAAGAGCCATGGCAAACAAGGATAACCAGCATCTCCTATAAATTAAAAAAAAAAATTTGATAAGCACCTATTGCCAAGTTATGTGGCAGTCAATGTTATGCAATCTAATTGTAGTTTTTGTGATAGAGCATTGATGGTACTTACATCAAAACACAAGAGCATAACACATGGTGCATGTGTTTAGTGCGGTGTATGCTAATGCTATCAAAACAAGCATTCAAGAGGAACATTCAGGCTGTCATTGATATTTCAATGTTTAATGTAGAACTAATCCAGGGACATTATTGTGGGCCCAGAGAGACATTTCTCTGAATCAGGTACAATTTGAATACTGTGACCGGGGGGGGGTTGATTGTTGTCCTTGCTCTGCTTGATGGAATGATTAATGGGAGGTTACAGTTTGCGATTTTTGAGAACTGACTATCGTCAAATGACGGTGACAGGGTGAATCTAAATATCCAAACCGCCGTCATGTTTTCCGGCCACTGGGGGGCGCGCGCGCACACACCAGGCGCGTACACGAGATGCGGATGCGCGTGCCTGGTGGTCACGATGTCCACCAGGTACCCGCCGATCTTCAGTTTTAGAGCAGGGACGTGGAGCTCTGTGTGTAAACGCAGAGCTCCACGTCCTGTCAGGGAGAGGTGACAGATGTTGTGTCCCTTGTACATAGGGAGACAGCATCGGTCACCCTCCCCAGTCACCCCCCCCTCCCCCTACACAGTTAGAACTCACATTTAACCCCTTCCTCACCCCATAGATTTAACCCCTTCACTGCCAGTCACATTTATACAGTAATGAGTGCGTTTTTATGTGAATGGTCCCAAAAATTTGCGATGTGTCCGCAATATCACATTCCTGCAAAAATTTGCTAATTGACGTATTACTAGTAAAAAAAAAAAAATTGTCAGAATTCTATCCCATATTTTGTAACCAATATAACCTTTACGCAAACAAATTGATTTACGCTGATTGCGATTTTTTATTTTTTGTGGGGAAAAAAAGGACGCCAATTTTGTTTCGGAGAAATGTCGCACGACCGCGCAATTTTAATTAAAACCGACGCAATGCTGAAAGCTGAAATTTTGCATGGGCATGAAGGGGGTATCTGTGCCCAGTAAGCAAGTGGTTAACTACTGACACTATAATATTATAGCATAATATTCTTCAATCATGTCTAAATAGATACCGTCCTTACTTATGGAGGTTGTGTTAATTTGGAAAACCTTGGTGATGTGTATTTTGATAAGTATTTCCTAGCTCTCTCATGTGATGTCAAACGTGCTATTGTACTACATCACATCAACAAGCTTAAAATTGTGACTAATTTTGAACAGACGTGGAACAGTATACATCACACTTAAGATTTATGGACAGTAAGAACAGATGATATCTCAAACTGAAAGAATTTTGAAAATCTAACCACTAGAGATCCGCGCTATAACCGAATGACAGCTAAAGTGCGGACCTGAAACAGCCGTCAATTAACGGTCAACTCTTTAGGGCAGTGATGGCGAACCTTGGCACCCCAGATGTTTTGGAACTACATTTCCCATGATGCTCAACTACACTGCAGAGTGCATGAGCATCATGGGACATGTAGTTCCAAAACATCTGGGGTGCCAAGGTTCGCCATCACTGCTTTAGGGCGTTCAACCGTCTCTGCGCGTGTCTGTATCCCTTGGACACAGTCAATCACAGATCGCTGTGAACGGCAAATCAGAGTGGCAGTTTGCTACGCGATCTGCGCTAGCAATGGCAGAAGATCTCAAATGTAAACATATGAGATGATCTCTCATTGCCGGTTTATACACAGACACAGCGTCCTGTCTCTGTAAAGAAGAGACAGCTCTGTGTCCCTTGTACATAGGTACACAGATCGTTAGCACCCCTCCCTCCACAGATAGAACACTATACAGGGAACATATTTAATCCCTTCCTCACCCCCATATTGTTAACCCCTTCAATGTCAGTCACATTTAGACCGTAATTAGTACATATTTATAGCACCGATCACTGTATAAATGTGAATGATCCCAAAATAGTGTCAAAAGTGTCCGATGCATCTGATGTAACCTCGCAATCACAAAAAAAAAATTGGCAGATCACCACCATTTATAGATAAAATACAAATAATAAATAATTATGTCCCCTATTTTGTAGGTGCTATAACTTTTGCGAAAAACAGTCGCTTATAAAAAAAAAAAAAATTCACCAACAATATCGAGATGAATGCTTATCGGTTTAAACATTGAAAAAAATGTATCGATAAAAAATTAATTGGGATATTTATTAGGGCAACAGGTAAATAATATTGTTTTTGTCTTTTTTTAAATTGTCGCTCTTTTTTTTTTTTTGTTTGCGCTAAAAATGAAGAGCGTAAAGGTGATCAAATACCACCAAATGAAAGCTCTACTTGTGCGGAAAAAAGGACACCAATTTTGTTTGGGAGCCACGTCGCACGACCGTGCAATTGTCAGTTGAAGCGACGCAGTGCCAGAAGCTGAAATTTCACCTGGCCATGAGGGGGGTATATGGGCCCTGTAAGTAAGTGGTTAACTTGTGAATATGATTAAAGCGGTATTTCACCCTAAATATAAGATCTCCCATGTGATCCAGCATACTGGCGTCAGCGCCAGTATGCTGGTTTTTTTTTTTTTAATCGCACACTTACTGTATTATGCTGGAATTTTTTTTTTTTTCCCGTGGTGGACGGCGCCAGTATAGTGCGTCACATCTTCCGAAAATACCCGATATGGACTCGGGTAATCTCGGCGAAAATGCGGCGCCTGCGCACAGACCTAGGAGCTGACTGCGCAGGCGCCGTATTTCTCCGAGTCCTACGGCTATGGCGCGTCACGCCCTCCGAAATAGGACTCGGAGAAATACGGCGCCTGCGCAGTCAGCTCCTAGGTCTGTGCGCAGGCGCCGCATTTTCGCCGAGATTACCCGAGTCCATATCGGGTATTTTAGGAAGATGTGACGAGCAATACTAGAGCCGTCCACCGCGGGGGAAACAAATGAAATTCCATCATAATACAGTAAGTGTGCGATTAAAAAAAAAAAACCCAGCATACTGGCGCTGACGCCAGTATGCTGGATCACATGGGAGATCTTATATTTAGGGTGAACCTCCGCTTTAAGGTAATGCTGTGGAGCAGGCATGTTGAGGATTTAGCAAGAATGTCATTCCAGTATGGAATAACAACAAAAAAATATATATATATATATATAACTGGAATACACATGAAACAAAGTGGAGAACACTTACCCAGCAGCCATCCATTATTTTCGGAGTCATGGTCCAAAGTTTCATATATTCCTGATTGTCGCAATATATGGGCATCATGACAGGATCCAGGAAAGCCGGTGACAACATCTCTGATTATTAATTTTGAATCGCAGACGACTTGTATGTTCACCGAATGATAAGATTTACGGTTGCGGTAAATGTGCTCCTGTTCTGATGGGGGACATAAAGGTACATGGGTGCAGTCTATTGCCCCAATTACATTGGGCATTCCTGCAAGATCGTAAAAACCCCGTTTAATTTGATCCTGCTCTTCACGTGACTTGCTCATATGTATATATTTAGGGGCTAGTTGACGTAAAGCTTGCAGGACCTCCACCAAGCAGCGGGAAAAGCTTGCCTGTGAGATTCCAACAACCTCACCACTTACATGTTGGTAGGAGGCCTTTCCTAGGAAATGCAGAACTGCCAAAAAACGGACAAGCCCAGGTACTGCATTGCTTCGCATGGTGCGTTTCTCCAAGTCCTTATGTATTTCCTCATAAACAGAGCAAATCATGGCAGATGATAACCGAAATTTGGCTATCACCTGTGTTTCCGTAAAGTCATCTAATATTGTTCGTGACCGAAATACTCTCTTCTCAATATGAACCACATTTTGTCGTGTTCTTCGTCGCCTCTGAATTGTTTTACGTTCATACAGAGCACATCCGAATGGTTCCATCCTGCCCAAAACCAAGTTCAACACAACCCTGCACCGCCAAAACTTTCCTCTCACAATGAAATAACTCCTGGGAAATGTCATAACGCCACACAGAGGGAGGTGCTAATGTAACGATTCATTAACGATCGTTAACTGTCAAAAAAATCTTTGTGAATTGCACTTCTGTACATATTTAACGATTTGACTCTTTAAAATAACGTTTCGAACGTTAAAAATGACGGTCGAATCGTTAAAAAATGATCCACACCTTAAAATATCGGTTCCGTGTAGTGAAACGTTATTTGGCGATTTTTCAAAACGTTAAATCGTTTAGTGAATTGAACTAGCTTCAATAACGTGCTAAATCGTTAAAATAACGACCGAAATCGGGAAAAAAAGCTTTGTGAATTGACCCCATGGTGTGTTATCTATCTTACAGTAAATATTATCACTTTAGAAATGATTCAATGTGCAATAACAGTTCATAATTAAAATGCACTCTTTTCCAAACCCTTGTTATCAAACATTAATTTGCACATTATTATAATTGCTGTACAACCATGAATTCACTTGGTGCAAATATATCCGATTAACAGGCCGTAAACAAATATATTTTGCAGATTCATCACTGTTTTTCTTAAATTTGTGCCAATTGCTTTTTCTGCCAATGGCATGAAATAAGATTTGCATTACTTAACAAATCTTTATAGGTTTGTGCAGTTTTCATTGGATTACTGCTTTGCAAACATATATTTAATTTGTCTGTAAGTGGAAAAGTAAATAAAATTAAAAACAAAATCACTCACTATGAGGCACAACAAACTGATTTTGGAAAACATGTATTTAAAAAAGAACTAAAAATGTTTTTACAAAACTCATTTGTAGTAACAGGACCTATCTTCAAAAATGTTAACCACAAATTAATTATATTTTTTTCTTGAGAAAACACATAATTTTTTATCATTTGTCTTTCCCTTGTCTTGTTTTGTGACACCTTGATTTTCATATCTTCAACATATTCTAAAGTGAACTCTCTATCTTGAAAAGATCAAAGAACAGTGAAACACTTAAAAGTGTTAAAATAAACATTTAAAAGGGTAAGTTCAGCTTTGGAACATGTTACATGTTCCACCTGTTTTTAGACTGGAACATGTAAAATGTACCAGCATCTGCAGCCTCTCCCGCCAGCTCCCAGTGACAGCTGGCAGGACATTCTCTCTCCGCACCCGCTGTCACAATTTGAAAACAGCAAGGTGGTTCAGGGCTCCGCACACACGGATGCATAATTCTGTCACAGTTTTGTGTGAATGATTTTCTACTAATGCAATCAGACGTTGCAGCCGATGGCTTGTAATTTTTCAATGACGTAAGCGTCTTTGTAGTTCATTGATCTTCCTGCTCCTTTAGATAACTGCCTGCCCGTATGAGGTACGAGCAGACAGCTACTGTATGCTAAGAGTCTGCAGGAGCCGGACTTGGGGGTTATTTACGAAAGGAAAATTCACTTTGCACTACAAGTGCAAAGTGCACTTGAAATTGCACTGAAAGTGCACTTGGAAGTGCAGTCACTGTAGATCTTAGGGGTAGATCTGAAATGAGGGGAAGCTCTGCTGACTTTATTATCCAATCATGTGCAAGCTAAAATGCTGTTTTTTATTTTCCTTGCATGTCCCCCTCGGATCTACAGTGACTGCACTTCCACGCGCACTGTCGGTGCAATTTCAAGAGCAATTTGCACTTGTAGTTTGCACTTCTAGTGCACAGTGGAGTTGCCTTTCGTAAATAACCCCTATGGTCTCCACGATCTGCTTTTTCTTTGAAAAAATAAATATAAATGCAAATTTTTTCTACCTGTAAAAAATATGAACTTATCTTTTGGTTTCGTCCAGTTGTTTTTATCTAGTCCTGATGATTTTAAAGAGATGAACAATGAGCGCTACACTGATGAGCAACTTATTTTGAAGGATGTGCAGGAAAAAAACTGTCAGCCTAGTTGAATATTCTTTCTTTGTGATAAGCTGGTGTAAGGGGTGCCAGACTTATTATACAGGTATACATTTTATGTGTGGGATCTGGGGAGGTCCAGTGTCCGTTGCCAGGTTAGGACTTCCACAACAATGAAAGAGCTTTAATTCATAGATTATTAGAAGTTAATCACCACTACTACTAAAGACAGGACTCACAAGAGCAAGTCTATTTAGAGTAGTTGTGAACCTTAGTAATGCTAAAATAATTTTTCAATAGAGAAATTAAAGCCTATCACGACTGTTAGGCTGCATTCACACCTGGACGTTTTGAATCAAGGGCAGATTTTCTGCAAATCTGCCCGCGATTTCAAAACACTCAGATGTGAATGAGAAATCGAACAATGCACATTTGAGTTGCAATTCATTTAATTCAATGCAGTTCGGTTGTGCAATCGCAGCAAACCACATCGCATGAAGCTTGCCGCTCCAAAAAAGTTCAGGAGCTTCTTTTGGGCAACATGCTTCATGCTGTGGGGTTTGCCACGATTGCAGTGTGATTTATTGTGCGACATTAGCGGTAGAACCGCACCGCATTTTTAGGTGCCATTCAAATAAATGGCATATATATTGTGCGTTGTGTGATTTGTCATTCACACCTGGGCATTTTGAAATTGTGGGCAGAATCGCAGTAAATCTGCCCATGACTCAAAAGGCCCAGGTGTGAATGCAGCCTTAATTCCCTTCCCCGGCTTTAGGTCATGTGATTGCTATAGCATCAACAGCGATGCATGGACCTGCTGGTGGGCATATTCAGTGTAGGGGGCATGTATGTCATTGGAAAGGACATTGCCGCAGAGCTTCTGCATTTCCTGGCAGGAAAAGTCACCTTGCTCAAAACACTAAAATTACACTCTAAACAGAGAGGTACCTTATACGTTTAAAAAGGTATGGGGTGGTTGGATAGAAAATAGCTCAACAGCGTCTGATTAATTGCCCACTGGTTTTATGGCGAGATGCTGGGTCTATGTGGTTCTTAATGGGCACTTTGATATCTCTTGTTGTCACAAGGAGGATAAAGTGTTGGTTGCTGTATGTACCCTTTTTATATATATTTTTATTCTTCTTTCTTCATTATTTGCTCTGGGATGATTGCTGCTTTTATTGATATGGGAGCTACATTGTGCACTGTTGAATGGTAGTGCTGAATGTTTAATACGTTTTTTATGTTTGTAACTTTTATGTGAAAAACTTCTAATAAAAAGAATAAAAAATTTCAAATAAAAAATAAGTGTATGTGTGTTTTTGTTTTTTTAAAATAGACTTTGTACACCCGAGTAATGCACTAAACACATATGTGTGCATCAACCTGTCCCTGGCATCTAATATAAAAGATTTGTTTGTTAGAGCTAGATGTCTTAGGTCGCGTACACACGACCAAATATATCTGTTCAAATCGGTCTGACAGACAGATTTGAACAGATTTGTCTGCTGGCTGTTTTGGTTTGATCGCTGTACACACGATCAAACCAAAATCCCCACGGTGACGTGGCGGTGACGTTGACGCCGCCACTTCACCACACCAGGAAGGAAAACACTTCCGCGCATGGCGTAGCGTACTTACCAGCAGACATATCAGTCCGACGGGTTCCCAGCAGACAGATTTGATCGTGTGTACGTGGCCTTAAGGTCTTATGCACAATGGACACCTTTTCTCCTGGCAGCAAAGTTTTAGCAGAAAAAACACTTGACACATTTTGCATTTAGGTGCATCAAGTTCTTGGGCATTAATTCATTTCATTGGCCAGAATAAAAATGTATTCTGCCCATTGTCCAAATGTAAGTCTGTTTTACTGAAACTGTAGAAAGTAACGTTTCTGTCTTTTGCAGCCAGATCAGATTTAATCTTCTTTGCAGAGAGTGGAATACAGTAAAAGGAAGCAACAAATAACAACAAAAACAACAACAAAACAAAAGATGAGATCTGTTGATATTGCCAATAGAATATTCTGACTTTCTGGTTATTTCTCTTCATTTAACATTTTGTGATAGGTTATAATTAAATGTATACTTTTATTTTCACATAGTGTACTTTTACATGCATTTTTCTGGGTCATCAAGTGATGTCGCTGTTGTTTTAGACACACCAGGACTATAGGGCTAAGAGAGCAGGAAGGAATTTTGAATATGAAACATTGAAAAGTCATTCAAGTGTTTTCATTTTAAGGGTGATGAAAGACAGATTCTGTTCCCTGGCCAGAAGCCATGACAAAGCTTCATTTTACAGGTTGGTGGATCTTACTAGAAATACTACACGCTGTTCATACTTTTAGCCAGATGGTTTTAGCAGCTATAAAATATCCTCTATTCTGTGTGATTTATGATGTAATTGATGTGTGATATCAGTGGCACATATATATAACATTAGATTAAGCCTCAAAGAACATGGAAAAATATCACAGTCCATTATTTAATTGTGATGCAACTAAATGATCTTATTAAAAATCCAAATTACTGAGAATGATAAACAAATGGTAACATTTTCATACTAGTCCTGCCACAGTGAAGTGTATATACACTTCAATATCTGCATCTAGTTTAGCTGTGGCCAATGCCTGCAGAGGTATTAAATCCACAGCCAGTAATTAAATGTCAGTTTACTTAAGGCAGATGACCTAAGACATTACTTCTGACTGAATGTTATGAGCCACTGCTGTTTGAAAACTTGCTTTGTGTCAAGGTGTCTATAAGGCATACATCTGCATTATTCCCCTGAACTAATCCCTTAACAATGTTAATTGCATTGCTTTTTGCATTGTACTCCCAGAAGTAGTCTCCATTGCCCCTTAAGGCACAGCATACACAAGTAGATGTGTCCATGAGAACATTAGCAGGGCGACATTTGCTATTTATAGTGCCAGAACTCACCATGTTTAATTTTGTGAGCTGAAGAGGAATATGTATACTGTTTAGCTTTCTTCCTTCTTTCCATTTAGGAGGTCACACAGAGATTTTCAAATTGGCAAACCTTCAGCTTTCAGGAATGCTTTTTATCTCCACTTAGGGTATACTTAAATGACCTGTATATTGTATTGGTCCATCAGATTAGGTCTAAATTCCAAATCCTTTAGATTGGTGGACACACTTGGCCATGGAGCTTATATTATAATTATACGTCAGACAGGAGACTCATATCTTATGCATTAACTTTTCTTTATTAATGCTCATAGCAGATAGTGCAAAATCACTTTAACGTAGTAAATAAAAATAAAAAACTGTATGAACTACATATCCCAGCAGTCCTTGGGCCTTAGCCACTCCCCTCCTAGTCTCTATATATGGACTGTCCTCCTTTGGTTCTTCCTCTTTCATTCTGCTCATGGCATGAGATAAGTATTGTTTAATTAAAGATAATTGCAATAACTTTACTGTATACTTTATTGTAATTTATTATACTGTAAATATTGTTTAAATGATTGTATCTCACTTTCATCTGCGACCGGAATACTGCGGTAATCCCGCTATTCCGGTCCATTTTTCCCTATGTCTGTGAATAATTCAGTTATTCTCCTCACATAACAGTCTATCCTCCTCGCACACACCGCGCTTCGCGGGCTTTTTGCAAGGTCACGTTTTTCGACGCAACATCTCAAACTGAGTGACACGTTCACTTTCGACGCTACATCTCAAGTTGTAATCTTGCTAGGGCGGACTTCATTCACACTGCTCATCTCAGCTGCTAGCCTATAAGGGCTCTAGGGGCCGTAGTCTCGCGAGACTTCGCCCCTGGAGTGTAATTTCCTACCAGGCTCTCCTCCCACCGCAAACCAGTCTTCCTGTGGTCAGAGGTAAGAGCCTGAGTGAGTGAGCTAGTTAGATTCCCCTTTTTCTAGTTAGTCAGCTACAGATCCCTAGGAATTTATTCCTTCCTCTCATTTATACAGCTGGCTAGCAATCCTTTGTGGGTACACAACATGACAGACGAGGGCTCTCTCCCCACCCTTGATGAGGAGCTGACACTAACACCAGCTCAAACCTTTAATGCTGCTCAACTCCAAGAGCTCATTAGCAGATCTATTCAAGCAGCATTAGCTGCAACTGCCGCCCCCTCCGGAGCTCACCAAGCCCTGGCCCCCCATGAACACGTAACTAAGGGTAAATCCTCTCAGAAGAGGAAACATATTGGGATGGCCTATGACTCCCCGGCAGGGGAAGTAAAAAATGTGCATAGAGCAGCTCCCCACACGGACTGCCACCCCACGCATCCTTCAGACTCCTCTCAACCCCTGGGCCTCAGGGAGTCATCTAAGAGGCATGGTTCCGCCAAACGGACCAAACCCGACTCATACATAATCGAGTCAGACGAGGACTCGTCCGCTGAGACGGATGGGTCCGAAGTCTCAGAGTCTGAGTATGACGAAGTAGAGGATGCGGGGGCATCGGCGCTCCTACAGGACGCCAACCCTGACAATCAGGGCAATGACATTGTGGACGCCCTGGGCGAACCATTGTTCAACCCGGACGCCATATCACACCCCCGTTCTGGGGATTGGGCTCCTTTACCCCACGTAGCACAGTACGTGGAGCTTTGGGCCCGCAGACCATTGGACAGACCCAACCGTAATAAGTTGAGAGCGGAATGTCCTCGCCCTCAGATTCCAATGAAAACAGTCATGACACCAGAGATAGATCCCATTCTATCAAAATATTTGCAAAAGTCTGGGAAGTTCCCCAAAAAGGGGATAGACCGATCTTTTAAGTCCATACAAGATCGTGTGCTGGATCTTTTTGGACCACTGACAAAGATCCTGAATATGGCAGAACAAGCTGCAACCACTGGCCAGACGGTCGATCTAACCCAACTATGTGGGTGGGCCCAAAGGGCCATATGCCTGGCGGACAGCGCTAATACCGCCTGCTCTGTCGAGCCCAGACGCTCTATCCTGATGCGGCTGGATCCGCAATTAGCCCACTTAGCAGAGACCGAACCAGGTCCCGCAGCAGAAGGGATGCTTTTTGGTGAATCCTTAGTAAAGGATATTAATAAGTTTGTAGGACTGTTTAACAGCCTTGACAAAGCACAAACCTCTCTCAAAAGGTCAGGTGCTGGTAGTGTTTTTCCCCGGGCCGGCAGAAATAGGGGCCGTTATGCCGGCCGCAATAACAACGGTAGACCGTTTCAGAGAGCGATTACCCAAACTCACTACGCTCAGGCTCCCACTCCATACGCCACCACGGCGCAACCAGCACCCTTTTTCCCACCACGTGGAAGACCATGGAGAGGACGCGGTCACAGAGGATACCCTCGTTCTCGCCCATACACCGGTGAGTACCACATGCATTCCATTGCCCCTCACTCCTGTGGGGGGCCGACTAATGTTTTTTACCCACGCATGGTCTGCGATTACGGCAGATACATGGATACTAAACACTGTTACAGGTTTCCACATAGAGCTTCTGTCCCCACCGAACCTAGGAATAATACCACCCCCTATTCGGTTCGCGGAAAACAACGTAGCTCTGATAGACAACGAGCTCCGGGAACTGATATCCAAGCACGCGGTGATCGAGGTCGACCCCTTTTCCCTGGGGTTTATCAGCAATCTTTTCTTAGTCAAGAAGAAAGGGGGAGGCTATCGCCCCATCATAAACCTTCGGGAATTAAATCAGTATGTCACCTATCGGCATTTCAAGATGGAGGGCATCCACTGCCTTCGAGACCTCCTACAACCGGGAGATTGGTTAGTGAAGGTGGACCTGAAGGACACCTACCTCACCGTCCCCATGCATCGGGACTCCCAACACCTACTCCGTTTCTTGTGGTGGGGATGCACTTGGCAATTCACCTGCCTTCCATTCGGTCTGTCATCCGCCCCATGGTGTTTCACAAAAATCTTGAAACCAGCCATGGCATCGCTGAGGAGCAGGGGAGTACGTCTGATCGTTTATCTAGACGACATCCTCATACTTGCTTACTCCAAGGATCAGGCGTATCACCACTCGGCCTGGACGATTAACCTATTACAGGGTCTAGGTTTCCTGATCAATCAAGAAAAATCAGTTCTCATTCCAACTCAAGAGATAGAATTCCTCGTTTTTTTGGTGGACACCAATCAAGCTGTCCTCCGCCTACCCAGCGCGAAATTGGCCCTGATCCGCAAAGAGATTAGGGCAGTACTCCGCAAGGGGTACTTATCTCTACGCATACTAGCCCGTCTGGTAGGTCTTCTGGCGGCCTCCATTCAAGCCATATTTCCGGCCCCTCTTCATTACAGGGCCCTCCAGAGATTAAAAATTATGCACTTACGACAGGGTCTCCGCTACGCAGACGAGATACCTCTCTCTTCGGAAGCCCAAGTCGAACTACGATGGTGGCTCCGGCACGCCGTCGAGTGGAATGGCAGAACTATCTTCAATTCATACCCAGACATCATCATAGAGTCGGACGCGAGCCGCCGAGGCTGGGGTGCTCGTTTAGGGGGGACCTCGACGGGAGGGACCTGGTCCAGAGAAGAATCTCTCTTACACATCAACGCACTGGAACTCTCAGCGGCACTATTCGCCATTCAGAGCTTCTTAGCGGAGAAATCCAACTGTTGTGTTTTATTGCGCATGGAAAATATTGCGGCGGTGCAATACATCAACCGCCTGGGTGGCACCAGATCCAAGATCCTAGCAGACATTACCACAGAGATTTGGCACTACTGTCTGTCTCGCGACATCATCCCTACGGCGGAGTACATTCCGGGTACCTCCAACACTGTCGCAGATTGGAACTCCCGTTACCTTATCGACTCCAGCGATTGGCGTTTGGACCAATCAGTCTTTGCCCAACTGAACCTACTCTGGGGCCCCCAGGGAATAGACCTATTCTGGAGACCAGACCCGGGGTCCTTGGCGGTAGACGCTTTCCGCCACTCTTGGACGGGGGAAACGCATTATGCGTTTCCCCCATTCTCGATGATCCCCAAGGTCCTACTACAGATTGCGAATCAGGAAGCGACGGTGGTGCTGATCACCCCATGGTGGCCGACTCAACCATGGTTTCCTCTCCTGCTGGAGTTAACCATGGACCGTCCCAGACTTCTGCCACCGTTTCCGCACATCCTCTCCCACCCGACCAAGGGCATTCACCCCATGGTAGAGGAAGGCACGCTGACACTCCTGGCATGGTTGGTCTCGGGGTGCCAGACGTACACGACGGACTTTCAAACTCAGCTAGAGATCTCCTCACCGTGGCCTGGGCCCCCGGGACTCGATCGGCATATCGATCAGCCTGGGGCCTCTGGGTACTTTGGTGTGAACAACGGCAAGCTGATCCCGTACGTGCCCCTATTTCCGTCATAGCGAACTACCTAGCGGACTCTTTCGGATCTGGCAAGTCGTACAGTTCTATCAATATTTATAGATCAGCCATATCAGCCTATCACTACCCCGTGGACTCTCTGCCGATTGGCAAACATCCCCTGATATGCAGATTGTTACAAGGCATCAGGTTCAAACGACCTCCTCGCCCTAAATACCAATCCACCTGGGACATCTCCAGGGTCCTCGAAATGTTCTCCAGCTGGGAGTACAACGATAATCTATCTCTCAAACTACTGTATTTTAAACTTACGGTACTACTGTGCCTCATCTCCATCAAACGTGTCTCAGACGTTAGGGCCTTAGACATTTCCAGACGTCAGTTTTCTCCTCAAGGGGTTAAGTTCTCGGTAGTCCGCAGGACAAAAACAGGCCTACAATCGGTGTTTTACCCCTATTTTCCTGCACACCCACGACTCTGCGTGGTTAGATGCCTACAGGCCTACGAAGCACGCACTACCGACCTGCGACCCCCGGGATTTTTCCAACTTCTAATATCCTACGTACGTCCACACCACCCGGTCACTCCTGCCACTTTGGCACGATGGGTTAGATCAGCCATGGCAATGGCGGGTATAGACGTCACCCTGTTTGGAGCACATTCCTCCAGAGGGGCTATGGCTACCAAGGTGGTTGTGACTGGAGGCTCTCTTACTGACCTACTAATGGCGGCCGACTGGTCTTCTGAGACCGTTTTTCATTTCTTCTATTTCAGACCGGAGGAACATGTCGCCATGTCTGTCTTACGATAATCAGATCTCTGAATGTCTTGGTTTTTTGGATGCAATAATAATATAGATGTTGTGTTAAGCTTTGAACTTGCATAAGATATGAGCCTCCTGTCTGACGTATAATTCGAGATTTTCCTAGCTTGTGACGGAAAATATTGATTATATGAAGACAGGAGGCGAGTATCTTCCCTCCCTTCCCAACCCTTTCATGATTTTCCGTATTATTTCAGGCTATTGATACCATTCGTGACCAGAATATGCAAACAACCTACTAATCGGGTGATGTTCCCCTACTTCTGGAGGACCTGTTGGTCAGAATTACTCAGTTGGTTATCCCACGTTGGGAACCGTTGCTGTTACCACGGAAATTCCGGACAGGAAACTGTGAGGCCGGCTGGCCGAAGAGTCCACATATAACGACGAAGTTCAAGTTCGGATCCGGGTGTCCATACCTCAAGATCCACATAAAGAAAGAGGAAGAACCAAAGGAGGACAGTCCATATATAGAGACTAGGAGGGGAGTGGCTAAGGCCCAAGGACTGCTGGGATATGTAGTTCATACAGTTTTTTCTTTTTATTTACTACATTAAAGTGATTTTGCACTATCTGCTATGAGCATTAATAAAGAAAGATTAATGCATAAGATACTCGCCTCCTGTCTTCATATAATCAATATTTTCCATCACAAGCTAGGAAAATCTCGAATTATCTATTATAAATACATTACTAGGTACACTAGTAGCCTCTAAGCAGATATTTGAGTTAAAGGGTCACTAAAGGAAACATTTTTTTTTCTGAAATGACTGTTTACAGGGTATAGAGACATAAAAGTTAACTGATTCCTTTTAAAAATGATTAAAAATAGATAAAAAAATCAATCATATAATGTGTCTGCAGTTTAGTTTCACTTTTAAACTGATTTCATGGTTCTGTGATGTAAAGAGACACACAGAACAAAAACAAACAAATCCAGGGCAGTGTTTTGTTTTTAAAATGAATCTGATTGGTTCTGAGGAGTTTTAGACACACAGTAATGACAGCTTGGACCACAGTGAAAAGCTGCCATGACATTTTTCATAAGGAGCCAGACAAGCAGGGAGTGTGGAGATCAGAGCAGAATTACAGCAACTTCAAAGCAAAAACAAAAAATTATGACATGAAACCAGGACTGCAGTAAGGTAAAGGAAGCTATTTAGCTAAAAAAAAAATCCTTTAGTGATCCTTTAACATATTACAAGGCAAAAGTGCATGAGTCTGTAGACAGTCTTGCCAATATTGATAGGAGAAGACATTTACCCATATGTTTTTTTTTTCTTTGTGCCAGGACTTGTCTTTGTTTCTTGTCTGACTTGCCCCAAGAACAAAAGCAGCATACACATGGCTAAAAACGTTTTCCAGGAACATGTAAAAAAACAAATTATTTGTCCTTTACAGTAAAGCCTCGTACACACAATCGGATTTTAAAACGGGAATTGTGTGTTGACAGCCTGATGGTGGAAAATCCAACCGTTTGTACGCTCCATTGGACAATTGTTGTCAGATTTTCCGCAGAAAAATGTTGGATGGTAGGCTTTAAAACTTTGCGTGGACAACAGTCTGTTGTCAGATTTTCCAATCGTGTGTACACAAGTCCGTTGCGCACCAAGAGAGGGAGAGAGACTTGACCGGGCTGGCTTCAGAGGTGTGATCATCACAACTATATCCTAAAGGGAGGAAGACTGTGGGATTGTGGGTTAAGGTAAGTATTACTCTATATAAGATCATTAGGGATGAGCTTTATGTTCGAGTCAAACATGAGTTAAACTTGAACATTGGCTGTTCATTGGCTTAACAGCAAACAATTTTGGGTGTACATGGCAAATTCGAAAAGCCGCGGAACACCCTTTAGAAGTCTATGGGAGAAATCTAAAGTGGTGATTTTAAAGGTTATTATGCAAGTTATTGTCATAAAAAGTGTTCGGGGACCGGAGATAGCGGGGGACAAGTCCTTTATTAAAAAGAAAAAAGAAAAAAAGAAAAGATTTCAACAATGTAATCCAGTCTTGAGCCATACGGAGAACGATACCACCTCCATAGGACACGCCTGGCCGAATTATGCTCTCCCGCCGTGACAGCTCTTTTATAGTTTAGGGAGTGACCACCCATCACGTGTGTCGGTGACCACCGCTCTGACTCAAGGCGTTTCCCAGTGACGTGTACGGGTGACCCCCCCCTCTGTCCCGGCCTTTCTCCTTGCGTCAGAGGGAAGCAGGGTCACTCGTGCATGTGACGGGTGGCCCCACTCTCAGCTATAAAAGAGCTGTCATGGCTGGAGAGCATCAGTCAGCCGGGCACCTCCTATGAAGGTGGTATGGTTCGTAGTGGCGGGGATTTTTTTCCCGTATTGCCTCAAGACTGGATTACATCGTTGGAATCTTTTTTTTTAGTTTTATTCTTTAATAAAGGACTTGTCCCAAGTGGTCTCCTGTGGTTTTTCAAATTTTGACTATTTTTTTTTTATTGTGAAATGGTTGGAGTACAATGTACCCCGTTACCAATTCACATGGGGGTGGGATCTGGAGTTCCCCTTTGTTAAAGGGGGCTTCCAGATTTTGATAAGCCCCCACCCACAGACCCCCACAACCATCGGACAAGAGATATGGGGATGAGGCCCTTGTCCCCATTAACATGGGGACATCCTCCTAATGTTGAGGGGATGTGGCCTGGTACGGTTCAGGAGAGGGGGTGCTCTCTCGTCCCCCCTCTTTTCCTGTAGCCTGCCAGGTTGCATGCTCGGATAAGGGTCTGGTATGGGTTTTTGTGGGGAGCCCCACGGCATTTAAAAAAAAAATTGGTGCAGGGTTCCTGAAGGGTGTGATATGGAATTTGGGGGGACCCCCACACATTTTTTTTTAGTTTGGGGCTCCCCTTAATATTCATACCAGACCCAAAGGTCTGGTAATAGACTAAGGTGGGAACCCATGCTGTTTTTTTTTTCAATTACTTTTATCTGTATTTCCCGAAACCCGACAATTCATTATAGCTGAGTGTAGTTTTAAATTACCTTTTTCTTTATAAATGTCATTTTGTGCAGGGACTTTTCTAAGCACAGGAAATGTGCTACTTTACAGGCATACTATAGACACCCCCTTGGTATGAAATTTAAAGGAATATTTCACTTTTATTGTTTCACTTTAATTATTAAAATCACTGCTCCCAAAAAACTGCAGTTTTTAAAACTTTTTTTATGACAATAACTTGCATATTAATCTTTAAAATTATCACTTTTGATTATCATGTTTGAAGCGGTGTCCGAACAATTTTTTTGCCTATTCGCATGTTCTGCAGTGAATCGTACCGGGGGGTGTTTAACCCTAAAGATAATCCACTCAAAAAATTAGCAATAGTTGGGTGGGGAGGAAGGACAGTATTAATCATTTTGTGTAAGTCCGTAGTTAGACTTTAACTTTAAAAAAACATGATGGGCAGTATGTTTTAACACCTCAATTTACTGCATGGTTATTGTAATTGACATAACAATAATGGCATTATAATGATTATTTGCCAAATTATTCTGCACGTTCAAGCCTTCCCATGTTTAATCCTAAATAACCTAGGGTTGCCTTATTTGGGGAATAATTAGTTAGTATAGTAAAAAGTTGACATGTTCAGTTCACTAACAAAGTATCACACTGGTGTAAAATCATTGTTTTTCTGCTTGAATCTCTATTTAACATTTAAAACCAAATCACTCCATCTCTCGCTTCTCCTAGGTTGTACCTTGTTTTGGTGTTATACTACACCAAATATTTCATCCAACGTCTAAATAATGTTTAGTGTTAAGCACCATGAACTAGATTTGAAATAGCTTTTCCTGATACTGAGTGTCCCAAAGTGCCTAATGTTTTTTTGGATGCTAGTAACATCCCTGGGAGATAGGAAGGGAAGAGATAGTGAGGGAAATCCACCTTTCTCACCACATAACCTGTCAGATTTTCGGTAAATGTACAGAATCAACAGCTCTGTAGGACACACACAAACATACACAGGGCGTAGATGGTGGTCATACAGATGATGTCATTGTGTCTTTAAAGATTTCATGCAGGGAAAGTCAGATATGTCTCTGGCAATGAGTTGATATTAGAAGAATTGTTATATAGTTTTTATTCTATTCATTTTAATGAATTTAAATATTTAGTCATTTTAGTTTAAATCTTGTCCAATTATTTTTATTTTCAAGAAAATAATCCCTTTATATTAATAATTAGACAGAATACTTTAAATCACTTGAAATAATGGGAAACATGCCACATAGAGCCTACAATTTTCTATGCTACTTTCATTCAATTAAACAGGGAATCCCTTTTACTTTACATTCATATTGACCTAACTAATATCAGAATTTTCATTACTTAATCTCACTGCTGCAATAGGATTTTAATCCAACTTTCAGTGGTGCAATTATGTTATGCTACTAGATAGCAACTTTGATGCAACCTTGATAAAGTTTGTACATTCTATGGGGCCAACATCTCACTGGAATCGCACCAAAGTAGCACATGAACCTTTATAAAAATCGCTCTGTGCTGAGTTGAATGATGGGAACAATGTGATTTCACTTGTCATTCGATTTTGTGCAACCCAAGTCGCATGTAAAATTGCACTAGTGTGAACCAGGTCTTATGCCGCGTACACACGATCACTTTTTGTGATGGAAAAAAACCGTCGTTTTATGTGACGAAACAAAACGACGTTTTTCAAACTTCATTTTCCAAAACGAAGTTGCATACACACCATCGTTTTTCCAAAATGCTCTTGCAAAGCGCGGTTACGTACACCACGCTCGACATGACTCTGTTCCATTGAAGCTCCATCTCATAACTTGCTTCTGAGCATGCGCGGGTTTAAAAACGTCATTTTAAACGTCGTTTTGCCCACACACCATCACTTTTTATGACACAAAATACTACATTTTGAAAAACGACACAAAAAATTCAAGCATGTTCGAATTTTTTTTTGGTAATTTTTTTTAAGACATAAAACAACGTTTTGCCCACACACCATCATTTTAAATGACGTTTTTTAAAACGTTGTTTTTTTTTATCACAAAAAGTGATCGTGTGTACTCGGCATAACACCTAACACAGTGAAATTTTTTAATTCATTTGTTAGTGCTTACTTCATTGCTTTATTGACTCCTGAATGGTAATATGTCCTAAAACACTGGTGAACTGAATTTAGGAATATACTTTAAAATGTCACTGTCTTTAGAAATACAAGGTTTTATTATTATTTAGTACTTGTCATTAAACCGTAACACACTTTTAGGAATGAGTGTAAATACATTTTTAATCAAAAAAGCGCAAGGTATTTAGGCTTACTGTAACACTTTTAAAGCATTAAAAAGACAGTTTCTAATTAGTGATTTCACATTTAAAATGGTATTAAACTCTCCTACATTTTTTATGGGACCCCAGGAGGTTTATGTCATAATGTGCTAGTATGCTTCCAAAGCTGAAGAGGTTAAATTCTCAATGAAGCATAAATAGGCAAAATTGCAGAAAAAATTTCCTTTAAGAATTTTTTTTCAATTTGCTTTGTAAGACCTGTGATAGTCTGAAGCCACCCCCAGCAGTAAATAAGTGAATGGCATGCCACAGACATGCCAACCTGCAAAAATGTGTTTCAGGGAGGTGGCAATCTGTACCCACCCCTGTGGCGAAATATGGGCGTGGCTTAAATTGCACTACATATTGGGTGTGACTTGAAGGGCTTAAAAGTCTGAGATGACTTACATAGTGCAGAATGCAGTAATGTTAAATAGGAAATGTACAGTGCGGAGTGTCCGGTGGTGGGTTTTTATGTGCAGGAGAGGAGTGTGGAGTGTACGGCGGTGGGTATAATGTGCAGTTGAGGAGCGAGGAGTGTACATCGGTGGGTAGTATGTGCATGACAGTGTCAGTAGTTCTTTATTTTAATTTTTTAACAATTATATTTTTAGGATTTTTTTTTTTTAAATGCTTTATTGGGGCCAGTGGATGCTGTCAGTAGAGCAGTGGATGGTGTCAGATTTTTTTGTATTTTTTAACAAATTATTTTTTTAAATTAATTTTTACAATTTATTTTTGAAAATATAACAGAAAATATTTTTGTATTTTCTGTTTTTCACAATGATTGGGTATGGGGAGGGAGGTGTCAGGAGAGCAGTGGGCAGTGTCAATTTTTTTTTATATATATTTTTTTATAGGGTTGTTACTGATTAAAATGTTCGTGTTCGATTAATCAATTTTCTTTTATTGATTAATTGAAAAATTTTGATTAATTAAAACCGTAATGTCCACACATCTCCCCCGTAATGTCTGCACATCTCCCCCAGTAATGTCCACACATCTCCCCCAGTAATGTCCGCACATCTCCCCCAGTAATGTCCACACATCTTCCCCAGTAATGTCCGCACATCTCCCCAGTAATGTCTGCACATCTCCCCAGTAATGTCTGCACATCTCCCCCAGTAATGTCTGCACATGTCCCCCAGTAATGTCCGCACATCTCCACAGTAATGTCCACATCTCCCCAGTAATGTCCACATCTCCCCAGTAATGTCCGCACATCTCCCCCAGTAATGTCCACATCTCCCCAGTAATGTTCGCATCTCCCCAAGTAATGTCCGCACATCTCCCCCAGTAATGTCCACACATCTTCCCCAGTAATGTCCGCACATCTCCCCCAGTAATGTCCGCACATCTCCCCAGTAATGTCTGCACATCTCCCCCAGTAATGTCCGCACATCTCCACAGTAATGTCCACATCTCCCCAGTAATGTCCACATCTCCCCAGTAATGTCCGCACATCTCCCCAGTAATGTCCACATCTCCCCCAGTAATGTCCACATCTCCCCAGTAATGTCCGCATCTCCCCCAGTAATGTCCGCATCTCCCCCAGTAATGTCCGCATCTCCCAGAATAGAAGCACAGGCAGCAGACGATGATGTCAGCGTGCCGCTAATAGGCCGCCACCGGGTGTACCAAGATGGGCATGGCTCCAGAGCTGGGCCGAAACTTACCCTGCTGGATGTGAGCAAACTGCACCCATTAGATTGAGGTACCTTTGTATCTGTGGAGCAGGAAGATGCATCAGGTTCCATTAGAGGAAGTAGGGAAAAATAATTATTGTTTTCCTGTCCTAAGCAGTTTTAGGCAGACAATTCTTTGTGTATCGAAAACATCTGTTCTGTGCGAAAGACTGTTCAGTTCTTCAGGGTATATTGTCAATAAATTGTGATCATGTCTGCCTCCAGAAAATGTAAACACTCTGGTATGTCTGTGTGACTGGCTAAAATGATGCCTACTTGCCTACTATAAAGTGACTGACAGTCAATATACTAGATACGTTTTATAATTAAAGTTAAACTAACTTTCTACGTTTTTCTTAAAGTTTAATAAGAAAAAATTACTTACGGCAGAATTTAAAATGTATTTGTGTGAACTGTGAAGTTAAGTCATGGATTGTGGAAACTAACTTGTGTCGGGTGGTTGTATATAGTGTATACCACATTTACCACTGACTAATGCAGAGTTGCAATGCAAGGAGATCAGCTAAAAGTAGTTGGATCTGTATGTGTGTTATAATTAATCGAAATTAGTCGATTAATCGATTAAAAAAAATATCGATTAATCGAACTCGAAAATTGTAATCAGTAACAGCCCTAATTTTTACATATTGATTTTTTTTCATAATTCTATTTTTTTTTTCCACAATGTTTTTTGGGGGAGGGGGTTGGGGCAGTAGAAAGTGTTTATAGGGCAGGGGGGAGTGTGTCAGTGTTTTTTTTTTTACAATTACATTTTTATACTTTTTTTTACAATTTCATTATTTTTTCCTTATCAGTCCTGTTGGAGGGGCTTTGGTGAGATATCAGGGTTCTAATAGGACCCCTGACATCTCCCCTTTGAGACAGAGAAAAGGACTGAGGACACAGATTCCCCAGTCCCGTTTTCTGCACAGAAGATGAATGGACAGGAAACACAATCTCCTGTCCATTCATAAACTGAAACAGAGCAATCACAGCTTACTTTGCTCAGATATTACAGGGCACAGGAGTGATAGCTAACTGTGTCCAATTCAGAAAAGGAAGGGTCTGGTAAATGACATATTTACCGGTCCCTTCCCCCGCTCTCCATCATCCTGACACATTACCCCCGCAGCCGGTGGGAGAGGAGGGAAGCCGGAAGCTGGGGATGAGGGGGGGGCGGAGGAGTATAACAGCGGGCCAGAGGAGAATGGAGGGGGCCTGAGACTGAGGACAGCGAGCCGGAGGAGAATGGAGGGGGACACATGGATGACACCACTGCTGCCCAGGATCAGCCCTGCAGCCCGGGAAGATTGCAGGGCACTGTCTGGGAGCCCGCTTCTAAATACAGGAGACTCACACACCTCGCGGGTGACTTGGGATGTCTGCATGCCATGACAATTTAAATGGTGTTTAACAGTGGTACACTATATGCAGTGTGGTCAAACATGGGAAAATGACAGCATGCTTTGACAGTGACAGGCCTGCAGGGGATTATTTTATTGGAATATGTTTTTTTAAACAAACAGTGGTGACTTGACAATACTCAGGCAACAAATAAAACAAGCAATTCTGACATCATTCAGCAAGTCCTCCACTATAGAGATACATACGCACACAGCCACCAGAAAAATAAGCAGAGTCCATTTGTGCTTTTGGTAATCTAGAACAGAACAACAAATGCTACCTTTTAGAAACTCAATTAGAGCTCATAAATTGGCAAATGTATAACGGTTTTGGTTACTGCTTTTAAAAGATCATTTAGCTCCAATTTGGAGTGCTGACTGTTACATTAAACTAGCTACTACCAGGCTTTCGCAGGCTTTGAGCAGGTTTTAAATAGTACTGAAGTTTGTCAAAGGCATACTAGCAGCTTGATTAAAGTAAAAGCACTACTATTAAGATATGTGTTGAACATCAGCGCAAACTGAAACGTAAAGAGGAGGTCCAGCCAAAAAAATAATAATAATGAAAAGTCAGCAGCTACAAGTACTGTAGCCATTCCTGCTCACAGCAATCCTCACTTTCAGCACCCTGCCATCCTGCTCCCAGCAATCCTCACTTCCAGCACCCTGGCATTCCTGCTCCCAGCAATCCTCACTTCCAGCACCCTGCCATTCCTGCTGACACCAATCCTCACTTCCAGCACCCTGCCATTCCTGCTCCCAGCAATCCTCACTTCCAGCACCCTGCCATTCCTGCTCCCAGCAATCCTCACTTTCAGCACCCTGCCATTCCTGCTCCCAGCAATCCTCATTTCCAGCACCCTGCCATTCCTGCTACCAGCAATCCTCACTTCCAGCACCCTGCCATTCCTGCTCCCAGCAATCCTCACTTTCAGCACCCTGCCATCCGGCTCCCAGCAATCCTCACTTCCAGCACCCTGCCATTCCTGCTCCCAGCAATCCTCACTCTCAGCACCCTGCCATTCCTGCTCCCAGCAATCCTCACTTCCAGCACCCTGCCATTCCTGCTCCCAGCAATCCTCACTTCCAGCACCCTGCCATTCCTGCTCCCAGCAACCCTCGCTTCCAGCACCCTGCCATTCCTGCTCCCAGCAATCCTCACTTCCAGCACCCTGCCATTCCTGCTCCCAGCAATCCTCACTTCCAGCACCCTGCCATTCCTGCTCCCAGCAATCCTCACTTCTAGCACCCTGCCATTCCTGCTCCCAGCAATCCTCACTTCCAGCACCCTGCCATTCCTGCTCCCAGCAATCCTCACTTCCAGCACCCTGCCATTCCTGCTCCCAGCAATCCTCACTCCCAGCACCCTGCCATCCCACCTCCCAATATCCTGCAATCACTTAGCCCAGCCTGCCACCTCTGTGACATGTGACATGTGACAGCTAATGCGTTTAGGTGCTATCAAACAGCAAATGTGCAGTTACAGCAAATGCGTTTAGGTGCTATTAAACAGCACACGCGCAGTTACAGCAAATGAATTTAGTTGCTATTAAACAGCACACGCGCAGTAAGAGCGACTGCATTTATGTGCAATTAAATAGGCCACGTGCATTAACAGTAAATGCGTTTATGTGCAAATAAATAGCAAACGTGCACTTACAGTAAATGCGCTTACGTGCTATTAAAGAGCAAACTTGCACTTACAGTAAATGTGTTTACGTGCAATTAAACAGCAAACATGCACTTACAGTAAATGCGCTTACGTGCGATTAAACAGCAAACGTGCACTTACAGTAAATGCACTTACATGCGATTAAACAGCAAACGTGCACTTACAGTAAATGCGCTTACGTGCGATTTCACAGCAAACTTACACTTACAGTAAATGCGCTAACGTTAGATTACACAGCAAACTTGCACTTACAGTAAATGCGTTTACGTGCGATTAAACAGCAAATTTGCACTTACAGTAAATGCACTTACGTGCGATTAAACAGCAAACGTGCACTTACAGTAAATGCACTTACGTGCGATTACACAGCAAACTTACACTTACAGTAAATGCGCTTACATGCGATTACACAGCAAACTTACAGTAAATGCGCTTACGTGCTACTAAAGAGCAAACTTGCACTTACAGTAAATGCGCTTACGTGCGATTACACAGCAAACGTGCACTTACAGTAAATGCGCTTATGTGCGATTACACAGCAAACTTGTACTTAAAGCAAATGCGCTTAGGTGGAAATAAGCAGGACAATTGCAGTAACACCCAGTACGTTTAGGTGTAAACTAAACACAGCACATAGCCACAGGCAATACAACACGTTAGAGCACTGCAGCTATGCACAATCTCCTGCCTGCACAATCTCCTGCCTGACAAATACTAATAGCAGATCTAGCTAAGCTATACAGTGTATACATATATGTACAACTCCTAAGGATGTATATATATTCTCTACACACTGTAATAAAGCTAAACTGACTAGCCTGCTCTATCTAGCTAGCTAAAAAGAGAATCTCTCTCTCTGACTGCTCTCTTTAACAAAGCCGGAACACACTACACGAGGCCGCCCGGAAGGCGGCCTTTTATAGTGTGGGGCGTGTGCTAAAGCCCTGAGCCATAATTGGCCAAAGCACCCAGGCTTTGGCCAATTATGGCTCTTCGTTTTTTGGGCGCTGTGATTGGACAAACATGCGGGGTCATGGTGCATGCTTGGCCAATCATCAGCACGTAATGCCGCGGTGAATTATGGGCCGATGCGCGTCACTCGAATTTGACACGAATGACCCGTTTTGTTCGATTTTCGACGAATGATCGAACAGGCAATGTTCGAGTCGAACATACGTTTGTATCGAACGCGAAGCTCATCCCTAGTTACCAGTTTAGCGTTACAGAGGAGGTCTAGTGCTAGAATTGTTCCACACACTCTAACGCACGCGACCATACCTCACATATGTGGTTTAAATGGTGTTTACATATGTGGGTGGGACTTATGTGTGCGTTCGCTTCTGAGCGCAAGCTACTGGGGGCAGGGGCGTTTTACATATTTTCTTCTTTTTTTTTTTTATTTACTTAATTGTGTGTGACAGGCAGAGCTGTATCCTGGCCTAGGCCAACAAGGCCCAGGCCTAGGGCAGCACTTTGCAGGGGGGCAGCACAAAAAGAGTCCCCGCCGGCTTGCGCTACACTGTTAGGAAAATTAGTCTAGCGCCCCCCCCCCCCAAAAAGCGCCCGCGCTGCTTCTGGTATTCGGGCGGCCGGCATTCCGCAACTGTGGGGGGGCGCTTCAGATTTTGACTGTTTTATCATCCTGGACCACAAACCTTCCTCACTGTGCTATATGTTTCTGCTGCACCATCTACTTAAAGTAGAACTTTTTTTTCATTTTGGGTAGAGTAAGGGAGGTTTATAGCCCCTGTCAGTTTATTTTTTACCATCCCTGTCCCATTGCGAAGATTTCCCTTCACTTCCTGCTCAATGGGCAACCAGGAAGTAGGAGGAAATCTAAGTAAATTAAGGGAATCCATTGCCCCCCTCCCCGGCCCTCAGAACTAGTGTCCTCACTCTAATTTGTTTAGGGAGGGTCTTAAACAACACAGGGTGTGGCCATAACAGGAAGGGGTGTGTCATATTTAAATTAGGGGGTGCACGAGTTTAGTCAGGCCTAGGGCAGCATAAAACCTAAATACACCTCTGGTGACAGGTACTCTTTATGGAGAGATGTGGGGTCAATAAGACCCCACATCTCTCCTCCAGGCTGGAAACCATGAGATCGGGAAAAATAAATCACAATCTCATGCTTACTAGCCGCAATCGCGGCTTTGTTTACTTACGGGAACCCGGGCATGACGTCATAATGACGTGCCCGGGCCTCCGACAGTCATCTCTATGCTCGTCATCTGGCGCCGGACTATTGTTTCTCTGGGCCCCCGATAGAGAGCCCGGAGAAGCAATGGATGGCAGCGGGAGGGGGGATGTCCCCTCCCTTCACCTATAAGAACGATCATGCGCTGAAACTACCACTATGATCATTCTTATCATGCACAGAATTGCCGGCATGAAATCTGAATGATGCCTCTAGCTGCAGGCATCATTCAGATATCCCCCACAAAGTCAAGGACGTCATATGACGTCCACCCAGGATGGAAGTTCCCATCTGTGGACGTCATATGACTATGGCTGGGTAATGAAGTGGTTAAAGACTTGAAGAAGGCAGCTCAAAGCTCTCTAAGACCACATGTACACCACAGCTTGTAAACTGAAGTTAAGGAGCAGTTGGACATTTTTGTCAGCAGCCCCTGAAATCTCCTTTATGTTATCTTATGTGTACATGCACACTCATTTGTTTATATATATATATATACCTGTATATATATATATATATATATATATATATATATATATATATATATATATATATATATATATATATATATATATATATATATATATATATATATATAAAAATCACCACATGTTGTTGCCTGCATCAATGGATGACTCAGGTCCTCTCACACATTTTTTCTACATCTTCAGAGCCTCAACAACATCAGGAGCATTTCCTCACACATGATCATGATGAGATCTATAGTGAAAACACAAAAAATAAGACTGCTATTTACAAGCACACTGCTCTCTCTGCTGCTGCTCTCTCTTCTCTCACAGAATGGCTGAAATAGTTAATCATTTACTTGTTTTTCATGCATTGTGGGCATTTGAGAGGGTATCCGGAGGTTATCTTTAAAACCCCTTTTAACCTTAAGTTCTACTAAACTCGTATAAACGTGGTATGTAAAATCTGTAGAATGGAAATTTTACACTGTCGGTTTCCAGCTGTCAGTTTCCAGCATTTAGAAATGGTTTTCAACTGCCCTCTGTACATAAGCCCCAAAGCTTTGAAAATCATTTGTAAAAATTCTTGTATGCACTTTTTTTTGTTATGTATGCTGACGCCCATGCGTGGTATGCCTTAGGATGCTTCTGTGGTTCTAACTCTGAGGCCGCGTACACGCGATCGGTCCAAACCGATGAAAACGGACTGAAGTTCAGTTTCATCGGTCCATATCGACCGTGTGTATGGCCCATCAGTCTTTTTTACTTCAGTCCAAAGATTTAAAACTTGCTTTAAGATGGACGCCTGACCATCGGTCGAAAACCGATGGTTAGTACGCAAAAGCATCGGTTAAAAAACCCGCGCATGCTCAGAATCAAGTGAACTTAGTTTTTTTCAGCACGTCGTTGTGTTTTACGTCACCGCGTTCTGACACGATCGGTTTTTGAACTGATGGTGTGTACGTACATCAGACCATCAGACCATCAGTCTGTGAACCGATGAAAATTAACTTCAGTCCGTTTTCTTCGGTTTGGACTGATCGTGTGTACACGGCCTAATTCTATTTACACCTGCATTCCCAATTACTTAGGGCATTGGGTTTATAATCTTTCAGTCCTAAACTCTTTTCTACTTAAAGCACACTGAAGATTGCTGCTTTTATATGGGAAGACATAGCAAACCACCTTTTTGGTGAGCCTCACCAATTACTGGAAATGCGCACACTTTGACCGTGCGAGTCAGCGATAAGTTTAGACATATCCTTTGGTTGGCAGGATTTTTTTCTTTTCAGCTGACATGGGATGAAAAAAATTCCTTAAGAAGGACGATGATGGATGTGGATGGAATTCCCTAAAGGTGTTAAGTGGGATGCTATACCAGCTCTGGTAAAATGGGAAAGTGCATTTTGACCTAAAATACATCAGTGACAGGGATCGCACAATCTATGGGGTTTTATGAACACAATTATTTCTGAAGATATCACAGCAATTTAATAATTCATTATTTGAAAATTTGTAGAAATAAAGGCACTGACATGAACATTTTTGATTGACTATTTTTTGAAGGATTCACGTTAATAGTGATGTGAATTACTGCGCGGCACTGTTAAATTATTATTATCTTTGTAGACATTTGGCATCAATCATCATGACTGGCATTTGATCTGCATCACAAGATGATATAATAGATCAGTGGTCTCCAAACTGTGGCCCGAGGGCCGAATGCAACCCTTTGCTTGCCTTTATCTGGCCCTTGGAGCACTATCCCTCCTACTGATACGAGACACTATTCTGCCATCTGACACCAACAATGGAGCACTATTCCTCCCACTGACACCACTAATGGGGTACTATTCGTCCCTATGATACCAGCAATGGGGCAATATTCCTCCCCCTAATACCATATGTTAAGTCCCACTGATGCCAGGAAAATTTCCACCTCCCAAAGTCTGGCCCACCAAGAGTCTGAAGGACAATAAACCGACCCTTTGTTTTGAATGTTTGGAGACCCCTGTAATAGATGAGGGATGGATTGCAAGATGTTTCTTTAAAAACTATGTACAGTAAGTGTCTTTATTTAAAGTAAAGTAGCAAGTAAAAACTATGTACAGTAAGTGTCTTTATTTAAAATAAAGTACTTTATTTAAAGTTAAGGCCATGTGGTCTGGTATGGCTCAATTTTTCTGCAGTAGGTTCTATACATTGTGCGGATGTGCCACTTCACAGGCATGGTATTTAAAGCAATTTTACATTTTTAACCACTTGCCCTCAGGGCACTTTCACCCCCTTCCTGCCCAGGCCAGGAAGGGGGTGAAAGTGCTTTAATACATGTTCCACAAATCAATGTCCCAAACCCCATGTAATTTGTTTTACAAATCCCGTGCCTATTAGCTTAGAACATGGCCATTGCCGTTTTTAACATTCTGTTTCAATTGACTGTGGCTTCATATTTAGTCATGTTCTAAGAACCCATCATAAACTGAACTTGGGAATGTTTAACTTCATCCACACTGAAAAGGAGACCAATGGTGTACATGAGTGGACTTCTGACCATGTTTTTATTGTCAGATTACCAATGTCAGGTTCCCATTTTAAGGTCTAAGATAGATTAAGTTTAGACATTTGGCATACTGTCGATGTTGGTATACTGAGAATACAAGGGCCTTTCTGATCCCATGCTTGTGCCATGGTATTTACAAGTGGAGTTGGAAAGCTGCTAAATTTCTAAGGCAACATTCTTGTCAGGGCTGGGCTTAGTCCTTCCTTCTGAAAGCAGGCCACTCAGCTGTCAGTTAATTGCCAGCTCTAATTTTTCCACAATGACTCACCTGGTGATGATATCCTACTCGTCAGTCCTGTTGGCTACTTAAGCTGCTCAGTTCAGATCCTCTCTGCCTTTCCCTTGGTCAACATATCAAGAGACTCACCCCTGTGTTCCTGTTAAGACTTGCTTGGCTTAAGTCACTTCTGTTTCCTGATCCTGCCTGCTGTTCCACTACGCTGATTCTCCGGTTTCCTGATTTCCTGACCTGTTCTGTATGTATACGTGATTCTTTGCAGCCAGCCCGCACTGTAGCAGTAATGCTACAGAGCGCAGTCAGCAAGCGGATAATCAATCTTCCCTTAGCTCAGGCATACAGGCAGCATGGTGCGCTTAGCTGAGAAAGGCCTCCTCCCCTTCTCCATATGGAAGAAAAAAATGTATGACATAATTTTGTCCTAGGCCAGAAACTACAAAGCAACTAAAGAAATGTAAAAAAAAAAGTTTAAAACAAGTAAATATAATATACTTTCCTATCTACTGTATCTACTAATGGTAGCAGCATAAGGATTAAAAATAGTTGATTCATAGAGTTTGGTTCCACTGTAAAAATAAACTATAATGACTTCAGTTTCACTTTTTACGTTTTCCTTAAGGTATTATTTTTAAACTAAAGCTTTTATTGTTTTTTCAAATACATAATCTTTGTTTTACAAAGGTTTAATACAAGCTTCACCCTTAACATGTGATTCACAGAGTACTAAATGTTTTAAAATGACGATGAATCTATTTCTTTCAGACACTCTGCCTTTGACTGAAACCCAAGAGAAATGCGAAAGTCACTACTTTCACTTATTTAATTTAAGTTTGAGCTATTTAGCTTTGTGAACAGGCTTTTATATAGAAAAAAAAGTGTAAAAAAGAGCTTAAAAGAGCTTACCTACACACACCTGCTGTGTGTAGCTAAAACATAGAATAATTCTATGCATTATTTCATATTTACCTGGAAAAAAATAATTGTGTGCATATATATATATATATATACAGAGCTTTTTTTCTCAGAAAATAGGTGCAGGAACTCAACCACGACCCGTTCGTATTTCACAAACAGTAGAAGGGTCTTAAAGGGGCATTAAATACTATGATTGCATTACCTACAGAATGCAGAGTTCAGGGGGGTTACACACAGAGTGAAGAGCTGTAACTTGTAAACACATAAACCAGAATGCTGTGTTTACAAGTGATTGTGGTGAGCGGGCACCAAAGGGTCTGAGCCAGAGGTGGTGGAACTGAGTTCCCGCAAGTTCTCCCTGAAAAAAAGCCCTGTATATATATATATATATATACCGGTATATATATATATTTGTATTTCAAAACATTATAGATTAGCAATGGCCTGTCTTTCTACAAAGAGAATGACAAGGCAGTGGTATAGTGGTTCTTGCTAGTTATACATTTGTCTAGGAACATTGAGTGAGATCTAAGGAGGCATTTACATGTTATCATTACAGGGAAGATGGCTGTGGGAACAAGAATGCAAATCATCAATCTCCTTCTGCATGCAATGTCTCTGTTTAATAGCTGATAGTGTCTCCAAAGGTTTTTTCATGCTCCTTGCTTTGTTTAAAATGACATAAAATGGGCCTGGCCTTATCAGTGCCTCTAAATGCATTTTCTGTGCTTTACCCCACTAGGGAATTTATTCCATTCTAATGAATATGTGCAGGATTGATTTTGAGCTTGGTGTAATTTAATCCATCAATTTAACATTAAATGAATATGCAAAAGGTTCTATTGTGGACATGAAAGAAAAACAGAGGGTGAACATTCTTATTAATTTAAATGTCTCTGAAAATTGGAAGGAACCACCTGCTATTAGTATCTGACAGTGGCCTTAGTGGCAAGATGTGCAACCACTGCCTTCACTTATACAATTCACAAACAGCCCTGGAAACTCAAACATGACAGTCTTAGAGCTTGTTTTATTATTCATCAAGGCTTAATTTAGTCATTATTCAAATTAAAAAATTCACACCTTCAACAAAAATATTATTGCATAAAAATAAAAAAAATCATGTTTGCGTAATTACACAAAAGCATGTGTATGTGTGTGTATGGAGATGGAGTGTTGATTATAGGCAATTGTGTTCTGCCCCACACTGCCATTTGAGAAGGTTTCATAAAATCCCTAACCACACCAGTCTTCTGTATCTCCACTCTCTCTTTCATTCGCATTTTCATTTTCATTTTCATTCTTATTATCGAATTTCTTCAACAGGTGTTGCTGCAAAAATAAAGGAAAAATTCTACTGCATAAATGATCCTGCTGGTCAGCATTTAAAACAGTAAAAGCATGGATTGCATGTTAGTATTGGTGCCAAGGAACATACGGGACAAGAATATTTCCACTACCATCTACCATCCTCCGCAAAGATGACCTTCAGTAGAAATAAGTCAGGTGTTGACTGGTGTCAAGAGACAAGGTGATTCAGAAAAGTTCAATAAAAATAAAATATACAGCTGGTTAGTAGCAAACATAGAGAGCAAATGTACTTTCAGTAGATAGCCACACTCTTTCAATTTTAATTAGATAAAATAAATAAATAAATAAATAAATATATATATATATATATATATATATATATATATATATATATATATATATATATATATATACACACACATATATATATATATATATATATATATATATATATATATATATATACAGTATTTGAAAAGGACTGTATACATGTTAACCAAGATGTCTGTAAAGATCTTTATTTATCCCGATCATGGAATAGCTAGTAGTAGTTAATTGTATTAAAGGGGTTGCAAAAGTTTGTTTTTATTTTCTAAAAATGTTCCTTTAACCGGTTAAGACCCGAACCAATATTTTTGCGATTCGGCACTGCGTCACCTTAACTGACAATTGCACGGTTGTGAGAGGTGGCTCCCAAACAAAATTGGCGTCCTTTTTTTCCCACAAATAGAGCTTTCTTTTAGTGGTACTTGATCACCTCTGCGGTTTTTATTTTTTGCGCTATAAACAAAAATAGAGCGACAATTTTGAAAAAAATGCAATATTTTTTTACTTTTTGCAATAATAAATATCCCCAAAAAAGATATAAAAAAAACATTTTTTTCCTTAGTTTAGGTTGATATGTATTCTTCTACCTTTTTCTGGTAAAAAAAATCTCAATAAGCGTGATTGGTTTGTGCAAAATTTATAGCGTTTACAAAATAGGGGATAGTTTTTGGCATTTTTATTAATATTTTTTTTTACTACTAATGGCGGCGATCAGCAATTTTTTTTCGTGACTGTGACATTATGGTGGACACATCTGACACTTTTAACACATTTTTGGGACCATTGTCATTTTCACAGCAAAAAGTGCTATAAAAATGCACTGATTTATGTGAAAATGACACTGGCAGTGAAGGGGTTAACCACTATGGGGCGCTGTAGGGGTTAAGCGTGACCTAATGTGTGTTTCTTACTGTAGGGGGGCGGGGCTGGATGTGTGACATCAGTGATCGTCTGTTCCCTATATCAGGGAACAGACGATCACTGACACAGAGAAGAATGGGGATGGTTTGTTTACACTCTCCTCTCCCCGTTCTTCAGCTCCTGTGACTTGATTGCGGCACACCGGCGGCGATCGGGTCCGTGGGTTTCGCGGCCGCGGTCACGAAGCTTCGACTCCTAAAGAGGACGTATATATATGTCCATGTGCCCAGCCGTACCATTCTGTTGACGTATATAGTCGTGCAGCGGTTCCTTAAGTGGTTAAGCTAGTGCATTGTTGGTTCATTTACCTTTTCCTCCGATTTCCCTTCTAATTTTTTTTTTTTTTTTTTCGTTCTCTGAATTTCTAACTTCCTGTTCCTCCTCAGTAAGCTGTTTTGGCTGACTAACCCCCAGCCAGAACGGCTCGGATGATGGGGGCAATCTTACTGAGGTGAAACAGGAAGTGAGAAATTCGGACAAAGAAAACATTTTTTTAGAAGGGAAATCGAAAGAAAAAGTAAGTGAACCAACAATGCACTAGCTTATAGGAACCTATTTAGAAAAGAAAAAACAAACCTTTACAACCCCTTTAAACTAGATGTACTCCGCAATGCTTAAGACATTCCACCACTCATCTTCCAGCTCAAATGAGTGTTGGGACCAGGCACCAGCCTTTATAGCCATGTGTGTAACTTAGTCACTTTACAGAAAACCTTTTACTACCCCCTAAGCACAGGTTTGTTTCAAAATAATATAATGCAAAATACACAAAGGTTTACATAAATGATTTTCACTTGGACTTATTGCATAGTACCTCTTATGAAGATTGTTAATGTGAAATATTCAGCTTGTGATATAGCATATTACAAGTCATGCCCTCCAACCCTTGGGAAATATTTCAGTATGATTAGTATCTAAAACCTTTGGTGAAAAGTAAGTGGAGCAAAGTGAAGAAGGAATGAAAGTTCTTGATATAGAACACAGCTGACCGGGTTTGAGTTTCACTTTGTTGATAACTGTACTTTCAACAGGCTGCTAAATAACAGACAGCTGAAATAGTTCTTTCACAATATTTTTTTTTATTATGGCTGTTTTTCCTGTAGTAACTCTGACTTTCATTTTGATTGCTGCAGTGTCCAGGAAGTGATTATCAGAGTGCTTTGAGTGATTGCATTCAACTCCGGGTTTTATTAGAAAATGTGTCTTTGGATAACGACAAAGAGGTAAAGAATGTACAATGGGTAACTAAAAAATGACAGAAGGAATTTGTTACCTGCCAAATAAGTGAACTCATCACACTTTATATGAATCCAGAGGATATATGTCAGCATTATCTAATAACTTTACATTTTAGAGTTTTATTTACTATAAATAAAAAATGCTGCTTCAAGTAAGGTGACCATATTTTTTAAATGAAATCCAGGGACATAATTTTTTTTTACTAGTAATATCAGGATTAAAGTGACTCTCTGCCCATCGCCGCTGGTGCCGCCCGCCTCACAGCCCGTCAAGTCTTACTCTTCGGGCCCTGGCTACTACTGGGTGGGGTGCGGAGGAAGATCACTTTGCCAGGGTAGGCAAGGAGATAAGCAGGCAGGCGGCTAGCCGGGACTTGAGCCAAGGCAGAAGAACATGCGAGCGGAGGTGGATGTGCATGCACCCGAAACTGAAGAAATATTCCCTCCGCTCCGATCAGCACATGATCATCAGAAAGGGGCACAGATAATGGAACAAACCGGGGGGGAGTGTAATTCAGATTTTTCTTTTTTAATTCTGCACTGACTGTTTTTGAAATTGCCCCAGCCCCTGTTCGAATCCAATTCGGGGACAAAACCAGGGACAGAGTTGGTCCGGGGACAGTATCCTCAATCCGGGGACTGTCCCCTGAAACCGTGGATGTCTGGTCACCCTAGCTTCAAGGTCCTTCATATAACTTACAGCCTAGACAATGATGGTCTCTTCTTATAAGGTACATTGTAGGTGCTTAGCATCATTAAGGACTGCAGAGAGGGTATTGGTCTCAAACAAACCTACAAATAAGACAATGTGGTCAACAAAAGCTGCCTTAACAGAATGTTGCTGCTCTCATGTACATATAATGATACATTTTGTGTTATAAATACATACATTCGATTTGTTACCTTTAGGCCCCATTCACACCTGAGCGTAGAGTTTTTGAGCGTTATTCCAGTGTTCTGTCACACGTTTTATCGTATTTGCACGTTTGCATACAGCGTTGTCCAAAAGTTTTTTAACTTCTTTGTTTTTTATTTTAGCCAATAGGAAAAATTATCATTTCTTTCATCATTTGTTGCTATGTTTGTAGATTTTTTTTAATCGTCTTCCTGGGTGATAACTCTATTTCACAGAACAGATTAAATCGACAAAACGCCCGTAGAAACGCTCGTTGTCGCGCTAGACGCTTGAATCGAGCATTTCCATTAGTTTCTATGGGAATACAATTGTTCAAAAATGCCCAAATCAACCCAATTCGAGCGAGAAAAAAAAGGGCCAGAACTTGTTTGAAATTTAGGCGTTCTGCTTCAGGCGTTTTGGAGTGGAGATGGTAACCATCTCCATTGAGAATAATGGATTTTTTTCCCCTGTAGTTTTTTATAGCTACAAAACGCTCAGGTGTGAATAGACCCTTAGTGTATCCAGAAGTCAAGTTTCTCATTAACATAATGATAATGAGGTGCCAGGAAACATTTTAAGCATATTTTATAATGGTAAAAACATATTTATAATCATGCTATCATTATAATTAGTGGGAATGCTTTAATAAGCATTCCCAGTATTGTTATTCGTTTTTTATTCTTAATTTTATTATTTTTAATTTTATTATTAGTGGGAATGCTTTAATAAGCATTCCCAGTATTGTTATTCGTTTTTTATTAGTGGGAATGCTTTAATAAGCATTCCCAGTATTGTTATTCGTTTTTTAGTGGGAATGCTTTAATAAGCATTCCCAGTATTGTTATTCGTTTTTTATTATTCTTAATTTTAATTTTATTATTCCGTACGTTTTTTGGCTCTGCGTAACTTCGCCATACTTTCAGCGATTGAGACCATTCAACTTTTAAAATGTTCATCTCATTCAGCTAACGATGGGACTTCTTCAAGTTTTTTTGTGCTATTTATATTTTTTAAAATATTAAGCTTTTAGTCGCTTTTTTTTAACATTGAAGTCAATGAGAACATGCTTATTCCTGCTTAAAAACGTACGTGATTCAAAATGTAACTCCTCCTTCATACTTTCACTGACAGACACCAAACAAACTTTACCACGGTCACAAAATATTCAGCTATCCGGCTATGACTTTTCAGATTGAAATCTTTTATAGTTTTTGTGAAAAAGCAATTTACGTTTAGTGATTTTTTCAGAAAATTTTATCGATTACACTGCTTGTCTATGGACCTGGCTTAGAGTGTGTCATGTGACCTTTAGAGTGTGAGTTTTGAAAAGACTCGGATTATCTATAAAAAAGGGGGAACAAATTGCTCTCACGCCCACAAGATCTACTTGTCATACACAATTTATATATCAAATGGAAGGTATTTTTGTCTGCTTTCAGGCAATGTGATCAGTTTTGTGATGCGCATTTTACTTTTCGTTGCTGGAGCTTCTAAAGGACAAGAGTTCCAAATTTTTCCCCATAGACCCTCTTTATAACCGACTTTTAAAATTTGTTAGTAAGACACACAAAGATACTCTTTTCTAAATCGCTGACATGGCCACATTTTTAAGTTTATCAACATAAATTTCATATCGATGCGTTCACAAGGGTCTTGTCTTTTATACGGTGAAGTCGCTGTATCGATCGCATGTACGGTTGTGGATTTATTAAGGTTTGTTTGAAGGGTTATTTCACTTATTTTGTGTGTAGATAAAAAGCGTTTGTAATGGTAATTCTTTCCCTAAATAGCTTCCTTTACCTCAGTGCAATTATCTCCCTCACACACCTGGGGGAGGGGAGAAAACCTCTTGAGGGGGAAGGGCGACCAGGAAGTCAGGACGCTCTGTACTTTGCAGATAGAGAAAGGAGCTGTGTGTTAGTGGGCGTCCTGCTCACCCCCTCCCCCCTCAAGAGGCTTTCTCCACACCACCTCTCCTGTCACTGGGCAGTCATATAAGGTCAGGTCTGGACTCGCCTTTGGATTCTCCTCAGCCTTCCTTCTGGATCTATTAAACTTCTCTCAGTCCATATTCTATTCTACCTCAGTAACTACTTTAAAGGACTAAAAAAAAGTAAAAAAAAAAAAAAAATATGAAACACATAATCAGTGGGAAGAATGTCCCTTACATTGGTGGTCAGTGAGAAGAATTTCCCTTACATTGGTGGTCAGTGGGAAGAATGTTCCTTACATTGGTGGTCAGTGGGAAGAATCTCCCTTACATTGGTGGTCAGTGAGAAGAATCTCCCTTACATTGGTGGTCAGTGGGACGAATACTCCTAACATTGGTGGTCAGTGGGACGGATGTTCCTTACATTGGTGGTCAGTGGGAAGAATGTCCCTTACATTGGTGGTCAGTGGGAAGAATGTCCCTTACATTGGTGGTCAGTGGGAAGAATGTCCCTTACATTGGTGGTCAGTGGGAAGAATGTCCCTTACATTGGTGGTCAGTGGGAAGAATGTCCCTTACATTGGTGGTCAGTGGGAAGAATGTCCCTTACATTGGTGGTCAGTGGGAAGAATGTCCCTTACATTGGTGGTCAGTGGGAAGAATGTCCCTTACATTGGTGGTCAGTGGGAAGAATGTCCCTTACATTGGTGGTCAGTGGGAAGAATGTCCCTTACATTGGAGATCAGTGGGAAGAATGTATCTTACATTGGTGATCTGTGGGAAGAATATCCCTTACATTGGTGATCAGTGAGAAGAATGTCCCTTACATATGTGGTCAGTGAGAAGAATGTCCCTTGCATTGGTGATCAGTGAGAAGAATGTCCCTTACATTGGTGGTCAGTGGGAAGAATGTCCCTTACATTGGTGGTCAGTGGGAAGAATGTCCCTTACATTGGTGGTCAGTGGGAAGAATGTCCCTTACATTGGTGGTCAGTGGGAAGAATGTCCCTTTACATTGGTGGTCAGTGGGAAGAATGTCCCTTACATTGGTGGTCAGTGAGAAGAATGTCCCTTACATTAGTGATTAGTGGGAAGAATGTCCCTTACATTGGTGGTCAGTGGGAAGGATCTCCCTTACATTGGTGGTCAGTGAGAAGAATCTCCCTTACATTGGTGGTCAGTGGGACGAATGCTCCTAACATTGGTGGTCAGTGGGACGGATGTTCCTTACATTGGTGGTCAGTGGGAAGAATGTCCCTTACATTGGTGGTCAGTGGGAAGAATGCCCCTTACATTGGTGGTCAATGGGAAGAATGTCCCTTACATTGGTGGTCAGTGGGAAGAATGTCCCTTACATTGGAGATCAGTGGGAAGAATGTATCTTACATTGGTGATCTGTGGGAAGAATGTCCCTTACATTGGTGATCAGTGAGAAGAATGTCCCTTACATATGTGGTCAGTGAGAAGAATGTCCCTTGCATTGGTGATCAGTGAGAAGAATGTCCCTTACATTGGTGGTCAGTGGGAAGAATGTCCCTTACATTGGTAATCAGTGGGAAGAATGTCCCTTACATATGTGGTCAGTGAGAAGAATGTCCCTTACATTGGTGGTCAGTGGGAAGAATGTCCCTTTACATTGGTGGTCAGTGGGAAGAATGTCCCTTACATTGGTGGTCAGTGAGAAAAATTTCCCTTACATTGGTGGTCAGTGGGAATAATGTGCCTTACATTGGTGGTCAGTGGGAATAATGTGCCTTACATTGGTGGTCAGTGGGAAGAATGTTCCTTATATTGGAATTCAGTGGGAAGAAAGTCCCTTACATTGGTGGTCAGTGGGAAGAATGTTCCTTATATTGGAATTCAGTGGGAAGAATGTCCCTTACATTGGTATTCAGTGGGAAGAATGTCCCTTACATTGGGGGTCAGTGGGAAGAATGTCCCTTACATTGGGGGTCAGTGGGAAGAATGTCCCTTACATTGGTGGTCAGTGGGAAGAATGTCCCTTACATTGGTGGTCAGTGGGAAGAATGTCCCTTACATTGGTGGTCAGTGGGAAGAATGTCCCTTACATTGGGGGTCAGTGGGAAGAATGTCCCTTACATTGGTGTTCAGTGGGAAGAATGCTCCTTACATTGGTCTTAACTTCGATAGGGTCTCCTATCTATACAGTGTGGGGCTGGTCTCCACCACCCACAAAATAAACAACAACGCAAACCTTTTTCTTGCAATGTCTTTAGAGAGCTCCTCACACTCAGGTTCCCTCCTCAGTGTCCCAAAACCAGAGAGCTCCCGTCTGATCTATTCCTGGTTGTTTTTAAGGTCCACCTGACATTGAACTCCAGTGGACCCAAATATCCGGACCGGAACACAAGAGGCCGTAAAACCCGGCCCGGATTCCGGTTCAGCTTCTCAAAATAGAACGTATGCGTGGTGAAATATATCTATGGTCAAGTATCTCACCTCGCATACCGTCACAACATTTAAAAGCAAAATCAAAGGATGAGGTAAGTAAAGGAGGACTGCACAAAGGTAAAGGAAGTTATTTAGGGAAAATGATTTTACCTTTACAACACCTTTAATGATTAAAGAGAGGCTTTATAAGTACTGAAGGAACACTGCTTGTATGTCCTAAAGATAGTATAGTGGTTATGGTGAATGGGATTTGTGCGGGCTTAGCAATTCAGCTATTCAGCATTCCCACGTATTTTCCTCAGGAAATGCATTTTCTAGTTTTAATTTTAATTTTATCCTTTATTCCGTACTTTTTTTGGCTCTGCGTAACTTCGCCATACTTTCAGCGATTGAGACCATTCAACTTTTAAAATGTTCATCTCATTTAGCTAACGATGGGACTTCTTCAAGTTTTTTTGTGCTATTTATACTTTTTAAAATATTAAGCTTTTAGTCGCTTTTTTTTAACATTGAAGTCAATGAGAACATGCTTTTCCCTGCTTCAAAACTCATGCCGTTCAAAATGTATCTCCTCCTTCATACTTTCACTGACAGACACCAAACAAACTTTACCACGGTCACAAAATATTCAGCTATCCGGCTATGACTTTTCAGATCGAAATCTTTTACAGTTTTTGTGAAAAAGCAATTTACGTTTAGTGATTTTTTCAGAAAATTTTATCGATTAAACAGTCTTCCTATGGACATGGCTCAGAGTGAGTCATGTGACCTTTACAGTGTGAGTTTTGAAAAAACTCGGATTATCTAAAAAAAGGGGGAACAAATTGCTCTCACGCCCACAAGATCTACTTGTCATACACAATTTATATATCAAATGGAAGGTATTTTTGTCTGCTTTCAGGCGATGTGATCAGTTTTGTGATGCGCATTTTACTTTTCGTTGCTGGAGCTTCTAAAGGACAAGAGTTCCAAATTTTTCCCCATAGACCTTCATTATAACGCGCTTTTAAAATTTGTTAGTAAGACACACAAAGATACTCTTTTCTAAATCGCTGACATGGCCACATTTTTAAGTTTATGAACATAAATTTCATATCGATGCGTTCACAAGGGTCTTGTCTTTTATACGGTGAAGTCGCTGTATCGATCGCATGTACGGTTGTGGATTTATTAAGGTTTGTTTGAAGGGTTATTTCACTTATTTTGTGTGTAGATAAAAAGCGTTTGTAATGGTAATTCTTTCCCTAAATAGCTTCCTTTACCTCAGTGCAATTATCCCCTCACACACCTGGGGGGAGGGGAGAAAACCTCTTGAGGGGGGAGGGGCGACCAGGAAGTCAGGACGCTCTGTACTTTGCAGATAGAGAAAGGAGCTGTGTGTTAGTGGGCGTCCTGCTCACCCCTCCCCCTCAAGAGGCTTTCTCCACACCAGAGAAAAAGCCTTGCACTACTGTGTGGAGTTACAGACAGAAGAACAGGAAGTGAGGATTTCTCAGAAGAAATAAGGACATTTAAAAGCAAAATCAAAGGATGAGGTAAGTAAAGGAGGACTGCACTAAGGTAAAGGAAGCTATTTAGGGAAAACGATTTTACCTTTACAACACCTTTAATGATTAAAGAGAGGCTTTATAAGTACTGAAGGAACACTGCTTGTATGTCCTAAAGATAGTATAGTGGTTATGGTGAATGGGATTTGTGCGGGCTTAGCAATTCAGCTATTCAGCATTCCCACGTATTTTCCTCAGGAAATGCATTTTCTAGTTCTTATTAATTAGTGGGAATGCTTTAATAAGCATTCCCAGTATTGTTATTCGTTTTTTATTATTCTTATTAATTTTATCCTTTATTCCGTACGTTTTTTGGCTCTGCGTAACTTCGCCATACTTTCAGCGATTGAGACCATTCAAATTTTAAAATGTTCATCTCATTCAGCTAACGATGGGACTTCTTCAAGTTTTTTTGTGCTATTTATACTTTTTAAAATATTAAGCTTTTAGTCGCTTTTTTTTAACATTGAAGTCAATGAGAACATGCTTATTCCTGCTTCAAAACGTACCCGATTAAAAATGTATCTCCTCCTTCATACTTTCACTGACCGACACCAAACAAACTTTACCACGGTCACAAAATATTCAGCTATCCGGCTATGACTTTTCAGATTGAAATCTTTTATAGTTTTTGTGAAAAAGCAATTTACGTTTAGTGATTTTTTCAGAAAATGTTATCGATTAAACAGTCTTCCTATGGAGCTGGCTTAGAGTGTGTCATGTGACCTTTACAGTGTGAGTTTTGAAAAGAATCGGATTATCTATAAAAAAGGGGGAACAAATTGCTCTCACGCCCACAAGATCTACTTGTCATACACAATTTATATATCAAATGGAAGGTATTTTTGTCTGCTTTCAGGCAATGTGATCAGTTTTGTGATGCGCATTTTACTTTTCGTTGCTGGAGCTTCTAAAGGACAAGAGTTCCAACATTTCTCCCATAGGCCTTCATTATAAACGTCATTTAATTTTTGCCAATAAAATGCACAACGACACTCTTTTCTAAATCGCTGACATGGCCACATTTTTAAGTTTATCAACATAAATTTCATATCGATGCGTTCACAAGGGTCTTGGCTTTTATACGGTGAAGTCGCTGTATCGATCGCATGTACGGTTGTGGATTTATTAAGGTTTGTTTGAAGGGTTATTTCACTTATTTTGTGTGTAGATAAAAAGCATTTGTAATGGTAATTCTTTCCCTAAATAGCTTCCTTTACCTCAGTGCAATTATCCCCCTCACACACCTGGGGGAGGGGAGAAAACCTCTTGAGGGGGGAGGGGTGACCAGGAAGTCAGGACGCTCTGTACTTTGCAGATAGAGAAAGGAGCTGTGTGTTAGTGGGCGTCCTGCTCACCCCCTCCCCCCTCAAGAGGCTTTCTCCACACCAGAGAAAAAGCCTTGCACTACTGTGTGGAGTTACAGACAGAAGAACAGGAAGTGAGGATTTCTCAGAAGAAATAAGGACATTTAAAAGCAAAATCAAAGGATGAGGTAAGTAAAGGAGGACTGCACAAAGGTAAAGGAAGTTATTTAGGGAAAATGATTTTACCTTTACAACACCTTTAATGATTAAAGAGAGGCTTTATAAGTACTGAAGGAACACTGCTTGTATGTCCTAAAGATAGTATAGCGGTTATGGTGAATGGGATTTGTGCGGGCTTAGCAATTCAGCTATTCAGCATTCCCACGTATTTTCCTCTGGAAATGCATTTTCTAGTTATTATTCTTAATTTTAATTTTATTCCGTACGTTTTTTGGCTCTGCGTAACTTCGCCATACTTTCAGCGATTGAGACCATTCAACTTTTAAAATGTTCATCTCATTCAGCTAACGATGGGACTTCTTCAAGTTTGTTTGTGCTATTTATATTTTTTAAAATATTAAGCTTTTAGTCGCTTTTTTTTAACATTGAAGTCAATGAGAACATGCTTATTCCTGCTTAAAAACGTACGTGATTCAAAATGTAACTCCTCCTTCATACTTTCACTGACAGACACCAAACAAACTTTACCACGGTCACAAAATATTCAGCTATCCGGCTATGACTTTTCAGATTGAAATCTTTTATAGTTTTTGTGAAAAAGCAATTTACGTTTAGTGATTTTTTCAGAAAATTTTATCGATTACACTGCTTGTCTATGGAGAGCTGCTAGAGTGTGTCATGTGACCTTTACAGTGTGAGTTTTGAAAAGAATCGGATTATCTATAAAAAAGGGGGAACAAATTGCTCTCACGCCCACAAGATCTACTTGTCATACACAATTTATATATCAAATGGAAGGTATTTTTGTCTGCTTTCAGGCAATGTGATCAGTTTTGTGATGCGCTTTTTACTTTTCGTTGCTGGAGCTTCTAAAGGACAAGAGTTCCAATATTTCTCCCATAGGCCTTCATTATAACGCGCTTTTAAAATTTGTTAGTAAGACACACAATTACACTCTTTTCTAAATCGCTGACATGGCCACATTTTTAAGTTTATCAACATAAATTTTATATCGATGCGTTCACAAGAGTCTTGTCTTTTATACGGTGAAGTCGCTGTATCGATCGCATGTACGGTTGTGGATTTATTAAGGTTTGTTTGAAGGGTTATTTCACTTATTTTGTGTGTAGATAAAAAGCGTTTGTAATGGTAATTCTTTCCCTAAATAGCTTCCTTTACCTCAGTGCAATATTCCCCCTCACACACCTGGGGGAGGGGAGAAAACCTCTTGAGGGGGGAGGGGCGACCCGGAAGTCAGGACGCTCTGTACTTTGCAGATAGAGAAAGGAGCTGTGTGTTAGTGGGCGTCCTGCTCACCCCCTCCCCCCTCAAGAGGCTTTCTCCACACCAGGAAAAAAGCCTTGCACTACTGTGTGGAGTTACAGACAGAAGAACAGGAAGTGAGGATTTCTCAGAAGAAATAAGGACATTTAAAAGCAAAATCAAAGGATGAGGTAAGTAAAGGAGGACTGCACTAAGGTAAAGGAAGTTATTTAGGAAAATGATTTTACCTTTACAACACCTTTAATGATTAAAGAGAGGCTTTAGAAGTACTGAAGGAACACTGCTTGTATGTCCTAAAGATAGTATAGCGGTTATGGTGAATGGGATTTGTGCGGGCTTAGCAATTCAGCTATTCAGCATTCCCACGTATTTTCCTCAGGAAATGCATTTTCTAGTTATTCTTAATTTTAATTTTAATTTTATCCTTTATTCCGTACGTTTTTTGGCTCTGCGTAACTTCGCCATACTTTCAGCGATTGAGACCATTCAACTTTTAAAATGTTCATCTCATTTAGCTAACGATGGGACTTCTTCAAGTTTTTTTGTGCTATTTATACTTTTTAAAATATTAAGCTTTTAGTCGCTTTTTTTTAACATTGAAGTCAATGAGAACATGCTTTTCCCTGCTTCAAAACTCATGCCGTTCAAAATGTATCTCCTCCTTCATACTTTCACTGACAGACACCAAACAAACTTTACCACGGTCACAAAATATTCAGCTATCCGGCTATGACTTTTCAGATCGAAATCTTTTATAGTTTTTGTGAAAAAGCAATTTACGTTTAGTGATTTTTTCAGAAAATGTTATCGATTAAACAGTCTTCCTATGGACATGGCTCAGAGTGAGTCATGTGACCTTTACAGTGTGAGTTTTGAAAAAACTCGGATTATCTAAAAAAAGGGAACAAATTGCTCTCACGCCCACAAGATCTACTTGTCATACACAATTTATATATCAAATGGAAGGTATTTTTGTCTGCTTTCAGGCGATGTGATCAGTTTTGTGATGCGCATTTTACTTTTCGTTGCTGGAGCTTCTAAAGGACAAGAGTTCCAAATTTTTCCCCATAGACCTTCATTATAACGCGCTTTTAAAATTTGTTAGTAAGACACACAAAGATACTCTTTTCTAAATCGCTGACATGGCCACATTTTTAAGTTTATCAACATAAATTTCATATCGATGCGTTCACAAGGGTCTTGTCTTTTATACGGTGAAGTCGCTGTATCGATCGCATGTACGGTTGTGGATTTATTAAGGTTTGTTTGAACTGTTATTTCACTTATTTTGTGTGTAGATAAAAAGCGTTTGTAATGGTAATTCTTTCCCTAAATAGCTTCCTTTACCTCAGTGCAATTATCCCCTCACACACCTGGGGGGAGGGGAGAAAACCTCTTGAGGGGGGAGGGGCGACCAGGAAGTCAGGACGCTCTGTACTTTGCAGATAGAGAAAGGAGCTGTGTGTTAGTGGGCGTGCTGCTCACCCCTCCCCCTCAAGAGGCTTTCTCCACACCAGAGAAAAAGCCTTGCACTACTGTGTGGAGTTACAGACAGAAGAACAGGAAGTGAGGATTTCTCAGAAGAAATAAGGACATTTAAAAGCAAAATCAAAGGATGAGGTAAGTAAAGGAGGACTGCACTAAGGTAAAGGAAGCTATTTAGGGAAAACGATTTTACCTTTACAACACCTTTAATGATTAAAGAGAGGCTTTATAAGTACTGAAGGAACACTGCTTGTATGTCCTAAAGATAGTATAGTGGTTATGGTGAATGGGATTTGTGCGGGCTTAGCAATTCAGCTATTCAGCATTCCCACGTATTTTCCTCAGGAAATGCATTTTCTAGTTCCGTACGTTTTTTGGCTCTGTGTAACTTTGCCATACTTTCAGCGATTGAGACCATTCAACTTTTAAAACGTTCATCTCATTCAGCTAACGATGGGACTTCTTCAAGTTTTTTTGTACTATTTATACTTTTTAAAATATTAAGCTTTTAGTCGCTTTTTTTAACATTGAAGTCAATGAGAACATGCTTTTTCCTGCTTAAAATCTCACGTGCTACAAAATGTATCTCCTCCTTCATACTTTCACTGACAGACACCAAACAAAATTTAAAATATTCAGCTATCCGGCTATGACTTTTCAGATTGATATCTTTTACAGTTTTTGTGAAAAAGCAATTTACGTTTAGTGATTTTTTCAGAAAATTTTATCGATTAAACAGTCTTTCTATGGACCTGGCTCAGAGTGAGTCATGTGACCTTTACAGTGTGAGTATTGAAAAAAATCGGATTATCTATAAAAAAGGGGGAACAAATTGCTCTCACGCCCACAAGATCTACTTGTCATACACAATTTATATATCAAATTGTAGGTATTTTTGTCTGCTTTCAGGCAATGTGATCAGTTTTGTGTTGCGCATTTTACTTTTCGTTGCTGGAGCTTCTAAAGGACAAGAGTTTAAAATTTCTCCCATTGGCCTTCTTTATAACTGGCTTTTAAAATTTGTTAGTAAGACACACAACGACACACTTTTCTAAATCGCTGACATGGCCACATTTTTAGGTTTATCAACATAAATTTCATATCGATGCGTTCACAAGGGTCTTGTCTTTAGAAGTCGCTGTATCGATCGACCTCTTGAGGGGAGAGGGGTGACCAGGACACTCTCTACTTTGCAGATAAGAGAAAGGAGCTGTGTGTTAGTGGGCGTCCTGCTCACTCCCTCCCCCCTCAAGAGGCTTTCTCCACACCAGGGAAAAAGCCTTGCATTACTGTGTGGAGTTACGGACAGAAGAACAGGAAGTGAGGGTTTCTCAGAAGAAATAAGGACATTTAAAAGCAAAATCAAAGGATGAGGTAAGTAAAGGAGGACTGCACAAAGGTAAAGGAAGCTATTTAGGGAAAATTATTGTACCTTTACAACACCTTTAATGATCAAATAGAGGCTTTATTAGTACTGAAGGAACACTGCTTGTATGTCCTTAAGATAGTATAGTGGTTATGGTGAATGGCATTTGTGCGGGCTTAGCAATTCAGCTATTCAGCATTCCCACGTATTTTCCTCAGGAAATGCATTTTCTAGTTAGTATGAAACAATTATAAACATACATTTAAAACAGTACTATACAGATTATTTTTGAGGTATTTGTTAATTATTTTTTTAAGAAAAAAAAAAAAAAAATATATATATATATATATATATATATATATATATATATATATATATATATATATATATATATATTATGAGAGTTTTCAGAAATATCTTTTTTTTTTTTTATTTAATAACTTTCCGTCGAACTGTTGTAGATACATGACAAGGCAGCTCACTCCTGAGAGAAGGAGGGCATTTTGAAACATCCTCCCACTTGCACAGCCTGTGCGCATCCTCTAGGGTGTGCAGCAGCACATGCTGTGATCGCCATTGGACACAGCAGATCACAGATGGGGTAAAGGGTCACTAAAATAGGCTCTGTATCATGTGATCAATATAACAAATCGCATTGATCACACATAAACAAACGCTGCATGTTGTAGCCAGCGCTCTGTTTCCTCTCACAGTGATCAGTTGTGAGAGGAAACAGAGTGTTTTCACAGTGTCAACAAAGCTATCAGCCTGTATCCCTGATTAGAAAGGATAAGGTATGTAGGTGATGACGTGTGAAAAGGTGCTGTTTAATGAATGTGCAACAATAAATAAACAATAAATAAATTATGAATTCCCAATCAGTGAATATAGTAAAGTGCTAGTGCTCTAATGGTGCTTGCCCTATAATCTGTTCGACAAGTACATAAATAAATACCACATCATTACATACAAAAAATATATAAAAAGTAGAAAATGATTAAAAGTCCATTTCCAAAAATGTAATCCAACTCCATACAAAAAGTGCTGCGTGCTCCGTGCAAAAATAAATAAATAGTAAATCTTCAGTGAATCACTCAGTGCTCTCTCCCTGTGATCTGATCCTGCACTCACCAGATACAATCCCCCATATAGGGGTAACAGGCATTCACAGTGTGTACTCCGTACTGCGTTCTGACAAATCCTTGATTGTCTCCCAGTGTGTGTGTTTCTCTTAGCCGCTCAAGAGAAGAAATAAAGTGCCCAATAGCGTGATACCGTTTATCAAATAAACACGATTTTATTAAGCAAAACAGGTACTCACATTTAAAATATTGGATAAAAGCGTTGTACTGAAGTGCTGTGACCAAGAGATGCGACGTTGTACGTCCCCGCACTTTGGACGGGCGGTATTTGGCCTGAACGTGTGTATGCAAGGCAGGCTTGAGAGGAATCCCGTCGGGAAAAACATATTTTTGTGTGTGTACGAGGCATAATCTATATTTGTTTGCAAAGTTTTATAGCAGCAACTAAGGGAACAGTTTTTTTTCTATTTTTTTTCCCTTTAAATAGTAAAAAATAAAAAAAAAACAATGGTAATTAAATACCACTAAAAGATAGTTCTATTTGTCAAAATACTCTATCACTGAGTACAGTGTTGCAAGGATAAGTAATTGTCTGTCAAAGTATTACAGTGGTGAAAACTGAAAAATGGCCTGGACAGAAAGTGTGTTTAATATGCAAGCCTTCAAATGGTTAAAGTGAATCTTACACCCATGCAGATTAACCACTTTCCGACCAGCCACTGCAGTTACACTGTGGCAGGTTAGTTGGCTGAGCTGTGCAAAACAGCGTCATTGTATGTCAGGCTCGTACACAGCATTCTGTGGGCGCACGCGTGTGCCGTTTGGCCAGCGGGGGAGACAATTAGTGGGGCCGGCAGACCCTATGTCTGCCGGCCAATCGTGATCATTCCCCGCAGTGAACAAGGCAGATCTCCGTTCTGTCAGGGGATGGCACAGGTTCTTGTCTTCCTGCTGTGCAGGAAGACGGATCTGTGTGTTGTCCCATACAGTTAGTAAACACACTAAGGGAATACCTTGATAGCCAATGTCATTAGTACAATGTCAGTGCATATTTTTAGCACTGATCAATGTAATAATTTCACTGGTTCCCAAAAAAGTGTCAAAAATGGCAGTTATGTGTCTGACCTGTCTGCCACAATGTCGCAGAAATCGCAAAAATTGCAGATTGCATTACTAGTAAGAAAAAAATAAATGAAATAAAAATGCTATAAATCTATCCCCTATTTTTTAGATGCTATAACATTTGCACAAACCAATATACGCTTATTGTTTTCTTTTTGCCCAAAATATGTAGTCGAATACAAATTGGCCTACACTGATGAAGAAATTATATTTTTTACATTTTTTTATTGGGTATGTTTTATTTTAGAAAATAAAAAGTATTGTTTTTTTTTTCAATTTTTTTTTTGTTTATAGTGCAAAAAATAAACACGGCAGAGGTAATCAAATACCACCAAAGGAAAGCTCTATTTGTGGGAAAAAAAGGACATCAATTATGTTTGGGTACAACATTGCACGCCTGTGCAATTGCCAGGAAGTGGGTAAATCCTTCCAGGGCTGAAGTGGTTAAAGACACAGGCTCACTTTAGTGTTGGCCTTGCACCAATTTGTTCTGCTGTCAGTCAGAAACAAAAACACTCCCATTGTCGCATACTTTGGAGCAAATTGCTTTCTCCCCTTTCCCCCATTTGGCAATTAACCATTTAGACACCACCACAAAGGGCTGGGGAGAGTCCTCAGTCCTATCATCCTATGTAGGTTGTAGATCCTTACTTACACAAGTTTTCTTCTATTTGTTTCTAGGAATTGGCATGAGAATGAAAAAAAAAGATAAATATAAGTAGATGTGGGGGCTCACAATAAATGAAAACTGCTTTACCAGTTTTTTTTTTTGGGGGGGGGGGGAGGGAGGAGATACAGTACTCCTCACATAGTGTTGGCCTATCACATAAAATCCCAATAAATAACGTTTTTGGTTGACAAAAGGTGGAACATTTCAAGGGGTGTGAATACTTTTTCAAGTCACTGTACCATATCACACATAATTAAAAACCTCAGTTGTAGCGACTGTTGTTTACCGTCACAGCAGCAGAAGACAGTATCTGGTAGCTATAAAGGAGGCAAAATGCAGATGATTTTTACCAGAAGCGGCTCCCTTCAGGTAATAGGATACACGCCATTACACATAACAAATGTGATTGGTGCTGTATTGTAAAAAAAAAAAAAGAACAAATGTACAGTATACTGCATATGCTCTTGCATGAAATTTTACAGAGAATTATGTATGCTATTATTTGTTATACATTCTACTCCTCAGTGTTTTCCACACTTAAAATTATTTACATGCATATTTTGTAGTTGAATAACACTATATATGCATGTTAGTCTTGATACTAACAAATGTGGTCCTTTTTATTGCACCATAACAGAAGTGACTTTTCTTTAACAGAAAGGTAATGCTTTAATAGTATTAAATTGAAGAAAAGCCTGTGCAGTGATTGTATTACCAATGTATTATATATAATATCACTTTTTTTCAGTGAAAGTGAAACGTGTTATCTGACTTGTACCTTCAAATTGTATAAGCAACACCCTTGTTATTGTCTAATCCTGAATGCAAGTACAGAGGTACACTGTAAGTAAGTGATGACTGAAATGGGCTTATTGCCTGGAAATGTTAAGGCCATACAGCCACAACAATCCCTTTTCCTAATGTTCATTTCCCATACAACACAATTCTCCAGCATTGAGCCATGCTATAAGCCAGCACCAGTGACCTCATTTTATTTTCCAAACATGTTTGCTATGTGATCAAGACCATACATTTTCACAAAATGTAGACTGGCTAGTGAGACTGAATGTTGTATAATTTCTTTGTACCTATGCAATGAATTCTCTTACTATATGTTGTTATTGTTAATTGTAAATTGTGCAAATATAGTAGTAGAATTGACTGAATTTCGAGTTTTGCAGCTTGAAAACCTATAAAAATACATCTTAAATATGGGACTCTTTCACATATGGGACTTCTATCAAAACATACGCATTTTGCAACCATTACTAACAATCCATCTTCCTCCCAGAATATAATGAGTCACATACATTTTTGCCATGATATAAAGCACTCTTTCATAATGTGTTTAATTTGCTGACTATACTCAACATGTTAAAGCGTTTGTTAACCTAAGAAAAAATGGATCTTGCTCCTTTAAAGCATGTTATACAGCTCAGCTTGTGTTGTGTAATTTAGCCCCTGTATTACCTGAAATACCTGGCTGATCCAGCTTGGCTATGCCCTCCCCCTGTAAACTGACCACAGTTTATTATGGCTCCTGAGCCCTGACACCATTGTCAGTTTACGTGCCTCCATCATCCACAGCTATCTGCAGCTCTCCTCTGTCCTCCTCCCTCTTCCCTCCCTGCCTGTCAGCTCTGTGTCAGGGCCCACCACACCCCCTCCTGCTTCTGTAATAACTAAGTAAAAATAACACAATCACCTGGCTTTCATAATACTAAGTGTCCTGTATATGTGCCCTTTAAAATGTATATTTTGTTTAGATGGTACATGATACCTTATAGACTCAACAAATTTGTTCAGGGTACCTTTGACCCTTTATTTTGGGGTTGTGGATCGGCTGGTACTCTAGATCTCATTTGGTGGGACAGTCATAGAATCTAGTTTACACAGTCTTGGGTTTTAGTGCCCTTAAAATGTTTAAACCATCTGAATGCACCTCAGAATAATTTAAGCTTTTACATTTTATATTCATTGCTGCTAAGCTAAAGGGTCACTAAAGGAAAAAAAAACATTTTTATGAAATGACTGTTTACAGGGTATAGAGACATAATAGTTAACTGATTCCTTTTAAAAATGATTAAAAATAGATAAAAAATCAATCATATAATGTGCCTGCAGTTTAGTTTAATTTTTAAATTGGTTTCATGTTTCTGTGAAGTCAAGAGACACACAGAACAAAAACAAACAAATACAGGGCAGTGTTTTGTTTTTAAAATGTATCTGACACACAGTAATGACAGCTTGAACCACAGTGAAAAGCTGCCATGAGATTTTTCATATGGAGCCAGACAAGCAGGAAGTGTGGAAATCAGAGCAGAATTACAGCAACTTCAAAGCAAAAAACGAACAATGAGGACATGAAACCAGGACTGCAGTAAGGTAAAGGAAGCTATTTAGCTAAAAAAAAATCCTTTAGTGATCCTTAAGCAGACTCTAACCAGAGCATTTCTTCATGGTAAAACTATGGCTCAACCATAAGTTTGCCACTAGACCAGTGCACCAAGCAATAGTTTTCCTGATCACTGCCACACCAGTCCCAGTATCATCAGACCAATGTATGCCATCAACAGTGTGCCTTATCACTGCCACACCAGATGGAGTGTCATCACACCAGTGTAAACCAGCAACGCTGTTCCTGATTGTTGCCACACCAGTCCCAGTGTCACTAGACCAGTGTAAGTCAGTAGCAGTGCTCCTGATTGCTACCACACTAGTTCCCAGTCTCACCATAGCAGTGTAAACCAGCAACAGTTTTCCTGATTGCTGCTACAGAAGTCCAACTGTCACCAGACCAGTGCAGCCAACAACAGTGCTCCTGAGCACCACCACATCAGTGCTGTGTTGCTCTGCTTGCCATCTGTAGTAACACTGTCCTGTTTATGTACCGCATTTCTGCCTGGTATCTGGACCGGTCTTTGTCCTCTTTGCTGACCATGTCCCTGCCTGCCACCTGAATTGATCCATCTGCACCTATGATTGACTATGTTCTAAGCTATATTTCCTGACCACTCATACAAAGGCAACTATTTTTTGCCACAATTGGTTGATTTATGTCAAACACCGTAGACAAGGAACAAAGTCTGGTAAATAATTAGTCTGGACACTGAACAAATCTAACACATGTGGTATATGCACACTCTGAAGCAGTAGCATAATGTGTTTGGGGTCTAATTCTAAGTATGCCAATACCGTGTGTTAGAAATATTTTTTTCATTTTACAACTTTATTTAAAAAAATATATATTTTTAGTCTGCATGTGTGGGCCCCATCAGTTTTATTTCCATCAGTGTAAAAAAATAGAACATGTTTTAAATTTTTCCTATGGATAAAAATAATGATAGGAAAATCCGATCGTCTGTATCGAACTCCATCGGTCAAAAATCCACGCATGCTCAGAATCAAGTCGATGCATGCTTGGAAGTAGTGTTGTACGTCACCACGTTATGGCACGATCGGATTTTTGACTGATGGTGTGTAGGCAAGACTGATGAAAGTAAGCTTCATCAGATATCCGACAAAAAAATCCATCGGATTAGATATCCAATCGTGTGTACAGGGCTTTACTGTTTAACCACTTCAGCCCCGGACCATATTGCTGTCCAAAGACCAGAGCACTTTTTGTGATTCGGCACTGCGTCGCTTTAACTTACAATTGCGCGGTCGTGCGACGTGGCTCCCAAACAAAATTGGCGTCCTTTTTTTCCCACAAATAGAGCTTTCTTTTGGTGGTATTTGATCATCTCTGAGGTTTTTATTTTTTGCGCTATAAACAAAAATAGAGCGACTATTTTGAAAAAAATGCAATATTTTTTAAATTTTGCTATAATAAAAATCCCCAAAAAGATATAAAAAAAACATTTTTTGTTCCTCAGTTTAGGCCGATACGTATTCTTCTACAGATTTTTTGTTAAAAAAAATCGCAATTAGCGTTTATTAATTGGTTTGCGCAAAATTTACAGCGTTTACAAAAAAATGGGGTTGTTTTATGGCATTTTTATTATTATTTTTTTTACTAGTAATGGCGGCGATCAGCGTTTTTTTTCGGTACTGCGATATTATGGCGGACACATCGGACACTTTTGACACATTTTTGGGACCATTGGCATTTTTTTAGCGATCAATGCTATAAAAATGCATTGGATTACTATAAAAATGCCATTGGCAGTGAAGGGGTTAACACTAGGGGGCAGGGAAGGGGTTAAGTGTGGTCCTGGTGTGTTCTAACTGTATGGGGGGGTGGTCTCACTAGGGGAAATCACTGATCTTCTGTCCATACATTGTATGGACAGAAGATCAGCGTTTCCCCCGCTGACAGGAACAAGAGGTATATGTTTACACACATACCTCCCGTTCCCCGCTCTGTAATGAGCAATCGCGAATGCCTGGCAGCGTTCGTACCCGCCGGGCACGGGCGCGGGACTCGGGGGACGCGCGCGGGCGCGTGCGCGCGCCCTGCAAGCTGCTAAAGGGAGGACGTAGAGCTACGTGCTCCCGCGTAGCAGTGCCACCGTCCCGCAGTAATATGACGGCGGGCGGTCGGCAATTAGTTAAATAGTTTTTATTACATTTTTTACAAATAAAAATCTTACATATTTTGCAAAACAATTTGCAAAATCATTCATAAAAATACAAGGCATTCTCAAAATACACATAAATACACACAAAATACTTATAGGTACATAAATGCATCTGTCCTATAACATACAATGAATAACAAATAAAAAAAAATGAATCTATAACGCAGCATATACTCTTAATTCCTCTGGGCCATCTAGCTAATAAACAAGAGAATAGAGAATAAGAGGAACATGGGAGCAGGCCCATTCCCCCATCCCCACCCCTAAAAAAACCATATACATATATGCGTATACATACATGTACACGCTTATATACCGTATTTTTCGCTCCATAAGACGCACCTGAACATAAGACGCACCCAGGTTTTAGAGGAGAAAAACAAGAAAAAAAGTATTCTGAACCAAATGATGTACTAAAATATTTAATATTATATTACAACTATAGGTGGGTGGTGGACACAGTAATACCAGCTCCCCTATCAAATCAGCTCAGTTACACTATACCTGGGTGGTGGTGGTGGACACACAGCAACCCGCCCCCCCCCCTTCCCAGATCAGCTCAGGGTGGCAGGACAGACACAAACACCCCTTCAGCCTCTTCTATCACAACAGCTCAGGTGATGGACAGTGGATACCATGCCAGCCCACACCTCCCACCCCCCTTATCACCAGCTCACCTTGCACAACCCCCTCTGGCTGTCTCTCAGCGTCAGATACCCCAAGGCAGCAGCTAAGAAGGAGGACTGAGGACATATTTTGCAGCAGCAGCAGCGGCCAGTGGAAAGAGGCAGGAAGTGATACTGGACCAGACCACAGCGCCGGGGGTGTTCCAGCTGAAAACAAAAAGCCAGCCAGGGCTCTTGTCACTTGCAGGATGGTGTCACATCTTGCGGGTGTCAACTCACCCGGGTGTGGAGCGCACCATTATAGCAACGCTGCTGACACCACCCATGTTTTGGCACTTGGGGCAGTCCACCTCCCCCCGCTCCACTTGGTATGCCCCTGTCTCACATCCTGTCTTTTCTCTCTTACACAGAAGCCGAGTGTCTGTATTCTGACACATCGGCGGCGACGGGGGGGGGGGGGCGGAGCCTGCGCAGTATTCACTCCATAAGATGCAGGGACACTTTCCCCTATTTTTTAGGGAGGAAAAAATGCGTCTTATAGTGCGAAAAATACGGTACATATACATATACATCTTTATGTGAATACATTTGCCCCAAATCTACACCCCCTCTTACCCGTGTCTATTTATCTTTACTTTTGAGGGGGGAAGAGATTTCCATCTCCCAGTCCCCATTACTATCCTCCTTCAAATTGTGCAAAGAAAAAAAAAGGGGGGGGGGAATCTTTATGTGAATTTCATTACCCCCATACAAACAAATCTATACCCCTCTTGCCCATGTCTATTTATCTTTATTTTTAAGAGGGGGAGATTCTCATCTCTCTATCCCCATTACCATCTTCTTCAGATTGTGCAACAAGAAAAATAAAGGGGGGGGGGTTGAGGAAGGGATATTTCCCTCTCCTTCATAAGGAGGGGGAGCACGGAGGGAGGGCATCAGGTAACAAGTCCCTAAGTACTCCTTCTGTTCCCCATGACTCCCAGATAAATCGGGGACAGTTTAAATTATAACCATTTCTTCCAAGTACCCTGAAATCTTGTGTCTGCATCCCTTTGGAAACATAATAATTCTTCCATTATGCTCTATCTATCTCTCTAAACCAATCCTTTATCATTGGTATTTCCTTTATTTTGCAATGTTTTGGGATTAGTGCTTTCGATGCATTCAGCAGGAATGGAGTAAGTGCTGCTCTATACTTCTTTCTAGAGCCCCCAATCGCATGGAATAAGCATTACCAGGGGTCTAATTCTATTTCCGTCCCATCAATCTTTTCAATTAAATCCAATACTTCCACCCAGTATGGCTGGATCAAACTACACTGCCACCATATATGAGCATGGGCTCCTTCCTTCCCACATTCCCTCCAACATAAAGGTGATAAGTCATGATTCATTTAGTCAATAGTTTATAATTAATTTAATTTACGTTATGGACCCAATCTATATTTCTCCTTAATATTGCTGCTGCATGGTATTTCTGAAGATTTGGGAGGAACAACCCCCCATTATCTTTAGATCTACTCATTATTTTATAGGAAATATGGCTTCCTCTTCTATTCCATACGAATTTCTGCAATAGGGATCTCATAATTTTAAAATAAGCCCCTGGGATTTTAATTGGGAGGCTTTGAAAGATGTACAGGGTTATGGGAGGATCATCATTTTAATTATACTTATCCTACCAAACCATGACAGTCTATGTGCAGGATATCCTTTCAGGTCTTGTTTAATTTTGTTCAAAAGAGGTAGATAGTTATCCTGGTATAAATCTGCTGTTAGTGCTGATAGAAATACTCCTAAGTACTTTGATCCTTTTTCCTTACACACAAAGGGGAAAAGGGCTCTAAGTTCTCTTCTCTCCTTTGGGGGGACACACACATTTGTATCTTCATTTTTTCCATATTGATCTTAAGGTTCGAAACCCCTCTGTATTCACCCAATTCTTCCAGGATCTTTGGGAGTGATTGCCTGGGGTTCGTAACATATATAGTATGATATCGTCTGCGAACACAAATATCTTATGCTCTTGCCGGGAGACCTCTATACCTTCGATTTCATGGTTCGCTCTTATAGAATCTAAGAAGGATTCTGAGGAAAGCACAAAAAGTAGGGGAGAAAGTGTTCATTCCTGACGCGTCCCATTATAGAGCCTAAATGTCTCTGACAGAATTCCATTCACCTAAATTTGGGCCGTGGGGTTGGAATATAAGGCCTCTATCCACCTAAGCATTCATGGACCTAGACCAAATTGATATAGTGTCTGCAGCATATATTCCCAATCTACCCTATCAAAAGCCTTTTCGGCATCTACTGATAGGAAAAGAGCAGATTTCTTTCCCTTTTTTGCTTCATGTAATAATAGGGTTGTTCTTAATATATTATGCCTTGCTTCCCTGCCTGATCCCTCTCTATATAATCTGGCATACATAGCTTCAGTCATTCAGCCAAAATCCTTGCGCAGATTTTTATATTTTCATTAATCAGGTAGATTGGCCTAAAGCTGGAGCATAATGTTGGACCCTTCCCTTCCTTTGGAAAGATTGTTAAATGGGCCCCCAGAGCTTCCTTACGTATCTTCATTCCTCCCCCGATGGCGTTCATGTAGAGATGGAAGTAGGGCGTTAAGATACCAAGGATTTTGTTTTAAATATAGGGAAGTATACCCATCTGGCCCTGGACTTTTCCCGCTCTTACTATTTTTAATTGCCTGCTCTATCACTTCCTTAGAGATATCACTATCAAGCTTACTTGAATCTTCTTCTGATATAGCTGGTAGCGCTCTATCTTCTGAAGATACTGTTCAATTACATTTTTTCTATTTTGTTTGTCATCACAATCTTGACTGTCGCTTACTTTATATAATGATTGATAATACTACTTTTTTTTACTGATATCTCTAGTTGAATGTTTCAGCACTCCCTTTTATTTTTGCAATATAATTCAGGTTCCGTATAGGTTTAATAGCCCCCGCCAAATTCGTATTGACTTTTAGCTGATTTCAGAAATACCCATTTTGTGTCCTGTTCCAACAGATCCTTCAATACCTACCGCTTTCCCATTAATTTAGCCATTATTTTACTCTTGTTTAACCCCCTTATGTATACACTTCAGTTCCTGAATTTCCTGCAGGATCAGTTGTTTTTTCACTATACAGTACACATTTTCCTTCTTTTAGCCTCTTCTGCTATTAATCTCCCTCTCATAAACGCTTTATGGGTTCCCCATAATACAGCTGTCGCAATATTCTCTATATTGTTTTCTTTGAAGAACAAGCTCAGATCTACTTCTAAAGCCTCAGAAATATCATGATCATATAAAAGAGATTCATCTAACCTCCAACTATCTAACTATATTTGATGACCAGCTTTTCAGTTCCTGCAATATTTGATACCTTTTTTTGGAACTTTTTAATCCTCTAACATTATATGTAACTATATTCAGAGGAGCCATTTTACCAAAGGTTTAAATATGTGCATCCAAGTGCATATAGCCACGGTATATATAAAATAAATTTTCCCAGGATAAACCATTCAATGTACCACACAATAACCAACATGACAAAACATATCCTCTACATACCTCTACACAACCCTCCTCATACCTCCCACCCCACCTTACATTGAATATCAATGTTATATTCTGCCAGGCTAGCTCCTATTGCCAGGCGCTAAGCCTATTTGGACTTCCCTCAGGGGCTGTAAATGCCGCATGGGCCCCCGGGCCTCACTCCCCATTCTCGATTGGTCCCGATGGCGCAGGTGGGCACCGCCAGGTCCTCCGCACCCCCACTCCCCGAGCGAGACTGCTTCTCAACAACCCATCTTGTCCCTACCTAATTAAAACTGCTGCTTACTAAATACCTTGGACTGTGGGTGTTTGTACAGTCCTGACATTTTAGGGCCTCAAAAAATTTAAAAGGCAGTAAGTATGTTAGGATTGATCAGTTTTCAAATATGAATACTATAGTTTGTAGATTCTATAACTCACACAGGCTAAATAATATACCGGTACACTGATTTGGGTTATGTTTACTAAAGAAATGTAGCAGAAAAAAAAAAATTTGGTCTACATTTATGACAAATGATTATTTATTTGCTAAATTTTATAACAGATAATAAGAAATGCATTTTTTTTTACCAACGTCTTTTTTTAATTTATAGACCAAAAAAAAATAAACAACCCAGTGGTTAAATACAAACAAATCATAGCTCTATCTGTCTCAAAAATGATAAAAAAAAATATTTGTGTACAGTGTTGCAATTATGAATTATCATTCAAAGCGTGAATCTAAAAAATGGCCCAGGCAGGCAGGAAGATGGTAGAAGTGTCAGGTCTTGAAGAGGGTTAAAGGAACCTCTCTTAACTGTATTGTATTTTAAAAAATTGTATTCCCTTGCAAATGTTCCCTATATCAGTCTCCAGCTCTCCATGCCCTTTGTGAACAATAGCTTGCTTATTAACGTTGAAAATAGCCAGATATTTGTATCAAGGTTTACCCTCATAGACTTTAATGGGTTTCTTAACTAATTTCAGGTTTTGTGGATTTTAAGTAGGATTCGATAACCCCCGCAAATTGAACCTGAGCATATTCACTAATTTCTCTGCAGTAGCTGTATACTGTATTTAGCACAGCACACGCACCATCCTTCTTTAGATATGCTACTGCCTTTAACAGCATGTGCAGTGAATATAAATACACCTGAATGAATAAAGGTTTGTTGAATGTTGACTATAGTATATGTTCCTTATACTATTTACTGTAATAAACAATTTTTGATAGTAAATTATTAGGAGGTTTGTACCTCCTATTTAACTTACTAGCTTATTAGGCAGGAGCACACACAAAGCCACTGCAAAATCCAATATTTTTTACTTTTTGCTATAATAAATGTACCCCAAAAATATATAAAAAAAATAGTTTTTCCTCAGTTTAAGCCGATACGTATTCTTCTACATAATTTTGGTAAAAAAATTATAGGGCCAGATCCACGTACATTGGCGCATTTATAGGCCGGCGTAGCGCATCTCATTTCCGCTACACCCGCTCAACTAAGAGAGGCAAGCACCGTTTCCTCAGAGCATTTGCCCTGTTGCTATTCCCCCCAATTTTTTTGACATTATCTTACCTCCTTAATTCTTGTCTGGGAATACCAACGGGGTTGCTTCATATCAGCGTCCGGACTGCTGTTCATTTTTTGTTGTCCCTGTTTGTCCCTGTTTTGTCTTGTGTGTCAATTTGTCAGCACCATTGAAAAACTATTTTTCTTATTTTTCACGGGTGCAACTTTGGCTGGCCAACTTACAGTTGTTAATTTTAGTCAACCCTGGTTCAAGTATTTGAACCTTTTATATGTCAGATATTGTCTATCATTATTATATACATTATCTTATTCAACATTCAATAACATTTATTTATGCGTATGTCTTGGCTATGGTGGTGACCTCCCCACAGGAGGAGCGACTATCTGAATGATTTAGTTTTATTGATTGCTATTGAGGTGGTATTCACTGTTGTAACATATATATCATTTGCTTCCAACGTTGCAATGGCGTAACGTAAATTCGTAGGCGTAAGCCGGCGTAATTCAAAGTAGGAAGGAAGTGGGCGTGTTCCATTTAAATGAACCGTGACCCCATGCAAATTAGACATGTGCAGACTGAAATATTTTGTTTTGTTTTTTCGTTTGGAAAATACATTTATTTAGTTACTCCCGAAAATCGTTTTGATTTATTTCGTTTTTTCGTTGGGGAATAGCTTTCATCCGAAAATTCAATAATACTTGGTTTCTGTCGAATGGTCAAAAGAATATTCGACGGAACGTCGAATCCTTACGTCAAATCGTACATTTCCGTTCGAATATTCCGCCTACAAGAATTCTAATGTTGTATGACTAGTAATAATGTCGAATCTATTTTCTCATAAATCAAAGTCTAATCTCTGTAATGTCGAATCTATTATTTCTATACTGTTGAATCTTTTCCCTATAATGTCGAATCTTTTCCCTATACTGTCGAATCTTTTCCCTATACTGTTGAATCTTTTCCCTATACTGTCAGATAATTTCCCTATACTGTCGAATCTTTTCCCTATAATGTCGAATCTTTTCCCTATACTGTCGAATCTTTTCCCTATAATGTCGAATCTTTTCCCTATACTGTCAAATCTTTTCCCTATAATGTCGAATCTTTTCCCTATGATGTCGAATTTCTCTATATATCGAATTTTTACCGCAACGAAAATGAAAATAAAGCATTTTTTTATGTGGGATCTTTCGGTTTTCGTTTCTTGCGCTTTCGTTATCGTTTGTTAAAACGATAACGAAAAAAACAGATTTTGGGACGAAAATGCATTCTAACGAAAACAAATGCAAATGAAGGGTCGAACGAACAGCGCATGTGCCGTGACGTTGACGTATGTCCCGCACCCCTCTGCGCATGCTCACAACTAGGCCGGGTGTAACCCCTGAGATACGCCCAGGGTATAAATACGCCCAGACATGCGCCCGTCGAGCGCAAAAGTACATCCGCTTTTTTCCCCCCCTGAAGCAAGGTACTTTTGTTTGCTGTTTGGTTTAGAACAGGGGTGTCAAACTGGCGGCCCTCCAGCTGTTGCAAAACTACAAGTCCCATGAGGCATTGCAAGACTAACAGTTACAAGCATGACTCCCACAGGCAGAGGCATGATGGGACTTGTAGTTTCAGAACAGCTGGAGGGCCGCCAGTTTGACACCCCTGGTTTAGAACCATGTCTGCTATAGCTACTGAGAAGGAGAGGAGGAAGAAGAATTTCTCGGACCAGGAGAAGGAGGTTATAATCAGGGCCATGTTCAGGTATGATAAGTACATGGTGCAGAGAGTGGCACCACTAGTAAGGCCAGGAAGCATGAGATCCTGTTGCAGATTACAACAGAGGTCAATACCCTAAGAAATGAGGTACGGTCCTTCAAGGACATTCAGAAAAAAATAAACGACCTGCGTCGTCTGGTCCGAGGGAAGCTGGGCAGGATAAGGAGGCATGCAGTGGCACTGGAGGGGGACCAGCCACTACTGTGACGCTCACTCCTGATGAGCAGGTGGTTGCCCAGTGTCTCCACAGGCATCAAGTGGAGGGAGTGGAGGGCTTTGACTCCGTTGAGGATGCCTTGAGGACAGGTAAGTGTGTGTTTTATCTCCTATCTGGTGTGTAGCATGTGAGGGGGTGCAAGGGGACATGTGACAAGTGTGTGGGTCCACCAACATGTGAATGTTTTGTGTCAGCCACAGATGTGCTGGTGGGAGCTGGGCCATCTGCTGCCGGTGGCCATCCCACACCATCCCCCGAACATCTTTCCGAGCATGACCCCCTGGGAAGCCATGAGTCATCGGTGGAGGGGAGTGCCCACACCTCTCCTCTTGAGGTGGTTGAGGATGAGCAGGTCATTTCGGACCAAGATGTGGTTCTGTACTTGGAGGAGTCTCCCCCTTTGGCAGGGCCCTCTCAGACCTCCACCCCATCAGGGGAAGCCCCTCAGGGTCCTCCCCCAACAGGTCTACCCCCTCAAGGGCCTCCCCATATCGATGGCCCCAAGCCTCTCCTAGCCCCAGGAAGGCTACCAGGAAGACTAGGGGGGTGTCTGAGTTCCTCCCGGAACATCTCGCAAAGGAACAGGCACGCCAGACCCGCCATCTGGATAAGGTTGCCGTCCAGATGCGGCAAGTGGCAGACAGCATGGCCTCCTCTGCCAACATCAATGACAGTCTCCAGGATGTCAGTGGCAACTTTGCTATTGTGGTCACCTGCCTCGGGGATCTGCAGGCCACCACAGCAGGCCTTGTGGCAGAGGTCCAGACCCTGGCAGAGGCCGTACGGGACAATACTGCTGCCATCCAGGCGGAGGGGAGGCAGTCAAGGCTGCAGGCCGAGACCAATGCGGTCCTCACCCGCATAGCCCTGGCGTTGGAGGGCAGGCAGCCAGCCAGGGAGAGACCAGGGGATGCTCCTCCTCCTCCAGATTCCCCCCCACCTGAGGCTCCCACCATGCAGCTGAGGAGCGAGGCCATGGCACCAGGCGTGGCCCAAGACAGGGCAGATGAGTGACTTTTTTTTTGGATGCTCAGGTTATGAGTTTTTGTTTTGTTTTCTACATTCTCAGGTTATGAGTTTTTTTTTTAATATGCTCAGGTTATGAGTTTATTTTGTTTGTAGACCCAGCACCCGGTCAGTAGTGCAGGCTGCAGTGTGAATGGTGTGTGAATGTGGGGGTGACACTCCTGCCAGTAAGGTGTGTCACCCTGGGTTGTCGGGGAGAGGTTATCCCCACGGCCGTGTGAATGTGGTATGAATGGACAGCGACATTGGCATGGCATTGCTGCTCCAAAGTCCTGCATGGTGGACTTGGGCTAAACCAATTTGAGGTGGATGTGGTGTGTGTGAGCTAGGGACCACAGTGGTGTGCATGCATGCATTGTCCGTGTGCCATGATGAATGTGTGTGTTTAACGTGCAAACATACATTCCACGAGGCACTTCCTGACTGCTCTTCCCTCAGCAGACGGGGTAGACTCATTCAGGGGGTGACTGTGTGGCTCGGGGGTCAGGTCATCACATATGTCAATCTGCAGGCCCTTTTTCACGGCGTAGTTGTGCAGCATGCAACATGCACCGATGATCTTCCACACAAAGTTTGGGGAATACAACAGGGACCCCGGACTTATCCAGGCATCGGAAACAGGACTTCAGGAGGCCAAATGTGCGCTCCACCACTGCACGGGTACGTATGTGTGCTTCATTGTATTTTCTCTCTCCATTGGTTTGGGGATTCCTGAATGGAGTCATGAGATGGGGTCCAAGTGCATATCCCGAGTCACCTGGAAGGGAAAAGACAGGAGGATGTTAGCCATGCATGTGCCCCTCGTGATGTTTGCATCATGGGGTCGGACAGTCATGCCTGACACTCATGTCACTCACCAACCAGCCAGCTGTCCCTGTACACGTTTTGTTCGTATTCCGTTAGGATGTAGCTTATACGGATTTATGTAGCTGTCGTGGCTGGACCCCGGGTGTTTGGCACGGACGTGCCATATGAGGGATTTGGCATTGGCTATCACCTGTACGTTGATGGAATGCTAATGCTTCCGATTGCGGTACATGTGCTCTGTGGCACGGGGGGGCTGTAGTGCCACATGTGTGCAATCAATGGCCCCAATGGTGCGTGGGAATCTGGCAATACTGTAGAAATCCTGCATTGCCTTCTGCCGCAGGTGCTCATGGGTGGGTCTGATGATGTGGTGGGACATGCGTCTGAGGATTGCGGGGACAACCTGGTGCACACATCTGCTCATGGAGGATTGTGCCATCCCCGCCACAACTCCACTTGTACGCTGGAACGAACCACTGGCAAGGAAATGGAGTGTTGCCAGTACTTTGACCAGTGGCTCCACTGCATGTGAGCGATCTGTGTGGCTTGTGAGGTCATCTTTCAGGGCTGTGGCTATTTCCAGGATGGCAGCAGGGCTGAATCTGAAGATGCGATACACCTCCAAATCACCCATGCCAAAGACGTTGATGCGCGTTCGGTATATCCTCTCCCATGCCCTCCACCTACGCGCCTGTGAAGCCAGTAGTATAGCTATGACCATGGCAGCCCTTGGCATGTTGGCATACAGATTGTTGTCCTGCAAGTATGGGTGCTCAGCTCGTCCGTAACGGTGCTGCTGCAGCTGCTCTCCGGCTGACCTGTGCATGTCTGCTGCTGACTTACCCCTGCTTTATGAGGGGTAACTTTAGGCCGGATGTACAACTTACGCGCGGCGCGCGTAGCCGGCATCGGCCGCGCATATGTTCGTGGATCGCCGTATCTCCCTCATTTGCATATTTGAATAGGAAAAAATGGGAGCGCCAGATGCGTCCAGGGTATATATGCGCCCACGCTGCGCCGGCGTAGGAAAGTTACGCCGGTCGGATGAAGCCTATTTTCAGCTGTATCTAGTTCTGTGGATGCGGTGCATAGTTACGCCGGCGTATATATACACTTACGCCGCACATTTTGAGATACGCCGGCGTAAGTGCTTTGTGGATCTGGCCCATTGCGTCTACAAAATAGGGGATAGAATTTTTTATTTTTTATTTTTTACTAGTAATAGTGGCGATCTGCTAGGGTCTGGCAGTAGTGTATTTAGGTTTTGTGCTGCCCTAGGCCTGACTAAACTTGTGAACACCCTAATGTAAATAGGACACACCCCCTCCTGTCAAGACCACAACCATTTCTGTTTAAGACCTGCCCTGAAATTTTCGAGTGGGATTTCCTCTTACTGGCTATGGGGCAGGAAGTGAAGAGAAATCTCTGCAATGGGACAGGGATGGTAACAAATAAACTGACAGGGGCTATAACCCTCCCTTACTCTATCTATCAACCTGACTAACTATGTAACTATGTAAAATGAAAGAAATAAGTGTTGTCTATAGTTCAACTTTACACACAAATTTCTGATAATTTTATGGAGAGGACTAAGAAGATATAACCATGCCAAAAGTGCAGTAGAAAATATATAACACAGTGAGGAAGGTTTGTGGTCCAGGATGATAGGACAGTCAAAATTAGAAGCAGCCTGCGTTACACTAACAGTCTAGTGCAAGCCTGCGGGGACTCTTTCCATGCTGCCCCGCTGCAAAGTGCTTCCCTAGGCCTGGGCCTTGTTGGCCTAGGCCAGGATACAGCATTGGGGTCTGGTATGGATATTTGGGGGGGAACCCCACATCATTTAAAAAAAAATGGTGCAGGGTTCCCCTTAATATCTATACCAGACCTAAAGGGCCTGATATGAAATTTGGGGGACACCCCCCACGCTTTTTGTTTAAATTTTGGTTCGGGGTAATGGACTAAGGGGGGAACTCATGCTGTTTTTTTTCAATGACTTTTATCTGTATTGCCGGGACCTGACAATTCATTAGAGCCACAAGTAGTTTTAAATGACTTTTTTCCTTTAGAAATGTCATTTTGTGCTGGGACTTTTCTAAGCACAGGACTTTTCTAAGCATGGGAAACATGCGCTACTTTACAGGCATACGACCTACACCCCCAGGTACAAAATTTAAAGGAATATTTTACTTTTATTGTTTCACTTTAAGCATTATTAAATCACTGCTCCCGAAAAAAATGCAGTTTTTAAAAAATTTTTTTTTGCATTGATACATGTCCCTTAGGGTCGGATCCAGGCCCCAAACACTTTTTATGACAATAACTTGCATATTAACCTTTAAAATTAGCACTTTTGATTTCTCCCATAGACTTTTAAAGGGTGTTTCAAATTTGCTGGGCACATCCCAAATTGTTCGCTGTTGGGGCGAACAGGCAATTTTCGAGTTAAACTTATGTTCGACTCGAACAGATAGTCCATCCCTAGTGCTATATTCAGTATCTCACAAGAGTGAGTACACCTCTCACATTTTTTTAAATATTTGATATCTTTTCATGTGACAACACTGAAGAAATTACACTTTGCTACTGTAAACTAGTGAGTGTACAACTTGTATAAGGCCTCGTACACACGATCAAATCTGTCTGCTGGAAACGGTCTGCTAGACCGTCCCAGCAGACAGATTTGATCGTGTGTACGGCCGAGCCGACGGATTTGGCCACCCGACAGATTTCAAAGCATGCTTTGAAATCTATCGGGTGGGAATCCGTCTGCCCGACATGTCTGCTGGTTAGTACACTTACCAGCAGACATGTCGTCCCGCACCGCCGCCGAATGGATTCGGCGCATGCGCTGAAGTGTTTTACTTCCTGGTGCGGTGACGTGGCGGCGTCAACCTCACCGCCACGTCACCGACACGTCAGCGTGCCGTCTGCTGGCGGGGATTTTGGTTTGCTCGTGTGTACACGCGAGCAAACCAAAATCCTATCAGACAGATTTGTTCAAATCGGTCGGTCCGACCGATTTGAACAAATAGATTGCCTCGTGTGTACAAGGCCTAACAGTGTAAATTTGCTGTCCCCTCAAAATAACTCAACTCACAGCCATTAATGTTTAAATCGCTGGCAACAAAAGTGAGTACACTCCTAGGTGAAAATGTGCAAATTGGGCCCAAAGTGTCAATATTTTGTGTGCCCGCCATTATTTTATAGCCCTGCCTTAACCCTCTTGGGCATGGAGTTCACCAGAGCTTCACAGGTTGCCACTGACTGGACTCCTCTTCCACTCCTCCATGATGACATCATGGAGCTGGTGGATGTTAGAGACCTTGCACTTATCCACCTTTTAATTTGAGGATGCCCCACAGATGCTCAATATTCTATAACCTTTTCCCCTTAGATTATTTTGCAAGGCAGTGGTCATCTTAAGGGTGTTTGGGGTCGTTATCATGTTAGAATACTGCCCTTTGGCCCAGTCTCCGAAGGGAGGGGACATGCTCTGCTTCAGTATGTCACAGTACATGTTAGCATTCATGGTTCTCTCAATGAACTGTAGCTCTACAGTGCTAGAAGCACTCATGCAGCTCCAGACCATGACACTCTCACCACCATGCTTGGCTGTAGGCAAGACACACTTGTCTTTGTACTCCTCACCTGGTTGCCACCACACACGCTTGACACAATCTGAACCAAATAAGTTTATCCTTGTCTCATCAGACCACAGGTCATGGTTCCAGTAATCCATGTTCTTAGTCTGCTTGTCTTCAGTAAACTGTTAGTTGACTTTCTTGTGCATCATCTTTAGAAGAGGCTTTCTTCTGGGATGACAGTGATGCAAACCAATTGGATGCAGTGTGCGGCGTATGGTCTGAGCACTGACAGACTGACCCCTCACACCTTCAAACTCTACAGCAATGCAGCCAGCACTAATACATCTATTTCCCAAAGACAACCTTTGGATGTGATGCTGAGCATGTGCACTCAACTTCATTGGTGGACCATGGCAAGGCCTGTTCTGATTGGAACCTGTCCTAATAAACTGCTGGGTACAGTCCTCCAGCACCAGATTGCCTCCCAATTTGCATTTAAATTTACAGATTCCCATATTTGTTATCTAGGGACAAAGATACCAGAGAAGTTACACAGGGTAACTTATCTTTGCCCCAATGGTGCGTCAGTTCAAATTAGATTTTCAAAGGTGGAATAGGGAGGTTTTTACATGGTTTGGCAGGATCAATATTATAAAAAATGATGTCATGCCAAGACTGTTATATTTACTTCAGACACTACCCATTAAAAGTTCCATAGGCTTTCTGAGAGGTCTTAGATCAAAGTTTTTGAGATTTGTCTGGGCTGTAAAACCAGCGAGATTGAGCAGAACTATCCTATCGCTCCCAAGGGAAATATGGGGGGTAGGATTCCCCGGACCCAGTTAAATATCATGAGGCCTTGCATTTGGCATGGGTAGTGGATTGGTGTGTTTTCCCAAAGAATCCATGGATCCATATGGAATAAACAATGATTGCTCTACCTTTGGAGAGGCTTGTATGACTTCCAGACATGGATATTCCGCAGTCTGTGAAGAGGCACCCAATGGTGGGTACTACTCTATGAATTGTTAAAAAGATTTTTAAAACCACCACCATTTCGCCAGATCCAACTCCCATGACTCCAGTCTTGGGTACAACGACTTTTCTGCCAGGACCGACAGATGCCTGTTTCAAAGCCTTATCGCAATGGTGCTTCAGTAGGCTTTTTATATTTCTCAATGGATAGTCTTGTGATGACTAGTAGAGAGATTGAATGTAATTTCTCAGCGGACAGACTTTCTTTGCCGGACACAGTTAAGTACATAAATTCGATCCCAGCCAAGAATTCCCACTATAATATGAGAGCCCTTGATATTCAAACAACTATGTTCGAAAGGGGAATCTCTGAGACATTTATTGTCACATCTCTACGCCTTGCTAATTGAACTGAAGGCCCCACAGGAAAATCTACAATGTTGGGAAAGATTCTATTATTTGCTCACAAGGCTTCTCTGGCAAGTAGGTACCAAGAAGGAAGTTATACTATTCTTACAAGATGGTATAGAAACCGAGAGCATTACATCGGATATTTCCCCAAGTATCAAATGTATGCTGGAGGTGCCAGGAGTCGGAGGGCACCATGATACATATTTTCTGGGAATGCCCGATGTTGAGGGAATTCTGGAGGATGGTGGAGGAAACTATGGAAATGATTACAGGGTGTGTCTTGGAGAGAATCCGGCAGCCTTTCTTTTACATCACACCCCATTGTCAAAGGAAAAATACAAAAAATTCATTGCTAAAACATCTGCTTACCGCAGCAAAGGCGTGCATTCCAGCGCTGTGGAAAAGTAGTACCTGTCCAACTAGATCACACTGGAAGGCAAGGGTAACAGAAATCCAACAAATGGAATATCTGACCATGACATTGAAAGAGCAAAAAGAGAAATATCAGAAGAGCTGGACTCCCTATCTACAATATTGGGAACTGACCCTCCCAATTTATTATCGGTAGATGATCCTTGGATAGATACTGGTAAAGTTATAGTTTGAATAGTAGAGTGCAGCTGACCTGGGCTCACTTTGGGGGGACAAGGGAGACACTGTGTGAGAGAGAAAATGATTCCCTTGTTGTTTGTGTTTTTTTTTTCTTTTTTTACTTAACTTTTTTCTTCTTATTTATTTTTTCTCTTTGTGCTTTTGTGTATCTATCTGCTTGTCAAAGTAGAACCAAGACTCTTTCTTGTAAAGGAAAAAGAGAAACTGTGTTTATTTTTTTATATATTTTTTTTAGAAGATTGTTGAACCATTTTTGAAGATAAGATAACGAGTATGCAAAATAGTAAATAGTACTAACTATAATAAGGACAAGAAATTGATGCGATATATTAATATGAGTTACTGCATGATATAATTGTAACACCGTTTCTATGTGTAAAAATAAAGAATAAAAAAAAGTCTGTTTGTCTTCAGCAGACTGTTTGCAGGCCTTCTTGTGCATCTTCTTTGGAAGAGACTTCCTCCAGGGGTGACAGCAATGCAGACCAATTTGACCAGTCTGAGCACTGACAGGCTGACCTCCCACCCCTTCAACCTCTGCAGCAATACTGGCAGCATTCATATGTCTATTTCCCAGAGACAACCTCTGGATATGACCCTGAGCATGTGCACTCAACTTCTTTGGTCGACCATAGGGAGGCTTGTTCTGAGTGGAACCTGTCCTGTTAAAACGCAGACTAGTCCTCCAGCCAATAATAAATGCTTATTACACATGTGCTTTTTGATTATTTGTTTGCACAATTTTCTTTTAATGTTTTTTTTTTTTTACTAGGTATGCTATTAGGTATATAATACCACAGAAAACGAAGATATAAAGTACACCAGTATCAAAAAGTACAATAGTTCAAATAAGCCAATAGGTTACAGCCATGCAGAACAGAATAACACCTTCTATGCAAGGCATTTACAGTATACAGTAAAGATCATACAACAAAAAAATCCCTCACAATCCCTCACAATTCCTGCTGGAGAAGTTGCGTGCAAACTGGTACCCTCTTCCATACATTCTGGTCATGCAAAGGCTTAAAAAGCTATTGGAACAAGGTGTTTCATGTTATCTCTAGTGTTGAGCGGAATACGCCATATTCGATTTCGCGATATTTCACGAATATATAGAAGAATATTCGTGAAATATTCGTTAATATCGAATATTCGTGATATTTTATCAAAGAAATTCTCGTCTGCGCATGCGCATGCGCGCAAACAACACGCGAAAACGGAGATCATTTCCTATAGGAAGCACAATGCTAAGCTTTAAGATCGCAATACACAGGAAAAACGCACAGAAACACTCCACTCTCTCTAGCCACCTTGTGAATCTGCACTGAAATACTGCTAGGAGTGATCTTATATAATGGTCGTGCAGGCAGGTTCCTATTGGTTGCTATGGAGGTTGCTAACCTCTGACAACTGTGGTAGGAGAACTCTGATTGGCTCTGATGCAAAAGAAGGGCAGAGAAAGTATTCGCGAATATTCGTAATACGAATATTCGCATTGCGAATATTCGGCAACATAAAAGGATCGCCTCAGCTACTCGGCCCAGGGTCTCTAATCATACCAGCAATGCTTTTAGACGTCGATGGAGATCACTAGGATGTAATCTGTTTTAAAAATAAATTTGAAAAAATACGAATATTCGCAATAGCGAATATTAACCGCGATATTCGAGTTATTCGCGAATACTCGAATATGCAATATTCGTAACGAATATTCGCAATGCGAATATTCGTGAGCAACACTAGTTATCTCACATCCTACCAGGGTATTTAATAAACCTGATCCAGCTCTAGCCTTACTATACCTAGTAATTGGAAGTTTTCCCATAGCATTTAGTGCTATTATTGTCATTGTATCTTTGGTCACCAAGTCGCTTTTGACCAGACTTTGTAGATCAGACCAAGCTCCTATATCTAAACTTGTAGACCATATAAACCTTGTATTTTAGTATGAACAGAAATTGGCTCTCAGAACCAATTCCTACTACAAATTTACTAAGGTATGGAATCCATAGATTCAATTGTATTCCTCCTTATAGTATCTGCTACATGTTGTTACCACGACTGTTTGTATTACTACTTTGCTTTACACCTTGTATTTTCTTGTACACATCACTATGATGTAAATCTGAAGATGTACCGACGTTCTATATTTCTTTCTTTCCTTTTTTTTTTTTTATGTCTGTATACCTAATAAAAATCGAATGTTGCAATTTTTTTATATATATATAAAAAAAAGGCTATGTCTGTGTCACACCCTACAATATGCCAATTCTATCTAGGAAAGTTTTATTTTGTAACATATTATTGCATACATCAGGCCCTGTAGCCTATTTTATAGTGTTAATACACACACTAAAATTAATAATGTGCATTGGTTAAAAAAGTACCAATATGTTGGGCAATACTGAGTTTAGGGCTAAAAAAACGGGCTGAACACCATGTGGTTGATTTACTAAAGGCAAATTGACACTTTAAAAAGTGCAGTTTCACCCTGCAAGAGAGGTTGCTCTAAAGTTTAGTAAATAAGCACAAGCTCTGCTGATTTTTATCATCAGGGGCGGACTGACCATTCAGGCACTTGGGCCCCATGCCACTAGGGGGCCCTATCAGGGTTGCCAGCATCAGTAAAAAACAGGGACAGTGTGTAAAAATCTGTGTTTTTAAAAAATCACAAGATTATAGCGGTGTATTCTGTATGTATGTATACTGTGTGTGTGTATGTATACTGTGTGTGTGTATACTGTGTAGCCCCATAAATATATTGCCTGGGGGCCCCATAATCTCCTACTGCCTGGGGGCCCCATAAGTTGTCACTCCACCCCTGTTCATCATCCAATCATGTGCAAGCAAACATGCTGTTTTTTTATTTTTATTTGCATGTGATTGGGTATTTTTTGCAAAGTGAAGCTTTACCTGATTTACTAAGCTCTGGAGCTAATGCGCCTGCAGAGTGCACAGTCTAGTTGCCTTTAGTAAATCAACCCTATGTTTCTTGATCGTACAAGAGGTGGCAACACTGGACTGTGGCAATTTAAAACCATTTCAAATGTTCTCTCTTGAACCTGTCATATGTGTCTGTATTACCAAAGCTTTAAATATTGCCCTACTTTTTGTTTCAACTATGTAGATGTATTTAAAATATCTACTGCTCTTTATTGAACAAATACTTCTGAAAAGTTTGATAATAAGTCAATAACTGAATTGCCTTGTTTTTTTCTTGATATTGTTTGGACTTAACCTGTTAAAGGGGGTCATGATTTATACTTGCTACCTTAGTTCTATCAAATTATTATATTAGACTCTTGCCACCTATTTTTCATACTGCACTAATAATGCACCATCCATCACCATGTGTAATATTGGAAGAATGTGAGATCCATACATGAATCTGCTTGTGTGCTAATGAGAAACCTCTGGCTCTCATAAGTACGCTGAGCTAAGTTTGTCCACAGTAATAACAGACACATTCAATTCCAAAAGATACCAACTGTGTAAATCATACCATTTCAAAAGTACAGTGTGAAGGAAGACCATTAATCACTTATGGTATGCCAAGTATTATGTTACTGAGCTTAGAAACAAAAAAGTTACCGTAAGTAGTAAAGAGTAAAGACTGCTTTTGATTTTTTTTGTGAAAGTCAAAGGTTAATTTTATTAACATGAAACCCAATGACATAATACTTTAGCAAATTTATTAACCACAATATATTTACAATCACTTCATATATAACTGGGCTAGACATTATGCTTAAAATTATAATTATTATTATATTTATAATTTAATTATACCACAAGGTCCTTTAAAGTAATATATTGTATCTTTTTATAAGTTTCAAGTGTTACAGGAAATAAAGTATAAAAGTTTTCTGCTGCTGAAATACCACCCATTGTTAACGTTCAAACGAATGGTCTGAAACTTGCAGTTACAAAGCAGTCCATACTGTAGCTATTACTGCTTTCCCAGTACAGAGTATGACATCTTTTGAGAATGCTTTATCTAAAAATACACGCAAACAGAGCTTTCTCGTACCCCAATGCAAATCATGCACCATATATGGGACCATTGGATATCACAAACACTGAATTTAAACACATTTCTCTTTTTTTTTGCATGTACATGAAAAGCACATCAGAATAGCCAATGCTTTTATCTGCTGTTCAGGAAATATTCCAATATATTATGAATTGATCATTGCAAAATGAGTACATGTTTCTTCCTTTAGTACATCAAATCCAATGACTTGTATTTGTTTAAAATACATTTTGTTCAAACAATATGGACATGTACAAAGATGTAATTTAGATCATTTCTATTTGTTGATGTTAAAGGATGAGGGTGAGATCTGCAATGCTGTGATACTTTTATTTGTTTCAATTTATTATTTTGACATACAGTATGTAAAAGCTTAAAACATGGTTTTGTATGTAGGTTTGTTAGATTATATGGTCTGCTTAGTTATACCTTTAGAGATTTAAATAGTACATAGGAGCTTGTGTTATTACTTATTTAGGAAAGCTCAAGCAGTTATGCTAAACCTGTTTTATATGAATCTGTATGCTTCTGTTAATATTTCTTTTATTTGTTAAAAATGCATTGTCACTCCTATTTGAGAGTGTTTAGAGTTGCAACAGTGTATAGAAAAAATATGTGTCACCGGCGCAAATAAAACCTTATCCCTCTAGTTATTAATTTGTATGGGTCTGCTGCAGTACAGTATACCCCACCAGTGCTGGGGGGTATTAAAATAGTGAAGAAAAAAAGGTAACAGCGCCAACCCTGCAATGTATAGTGCTACTGTGAAAACTATAGTGCTATTAAAACAATATTTTTAAAGAACAAAACTTTAGAACAAGCAACAATCTGTGTGCACATTCACATGTAACCAGGGAAATAAATCACACAAAATTGCTGAAAGAAATATATAAAATAAATCAATAAGTGTTAACATATATAGATCATTAGAACATGCTCCTAAAAAAGTTCCAGTGAACCTCTTCAAAGGTATTCAGTTAAATCCTCATGTGTACAAATCCGTGCTATAAAGAAGTAGCTGTTAATCCACCAATTTGTGCTACCACCACCAACTTCTGAAGTGGGCACTCCCCAAAGCTGGGATGTAAAAACGCCTTTGGTTTATCTTAGGGTTAACTACTGCACACCTAGGAATCAATCTGCCGTTTGTTCAGCCGATATGCCAAAATTCATCTCATAAATGTCCTTATTTGTAATTCTCAAGCTCTCATGAAAAGCAAAAAATCGATCATTGCGCAATATAGTGAGCTCTTTGACATAAAAGTATAGATAAAACAATGGTAACAATGCTCACTCACATTTTCTAGTGCCTCCAGACTGGCACCAAGTCTTTCCAGCAGTGCTGTGTAAAGACGCTCTGTAGCGTGTGTATCCCCGTGGCTGGCAGGTGTTCCAAGCCTCAGTTCTGTGCAGGTTAGAGGCAGGAAGTGACAAGTAACGTTTACCCAGAAGCCTCTACGCGTTTCGCAGTATATCTTGCGTCATCAGGATGCTGTCCCGAGTTGGCAGTGTGACCGGGAGAGAGGCTGCTGCCATCATGTTGGTGTGGCTGGTCTTAACCCAGAGAGAAGAAGCTTGTCGGCTTCTGGGGACTTGAGCAGGTATTGTTTTTCTTGAGCATGATCGAGTGGTGATGCAAATTCCAGCATGGCTTCTGTCGCTTAGAGACACTGCTATATTAGCCTGCAAGCTGGAGCTCCCTTACTTGGCGATCATGTAGGTCCATGGCCGGCCACTCCCCCCCCCCCTATGTAAGTGCTTTCACAAGACCATAGTTTAATATGGAAAAATATGCAGGCTTTAATTTTCTAGACTGTAAGCTCTAACAAGCAGGGACCTCTGTTGGCGCTATATAAATCCTGTATAATAATAATAATAATAATAATAATTAAGAAATCAAAGTACATTATTTTGGAAATACAATAGACACAGGTTTTCTTGATTGACAGAGCCTCAAAAATGTTGACATGCTGCTTTACGTACATCTGTGTCCGTCTGCATCTACCTTTATAGACTGTCCGCGCACAGCCTGGGTTGGCTACAGGTGCAATATAAAAAAAACCTGCACACAGGATGGATGTCAGCTTCCAATTAAACAAACTCTGGGGCACAATTCTGGATTGATCCTGTGTGGGAAAGTTGTAAAAATATAGCCACTGATGAGAAGCTGCTGAAGCTTTAGGTGTGGCTCCTTGACAATGCTGGAGAACCAGTATAGTGCAGTAGAGGCAGCATGAGATTGTAATGCTAGCAGGGCCACAGCAGTGGCAGGAGATGGTTATAGTGTTAGACCAGTGGTAGAAGAAGTTGATACAGGTAGCTGGAGAAGGTAATGCAGTGGTTAAAGAAATAAATATAAAAAAATAATATTGAGCCTCAGTTGTAGTTGATTGGTACTCATTGCTCATCCAGGACCAGTTAATCTTTATAGAGGTTTGGACCAAAAACCTCTAATTGAACTCTGTCGGCAACCAAAAATGTACACAAAAAATCGAAATAAACTTTTTTTTAAAAGTACAAAATTCAAAATTGTTATTTAAACATAGTAAAATATCTTCCACACACTTGTGGCAAGTAAAAAAAAAAATCTTGTACATAGTATAGAACACATACATAAAAATATCTATATCACATATCTTGCACTTAACACGTTGTGGTACGCCCAGTTGCAGTCTGCATTAAAAGATGTAATTTCACAGTATATGTGTAGCACTACCCCCGCAAGGGCTGCTGTAATAAACGGGTCTACTGTCCCACACAAGTGATGGCTCACCCTGACATGGATCCAAGTAACACCAAAACACAGTTTAAAATTTTAGCTGGGCTTTATTAGAACTAGCAATAAGCCCTGAAAAAAATATAAACTAATTAACAGAATACCAATATTAAATGAAATGATATAATACAACTGCTCAGTAAATGAAAACAGGATTGGTGTTCATTAACTTTAAACACCAGTGGGAGGCCTTGCCTGAAATGCTCTGAACATGTGGTGAACGAAACTGTACAATACAATACAAAAAAACTGTTCAACAATTTCCCAAAAGTGATGTTACTGACTATAAGATCCTATCTAGATCTTGTAGGTTCTAGCTTACTACTGGCCAGTGGGAATTCTATTCACACAAACACACACAGTCTACCAGCACTGGGGCCCTTTAAATCCTGTGTTTGAGTACTCAGACTTTTGTAACATAATATTTGTAACCCACAGAATGGAAAGGGGTATCTTCGCAAAGTGTCACAGGGTAACAAAGATTAACAGATGTGGTGATCCACTTTCAGATAGAGTTGCATTAGCAGTAAATAGGACCTAGCAGGATTAAGCAAGACCCACTTACACAAGGATGACAGAAGATCTCTCACAATTAGATGCACTTGATATATCTTCCTTCCAGCAATTGGTGGATTGATTGCTGCCTCAGTCGACTGGATGGCAATGGGAGCAACACATGCCACAGAATCCGCCAAACAGGATAATGGCGATGATTGCTGCAGTACTGAAATTTGTCTCTAGGTTCCACTGCACTGTTAGCACATCTTCAGTAATCAGGCAGAATAACACACTGCAAACCCCCCTCTCAAGTGTGCACCTCCCTTTAGGAGAGTCACAGACAGCAACACAGGCTCTGGAAGTGCTCAGGAGACAAGCACATTGGACCCTTTATTTCTCTGGCTGACACAATGCCAATCTGTCTCTCCCCCTGTGTTCTCCACTCTCTCCCCCAATCACAGCTCTCCTGGGCTGATATCCAATCCTGTCCTTCCTTGTTTTTATTGTTAAGGGTGGGCTTCCTTCTTAGCTACAGCAGGACCCAATCTGCCTTCAGTCCTGCAGCTGTACCTAAGAGTCTCTCCTCCTGCTATCAGTTTAGCCTAAAGTGCAATGCAATATTTCAGAAAGCAATACTCTGCATATATTACAGAGGCAATACTAAGCCGATGCTACATCCACCCCCTTCTAAAAACTCTTTGGTCCCCCAAAGAGAGAAATGAGTGCAGTTAATAACAACATAGCATTTGTACAGTAACCTTACACATGGACCAACAACTTAGGCCTATGACCTTAGGCTGATTTTATGACATTTCCTAACAAATGCATTAGGTAATGGGAACTGACACCAAAAGTGTGTTGGAAGATGGGTTGGGGACACCAGTCACTGGCAACCACCATAGAGTGTGCCTGAGAATCAGGAAGTCTGCGAACAGTGGTAATAGTTTCTTCTGAGCTTGTTCCAGGGGTGGCATATGTTAATCTGAGTAGGGGTCTCACTGTTCTCTTAACTCTCTGTTCTTTGGGCTCAAGATTAGTCTCTTCACAGGATTCTCCATCAGGTTCAAGGTGGCTTTCCTCAAACAGTTCTTCTTCAAGTTCAGAGGAACTCCCATCCAGAAACCCTTCACCAGGTTCATGGACTAACTGGTAGGCTTGCTCTACTGGCTCTGAATTGCCTTACACCTGGGGAACCAATTCTGATGTATCAGGCCAGAGCACACTCGAGGGCTGATTAGCAGTTGATGTGGAGGGAGTGGCATCCATAGGCTCAGATGGCCACAACCATCCCACCTCTAGATCATCATCACTGTCATCTTCTATTGTTGTGGCCTCATCTGGCAGTAGAGTTTGAGACCTAGTAACTGGAACTTGCCTGGAAGAAGTCAGTTTGAGTAATGAAGTCTCAGTTCTCACAGGTATCCTGATGGTTTCACTCAGTAAACATCAGTATATATGGTGAGTTGTTGAGAGTGCAATAATTGATACAGAGCTGTAATGACCCATTATTCTTCCTTACCACCACAATGGGAGAAGCATAGGGACTTTGAGACTTCCGAATAATTCCCGTTCTCTTCAACTCTGCAATATGTTCTCTAATCTAAATCAGCTAATGGGATTCGTTGAGACTTTTCTCGAAATGGCCTATCCTCTTGTAGACAATTATGATGCTGTGCACTCTCTGAGCATCCCACGTCAAATTCATTTTTAGAGAAAATTTTCCTCCACTTTAAGAGTTGTGTTTTTGCCCATTCTTTCTATTCAGATGTCATTGGAGAGCCTTTTGGATAGAAATACTCCTCTGGTAACTCTTTCCTAGCCCCCCCCCCCCACTACACCATGTTGTGTAATGGATGTGGCTGGACTTACCTGTCCTATCATCATTTTAGCTTCACTGGAGATTCAGTAACATTACAAACACTGAGAGGAACCTTTCAATGGGTTCTCTGTAAGGCCTTCATAGAAATTACTCCGGAATCAGTTCCAAACCCGAATTTGTCTTCTGTGGGTCACCTTCAAGGATAAAACAAGGACTAGGTTCAGTTTGACTGAAGCCCGCAAACATGCTACTTCACCTGGCTGCAAGACCTTTTCCGTCTTGTCCAACTTTTACAATTTTCCCACTCCTTCTGTTGGGACCTTTTGTTCCTGGACCAATCCCTGGTTCACTGAGCACAACATCGTTTGTACACTTAGCTGCATCTGCACCCTCTAAAAACCTGAGAAATTAGTAACCAAGTCAGTGTTCGTCCCCACAATAATGGAATTCCTATTAGCCCTCGGGGGCCGGGCACATACAATGGCCAATGTGTCAGAAGTCTCTTTCTGCCCTACAACAGATGAGCCATATTCAAGCTTGACTGGAAGATATCTGTCATAGGGGAGCTTCTTAGTTCCTATACCCCAGATCTGTAGACTTTCTAACTTCTGCAAGGGCAGGTGTTTCAGGTGTTTATCATATAAATCACGGTAAATTAGAGTCACTTGGGCACCAGAGTCTAGAAGGGCTTTTGTGTATACACCTTCCATCTGAACTGGCACTATAGGAAAAGGATCCACCAGCTTGTCAGGGAACTTGCTTGGCTGTTTTGGTGCAGCTTGCTTGGCTGTTTGGGCTTAAATCCCTCTTTTGGCCTGTGCCCGTCTCTGTTATCACCTGGACTGAAGGTTTTGGTGCTCCTGCACCTTTAAGGAGAGGTGGCTCCCCTTCAGTCCACCTGCCCTTATCTATCTATCAGAATGCATGTGCCTCTATTGTGGGGACACTTATTGTTTAGTGTTAGGACCACAGATTACAAGGTGCCTTGGCGCGGCCCTGTGGCTCATGCATGCATTTGCAAATGCATGCGGACAAAACCCCTGTTTTTAACGCATACTGTTGAACAGGTTAATTGGTTGTTCTGTGAGCTGGTCGGTAAGTAGGCTTGGTTTTTCCCTGGGCATTCCCCAGGTTTTGTTGTTATCTGCTTTAGCCTTCCAATGCTACTTACTGCTATTGCCAGCTATAGATGGGGCGGTGGACACGTTTATGTTTCACCTGTGGTGCTTGTATTGGTCCAGCAGCGCACCGACACCTTTGCAGCCATTGTGCTACATGCTGGGCGTTTGGTGTTCTCCTGCACCTTTAAGGAGGGGTGGCTCCCTTTCAGTCCACCTGCCCTTATCTATCCATCAGAATGCATGTGCCTCCATTGTGGGGACACTCATTGTTTAGTGTTAGGACCACAGATTACAGGGTGCCTTGGCATGGCTCTGTGGCTCACGCATGTGTTTGCAAATGCGTGTGGACAAAACCCCTGTTTTTAATGCATACTGTTAGACAGGTTAATTGGTTGTTCTGTGAGCTGGTCGGTAAGTAGGCTTGGTTTTTCCCTGGGCACTCCCCAGGTTTTGTTGTTATTTGGTTGTGGTGTGCACCGATCTCCTGTGATCTGGGACCCAACTCTGAGAGTAGCTTAGGCAGCCTAACTGAGGCTTTGGGTGAGGCTTGGTACAAAGGTTTAGGCCTTTCCCACCCTTCATTTAAGACTTGTGAACTGGAGCAAGTTGACTTAGATGGGCACCTCGCTGGCTCACTCAACAGGGCCCTTTGGAGTTTCCCGCCGGCTTATTATGTACTCTTTGTGGCGTTGGTGGGCAGGGAAGTTACATTGATAGTAACCAATACCCCCAGAATTTTAGCAGACTACTGAACCAGAGGGTTCTCCAGCAGGAACATTCTGTATTTCCTCTGCCCTGCTTGGTTTCAATGTCTTTTCCCCCTCTGGTATGGCAATTCTGGCAGACAGCTATGTCATCAACTCCATCATCTGTGACATCTGAGTTTACAAAGCCATTACTTGGACTGGATTTCCACTATGCCCATGGTTCCTACTTCTACTAGGAACCCCCCAAAATCGAAAACCGAACCATTTGGGTCTGACATAGATTTTAAGGGGAATACATTTCTAAAGAAATTGGTGTGGGGTTTCCCCCCAAAATCCATACAAGACCCTTATCCAAGCAAGCCCCCACCCTCCTGAACCATAGCAAGCCGCTTGCCCTCAACATGTTGATAGAGACAAGGGCCTCATCTCCACAACCCCGGCCATCGGTTGTGGGGGTCTGTGGGTGGGGGCGTATTGGAATCTGGAAGCCCCCTTTAACAAGAGGGCCACCAGATCCCACCCCCTATGTACATTTGTAGGGATACATGGTACCCTTTCACCAAAAAAGTGTCAAAAAGTAAAAACCACAATACACAGTTTTTGACAATTCCTTTATTAAAAAAGGAAGTGTCCCATGATGCCCATCCATCTTCAATCACGGACAGTGCAGAGTGTTCCAGAGTGTGCGGAAGTGGCCAAGGCAAGGGAGAGGGTCAAGAAGCGCTTATTCATGGCTGTGTGGCCTCGGGAGATACGGAGCACTAAGTGAGCATTACTCGCTCGGTCAGCTCTGTACATGCATAGGTTATTTGAACCAATGATTCTAAACTGGTGTTCTAACAATATCGAAAAAATATGTTAAAATAAAAAACAATAAATTGTAAAGCCCCCAAACACGTACACATACAAACCCAAATGCATATTGAACGCAAACACACAACATGGCACATAAACAGGAAGGCAGGGTGGAGAAGAATGAGCGTCCAATTCTTTTTCTCAAGAGGATCCCCAACAACTGCATCTGTAATGGAGAACCTTGACCATTTTCAACAGGAGGAGTTATGGTATGTACATTGGATATAGAATTGCAATGTAGGTTTTTCTGAAAATATTTGTTAAAGTTATACTTACACTTTAATTAAGATTGGTTAACATAAAAAATAATCCTTTTACTGTGTATCAGGTTCAACACATCAAGAATCCAGCAATTGTATTCAGCACCATTTTCATCGTTTACAAAAACAGTTTATCCAGATTTTCAAGGTGACATTCCAAATTGAAACATTTAAAAATGTTCCTTTTTAAAAGATTTTATTAAGCATGCAAGAAAATACATAACAAATACGATGAGTGAACAGATTATAATAGAGGAAAAGAAGTTCAAATTACAATTTGATATTAATATGAAGTGTAAAGAAAAATAACTGGATATAACCTGGAGGAGGAGGAATTACAATTATGTCAACTGCATAGGCTATATCTGAGATGTCTAAAGAGGATTATATACTGTTAGGAAAAAAGGAGCTTCAAAACATAAAAGCAGTAAGGGGGAAAAGAAAGGAGAGAAAGAAAGGATGATAGAAGAAAGGTTAAATCAAGAACCATCATGAAGGTAGGCGTGTTCATTGTAAGTTGTCCTAAGTTAGCTTGTTAGTACTTTATAATTAGCTTCCACCTCAATAATATTGGGGGAGGCTGCTTTAGTTGTCAACCAGATTTGATTCCAATCTGTGTTGTCGAGAGTGCGTCCCAGGTCTGCTTCCCATTTTTGGACATAGGATGGCTGGACTATCAATTGAGAGTAAAGAGAGGAAATTAGACCTTTGGTGTGTGGGTCTTTCCTACAAATAGATTAGGTTAGGGAAGTACCAGAGCTTATGAGAGGAGTACATTTTTTTTCTAATTTGCAGGTACTGGAATAATTATGATTGAGGTAAACCGTTAGTTTCGCAAAAGGGTCGGGAAGGGGATGAAGGATGTAGAAGCAGTGGCTTAGTGTGGGAGGTGCGGGGGGAGGGGCATTGCGCAATTCTCCTCCAGTATGTGTCACAAATGCTGCCTCCTCCTAAATATACTTTCCTATATCCCCATGCTTTGCCACCATGTTTAGTCTCAGGCGCCCTGAGATTGGGCGTATGGAGTGCGGCGGGGCTGGCCGGTTCATGATCGCGGTAGATCCTGGAGTTCCACCTCCGCCCATGTTCAGTCTCCGGCATTGTGATTGAGCGAAGGTGGGACTTCAGGAGCAACCACGATCGTTAACAGGCCAGCCCCGCCACCGCAAATGACCCCATACGCCCAATCACAGGGTACGGGAGATGGAGTCTAAACATGGTGAAGCGTGGGCGGCGGGAGACACAAGACAAAGTGTAGTATAGTGGTCAGTATAGTGTAGTGGTCAGTGTAGTGTAGTGGGTAGTATAGTGGTTAGCGTAGTGGTCAGTGTAGTGTAGCAGGTAGTGTAGTGGTCAGTATAGTATAGTGGTCCGTGTAGTATAGTGGTCAGTGTAGTGTAGCGGGTAGTATAGTGGTCAGTGTAATGTAGTGTAGCGGTCAGTATAGTGGTCAGTATAGTGTGGTGGTCAGTATAGTGTAGTAGTCAGTTTAGTATAGTGGTCAATATAGTATCCCACCACCAATGAAGATGCAGGCTTACCAGAAGTAGTAGACTATTTCTAGAGTCAAGCAGGCGTAACGTTCAATGTAAATCTATGTGTATTGTTTGTTTGGATGTTATGATAAAACAAGGTGAAAAATTAAAAGATATGAAATGAATATGAATTAAATCTTAATATGTTGTGTGAAGTGATTTAATAAATAGGAGAAATAAATAAATGAAAAAAAAAAAAAAAAGAAGTAATAAAGATTATAAAGGATGATGATAAGGTGATGAATGCTATGCGTAATATGTAATACGGTGAGGTGTGAATGTATATATTGTGGTATCCATAAACCACTGTTTATATGTGTTTGTGGATTAGGTGATGAGAATCAAAACAAACCAAAAAAGGGTGTTTGACAACGAGTGTCAATTTTATGTCATACGAGTCAGTGTCTACCTACTATATTGGTGGTCAAATTCCTGGTATCAGAGCCATCCGCGGATTCCCCGTCCTTGATGAGATCCCTTATAGAGTCTACTACTTCTGGTAAGCCTGCATCTTCATTGGTGGTGGGATATTTCACTATGATTAAGAAGTCAAGTTCCAGCACATCTTCATTCTAATCCTTCACCGATTTTGAATACCATTCACTTTTCATATGATTGATTCTGGTTATTTCCAGTCATTTATGAACTTTTACCACATGGTGTTTTTTGGACATTAGTTATTTTGTTCCATTTTATTGGTCACCATTTTTTGTTTTGGTCTTATTTTCCCAGTGTATTTCCATCACCTTTTTTGTCACTATTTACTTTGTCATTTCAATTCACACTGTAATTTAAGCGCTGCACTATCACTTTTATGCATGTTGACATAAAGCCTACTTGATCACAATGTATAAGATTGCCTATGATTCCGTTGAGGCGGGCTGCTAACATTTTTGCTAATATTTTTATTTCTAAGTTTAACAGGGAAATGGATCAGTAGTTTGTACAGGATGTGTCATCAGTATGAGGTTTAGGAATCATACAAATGGTTGCCATTAATGATTCCTGTAATGGGAGATCTAATGCGCTACTGGGAGTAGTGAAGTGTGAGAGGGCGGAGATGAAGCCTAATGTAAGGATGAAAGCTGCTATATCTAAAAAGTGTTCACTGAAAGCACAAATATAAAATCATATAAAAAGGAGTAATAAGCGCTAACACTTGGATGGGGTGTGAACCCGGGAGGGAAAATCTAAATAAGTGTCCTGTGTGGAACAGGTAGTGATCTCTACAATGTAACACAATAAATCACAATAGTGATATAATGACATAAGTAATTATACAAAAATAAATATGCAAATAATCATAACATAGGAGATGTGACCAATAGGTCTCAAAGAGGGTGAAGGAGAAGATGCATGAAAAAAATGAACAAAGAAAGTGAATAAATAAATATACAAATATATTAATAAAGATGTGAAATGAAACGAGAGAAAAAAAGTCCAAAGTATTGTCCAAAAGTCTTCAACGAGTGATAATAGGTAAATGCCAGAATCGTGAGAAAGTAAATCCACTAATGGTCTCCCAGAACTCTCATCTGAACCTGGTGAAGGAAATGCATATAGCTCAAATAGCTAGAGTTCCTGGACTCTGCCTCCTCGCCTTCCACACTCCAGTGTTATAACAATCCCCCTTACTGCAGATCAGTACACCCAATGATGAATGGGGAGAGCTGTATGGAAATGCTCGTTATCGCAGGGAGAGAAGAAAACAAAAGGAGTGCCCCAATGGTGAAGTAGGTAAAAATAGGGAACATTTTATTGAAACGCAAAGTGGACTCTTACATTTAATTAATAAAAACAGGCGCATTAAAACAGGTCAGAGTTCGGCGTGTAGAAACGCTGCCTTGCGTCTAACTGAAGATCTCCGGTGATGCTGGGCACTCGAATGCCAAACAGTCTCTATGGCGTTACATCACGGAGCATGTGACTTCTTCAGGAGAGGAAGTCACATGCAAATTGCTGTTAAAGTGTTCCACGCAACACAGGTTTGTGTGATTCCCACAGTGTTATTGGGGAAATGTCAGGACTTGTGTTGTGTATTAAGCCTCGTACACACGATCAGTCCATCCGATGAGAACGGTCCGAAGGACCGTTGTCATCAGTTAACCATCGGTTATGTTAGAAAACAGTGACGTAAAAAAACACAACGACATGCTGAAAAAAATAAAGTTCAATGCTTCCAAGCATGCGTCGACTTTATTCTGAGCATGCATGAATTTTTAACCAATGGTTGTGCCTACTAATGATTGGTTTTGACCTATCGGTTAGGCGTCCATCGGTTAAATTTTACAGCAAGTTGGCTTTTTTTTAACCGAAGGTTAAATAACCTATGGGGCCTACACACGATCGGTTTTGACCAATGAAAACGGTCCATCAGACCGTTGTCCTCTGGTTAACCTATCATGTGTACGCGGCCTTAGATATTCTTTTAGGGCCTTTTCGATTAATAAACAATGAGACGGGTGGTTAAATAATATATCTGGAAGGTACCAAGTAGTATCATGTGATTTGGGAATAGTGGAAGCAATAGTAGTAAAAACTGCATTATGATCAGACCATGGGATGGGGATTATATTTGATGTAAGTATATCTGGAATCATACCTATAGTTAGAAAGATGTGGTCAATGCAAGTGCATGTTTGGTGTGGATATGAGCAGTAAGTGTATTTTCTTTTAGATGGATTGCATTCTCTCCAAGAGTCAAACAGTTTATGTTTGGAAAGGAGCTGTGGGAGAGACATCTTAGTTGGAGTTCGAGGAGGGATGTATGGGTATTTGTCCAGAAATGGGAGGAGGACCTGATTAGAATCCCCACACATGATGAATGTACCAATCTTGTGTGTGGACACTACTTGCAAAAGATGCGAGAGAAAAAGTGTTGGTTGTTTATTGGGCGCATTATATGAGACGACCGTGACCGCTGTGTCCATTATGTATCCCAGGAGTAATAAATTACACCCTTCAGGATCTTTGATTTCAGAATGAAGTGTAAATGGGGTGGAGAAGTGGAAGGCTATAAGAGTTCCATGCTGCTTGGTAGTAGCTGAAGCTGTGAATGTTTGTGGATAAAAGGAGCTAAAGAATTTAGGAGTAGAATTCACTGTGAAGTGTGTTTCTTGTAAGCACACTATGTGCGGAAGGCCTAAGTATGTTTCTGCGGTACATTAAGAACCTAAACTTTCAGGGATTAAGGGCCAGATCCACAAAAAGTGGCCGCTGGCGTAGTTTATCTAATTTACACTACTCCGCTGTAAGTCCACAAATAATTGCCGCTGTAACTTACGGCGGCGTAGTGTAATCTTGTCGGCGTAAGGCGGCGCAATTAAAATTTAGAAGATGGGGCGTGATTTATGTTAAATCAGCGTGACCCCACGTAAATGACGTGTTTTTTGTACGGCGCATGCGCCGTCTGTGGGAGGTATCCTAGAGCGCGAAATCACGTCGAAAATAGTCAATGAAAACGACGTGAACGTAACTTATGCAAATCCCTATTCGCGAACGGTTTACGCAAATGACGTGAACGAAGAAAAATTAGATGCTGGCCCGACGTCCATACTTAACATTACGTACGCCTCTATACAGCAGGGGTAACTTTACGCCGGACCAACGCTTACGCAAACGACGTAAAAACACTGCGCCGGCCATACGTACGTTTGTGGATCGACGTATCTAGCTCATTTGCATATTTTACGCAGACAAACAACGGAAGCGCCCCTAGCGTCCAGCGTAAATATGCAACTTAAATACGACGGTGTAAGCCGTCGTATCTAAGCAAAAAAAGGGTGTATCTTGTTTTGTGGATACAAAACAAAGGTACGCCGGCGCAGATTTGAATTTATGGCGGCGTATCTGGAGATACGCCGCCGTAAATGTCTGTGGATCTGGCCCAAAATGTTTAAAGGTGCCATGAGAACTGAGTCAGGAAAGTGTACTCACCAACCTTCGGATGTCTTTGGCTAGAGGGGACGACCTGTATGGACATGAAGAAAAGCAAGTAGGAGGAAGATCCAGGATAGATTGAAGTGAAGAAAAAACAAGAAACATATGAAATAATAAAATATAGTTTTAAAATAAATTTGTAGAAAGATTCAAAAATTTCGTCGACCACCCACATATTATGAGTGGGAAGTCGGGGGAGGCTAGGTGGGGCACACAGAACTTCTGCATCTGGGAGAACTGCCTTAAGAAATAAAAACATCATAAAGATGTATAATTAATGCCCGCAAGGCACGATAGTGTTGCTCTAAATGCTCCGGATTTTTCTAAAAAGGGAAAAACTGGGGGATACAAAAGGTGAGTACCAGTTTTAAGTTTAATCTCTTATATATATAAGAGCTGTGGTGGCTCAACGTGATTGGCACTGCGCTGACAAGCCATTCACCTCTGCAGCCAAGGGTTCGGATCCCGGTCTCGGCTACATGTGAATTGAGTTTGGTGGTCTCAGCCCGGCTCCCGGTGGGTGTGCTATGCAAGGTACGCCTGTGCTTAGTACGCCCACCCCCCCCCCCACAAAAACCACCACACTTGCACACACACAAAATTGGTTTAAAACACACGCACTTTGGCCATGCGGTCTCCTAAAATAAAGAGAGGCGAAAGGGGGAGTCCCTCTGCCCCATTGGGGTCCGTTGGGCCCCAGTTGGGCTCCCAAGAGGAGCAGGTAGGGTGGGGTGAGTGGGAGGCCCCCCTTCACACCCGCTATTGCCACCAGGGGCATGGAGAAGGATGGCGATTGCCTCCGGGGGGGAGGGTCTGCCTACTCCCAACTCCTGCAGTCCGGCTCCTCTCTCTCGAGTTCACGCACAAAAATACACTTTAAAAAAAAAAAAAAAGAAAAAAAAAATTATCTCTTATATATGAAGAGGGGAAGAAGCTGAAGAGGGATTTTAGTGGAGGGGAATAAGGGAAATTGGATGTTAGAAAGGGAAAAGTGAACATTTAGAGCAATACCAATAACAAACCCAGTACTTAGTTGGGTAATCTATCTGCTATAAACTAGGAAAACATTTGGAATACCACTGGGTATCCTATAAAATGGCTCAATATCTGTGCCTGAGTATAATCTAACAAATAGAAACCTTATGAAAGACATATAACTGAGTTCAAGAAATTAGCTTGGTCCTAAATATGAAATTTAAGTGAGGACTTGCATATTATAACTGATAAGCCTGATATAACAGACTATGTCCCAATGTTATGCAGTAGAGAACAATCTATCAAAAATGTATTCAGTCATTGGAAATAAGGAGGAGGCATAAACTTCATGTAAAAAGAAAATAGAAACAAACAAAGCAGAGATCACTCAAAAATTGCCTCTAGGTTATTAGAGAAAGTGGCCGATTGTCCTAAAGGATATGGCACCTCATCCCAAAATTAGAGTCAAGAGGAATAAGGAATGTGGGATTATTACGGTGCCATCGTAATAATCCCACATTTTTTATTCCTCTTGCCTCTAGGTTATGTTAGGTTATGTTTATGGGTAATAGGACTATAGGGGTATCTCGTCATTCCATGGAATCTTCTTGATCCAGAGGCAAAGCGACCTCTCTGATGCTTTCCATTTTTCTCCAGAGAGAAATTGCGTGGAGAGGAAGATAAAGGTAGAAGCGGTGGGTAGGTTGTCTACCAGATGTAAGTCTTGAAGGGCCTGCTGAAGTTCTTCTGGTGACCTGCAGGTGCGCTTGAAGCCCTGATGGCTGAAGCGAATGGAGAATGGGAAAACCCATTGGTAGGTGATGTTGTGTCACTGCAGCTTCATTAGCTGGGATTTCATTGCACGCCTTTTCTAAATGGTCAGTTGGGAAGGGTCTGCAAAGAGCTGGTAGACCCTGAAATATTAAGGCATCTTTATCTCTGGCTGTGGCCGGAAGCTGTACTTTTGTTCGATATTAATGGAATTTAGCAATAATATTGCGTGGAGGACCATCTATTTTTTGGACACAAGGGCTCGGTGGACTCTGTCCATTTCCAGGCGTTTAAGTGGTATACCTGGAAGCACCTCCTGAAATAGCGCCATTATAGTAGAATGCAGGTCTGTGATTGTTTCAGGTATGCCCCCGATGCGCAAATTGGATCTTCTGGCATGGTTTTCATAATCCTCTAATCTAGTTTGCAATGTTAGGTTCTCCTCTATGAGATGTTCCATTTCAGTCATATAGTCCTGAGCAGTTTTTTCAATCTCATCAACTTTGTGTTCCAAAGCTGCAGTGCGGTTTTCCAACTCTCTTATTTCTTTAATTAGGCTGCTGGTTATGTGCTCAGGGGTCTGCTTTAATGCTTTATGTAGCATTCTCTGAAATTGCTTTATAATACCTGGTGAAGCAGAGGCTTCCTGTGAGGATTTCTGTGTGAGAATTATCTCTGTGTGTGACTCCCCTGGGAACACAGGCTGTGAATATTATAGTTAGTGAGAGCGCTCTGAGGTAACGGTGGCTGAGGAGACTGGTGCCATTTTAGCCGCTGTACTGCACTGTGTATTGCTGCCAGAGGTGTTTTTTTACTTTTGTTCGGGTCCCCCAGTACCATTTTGTGTCCAAGACAATCCTCGAGGTATTTGGATGCTAATGGGAAAAGCCAGGTCTCGTTAATGCCGCCGGGCTGTCTGTGAATGACGCCTTTTCTCCCCTCACAGAGGGAGCTCTAACAGAGCATTACCGTATGTGCCCCATTTTAAATGTTTCATTCTCCCAACAGTGTTTTATATGTAAAACTTAGTTTTGGACAAACGGTTTGGGCCGAGCATAAGTTCGGTCTGAACATTCTCTGTTCTGCCGTTTGGCGAATACCCGAATTGTCAGGGCGTTTGACTGTTTGTTAAACTTTTTTGTAATATATATATAAGAAGGCCAGTATGGTGGCCTGAGTTTATGGGAGGAGCCCGGAGGGTATTTAAGCAGCCCACTCACACATGCTCTTTGTCGGTTCAGTGTGCAGTACTACATGTCACTGGGCCGACTCTTCCCAGCTCACCTCATGTCCGTGAGTCTGCGCATTCAATCGCATTCGACATCGCAAGTGCATTGCGGCTTCTCCGTTCATGGTCTTCGACGGCGGTTCCCGCTTACTGTCGCAGGTTGTATTCAAACCTTTTGTATCATGTGCAATCTTGCAATTCGTTATGCTTCCTATCCTGCATTTCTTTTGTAAAAATCTGCCTCTGAGTTATTGTTGCTCATGTTCTAACATCTTAGTTACAAGCTTGGTACATTTGTAACTTCCTCCTGCCAAACAAACTATTTTGTATATTCAGTGTCCATGCTTGCTGTCTCATTCATTTGGAGATTAGTCTATATTCTTTGTATGGGTTCTTTGGCAGATTGAGGTGGTAATTGAACTCACCTGTTGCCTTGTCTGCACTTAATTAGCCTGGGGGGATGGGTGGCTGGTAGGTGTTCGGTTCCACAGCAAGGATTTGTTTCATGCATTTTACAACCGTTTTGTATCAGTCATTTCTCTTTATAACCGTTTTGTATCAGATACATTGCATACTTTCCACCATTGCCATTCTATGTTTCCCCCATGCCGTGCGTTTTAGTTTCTGCAGCGGAATTGTTTGTACACGGTTCTTCTCTCTCATTTATTTACCAAAGTTATTGCCTGTGCGTCATGCATGGCGCCACACCACACCATGCCACACTCTTCGGATGTGTTGCACATCCACTCCAGTCCAAGCAAACCCAGTTGCATGTTCATTGTCCCAGGTTGGATTCGTTAGCTTGTTTGTCATGTCAAAATTCGTGGCCACTCATGGTGTCACCCGTACCATATGTTTGGTTCCCGCAGTGGAGCTTACAAAGCATTGATACGCACTTCTCGTGTTCTATTTTCTACACCAAACCTCATTGTTTTGCCCCATGCACGGCATCACGCTACACCTTCCCGACATGTTTCACTCCAGCCACAGTCCGCCGCAAACTCACTTGCATGGCCCACTGTCGCAAGTAAGATTTGTTATTACATTCTTTATGTCCTATCAATTTGTTACCATTCGTTGTCTCCCATATCGTTCATTAGTGGCCCCTACAGAACCTACGATTCAAACAGACGTTGTCCTTCTACCTTATACTGCTTGCTTAAGGTACAAACAAACCAGGTGTTTCTATCCTTTCTCAGTAACCCAATTCTTATTGATTGAGACCTTGCAACAATGCAAATAATCTCAGCAGCCTGACACCCCTGTTAAGACCCTTGCAACACATGACCTTTACAAAACGCAAAATAAAAAAATAAAAATATTTAAAAACAAAAAAAAAACCTTTGCCACCACGCAATCTCAGCCCCTTAGCAACCTGACACCTGTTGAGACCGTTGCAACCACGCAAAATTGTCTCAGCAGCCTGACACCCTTGTTGAGACCCTTGCAAACGCAATATCGTCTCAGCAGCCCCACACTCATTGAGATCCTTGCAACCACGCAAAATCATCTCAGCAGCCTGACACACTTGTTAAGACCCTTGCAAAACATGATATTTACAAAACGCAAAAAAAATATATATATATAAAAAAGCAAAAAAAATAAAAATCTGAAAACAAAAAAAAAACATTACCACCACGCAATCTCAGCCCCCCAGCAACCTGACACCTGTTGAGACTGCTGCAACCACGCAGAATCATCTCAGCAGCCTGACACCCTTGTTGAGACTCTTGAAAACGCAATATCGTCTCAGCAGCCCTCACACTCATTGACATCCTTGCAACCACTCGTATAGCGTCTCAGCAGCCTGACACCCTTAAGACCCTTGCAACACATGACCCTTACAAAAGGCAAAAAAAAAGATATATAAAAACGTAAAAAAAAAAAAAAAGCAAAATGAAATATTAAAGTGCAAAAAAATAAATAAAACTTTGCCACCACACAATCTCGGCCCAGCAACCTGACACCTGTTTAGACCATTGCAACCACGTAAAATCATCTCAGCAGCCTGACACCCTTGTTGAGACCCTTGCAAACGCAATACCGTCTCAGCAGCCCCACACTCATCGAGACCCTTGAAACCACACAAAATCATCTCAGCAGCCTGACACCTTTGTTAAGACCCTTGCAACACAAGGCCCTTACTAAAACACAAAAAAATAAATAAATATATATATATATATATATATATATATATATATATATATATATATATATACATATAAAAAGAAAACGCAAAAAAAGAAAAGAAAAACTTTGCCACCACGCAATCTCGGCCCAGCAACCTAACACCTTTTGAGACCATTGCAACCACGCAAAATCGTCTTAGCAGCCCTACATTCACCAAGGCCCTTGCAACCACGCAAACCGTCTCAGCAGCTTGACACCCTTGTTGATACCCTTGCAAACACAATACCATCTCAGCAGCCCCACATTCATCAAGGCCCTTGCAACCACGCAATACCGTCTCGGCAGCCTCACACTATTGTTGAGACCCTTGCAAACGCAATACTGTCTCAGCAGCCCCACATTCATCAAGGCCCTTGCAACCACGCAATACCGTCTTGGCAGCTTCACACCATTGTTGAGACCCTTGCAAACACAATACCGTCTCAGCAGCCCCACACTCATCAAGGCCCTTGCAACCATGCAATACCGTCTCGGCAGCCTCACACCATTGTTGAGACCCTTGCAAACACAATACCGTCTCAGCAGCCCCACACTCATCAAGGCCCTTGCAACCATGCAATACCGTCTCGGCAGCCTCACACCATTGTTGAGACCCTTGCAAACGCAATACCGTCTCAGCAGCCCCACACTCATCGAAAGCCTTGCAACCACGCAATACCGTCTCAAGCAACCTCCCACTCATCAAAGACCTTTGTGACCAAGCAGTCTCGCCCCAGCAACATGGCATTCATTGAGACCCTTGCAGCCAGAAAAATGGGTGTTTTTCAGCCGCCCCTGATCTCTCCTCTATGTTTTCTTATCAGTACATGTACACAGGATCATTTATAGTCATTTCTAGGCAGTTAAGTTCAGAAACCTTCTCGGAAAAAAAAATGGGTTCAGACGGATGTTCAAAGGCATTGTAAACACAGCCAGATGTGGTAACTCATGTTTACCAACGTTTCATTCACAGTCGTTTTCAGAAAAAAAAAAGAAAAAAAAAAAGGGGGGAATATTGTCTCAGCAACTTGACACTCATTTGAGACCCTTGCAAAATGTAATATCATCTCAGCTACCTCACACTCGTCTAGACCTTTGCAACCACACAATCTCGTCTCAGCAACCTAACGCCCGTTCAGACCTTTGCAGCCATACAAAGTCATCTTAGCAAACTGACACTCATTTGACACCATTGCAAACACAATATCGTCTCAGCAACCTGACACCCGTTCAGACCTTTGCAGCCATACATAGTCATCTCAGCAGCCCGACACTCACTTGAGACTATTGCAAACGCAACATTGTCTCAGCAACCCCACACTTGTTGAGACCCGTGCAACCACACAAGGCCATCTCAAAACAAACCTCATAATCATCAAGACCTTTGCAACCACGCAATATCGTCTCAGCAAACCAGACTGAGACCCTTGCAACCACACAATATTGTCTGCAGCAGTATAAAACACTTTGCAGCACGCACCTACGTGCAAACCCGAATACAAACTAAACTTGCAAACACACCTCAGTGACAATCAGCAAAACAAACACACAGTGGCACCCAGTTGGCCCCATCATCTTTAGTGGCACATGGGCCACTCATCTTTTCCCTGTCTTTTCCCCTGCAGTTAGTTCAGGTTTCCATGCAGCACCTGCGAGTGCACGTTGGTCTGCGAGTGCACGTTGGTCAGCGAGTGCACGTTGGACAGCGAGTGCACGTTGGTCAGTGAGTGCACGTATATCGTCTTGTTGAGCACCTGTGTATTGTCTTGATTTTCTCACACCAATGCAAGATCCATTTCAAGTTCTCAAACTAGACCAAGCATCAGTAGCAGACTTAGTTATGTGGGACAACTTCCCCACCTGATAGAACAGCATTTCAATCTTCATCCCGGCAGTGTCAGCCGAGCCGAGCTTTTGCGTGCATTTTTCGTCCGCCACTGGTTCTCCAAACCTTGGCCCCCAGAAATTCTCTTAATTTCTGCTTCACCCAGTCTTCATCACGCCTTGTGCTGTACCCCATTGTGGCAGCTGCCCAGGTCTGGGGCCACACTTGAACTGGACAGACAGTGTTCTTCACCACAGACAATCAAGCCACAGCCGACTTCATCTATTAAGGTAGATCAAGCCTCTCCCCATCACGTCCTTATTGTGCAGGCTCGCGCAGCTGTCACTCCATCACCAGTTTAATATCTTCTGTAGACATATTCCTGGCAAATGCAAAATCGCAGCTGATGCTCTGTCCCATTCCAACCTTACTTTGTTTTTCCAGCAAGAGCCTGGAGCTGACCCAATAACCATCCCTGTCCCACCCTGGTCATTGCTGACAATGGACTGAAGTAGCATCTCAACAACTCAACCCAGCTTATTAACCACTCCTTGGCACGCAACACACTGAAGGCCTATCGCACTGCTTGAAACACTAACTGCTAATTTTTGGCCACTTGCCTCGGAGCAGCAATAGGCAACGTTAGACACGTCCTAGCCTTCATATCGTATTGCCACACGCAGCTGACCCTTTCTCACAATACTATCACGCCATATCTAGATGGCGTCCAGCATTTCCTGTCCCTGCAGGACCCCAGTAAACTGTCAGTATTCTCGAGCCCATGCAGTCAAGTCCCTCCTACTGAGCATACAGAAGCACCAACCTGTAGTCAGTGGCAAGCGCCTACCTTTCAAGAGTGCTCTCTTTAGGGACATGTCTGAAATCCTTACTCGTTCCCCATTTAAGGCCTTGCCCAGTATAGTCATCCAAGCTGCCATCTACCAGGCCTTCTACGGTTCCCTACGACCTAGTGAATTTACAGTCAGTGGCTCCGGCAGTCAGACACTGCTCCGACGCCACCCGACTCGCTTTCAAACCCCTACACTCTCAGTCTGCAAACGCAACAAACCAGCCCCGGGGGTTGACATCAACCTGTTTCAGACTAACAATGCCTGACGCCCAGTGACGGTGCTCGATGACTACTGCTCCATCTACCCAGCCAATCTGATGGTAGCTTGTTGCTACCCTTTCTAAACCAGCTCCCTGAGTGGCAGCCAGTTTGTCAAGCATGTCAGAATCCTAAGTAACTTGGGCTCCAGTCGGTTCTCTGGACATTCTTTCCGAATTAGAGCAGCCTCAACTGCCTCCCAACAGGGAGTACCAGACCACGTAATCAAGATACCAGGCTGATAGGAAGCCTCCTTGTTTTGCCACATACATCCCAAATCCTCAGGAAGAAATGGCACAAGCCTTTACCAAGCTGGCTCAATAAATACAAGAAATCAATATAAGCTATTTCCCTATCTGAGTCTTTTGCCCCCTTTTCTTGGCATACTGACCAGACCACCAAGGCACACTTCAGGTCTATTTATGTTGTAAGTCTTGTCGCGTGTTTATGTGATCCACATCACTCTCGGTCAGAGGGCCACGACCATAAATAAGAAGGCCAGTATGGTGGCCTGAGTTTATGGGAGGAGCCCGGAGGGTATTTAAGCAGCCCACTCACACATGCTCTTTGTCGGTTCAGTGTGCAGTACTACATGTCACTGGGCCGACTCTTCCCAGCTCACCTCATGTCCGTGAGTCTGCGCATTCAATCGCATTCGACACCCTCCCGCCCTTCCCTTTTTCAGGGCACTTCTCAGCATATCCTTCTTCATATCCTTCTTCAATTAACTACCCATTACTTACTTTGGGTATGCCCCCTTTTCTTGGCGTACATAAATATATTTTTTCACTAGACATATCATTTTCTGACCCTAAGGCCGCGTACACACGTTCAAATGTATCTGCTGAAACTGGTCCGATGGGCTAGCGGACATGTTTTACCAGCGGACAAATTTCAAAGCATGCTTTGAAATTTGTCCGCCGGAGACATGTCCGTCGGATATGTCCGCTGGTTAGTACACTCATTTATTTTTCTATACTCTACCTGTTTGTGTCACTTTAAAAGTCCCACCCTTAAGGGGGTTCTTGTGTTTTTCTTTGACTGTTTGTTCTGCCCACTAAATGCCTCACAGTGCATTCGAGGCCCTGATTGGCTAAAGCAATGAAGGCTTTGCCCAATCAGGGCACAGAACACTGGCAGAGCCATGATTGGAGAAAGTAATGATGACTGTGCCCAATCATGGCTCATTGCTCATGGACCTACCCCACATTATAAAATGTTTCTTACCAGAGCAGCCATTTGCAGTGTGATATTGGAGTGGAGATAGATAGAATAGGGCTCTCAGTGTAATATCAGTGTAGTGTAAATATAGTGATAGTGCAGCATGGGTGTAGCATGACCTTCCTTGTTTTCTTTAGTGTCAGGGCAGGTTTACTGCAGTATATTAAAGTTTATAATTTTAGTGTGGGTATAAGACTACCATTGACCAGCAATATAAAGAGCGCTATTCAAAGAGAATATATGATCCCTGTCTGCCTAAAGCAAACTAGCAGGATCAGGTGGCCTGATTTTGCAAGACAATTCTATGATATTTTCACTATTAATTTTTGAAAGTGTAGGTTTTAATACAGACATTGTAGGTTTTTGTACTAAACAACATGTTTATTCTAATGCCTTTTACTTAAGTAAGCTACTGCCACAATGACTTCTGCTATATCTTGTTTTTCTTTTTTGTAGGGGAGTTCTGACTTTGCTGATCTTTAATGGTTTGACCAACTTGGCGAACACCACTGAGAAAGTGTATATTGTTTTCATTTTACAATGGAATTTTGACTTTATGCTGTCTTCTGACCCAGTTAGTTTGGAAAGGTGTCAATTCTTTTCATTGTTTACTGGAGTCCTGAAATCTAATTTGTTGATCTGTCTTGGTCTGACCTAGTATACAAACTAGTTTGTGTTTTGTAAAATTCTGTGTAATAATGGCAGTTCTTTAGTTGGACAGGCTTATTTTCCACTGCTGTATGCAAAACCAATGACCCCATGGATTATTTGATTAGCAAAATGAACCACAACTAGCCAAGTTTGCAATAGAGGTGCTCTTCTGGCCACTCAATGACCCCTTTTTGCACCTGCCAAACAAAAATAAAACAATACAACAATACAAAATCTAGTTTTGGTAATTTTCCAGATGAATACTTGATGGCAAGTTTCATGTCCAATCTGGCCTAAAGCAAAGCTGCAAGACAGAAACTTGATAGTAGCAGACCAGGGAGCAATGCAGTAGGACAGCAATAGTTTTATGTGCAATATTCTACTCAGTACAAGCATTGTGAACATACTAAATAGTATTATTTTTTTTCCTATTTTTTTATTTTTTATTTTGAATTCCACAGCAACTAAAAGTTCTGAATTTATACATGCTAGTAGAGGGTTTGGTACAGAGGCGATTCAGAGGCGATTTAGTTTGCATGTGCTGCACTATATACGTTTCTCACTCACTCACTCACAACTAGAATTGTGCAAGTAATTTGTAAAAACATAAAACACAGCAGTAAAATAACTCTTATGCCGCGTACACACGATCGGTTCGTCTGATGGACCGTTTTCATCAGACGAACCGATCGTGTGTGGGCCCCATCGTTTTTTTCCCATCAGTGAAAAACCTTAGAACCTGTTTTAAAATTATCTGATGGTTAAAAAAACGATAGAAAAAAAAACGATCGTCTGTGGGGAAATCCATTGGTTAAAAATCCATGCATGCTGAGAATCAAGTCGACGCATGCTCGGAAGCATTGAACTTCATTTTTCTCAGCACGTTGTTGTGTTTTACGTCACCGCGTTGGAAACGATCAAATTTTTAACCAATGGTGTGTAGGCAAGACTAATGAAAGTCAGCTTCATCGGATATCTGATGAAAAAATGTGTACAGGGCATTAGAGCTGGTTAACACAGGGGCGACTCGTCAGGAGACTCCTGACAAGTTGCGTCCCATTCTGTTCAATGGAATTGTTCTAATAGGAGCAACTCAAGTCGCTCCGACTTAGAAAAAGTTTCTTGTACGACTTTGGGGTTGACTCGGAGAGACTTGCATTGACTTCAATACAGAAGTCATTTTGCAAGTCACCTCTGAAGTCGTCTTAAGATCACCTTGCCGAGTCGCCCCCAAAGTCGTTGCACCCCTGTGTGAACCGGGGGCAATTCTCATTAGGGATACTACCTAATGGAAATTGGTACATTTTACCCATGAAAGATAGAATAATTAATAACTAACCAATGTGTGATACCAATACAGTACAACAATGTCTGATATATGTAGAAGGTCCCAATGATTGTTGTAGAATCCACAGTTCTTGTCACTGCCACATTCATACCACTCACACTGATAACATGGATCAGATTGGGAATCAGCAACACGCTCCCACACCACTCAAGTGTTGCACATAAGGGAATTAGCCCGTGCATCCCTTACACCACTAACAACAGAGGCAAGGGTCAAGTTAGGATGCAGATTCCACCAGCACTCAGATAATCACAGTATATATGCAGGGAGAGAGAAATAAAAACGACATGGCATAATATTGTATGGATGAGGTATGCAACTACAAAGACAGTGATAGCACTCACGAATCCTCAGGCTATATGATACGTTTGCCGCTCAGTACGCTGGGCTCCTCATTCGGAAGATCCGAAGGTCCCGTCACTGTAAGCCCCTCCCCCACGCATTATGTCACTTGTCACGTGACTTATTCATGGGTCCCAGGCTAATTCCCTTATGTGCAACACTTGAGTGGTGTGGGAGCATGTTGCTGATTCCCAATCTGATCCATGTTATCAGTGTGAGTGGTAAGAATGTGGCAGTGACAAGAACTGTGGATTCTACGTCAATCATTGGAACCTTCTACATATATCAGACATTGTTGTACTGTATTGGTATCACACATTAGTTGATTTTAGCGCAATTTATTCTATCTTTCATTGTTCACCTTTGGTTTAGTTCACCTCACAATTGCAGCTTTTTTCATTTGTTTATTAATTGTTAGTAGCGCTGTAGTACTATCCTACACATTTTACCCATGATTGTATATGTTTAACACTGTATTTCTAATTTCTCCCACACTACACACCCGCTGGTAGGTTAACTGCGCATCCACTGATCTTGGTAGTGTATTTGTATGGCTGTAATAGGACCATTAGATTATATGTTCTTCAGGGGCAGGGATTGATATGAATGATCAATGTGTTTTAAAAATATATAAAACCTTTATGCAAAAAAGAAAATGAATATAAATATTGTTTTTGTTACTGCCTATTTATTTCAGCTTGCACTGGCCATAATTAAAAAAAAGTGTATTTTATATTTTCACAGAATGAACTTAAAATACACAATATAGTAACACACAGAGGGTGAATACATATGCATACATGGCATAGATCAAATCACTAGAGTGTTTTCCAAAGTTGCAGTTTTTATTGTAATACAGCTGATATCAATATTGTTTTTTTTATATATAATTCCATTCTTAGAGTACATGGGAGCAGTAAACAGAAATCCTTTATTTACACACAATGCCATATAAGTCAGCAAACTTCAGTTTTAAATATCTATTGCAAACATTTACACAGGAAATCTATAATAATTTTAAGGACAGCAACCAATTCTTTATTTAGATGGTGTGCAGATAACTGTAATACTCCAAAACCTACAGGCAGATAAGTAGGTTTTATTAATGACCTGCCACTTACTCCATGACTGCATAATTAAAGTTTTTTTTCTCACTAAGGGAATAGAGTGGACACATTTCTCTGATAGCCTGATAACCACAGGACACTGGTTTAAACTACTTGATACAATCAAAGCTCATTCGATTTGTTCCCGACAGCCACTCCTATCAGCTAATTTCACCTGTGAATAGTTAATTATCCCATGAATGCATATGGTTGAGTCATTAATAAAATTTGACTACAACATGTCATTTTTTCTCTAATCATTGGAGATCTTTCCTCATTTATTTCTTTGGGAAAAGCACAAATGTTGTTTCTACCCTGAGCAGGCCATACTGGTGTTGTAGTGATAAAGCACACTAAAGAAAAATATTTAACATTTTTGTTTAAATATATGTAATATATATCCCATACAGTATCTTACAAAACTGAGTACCTCCCTCACATTTTTGTAATTTTTTATTATCATTTTTTATGTTACAACACTGAAGAAATTACACTTTGCTACAATGTAAAGTAGTGAGTGTACAGCTTGTATAACAGTATAAATTAGCTGTCCCCTCATAATAACTCAACACACAGCCATTAATGTCTAAACTGCTTGCAACAAAAGTGATTACTTTTGTGAGATACTGTATATATATATAAATATATATATATATATATATATATATAAATATATATATATATATATATATATATATATATATATATATATATATATATATATATATAAATAAATAATATATATATATATATATATATATATATATATATATATATATATATTAACTTTATCACTCTGGGATGCCAGGGTTCACCTCTGCTAATCCGCATTTGACCACTTATTAACTTTAAAAAATAGTGAAACAAACCTCTAAATGTAGCAAGGACTGGTTTCAAAACAATGTATAATTTAAATGGACTTTACATGCCAGACATGCCAACTTAATAAAAGCATACCTTTGTTATAGTATGCAAAAGTATTGTACGCAAACAGTTTGTAACCTATTTGTGACAACAATTTTAAACTTTTTGAAATCCTTTTAATGTGGTACAGTGTCTCAATGTTCAGGGTTACAAGCCATTTCTCAGTAGGGTCATGTAGGTATATGTACTGTATTGTATAGTGTCCTTGGTGTAAGATGGTAAGCATTTCCCATCAAGCACCTAATGACTGGCACCATGGGTTTACATGGGTTCAATACTTTTGTGTGTATTCAACAACGAATAGGTACTGTAGGGTGGTCAACAATAAAAGTTAAGATATTCTTTTCTTTTACAATACATCGCAATGAAATGCCATTTGAATGATATTCAGGCACTCCTGATTGAAGCCCTCTACAACAGCAGACATCTTTCTGTGTGATTTTTCTATTTATTTATTTATTTTTTAATACAAATACAGTGCCTTGCGAAAGTATTCGGCCCCCTTGAACTTTGCGACCTTTTGCTACATTTCAGGCTTCAAACATAAAGATATAAAACTGTAATTTTTTTTTGAAGAATCAACAACAAGTGGGACACAATCATGAAGTGGAACGAAATTTATTGGATATTTCAAACTTTTTTAACAAATAAAAAACTGAAAAAAAGCGTGCAAAATGATTCAGCCCCTTTACTTTCAGTGCAGCAAACTCTCTCCAGAAGTTCAGTGAGGATCTCTGAATGATCCAATGTTGACCTAAATGACTAATGATGATAAATAGAATCTACCTGTGTGTAACCAAGTCTCCGTATAAATACACCTGCACTGTGATAGTCTCAGGCCTCGTACACACGATCAAATCTGTCTGCTGGAAACGGTCTGCTAGACCGTTTCAGCAGACAGATTCGATCGTGTGTACGGGCAAACAGACGGATTTGGCCACCCGACAGATTTCAAAGCATGCTTTGAAATCTGTCGGCTGGGAACCCGTCCGCCCGACATGTCTGCTGGTTAGTATGCTAACCAGTAGACATGTCTTCTCGCACACGCGCCGAATGATTTTGACGCATGCGCGGAAGTGTTTTACTTCCTGGTGCGGTGACGTGGCGGCGTCAACGTCACCGCCACGTCACCGACACGTCAGCGCGCTGTCTGCTGGCGGGGATTTTGGTTTGCTTGTGTGTACACGCGAGCAAACCAAAATCCCAGCAGACAGATCTGTTCAAATCGGTCCGACCAATTTGAACAGACTTATTTAATCGTGTGTACGAGGCCTCAGAGGTCCGTTTAAAGCGCATAGAGCATCATGAAGAACAAGGAACACACCAGGCAGGTCCAAGATACTGTTGTGGAAAAGTTTATAGCCGGATTTGGATACAAAAAAATTTCCCAAGCTTTAAACATCCCAAGGAGCACTGTGCAAGCGATAATATTGAAATGGAAGGAGTATCAGACCACTGCAAATCTACGAAGACCTGGCCGTCCCTCTAAACTTTCAGCTCATACAAGAAGAAAACTGATCAGAGATGCAGCCAAGAGGCCCATGATCACTCGGGATGAACTGCAGAGATCTACAGCTGAGGTGGGAGGCTCTGTCCATAGGACAACAATCAGTCGTATACTGCACAAATCTGGCCTTCATGGAAGAGTGGCAAGAAGAAAGCCATTTCTTAAAGATATCCATTAAAAGTGTAATTTCAAGTTTGCCACAATCCACCTGGGAGACACACCAAACATGTGGAAGAAGGTGCAACCGTTATGTTTGGCGTAAAAGCAACACAGCTCATCAATTTTTCAGTTTTTCAGTTTTTTATTTGTTAAAAAAGTTTGAAATATCCAATAAATTTTGTTCCACTTCATGATTGTGTCCCACTTGTTGTTGATTCTTCCAAAAAATGTTTTATATCTTTATGTTTGAAGCCTGAAATGCGGCAAAAGGTCGCAAAGTTCAAAGGGGGCTGAATACTTTCGCAAGGCACTGTATATACCGTATTTATCGGCATATAACACGCACAGGCGTATAACACGCACCCTAACATTAAGAGGGAACTTTTAGAAAAAAGCAATCCACAGCCCCCTGGGTATAACACGCAGGCACAGTTTACCCTCTATTTTCAGGGTAAAAAAGTAGATGTTATATATGCCAATAAATACAGTATATATAAAAAAAAATAGTTCTCTCTCTCTATTTTCTCTCTATTGTTCTGCACCTTTTTACTGTATTCTATTTTGCAATGTTTTATTGTTATGTTTTATCATGCTTGCTTTTCAAGTATGTAATTTTTTTTACTATTTTACTGTTTACTGTGTTTTATTGTCAACCTTTTTTTTTGTTTTCAGGTATGCCATTCAGCTGTAGCGCGGATTCTCCCACGTTTGCTCCAATAATACATAAAGCCGTGACTCCAGTGCTGTAGGAGGTGATTTCACCACCACAGTTAAAAAAAAAAAGCATATATGCCGAAGCATGGTGGCAGCAGGGGAGGAGGAGCGATTTTGCTCCTTCTTAAAATAAGGGGAAAATCGTGGGTGCACGATATACGCCGATAGCCGCTTCCCGCGCTCAGTTTGAACTGAGCCGCCGACGTATACCGAGTGCAGTACACTCAGGTACATTCGGCCAGGCTCGGCTTCACTCGTACTCACGCATAAACGTCACAGAACGTGAGCACGAGCGAAGCCGAGCCTGGCCGAACGTACCCGAGTGTACTGCATATACTGTATATGACGGCGGAGGTATTCAAACTGAGCGCGGGAAGCGGGGATTCGACTCGCCGGAGCACTGGAGAAGCCGGGAGGACAACACAGAAGCCAAAGACGGACGCCGGACCAGATGATGGATGGCGCGCAAGACACCAAAACTGTAAGTGCTAAAAGTACTAAAAAATCTTTTTACAGGTCCACATCAGGGGCGCGCTATACGCCAGAGAACGCAATACCCCGATAAATACGGTATTTGCTTTGCAGGTATAGTATGGTAAGGTCTTACTGTTATACTGTAATGTTACCTTGTTTTAATGTTAACCATCATTTGCTTAGCAGGTACGCCATTCAGTTGCAGCGTGGATTTAATTATCTTGACAGCAACAGCGTTTGCTCCCACAATAAATAAAGCTGTGACTCCAATGCTGTAGGAGGTGATCTCACTACCACAGTTAAAAAAAGAGCATATATGCCGAAGCATGGGGGCAGCAGGGGCGGAGGAGCAATTTTGCTCCTAATGCCGCATACATACAGTACCTGTATCGCGCTGATTGCACTCGCTGGAATAGGAAAAGCACATTCCAGCGAGCGTGGCATAGAATCGACGGGGATCCGACTTGGATTCCCGCCAATTATAGCCACAGAGTTTGGTATGAATCATGAGGGGGAACTCCACGCCAAATAAATAACCGGCATGGGTTCCCCCCCAGGGGCATACCAGGCCCCTAGGTCTGGTATGGGTTGTAAGGAGAACCGAAAAAATGGCGTGGGTGTTCCCCCACAATCCATACCAGACCCGTATCCAAGCACGCCGCCTGGCCGGTCAGGAAAGGAGTGGGGACGAGCGAGCACCCCCCCTCCTGAGCCGTACCAGGCCACATGCCCTCAACATGGGGGTAGTGGGTGCCCCCCCACCCCAAAGTACCCTGTCCCAATGTTGATAAGGACAGGGCCTCTTCCCGACAACCCTGGTCGTTGGTTGTCGGTGTCTGCGGGTGGGGGGCTTATCAGAATCTGGGAGCTCCCTTTAATAAGGGGGCCCCCAGATACCGGCCCCTCACCCTAGGTGATTGAGTCGGCTCGGGGCTCCCCAGTTCTCTCGATTGCTCTCCAGTGCCTTCTTCGAGGCTGGCCACTGCTATCTTCTTTAAGGCTCTCTTACTAGCCGCGGCCAGCCCGGTCTTCTTTGCCGCCTTCTGCTTTTCTTCTTATGTTGACTCAACGCTTCCTCCCGCTGTAATGCCAGGTGTGCGAGGCAGCAGAATTTTATGTAGGCCTCTTATGACGTCACAGTCCCAGCATGCTCTGTGGGTCCTCAACAAGAAGGCCAGCCTCGAAGAAGGCACCGGAGAGTGAGCTGGAGAAGAACCGGGGAGTGCTGAAACGACAGCGGAGAGCAGAGTAGACCCCCGGAGCTAACAAATAAATTATTTTAAAACCCTGTGTTGTGTGTTCATTTTATTGACACTTTTCCTCCAGGTGAATGGGTAGGGGTACGATGCACCCCACATACTCATTCACCTAGGGTGGGGGGCCGGTAACTGGGGGCCCCCTTATTAATGTTGAGGGCATACGGCCTGGTACGGCTCAGGAGGGGGGCGCTTGCTCCGCCCCACTCCTTTCCTGACTGGCTGGACAGCATGCTTTGATACGGGTCTGATATGGATTGTGGGGGAACCCCCACGCCATTTTTTTGGCGTAGTGGTTCTCCTTACAACCCATACCAGACCTAGGGGCCTGGTATGCCCCTGGGGGGGAACCCATGGCGTTTTATTATTTAAAATTTGGTGTGGAGTTCCCCCTCATGATTCATACCAAAAGCCGCTGCTAGAATTGGTGGGAATCCAAGTCAGATCCCCGTCGCTTCTATGATTTTTACCATCGCTGCGAGTCGGCTCGGCGCTGGCTCAAGTGACGGGGCTCGTAGGTGGTCAATCTCGCCGAGAAAGGGAACGAGATTGACACAATATCGCGGTTACCTACTGTACGGATGAAATTCTGACAGAGGCTTACCCGTGGAAAGGTCCGAGCGTGTGTACGCGGCATAACTTTTTTTTTGCGGGAGGATGCCCCAATGCTTCGGCATATATAAATGGTGCATGTATGCCCATCATTAGAAGTGGGAGGATTAAGAGAGGTATTCTAATGGTGGGCATACCCACCAATCAATCTCTTTTTTCCATTCAGCCAACAGGCTGCATGAAAAAAAAAAGATTATAAAATATGTCCAACGAGGACCAGCAACATACTGGTATGTTGCTGGACTTTGAATGGTTAGAACAGAATGATGCCTGCGTGTTTAGGTATCATCTTGGTATCATTATTTTCAGTTAGCGGTCGGCTTTTATGTACAAGCACTTCTAGACTGTTTTTACAAACAGTGGGAGGGAATGTCCCCATCCCCGGTTAAACCAGCACCATTGGGAAATTGGGAAAGCATTTTATCACACCGATCTTGGACAGAGGAGAGATCTAGGGTCTAATAGACCCCAATTTTTTTCAAAAAAGAGTACTTGTCACTACCTATTGCTATCATAGGGGATATTTACATTCCCTGAGATAACAATAAAAAAGAAAAAAAATGAAAGGAACAGTTAAAAAAAAAAAAGCCAAATAATTAATAATAATAAAAAAAAGGGCGAACGCAAGTGTCGGTATGGCGTTATATGTAAACAGCAATTGCACCATGCATGTGAGGTATCCATGCATGTGTGGTATCCAAATACACGGCCTAAGATCATCTTCTTTTATTTAATCAAACATTTGGGCAATATAGTGTGTTTTAGTGCATTCAAATAAAAAAAAAATATTTTCCCACAAAAAAACATTGGAAAAATCGCTGCACAAATACTGTGTGGAAAAAAAATGCAACACCCAAAATTTTAATCTGTTGGGCCTTTAAAAGAATATATATTGTTTGGGGGTTCAACATAATTTTCTTGCAAAAAAAAAGTGTCAGAAAGGGCTTTGTCTTCAAGTGGTTAGAAGAGTGAATGATGTGTGACATCTGGTCCGACGGACCGTTTCAGCGGACATATCCAATCGTGTGTACGGGCTAGCGGACATGTTTTCCCAGCGGACAAATTTCAAAGCATGCTTTAAAATTTGTCCGCCGGAGACATGTCCGTCGGATATGTCCGCTGGTTAGTACACTAACCAGCGGACAAAAATCTCTGCGCATGCGTCGAATGGATTTGACGCATTCGTGGAAGTATTTTACTTCCTGGAGTGGTGACGTGGCGGCATCAACATCATCGCCACGTCACCGCGTCCTCAGCCCGAGGGGATTTTCGTCCGATGGTGTGTACACGGCATCGGACCAAAATCCGATGAGACATGTCCGCTGGAAACGGTCCGTCGGACATGTTTAAGCGGACATGTCTCATCGTGTGTACACGGGATAAATGTTGTGCATAAAATTCCAGGAGTTCAAAACCCCCCCAAATGACCCAATTTTGGAAAGTAGACGCCCCAAGCTATTTGCTGAGAGGCATGTCGAGTTAATGGATATTTTATATTTTGACACAATTTGCGGGAAAACTTGCACAAAGTGACAAAGTTGTCACTAAATGATATATTGCTTAAACATGCCATGGGCATATGTGGAATTACACCCCAAAATACATTCTGTTACTTCTCCTGAGTACGGGGATACCACATGTGTAAGACATTTTGAGAGCCTAGCCGCGTATGGGACCCCAAAATCCAAGCACCGCCTTCAGGCATTCTTAGGGTGTAAATTTTTGATTTCACTCCTCACTGCCCATCACAGTTTAGGAGGCCATGGAATGGCCAGATGGCACAACCCCCCCCCCCAAATGACCCCATTTTGGAAAGTAGACAGCTCAACCTGTTTGCTGAGAGGTATGGTGAGTATTTTGCAGATGTTGCTTTTTGTCACAAAGATTTAAAAATTGAAAAAAGAAAAAAAAAATTCTTTCTTAATTTTCAAAAACAAATGAGCACTGTAAAATACTCACAAACTGTGATAGGCAGTGAGGAGTGAAATAAAAAATGTACGCCCTTAGAAATCCTGAAGGCGGTGCTTGGTTTTCGGGGTACCGTACGTGGCTAGGCTCCCAAAAAGTTTCAAACATGCGGTATCCCCGTACTCAGGAGAAGCAGCAGAATGTATTTTGGGGTGTAATTCCACATATGCCAATGGCATGTGTGAGCAATATATCATTTAGTGACAACTGTGTGCAAAAACAAAAAAGTTTGTCATATTCCCGCAACTTGTGGCAAAATATAAAATATTCCATGTACACAACATGCCTCTCAGCAAATAGCTTGAGGTGTCTACTTTCCAAAATTGGGTCATTTGGGGGGGGGGGGGGGGGGGTTGTGCCATCTTGGCATTTTATGGCGTTCAAAACTATCATATGTAGTGTGGAGTGAAATAAAAAATGTATGGCCTTAGAAATGCTGAAGGTGGTACTTGGGTTTCAGGGCCCCGTACGCGGCTAGGGTCCCAAAAAGTCCCACACACGTGGTACCCCCGTACTCAGGAGAAGCAGAAGAATGAATTTTGGGGTGTAATTCCACATATGCCCATGGCATGTTTGAGCAATATATCATTTGGTGGCAACTTTGTGAAAAAAATTCAAGTTTGTCATATTCCCGCAACTTGAGGCAAAATATAAAATATTCTATGGACTTAACATGCCTCTCAGCAAATAGCTTGGGGTGTCTACTTTCCAAAATAGGGTCATTTTGGGTAGTTTTGTGCCATCTTGGCATTTTATGGCCTTCAAAACTGTCATATGTAGTGAGGAGTGAAATCAAAAATGTATGCCCTTAGAAATGCTGAAGGTGGTGCTTGGGTTTCAGCGCCCCGTACGTGGCTAGGCTCCCAAAAAGTCCCACGCATGTGGTATCCTCATACTCAGGAGAAGCAGCAGAATGTATTTTGGGGTGTAATTCCACATATGCCCATGGGATGTTTGAGCAATATATCATTTAGTGACAACTTTGTGTAACAAAAAAAAAAGTTTGTCATATTCCCGCAACTTGTGGCAAAATATAAAATATTTTATTTACTCAACATGCCTCTCAGAAAATAGCTTGGGGTGTCTACTTTCAAAATAGGGTAATTGTTGGTGGTTTTGTGCCATCTTGGCATTTTATGGCCTTCAAAACTGTCATAGGTAGTGATAGGTAGTGAGGAGTGAAATAAAAATGTATGTCCTTAGAAATCTTGAAGGCAGTGCTTGGTTTTCGGCGTCATTTAGTTACAACTTTTTGTAAAAAAAATGTTGTCATTATTCAATCACTTTGGACAAACAAAATGATATTCAATGGGCTCAACATGCCCCTCAGCAATTTTCTTGGGGTGTCTACTTTCCAAAATGGGGTCATTTGGGGGAGGGTGGTTGTACTGCCCTGCCATTTTATCACCTCAAGAAATGAGATAGGCAGTCATAAACTAAAAGCTGTGTATATTCCAGAAAATGTACCCTAGTTTGTAGATGCTATAACTTTTGCGCAAACCAATAAATGTATGCTTATTGACATTTTTTTACTAAAGACGTGTGGCTGAATACATTTTAGCCTAAATGTATGACTAAAATTAAATTTATTAGATTTTTCTTATAACAAAAACTAGAAAATATCTTTTTTTTTTCAAATAATATCAAATATCATCAAAAGAAAGCTCTAATTGTGGGGAAAAAGGACACAAATTGTGTTTGGGTACAACATTTTATGACTGCTCAATTACCAGTTAAAACAGCGCAGTGCCAAATTGTAAAAACACCTCTGGTCCTTAGGCTAACAAATGGTCCGGGGCTAAAGTGGTTAAAATGCTTCCACTATTAACCACTTCCCGCCCGGCCAATAGCCGATTTACGGCCGGGAAGTGGTTATGAAATCGTGACAGGCCGTTCTCAAACGGCCTGCACGATTTCATGCCGCACGCGCCCGTGCGGGCGCGCAGCGCGGCGATCGGTGATGCGGGGTGTCAGTCTGACACCCTGCACCTCCGATCTCGGTAACGAGTCTCCGGCGGAGCCTCGTTACCACGTGATCAGCCGTGTCCAATCACGGCTGATCACGATGTAAACAGGAAGAGCCGCCGACGGCTCTTCCTCACTCGCGTCTGACAGACGCGAGTACAGGAGAGCCGATCAGCGGCTCTCCTGACAGGGGGGGTTCGCGCTGATTGTTTATCAGCGCAGCCCCCCCTCGGATCGCCACACTAGACCACCAGGGAAATAAAAAAAATACAAAAAAAATACAAAAAAAAATGACAAAAAAAAAAAAAAAAAATGACAAAAAAAAAAAAATGACAAAAAAAAGGGGGGGCAGTAAAAAAAAATGATGCCAATCAGTGCCCACACATGGGCACTGATTGGCAACATTGATCCATCAGTGCCACCCCTCAGTGATCATCAGTGCCACCCCAGTGTCTGTCAGTGCCACCCCACAGTGCCAATCCATGCCCAGTGCCCACCTACCAGTGCCCACCTGTGCCGCCTATCAGTGCCCACCTGTGCCGCCTATCAGTGCCCACCTGTGCCGCCTATCAGTGCCCACCTGTGCCGCCTATGAGTGCCCACCTGTGCCGCCTATGAGTGCCCACCTGTGCTGCCTATGAGTGCCCAGTGCCGCCCATGAGTGCCCATCAGTGCCGCCCATGAGTGCCCATCAGTGCCGCCCATGAGTGCCCATCAGTGCCCAATACCAGCGCCGCCTATCAGTGCCCATCAGTGCTACCTAATCGGTGCCCATCAGAACTACCTCATCGGTGCCCATCAGTGCCACCTCATCGGTGCCCATCAGTGCCACCATATCAGTGCCCATAATTGAAAGAGAAAACATACTCATTTACAAAAAAATTAACAGAAAAAAATAAAAACTTTATTTTTTTTTCAAAATCTTCGCTCTATTTTTAGTTGTTGCACAAAAAAAAAAAAAACGCAGAGGTGATCAAATACCACCAAAAGAAAGCTCTATTTGTGGGGAAAAAAGGATGCCAATTTTGTTTGGGTGCAGTGTAGCATGACCGCGCAATTGTCATTCAAATTGCGACAGTGCTGAAAGCTGAAAATTGGCTTGGGCGGGAAGGTGCGTAAGTGCCTGGTATGGAAGTGGTTAAAGGATATTTAATTTGTCTTATTCTATACTATGAATTTTTAAATGTAACCTTCATTTTGCCATGTTTGGAAAACAGATTCAAAATAATCGTGATCACATTGTTTATCAGATTAATTAACCCAGCACATGTTGTTAGATATACTTGTAGTCATATCATGGGTGTCCTTGCCACTAATGTCTCATCCAGCACATTCTTTCATGATAAAGAGAAAATAGAGGGGTGCAAAGGAGCGCTAACAGGAAACACAAGATGTAGAACTTATGCCTTGTACACACGACCGGTTTTCACGACGAGAAAACTGCCATTTTTTATGTTGGTCTTGAATATTCCCTAGCAGTTTTCTCGGTGAAAAAACTGTCCGCAGAAAAATTGAAACCAGCTCTCTTTTTTCTCATCGTGTTTCCCGAGGAAGTAAACCCTCTGAAAAAAAAAAACACCCTGCAAGTCAAAGGCATAATAAGCTAGAATGCGTAGCATACTAGCTCATTATGAATTACTTACCTGAGATCAAAGCCCCCGCAGCGGTCCTCGTTGCCCTCCTCTGTCGCCGCCATCTCTCTCTGAGTGACTTCTGGGTATAGCCGCTGCGGCGATGTGACTGGCAGGTGGGAGCCGCCAGTCACAGCACAATCGCCTTTAGAAGCAGCACGCTCGCCGTTTCTAAAGGTTTGCACAGTGTATGTGTGCAGTTGTTTATGGCGCCAGCCTTTTTTGCAAATACCTCCTAAGCCATGTAGGTTTAGGAGATATTTCTTGCACCTACAGGTAAGCCTTAATATAGGCTTACCTGTGGGTAAAAGTGGTCTGTAAGGGTTTACAACCACTTCAACATCAAAATTTCTCTTCACGTCTAGTGTTAATTTGTCTGTCACCCTTCATCCACCCTACTCAAATAGATAGCTTTTCCTCTAGCTATTTAATCTGCATGATTCTTAGTCCCTAAAGGACCTGGTAACCCTATTACCCACTGTGGATCCCTGTCCACTTTAATCATTTATTTTTCAGTATAGACGGAACCGCACCTTCAAATCATATATTTTCTAGCGCTCCTCTTGCGATGGGCATTTTTGAGCGTCTCTTACCCTTCATTCCCTTACTTAATTTAATGCCAATAATGACTGGCCAGTCTTTTTCTCTTCTCTACTTGTGCCTATACTCTCTTGTCTCTAAATTACTTACAGCAGATGTGTGTTTCATATAACCTGTTAACAGCACTATTCTTCCTTTTCTCATCTATAACACTCTGGTGGACAGTAGACAGTGATGACATAACATATAATCACCAATCAATACATTTTGATTAAGGGGAGTTTAAAATGCCTTACTGATCAAGGAAGTCTGATAACTAAAGTGAAAGCAAAGGGCTTACCTCAGTCAGCTGATTATCAGAAATTCCCAGATTGTCTCAATCTCGTCGTTTTGGATTCTCAGGGTCATCTGTAAATCCCCTACTAGGCAAAGCTTGCCAACTGTTCTGGAAATTTTGTAGATAGACAACTCCTATCCTTATATTGATTAGTGGTTCCAAATTAATACAGTAATAACTACTGCAGTAGAGAACAGACACAAAAGATACACACAGCATCTTCCCAAAATAACTGTTTAGTTTTATTTGAGGCAATTGAAGGTTTTTATACACATGATTATGTAGGTATCACAATAATATTACAGTTGTACTTGTATGGTAACAAGGAGCGTAACATAGGCAGGCTAATTCTAATCAGGACTCGACAGAATGCAAATATGTAATGAAAACATTATTAGTGCCTTGTGCACAATGAGTGCAGGGTGCAAAACATGGGCAAACATACAAGATAGAATATAATTGTAAACAGGATTTACAATTTCCTTAACACTCTGTAAGATAGTTAAATAGTTAGTGATGTTGAAAAAACACCATAAAGTCCAACCTGTGTGTGTGCTTTTATGTTTATATTAGATTGTATATCCCTGTATATTGTGGTTGTTCAGATGCTAATAGATTCTAATAGATTTTTGAATATTATCGATGCTCCCAACTGAAACCACTGCTTATGGAAGAGAATTTCACATCCTTACTGCTCTGACAGTAGAGAACACTTTATGCAGTTTAAGGTTAAACCACTTCTCTTCTAATTTTAGTGAATGGCCGTGTGTACATTGATATGTATTTGTACATTGATATCATATACCCTCTCCAGAGAGAAGAAGTTCAGTGCTTGCAGTCTTTACCCATAGCTGAAATCCTCCAGTCTCTTTATTAGCTTTGTTGCTCTTCTCTGGACCCTCTCCAGTTCCAACTAGGGTTGTCCCGATACCACTTTTTTAGGACCGAGTACAAGTACCGATACTTTTTTTCATGTATTTGTCATGTAATTGAAACATTTTTATGACATAAAACATAGGGTAAGGTATGAACAAAGTTAAAAAGGAAATTAACTTTGTTCTGACCTTTACAAGAGCAGAAGGAATTGGGTGGAGATGAGGAGTAGTGTCATCAAAGGATGAATATTCAATTTACCTTATACATATTTTTCCAGATTTTCCATTGGCTGTCAAACTGTTTCCTAGTACCACGTCTGCTAGCTAGTAAAGATTCATAGACATAGTGGGATTGTGTAGTCTTAAGTACTCCAGAAGTGTATGGGGCCTTATTAGATTTCCAATGCTTCACTATGAATGTTCTGGCAACCAGAAGAACGTGAAAATCAGGGGGGAATTTTTCTATGCCTATATTCAGTACTGCCAAATTCGGGTTGGGGGGTGTCAAGATCCCCATAATGTCAGAGATAGAGTGAAATATGCTATTCCAAAAGCTGGTCAGGTGTTTGCAGGTCCAGAACATGTGGCGAAGGTTGCCTTTTGTGCCAGCATAATGGTGAGTTGGCAGGGGGGAATTCGGACAGTCTGATGGGCGTAAGATACCACCCAAGGGCTATTTTGGTGATATTTCCCAGTGGTTAATGCATTTGGAGGCCTTATAGGTTGATTTTAACGCATATAGCCATTGGGAGGTTGTAATGGGTGTACCTAAGTCAGATTCCCATTTTCGGTAGGGGTGGGAGTCGATGAAGGTACGTTTTTGTTGGAAGAAATTACAAAAGAAGGATATGCGCCTGGGGGGAGTGGGGGGTGTAGTTTAGAACCTCCATATCTCTGTTGTGATATATATGTGGTGGGACTTGATGGATCTTAGTAGATGGAAAACTTGGTTGTATTTATAGCTATCAGTGGATGGTAAGTTGAACTGTGCTTGAATTGTGGTGAAAGCTTTAATAAGGGTGCTCTTATAATATAGATCTGAAGTCAGCTTTATGCCTTTATTTTGCCATTCAGTGGTAGTGAAATTTGGAATCAAATGTGCAATGATATTGAGGGGTATGGGGATGTCTGTCTTTCTAGAGGAAGGGGTTGGTAGTTTATGGAGGTCTCTCCATGCCAGCAGGGAGGCTTGTATAGTGGGTGGGAAGATTTGTGTGTTAAGAGGCTTCCAAGTATCAAGGAGCAGGAGGGACTGTAAGTCTTTAGTCGGACTTAAAAAACAAAAATCCCCTAGGTACAATGGGACTTTATAAGTGACTACCAATGAGATGAAAGTAGAAAAATAATTGTATTAAATATACAAATGTTCATTAAAAAGATATATAGTTGTAAGCTTATACAAATTCATATAATGGGTTGATGGATGTAGATGCCTGTGAGCATAGCTCTCACAACTTGACCCAACATTTCTGGCACACAAGCCCTTCTTCAGGGTTTTATTCAAGTATATAGAGCCAGTCATCTAGTACGACATATATATATATATATATATATATATATATATATATATATATATATAAATATATATATATATATATATATATATATATATATATATATATAAATATATATATATATATATATATACATATATATATATATATATCATATTAGTACAAAAAGTTAAATGTTAAAATATCTGTACATAGTAGAATCCAACAGAGCAAACATCATCATGTAAGAAAAAAAGGGGGGAGGGGAAAAGAAAAAAACAAGAGAAGAAAAACAAAATGTCTTACAGAAAAAGGAAAATCCAACCACCACATGTGACCGCCACAACCCGATATTTACAGCAAGTAATGAAAATCAAATTTGTCAGCCCAACACATATGGGTATTCCAGTGAGGATCCAACACTTCTCCCCAGGATGGAAAAGACCATCTGTATATTAAAATAAACTTAGATATATAGGGATAACACCTACCTAGATGTAGAATGGTTCAATAACTCCAAATATTGAAATATTGAATACTAGGTGCTAGGTGCCTTACAAAGGAGCAAAGGATAACCGTGATCCTCAAGTACAGGAAGTATGCCTGTGTGAACAGTGCAAATCCCATTAGTGTACATCTATTTAGAGGTAGTGGTAAGAGATGGTATTGCATACATTTTCTAAGATACCTGTAAGCAGATGGAAATAATTTCATCCTCTGATGACAGAGCTGTCACTGCTGAATAAACAAGCCATGCAACTACAGGCGCTTACACAGGAGAGAGAGGCGCCTGCGCAGTGCACATGGAACACAACGGCATGCTCACGTCCATAACCAAGGTGGAATGCCTGATAACAACTGCTGAATTGTCCTCACACAACTGAGCCTATAAGGCATATATGGGAAAATTACGTAGGTTCCCCTGCTCCTTCAGCGCAGAAAACGGCCCCCAGAAGAAACCCATCAATGGGACCAAATACCGCGCTAGAGGAGCACCGACGCCGAACCACAGACCTAAGTCTATGGAAAATTGAAAGGGCGCACACATCTTGTCAAGTCGGACTTAGAGCCTGTTCAATGCTACTCCACAGAATGTCAGAGGAGGGGTTAAGCCAGTTTTTGAGTTGGGTGAGAATGAAGCTCTAAAGTAATCATGGATATTTACTAAATCCATACCTCTCGCTAGACTGTGTTTGACTAGGAGAGCTTTAGAACACCGTGGTCGCTTGGAGCACCAAATGAATTGTGTGAGCAAAGAGTTTAAGGCTCTAAGATGGGTATTGGGCAGTGGGATGGTTAATGTTCGGAAGATGTATAGTATCTGAAGCAGTATGAGCATTTTAAATGAGGTTAACCGGCCAATCCAGGACAGTTCTAGTTTGGCTACCTTTTGGTTTCCCTCTAAATAAGTATAGCATGAATCTGAGTTAGTTAAAGATTTGCATCTATTTGCGAGACGCCTTATGTATAAAGTCTTATACGACACACAACACAATGCAGCCATCCCTATTGAAAAATTCTGCTCTTAAAGATGTTACCCTTCAGGAACACAAAGCCCTGCAAGATCTCATGGACTTATGGAATGAGAGCAATCCTGAAGAGGAAGGCAGGACTTATTCAGTACCAGGAGTTGTTCCAGGTGGCTCAATACAGTCCAGATCAAATAAACCCATCTATGTCACACCCAAGACATATAAACCCAAGTCACACTCCTTCCCAGTCCTGCAGGGCAACCCCAATATTTGGGCATTTGTCCTGCAGGTAACCAGGGAAATTGAGGCCGCTAACCTTTTTTCCGGTGAGAGAACGAATGTGAACTTTAAGAACGTGCTCACATGGCACCATTGTATTGATGATGTCCTAATGATTTGGGCAGGATCAAAGGAAGCGCTTATATAATTTTTAGAGGGCTTACAAGTCAATACCTACAATTTAAAATTCACCTACAGTTTCAGCCAGGAAAGGATCACCTTGCTGGATGTAGAACTGTTTGTGAACGACAAAGGCAATCTATGCTCTACACTTTACAGGAAGCCCACGGCAAGGAATACGTTACTGCATGCCACAAGCTTACATCCAAAATCACTCATTACCAATATCTCTTATAGCCAATACTTGAGGCTTAAACTTAACTGCTCTCAAGAAGCAGATTTCAGACAAGAGTCCAACCAACTCTATGATCGTCTGAGATCCAGAGGGTACACTGAGACTTGCTTGAAAAGGGCCAAAAACAAAGTAAGAACACTAGATAGAAACACCCTAATTTATAACACCAAAGGGAAAAAGAACTCTGGCCCAGATTCACAGAGCGATTACGCGTGCGCAACTGCTGTTGCGCGTGCGTAAGTCTAAATGTGCGCGTGCGTATAGTTGGACGCGATTCACAAAACAATATACGCCAGAAATCTACGTTTTTTGGTCCGGCGTAATTGAGTTAGACATTCGCTTCCCTTCGCGCAAAACTGCGCTAGACACACCATTGATTTGCTAGTCAAATATGCTAATGAGGGAGTTACGGGGATCCACAAAAAAACGCAGTTGCTGCGCAGGCTACGCGATGTGCGCAACTGCAAAATGTCCTGTCTAAAGTTAGAGCACATAAAAGCTGATCTAACTTTTGAAAAAAAGTCTAATTGTCAGATAAAGCAACACCGTTACTGAGGAGCAGACCACACACACGTGTTGCACTACAATTTGACTGCCAACATGCTAGGGGCATCGTCGCTCATAGCTGCACTAGTGAATATAGATGACCAAAGAAGGAGGAGGGCACGGAGGATGGCACGGGAGAGGGTATACCGCACCCGCATACACCTGTTTGGCATGAATGATTCAGAGGTCTTTCGCATCTTCAGATTCCCCCCTCATGCCATCCTGGAATTAACCACAACCTTGCAGGAGGACATCACCAGCCCAACACAACGCTCACATGCAGTGCAGCCACTGGTCAAGGTCCTGGCAACACTCCATGTCCTTGCCAGTGGCTCTTTTCAGCGTACAAGTGGAGTGGTGGCTGGGATGTCACAATCCTCCATGAGCAGATGTGTGCACCAGGTTGTCCCTGCAATCCTCAGACGCATGGCCAACCAAATCATCAAACCCACCACTGAGGAGCTTTGAATCAAGGCAATGGCAGATTTCTACCGAATTGCCAGATTCCCACGCACCATCGGGGCCATAGATTGCACACATGTGGCACTCCAGCCCCCCCATGAGACCGAGCACATGTACCGCAATCGGAAGAATTGGCACTCCATCAACGTACAGGTGATAGTTGATGCCCAAGGCCTCATATGGCACGTCCGTGCCAAACACCCAGGGTCCAGCCATGACAGCTACATCTACAATCAAAGCCACATCCGAACAGAATTCGAACAGAACGTGTATGGGAACACCTGGCTGGTTGGTGAGTGACATGGGAGTCAGGCATGACTATCCCCTCCCGTGATGCACAACAGAAGTGGCACATGCATGACTAACATTCTCCTGTCTTTTCCTTTACAGGTGACTCTGCATATGCACTGGGACCCCATCTCATGACTCCTATCCGGAACCCCCAAACCCCAGGAGAGGAACGATACAATGAAGCACACATCAAAACCCGTGCAGTGGTGGAGCGCACCTTTGGCCTCCTGAAGTCACGTTTCCGATGCCTGGATAAGTCTGGGGGTACACTGTTGTATTCCCCAAACTTCGTGTGCCATATCATCGCTGCATGTTGCATGCTACACAATCTCGCAGTGAGGAAGGGCCTGCAGGTTGAGCTACGTGATGATCTGACCCCCCAACCAGAAAATCAACCCCTAACCGAGGATACCCCGTCTTCTGAGGGAAGAGCAGTCAGGAGGCAGCTCATATTGGGCATCTTTGCACGTTAAACACACACATTAATCATGGCACAATGAGAATGCATGCATGCACACCACTATGGTCCCTAGCACACACACCCCACATCCTCATCAAATTGGATTGGCACCAGTCCACCATGCAAGACTGGTGAGCAGTAACGCCACGTCAAGGCTCCAATTATGTCACTGTACATTCATACACCATTCACACGGACCTGGAGATCACTTCTCCCTGGTCCTGGGGAACCCTTCTCCACCAAAATTGAGGGTGACACCCCTTTTCCAGCAGGAATGTCACCCCCACATTCAAACATCATTCACAACCCAAAATATGCCAAAAAAGTCAAACAAAAAAAAATGCATAGCAAAAAAAAATTGCATAGAAAAAACAAAAAAAAGCAGAGAACAAAAATAAAAAAGCTTTCAAAACAAACAAAAGGGGGAAAAAAAAATTATTGCCCTCTGCCTGAGCCACGCCTGGGGCGCCCCCGGCCACGGCCCCGGACCCTCAGGGGAGACGCATGGGGGAGGGGAAAAGCCGGGGAAGGAGGAGCAGCCCCTGAGATCTGCCCACCTGGCGGCCTGCCCTCCAAGGCCACGGCTATTCTGTCCAGGGCAGCACCAAGTGTTGCCGTGTTGCCCTGGATAGCCTGGGTAAGGGCCCTCACATCCTGCCCAACGCCTGCTGCTGTAGTTTGCAGGTCATTTAGGCAGGTTGTGGAGGCCCGGGAGTGGGAGTCCAGGTTACCCAGGCTATCATTAATGGAGGACAGGCTCTGATCCACCCGCCCCATAGTCTGGCAGAGCTGTCTCAGAAGGCGGGTCTGGGTGGCCAGGTTCCTTCTCAGACAGGCGGGCATGAGATTGGGCGCCCCCCTGGTGCTTTGGGATGACCTCCTGGCTCCAGCTGATGGTTGTGGCCGGGGAGAAGGGGAGGCCCTTGTGAGGGGAGCCATGTTGGGGGAGGAGGGGGGGGGGCTGACCCTTAGGGAGGGCAGGCTTCTTGCAGCCAGAGGGGAAGAGTCCGCATAAACCAAACGGCCAGTGCCTTCCATGGACTCCTCCTCCTCATGATTCTGCTCCTCCTCATGATCGTCCTCCGCATGATCCTCCCCCTCCTCTTGTTCCTCCTCTGCGGACTCTGGCCTTGTTGGGGGGGCCTCATTAGGCTGCTGTCCTGGGGTTGGAGCGGTCAGTCCAGATGGCCCTGCACCCTCCTGCACAGCTGTGGATGACACAAAACATTCACAGGTTGGAGGATCCACACACTTGCCACATATTCCCTTTCACCCCCTCCCCCACACATGCTACACACCTGAGAGAAATAAAAACCTTACCTGGCACCGCGGGGACCGGACTTGTGTCAAAGCCTGGCAGGCCCTCCACTTCATGCCGGTGAAAGGTCAGGGCCACCACACGCTCCGTCGCTGAAAATCTAACCCGGCATGGTGGGCCCCCTCCTGTGCCCCTGGCATGGGCATTTATTGCGGCCAGTTTTTTTTTCACCTCACGCCGGAGGTCATTTATTTTCTTTTCTATCCCAGAGCGGGTCCGTGTCTCCCCCTCCCCCGATGAATTGACCTGCTCTGTGATCATATCCAATATCTCCCTCCTCCTGGCCGGGGTGGTGGTGGCACTCTGCGGGCCGTGGAGAAAACGCCCATAGTCGGTAATGGCCCGGGCAAGAATTCTTTTTTCCCCCACAGTAAAATTGAGCTTTCTTTTTCTCTCAGTCATACTTCCAAACAAACTCACTAGCAGTCACCAAAAATCTGTCACAAATACAAGCACAACCAATCAGACAAGAACACACACAAAGAGAAAAAGAACAGCCAAAAATCACACTAGCACTCAGCAAGAAACACACACAAAAAAATCAGATGAAAAAATAAAGCAAGAAAACAAACGCTCAGAAATATATCAATCAAACAAACAGTCTCAAACACTTATCAAAATACACTTTCACAAAACTACCAACAAGCACTAGATCACACAGAACACTAATCTCACAACTACAAAACACACTCTAACGAACAACAGAGCAAAAGCACTTGGTTCAATGGGAAGGGACACAAAGGGATGTACTTTTGCAATGGAAGGGCGTTTGTGTGTGTCTATTTATGCTGTCTGCGTAGTTCACAACGTTGCCCTTGTCCATTTCCAATTTCACTGATTGCGCCGCTCCCGAGTTGTGAGCATGCGCACAACGGAGCTGACATGGTTTCCTTCACGCGCGCATGCGCGAGTCGGCCGGCCCTTCATTTGCATGGGGTCACGGCTCATTTCAATGTAACACGCCCACGTCCCTCCCAATTTGTATTACTCCTCCTTACGCCTCCGGAAAAAACCTTACGTTTGCGCAAGCTCTTGCGTAAAAGCTACGTGAATCGCCGGATTACGCGGCTAGATTGCGCAAGTCTAAGGGAAAAGTGGTGCGCTACGCCGGAATGATAATGCGCCGATCTACGTGAATCTGCCCCTCTGTGTCTACCAGGATTATAGCCAGATATAGTAGACAACATGCATTCATTAGAAAAATCTATAACGCATTCTGGTATCTCTTGGCATCAGATGAAAAAATCAACAAATACATCAAAAGCTACCCTGAAATAACATTTAAACGTTGGCGCTCCATCGAGGTTACTACAGTCTCAAGTCACTATGTAACTCATACCAGTCCTGGGTTATTGAAAACAGGTACATTTCCATGTGGTAAATGTAACTACTGTCGATTTATAATAGTAGGTCCTAACATTAATTTGCCGAACGATGACACCTGGGTACCAAAATGTTACATGCCAAACAGTAGGAGTAGATTTACCTCATGAAATGTTGCTGTGGCACATTTTATGTAAGGAAAACTAAAAGAAATTCTTCTGTAGAATTTGTGACCATGTGTCGGCCATCTCCAAAAAACTGATGGAAACACTCATCAGTTGACACATTGGTCTGTTTCATAATCGCAATCTTAAAATGATCGGCTTTTCGCCCTGGAACATATCTCATTGAATGAGAGAGGAGGTGATGCAGATCGACGTCTGCTTCAGATTGAAGCTAAATGGATTTATCGCCTACAGGCTACCAAATACCCTGGCCTAAACAAAGGCATAAGTTATAAACCCTTTCTTTAGCTGGCATCTATCAGCTATGTCATTCGACCTGCTTTTCTTGATTATGCTCATTTCTCTATCCCCTTATTTTCTGCATATCCTGTCCGGTATATAACTTGCTCCCCTTTTCGGCTTTTCAAGGCCGATTTTGGAGGGCTTTGGACCGTTTTATGTGGAAAGGACTGATGATGACCGCTATGGCACCAGGACCCTATATGCTTTTATATTTAGTGTCTTTGTGGTATCTTGACATGATAAAGCCATTTTGGCTCTGATGCCGCGTAGACACGATAATTTTTCAGCATGAAAAAAAAAACTGTTTTTCAGCATGTTGAAAAAACAAAGTTTTTACAACTTTATCATTAAAACGACATCGCACACACACCATCGTTTTAAAAAAATGATCTAGCAAAGCGCGGTGATGTACAACACATACGACGGCACTATAAAGGGGAAGTACCATTCGCCTTTGGGCTGCTTTAGCTGATTCCGTGTTAGTAAAAGACGATTCACGCCTTTTTGTCTGTTACAGCGTGATGAATGTGCTTACTCCATTATGAACGGTAGTTTTACCAGAACGAGCGCTCCCGTCTCATAACTTTCTTCTGAGCATGTGCAGGTTTTTAACATCGTTTTAGCCCACACACGATAATTTTTTACAACCCGAAAAACTACATTGTTTAAAACAACGTTAAAAAATGCAGCATGTTCGATTTTTTTTTTAGAACCTGAAAAATGATGTGAAGCCCACACACAATCATTTTAAATGCCATTTTTTAAAAACAACGTTTTTTTTCATGGCAAAAAATGATCGTGTGTACGCGGCATTAGTCTTGTAATCACTACATAATATGTTAATTATTATAACAATTTTGCTTTACAGCTATTTTTTCTTTATTTAAATGTTTATATAATGCCTTGCAACTTTTGGGAACTCAAATAGCATATCCTTGCAATTTTAAGGTATGCAACTAATCAGTTCAATATCATCTGTTATGTACAATTGATAACCATTCTCATATAGGATGCTTCTGCATATGGTTCACAACATACCATCTGGTCCCTGTTATCAACATTTATCATGGCCACTTATATGCAACTATATCATTTATCATTGTTTTAATCCAGTTACTGTTTTTCTCCCTTTCCCCCCTCCTTTTTTCCCCTATGCAGGGATGTTTTTTCACCTCTTTTATATGCACAGCAGGTTTTCCCTTTACATGATTCCCCTGACATGCATGTGTGTTTTCAGGGGTCCACTGTGGGCGCTCAGGGGCAAACATCAGTACAGCGTCAAGCTGTTACTGAACCTGTGTGGAAACACGGATGTTATGCTTGTCCGTAACCATGCTTGAAAGCTTAGAGGCGGGGGTGTAATTTTTGTGCTAAGGAACGCTCCAACGGCGTCTACTCCATCAGTCGCCTTGATGACGCGCTTCTTGCGTCTCAGGGATACCATCGCCCTGCTCTGAGTCTGCACACGCCTCCCTTCCGCCCCTTCCTGTGTGGGACATTCCCACACAGTATGTCACCATTAAGCGCCCGCAGGTGCGTCGCCGCTGCAGTGACTCCCTGGTTTGGGATTTCTATATACATTTTGGTTTCCCTAGTTATTCTATTAAGGTTGAGTGGTTCTGAAGGTCTTCCATAAGTTTCAGCCCCAAATATGATATAATTGACTTACTCCATGTGTAGGGGAAATTTGATTGTAGTTGAGAGCGAATAGAGGGTGGAATATTTAGTTTTAGGATGAGTGATTTTGTAAAGTTTTTTAAAAAAAAAGGAAATATGGCTAAACTCAGGATAGTATTTGCATGAGGTAAAGATGTATTTGAAGAGGTTAGGAACAGGATGATGTCACCTACGAATAGATTTATATTGTAGGGTTTATCTTGAATGGAGAAACATGATATATTGGGGTGCGTTCTAGGCCTTTCAGCTAGTGGTTCTATAAGAAGGTTAAAAATGGAGGGTGATAAGGGGCATCCCTGTCTTGTACCATTGGATATGGCAAAAGGAGTTGAAAGCATATTGGATGTGTAGACCTGTGCACAAGGGGAGGAGTAAAGTGCCAGGATAGCGGAGAGAATGGGCCCTGTGAAGCTAAATTTTTGAAGGGTATGGGCAGGGGAGGGCTGGCAGCCTTAGGCCTGGGAGGCAAGTCCAGTCAAGTGGCCCTTTGAATCACCGAATAAGCTCACTATCCCCAGTGCCCATCAGCGCAGCCTCACCAGTGCCCATCTGCGCAGCTTCACCAGTGCCCATCAGCGCAGCCTCACTAGTGCCCATCAGCGAAGCCTCACCAGTGCCTGGGGATTAGAGAGGAGAGCAGCTGGATTACACAGAGTGGAGATCTTCCACTTACCCAGTGTGGCCGCTTCCATGATGGACATCATCAGTGTGATGTCTATCATAGGAGCCAGTCCAGGAGGCGGGACTTCGTATGACAGTGGCCGCCAGGTAAGTGGGAGATCCCCGCTTTGTGAAATATGGTGGCACTCCCCCTTCGAGGCAGCTCAATGGGCACAAACCCTGGGTGCCCTCCCACTGCTCCCAGTTGGCCCTGCAAAGTAGGAACAAAATGGGGGCAGACTTGGTCCAGGGACAGTGTCTTCTGATCACTCTAGCCTAGTGGCCAACAGGACCCATAGGTCAGTGGCCAGCTCAATTATTTTGAAAAGTTTTGTAGTAGTCATTTGTTAAACCACCAGGTCCTGATGGTATACCAGACGGCAGTGTTTTTATCACTTTAATGATCTCAGGCTCCGTAATGGGGGCATTAAGAGATGCTAATTGTGTTTGTGAAAGAGTAAGTAGGTTGATACTTGTTAGAAAAGCTTGTATACGTTCATCTGTGGGTTGAGGGGTATCTTTCTCAAGATTGTACAGTGAAGAATAGTACTCAGCGAATGAGTTTGCTATATCTTTTGGGTTGAATATTTTTTTGTTATCCGTTGAGTGAATAAGGTATGGGATTTTTGTTTTAGTTCTACACACTTTGAGCAAGAAATTTTCCTGCACGGTTACCAGACGAGTAGTGGGATAATTTGAGGACATTAACATGCTTATCATACTGCTCAATAAGTAGGAGCCTGAGATCAGAGCGAAGCTTGGAAAGTTTATTGGTGGTGAGTCAGCGTTTTTTTGTTCAGGGATTCTAGGGTCTTAATTTCACCAAGGAGTCTGTCTAGTCTCTGTGTCTAATAAATGCTTTGTGCGCACACCACGACAGATCTAACAGATTTAGATACAAAATTACTATTCAATGAGAAAAATTCAGTTACATTTTTAGTTATGGTGGCAACATGAGAGGGCATTTGAAGTATACAGAGGTTGGCACGCCATATGTATGCAGGACTTGAAGTGTGCTTCTCCACCACTGTTATAGAGACATGTGCGTGGTCAGACCACGAGATGTCATATATGGTGGAAGTGGACACTGTTTGCAACAACATTTTATCAACTAAAATCATAACGATTCTCGATTATGTGTTATGTCTGGCCGAGTAAAAGGAGTAATTCCGTTCACTGAAAAGTTGTGTCACGTACCTGGTGGTAGAGCCTCATATGCAAGGAGCGGCTACTCTTACTCCTCTGACTCCGGAGCCCCTGGTAGTATGGACAGGGAGCTTGAGAGTGCAGAGGTGCACTAGCGCCTTACAGGAAGGCTGGTGCTGGAGCTGAGCTGGATCCTGTGAACTCCGGGGAGATGTCAGTAGAGCAGGTGTTGGCTGAGACAGCAGACAACAGGAGGCATGGTGTAGGAAGCCGGAATCAGCAGCAGGAGGAAGGTGTGGTGTAGTACAGACACAAACAGGTCCAGACAGGCCGGGTCATACATTGGCGGGTGGATCAGGTACAGGGTCAAGGCAGGAGCAGGGTCATAGTTCAGGCCGGGTCAGCAACAGGCGGGCAGCAGTCAGATCAGAGGGAGAGGCAAAGACGTAGTCAAGTAAGCCAAGGTCAAGGCAGGCAGAGATCAGGGGTAATCAGGAACTAGCCGGGTCACAGGAACTGGTAGGCAAACAGGTAACAGTGGCAGATGGGTCTCAGAAGATGCTGTAGACCGAACAGCAAGAGGCCCAGGCATCTGCCCCACTAAATAGTCTAGTTCGGCGCCAAAAGAGTGTCAGTACGTGCCCGCGCACATCTGCCGCTCGTGCGTGCACCCGTGAGCGTCATTGTGCCACTACTGCGTGCACCCGTGCATGCCGATGTGCCACTACGCTTACTACGCTCTATGCCAAGGTGCCGCTACCGCCATCTAGCGGACTGGCTTGCCCTTGACAAGTTGGCATCTCAGACATCATAAACATTCTTTAAGTGCAAGAGAAGCTGTATTCTTGGAAGAGGTATTTGGATTTAGAAGTAGTTTCTATTATGAAATCTGCGGTTGAGTTGTAGTCTCCACAGATTACCAGGAATCCTCTTTGCGTATCGGCTATTCTGCGAAAAACTGTTTCTTCAAGAAGCGTATTTGTCGGGAGTTAGGCACATAACAGTTCACAATAGTGAAGGGTTTGTTGTTAAGTTCTCCTATCAGGATTAGATAACATCCTTCCGGATCTACCTGAGTTTCTTGTTACTGGTTATGAGAACTTTACTATTAAACAATAGCTATTTTAAGGACCATAGGTGTAGGTTAGATAAAAATGCTGATAAAGGTTCCAATTGGTCTCTGTCTAGTGCAGTCCGGGATGTGGATGGTGGGGAAAAGACTTTGCAGACAGATTATAGTGATTGTGAGGTTCATCTTGTGCAGGTCAGACCAGTGGGAGGGGAGACAAAACAAGGTGAAAAGGGAGAAAAAAAACATACAACACAAAAATAAACAGTTCTGTAAAAAGGTAGATTTGAACAGGAATCTGGAGGCAGAACATCAGCCCATTGCTGCTAAGGAGGGGAAAATGTGCCTGCTATGTGCTCCATAGTGCTTTAGGAATCCAGTAGGTTGTTATTAAATTTGTAGGTCGGGGCGGGACCGGATGCAGGTGTGTGGAGCGCTGAGCGAGTGGTGAGAGGAGGAGGACATGTGAGATGAGGTGTGCAGCGCCTTCCACGGCCCTACCTCTCCCGTAGGCGGATGAAAAAACAGCAAATACCCCCCATGCATGCAGCCTGAGCGAACCCCGCTTATCCCCGCTAACCCCCGTTAACCCTGCCCGAGTCATCTGCTAGCCAGCAACGCAGACAACACGGATGCCAACACTGCAATCGAGCGGACTTACCTGCTAGTGAGAGCCGCGGTGTGCGCTCGCGAGAACGGTGTTTGAACGGGGGGCATCCCCGGGTCCCCCTGGAGCTTCCAAAGTCCTCCCCACGTTACGTGGACGGAGGAAGGCTAACGGAGGAGCCCCAGTTGCAGCCTTAGGACCGGAGTCCTTGATGGGGGTATAGCGGTACAGCGGTCAGCTGACCAAATCACGTGACCGGCTCGCAAATGCTGGAGTGCTGCGATCGGAGAGCGGAGAAGCCGAGGTGAAGGAGGTGAAGGAGGTGTCGGTGACGAGGAAACCCGGGGGGTCTTCTTGAGGCTTCCCCTGCCAGTACCCAGATATCCTGCTGAAGCCCTGAAGCTCTGCAGCAAGGAAGGTCAGGATTTGTTCTCAAGATCCCAAGTTCCAGCAGAGTGAGCAGTGAGCAGGGAAAGGATTCAACATAGGGGGGCTGACTACAACCCGCAGATTACAGTCTCTGCATCATATCACAGACCGTGGACTACAGCATGGAAAAGAACGGAGTGAGTAACCTATAATAACACTGTGATGTTGTGATACTGGCATAATGTACATGGAACCCTGCATCTAAGTTGCTAGATGTGGAACTGATTAATGTTTAAAGCTGAACCAAGCATTTCACTTTGCCCAAGCTCCCCGGGTAAGAAATTAAAGGACTTTACACGGAATACCGTAAGTAACCCTATATAACCCAGAGAGGGTGCAGCATACAAGGAACTGTGCATTAATAGGTTACTCAGCTATCTGATTAACGGACTGATTATCTGATGAAGGGGGGTAAGGGAGGGAAAGGTAGTATCAAGTATTTTATCCCTTCTGGAACCGCTACATAGGGGGACGAGTGAGAAAAGAAAAAAAACTGCTTTTTTTTTTTCTTGTTTTTTTCCTCTCTCTGTTTGTTTAAAAAAAACTTGGACGGTTAAAACTATAAAGTTAAAAGCTAAAAGCCAAATAGGTCCCAGTTAACTTACCTCTTAACGGAAGACACCTGGACATTTTTCTACCACTCTCCCCCCCCCTCCCGTGAGTTATCTCAGTTATCAGCTACCTCAGTTATCTTTAAACACTGACTCTCTAGAAAAGATCTGCTTTTTTTTTCAGTTTTTTTTTTTCTCTCTTTTTGCTTAACAAGAACTTGGACGGTTAAAACTATAAAGTTAAAAGCTAAAAACCAAAAAGTCCCAGTTAACTTACTTCTTAACGGAAGATACCTGGACGTTCCTCTACCACTCTCCCCCCCCCCCCCCCCCCGGGAGTTATCTCAGTTATCAGTTATCTCAGCTATCTTTAAAAAACTGACTCTCTTTCAGTAACAATGTCGGGCCCGCAATCACTAAGATCGGCCAAGGACAAGGACAGGGGGGGGGGGGGTAGCGGCCACCGCAGCGGCTAAACTGGAAAAATATGCTCATGCAGAGCAAACCCCCAGCAAAAGCGTCCCCTCTCAGGTACCCCTGGCCCCAGGGAAAACAAATATAGACAGAAGAAGCCAAGGCCCAGGAGGTGGGGTGGTAACTAAAACATTGGTTAATAAAAATACAGTCAAAGTGGACACAGATCCAACAGTAAATATTACACCAGAAGAAGCACCAACAATAAAAGATGTACTCAATGAGAGGAATAGGTCACGAATGGAGGAATGGTACGATTGGAAAAGGGGGTGGTGGAAGGGGGGAGGAGGGGAGAATGAATGAAAGAATGGTAGTAGTGGAACCGGTCACCAACTTAGCCCTTAGGGGATACCTAGGAAGGTGGGGGAAGAGGGGTGGGGGGGTGGGGGGGAGAGGGGGGGAGGGGCGAAGGGTGATTTATAATGACGAGACACATTTGGGGCAAGATATGGGATTTAGTATAAAGTGGACAAACAAAAGATATACACGATTAGCACCAAGGGTCGCAATAAATATAAAATCACGGATACTATATCACAAGGGGTTGAGTAAAATGATATGGAATATAATAGATAATTCACTAGATGATTAGTATGTTATGTGCACTGAATCTATAAATAACACTATCACAGAGAGTTCTCGGATCACGAAATGTATAAATATATAAATGCATGTATAAATGAGTAGAACCTTGAAAATAGGATCTTGGAATGTCCGAGGGATGGGGACACCAGCTAAAAGAGCAGTTGTTTTTGATGCATTAGAAGGGCACAAGGTAGGATTAATTTGTTTACAGGAAACCCATTTTACAAATGACAGTAAAACACAGATCCCATATAGAAAATTTCAACATCAATTCCACTCAGTTCATACATCGTATTCAAGAGGGGTGACAATCCTGGTAAAAGGGGGAGTGGGGTTTACTTGCAGGAGGGCCAGCATAGATGATGAAGGGCGCTATGTTTTTCTACACTGTGTAATAGAGAGCAGAGAATATATACTCGCTAATATATACATCCCCCCTCCATTCAAACTAGTGGTTATGCACAAACTTCTGGACTTTATCCTGGATAAACACGGGATACCAGTCATTGCAATGGGGGATTTTAACGAGGTATTAAATAAAAAAATGGATAGGTTCCCAATGGTAAATATAGTCAGGGTTGTTTGATGTATGGAGGAAGAGAAACCCAGAGGGGGTACAGTTCTCTTGCTGCTCTAGCACTCATGGCACATTGTCCAGGATTGATTTAGTCGTGGGCAATGTGGAAGCCTCCCAAATAATTAGGGAAATAGAATATGCTCCACAGGGAATATCAGATCACTCCCCGGTGATAATAACGGTGAATCTTGAAGGAAGAAGATCACCTACGGAATGGAAAATAAGCCCCCTATGGTTCGAACTAATGGGAGACCCCGAGGGGATAATGAGCAAAATAAAAGAGTTTATAGACTTTAATGAGGGGACGGCAACACGGGGAGTAATGTGGGATACACTGAAGGCCTTCCTCAGGGGTATATGTATCCAACAGATGGCGAAAGTAAAAAGGATCTCCAAAGAACGAGAAAATAGAATTAGAAATGCAGTAGCGAACACCGAAAAGGAATATATAGAAAATCCAACAGAGGAGAAGAAAAAAACATGGCTAGATAAGCAGCAAGAATACAAAATAGAGCTGACAAAGAAATCAGAAAACAAGAGAATGTTTCAAAGACAAGCGGCATATGGGGAGGGGGAGGGAGTAGGAAGAATGTTGGCCCACTTAATAAGAACAAATTCCACTCCCTCTGCTGTTCCGGCTATTAAAAGTAGCAATGGTAATATATCCACAAATGTGGCAGAGATAACGGAAACATTTAGAGAATACTACGAAAAATTATATAAGTCCCAAAGAATAGCAGGAGGAGAGGAAATGCAACGCTTCTTTATAAATCTAGAACTACCGTCCCTCACAGAAACGGAGATGGAACAAATAGAGAAATCAATAACATTAGAAGAAGTTCAGATAGCAGTCAGAGAAATGGCTAATCAGAAGTCCCGGGGCCTGACGGACTACCAGCAGAGACATACAGATATTATGGGAAAGTATTGCTCCCAGAACTTTTGAAAGTATTTAATGAGGCTATGGTAGAGGGTAAATTTCCCACCTCAATGACCGAGGCCACGATAATAGTACTGCACAAGGAGGGGAAGGACCCATTGGAAGCATCATCATACCGCCCCATTTCCCTCCTATGTGCAGATGCTAAAATCCTGGCCAAAATCATGGCCAGTAGGTTAAATAAAATAATCTCCAGACTCATACATCAGGATCAAACAGGATTCATCCCAGGTAGATCAACCAGCATAAACATTAGGAGGGTATTCCTTAACCTACAAATCCCGACAGAAAACGCCGGCAATAGGGCAGTCATGGCTTTAGACGTTGTCAAAGCCTTTGACAGTTTAGAATGGGAATACATTTGGTATGCCCTAGAGGCCTATGGATTCGGCCCCACCTTCATTAGATGGATTAAAATACTGTATAATGACCCCAACGCAAAAATTAGAGTCAATAATGAATATTCAGGAAAGGTCAAGTTGGAGAGGGGCACGAGGCAGGGGTGTCCATTGTCACCCCTGCTCTTTGCATTATCTATGGAACCACTTGCCATGGGACACCGGCCACTCCATTAGAAGAGCAATGACTATCTTCAGAGAGTTTGGCAATATATCCGGCCTGGTGATAAATTGGGAGAAATCAGCTTTGATGCCCAATGAGGAACCGGATACAGGAGGAGTTCCCACAGTTGGACACAGTGGGGAAAATTCAGTATTTAGGTATAACAATTACACCACATCTCAATAAATACATAGAGAATAACCTGGAACCAATGATGCTCAAATTCAAAAAGAAAATAGGAATCTGGCGGCATCTCCCATTATCGGTGGCTGGGAGGTGCAACCTGATTAAAATGGTATGGATGCCACAATTACTCTACGTATTACATAACACACCTATATGGATACACAAAAAATGGTTCAAAAAGATTGACGCCCTGTTCAGGGAATTAATATGGAAAGGAGGACTCACTAGAATAGGACTACAGACTCTGCAGCTGTCAACGAGAGAGGGAGGAATGGCAGTACCCCATCCGCGTAGCTACTTCTTGGCCGCACAGCTGCAGCACATTGGAGTTAAAATGGAACCAGGAGAGGATATGAATGGAAGCTTAATGATCCATGGGGCCCCCCATGAAACAATCATGGAGGTGATGGAGGCCAACTCATTTATCAACCTGACCCCTACGGTCAAGATGATAATTAAAGTGTGAAAAGCCATAACGATAGAGGGAGGACAGGTGGGAGTGACAGGATACGCGCCATTATGGAATAACAGGAACCTCCAAGAGCTCGAAACAGTGGGAGTAATCAAAGAATGGGCAGTAAAAGGGATAACAAGACTGGCTCAGTTATATGAGGGTAGGACCTTAAAAACATTCGCCTCCCTGAGAGAGGAATATGAAATTCCCAATTGCACGTTCTATAGGTATCTACAAGTTAGGCATGCATTAAATACTCAGTTTAATGGAGTAGGACCGAACTGGATAAAGGCACGAATACCTCAAAGAATAAGAGGGGGGATAGAGAAGAAAGGGTTTATTTCCGTAATCTACCCATATATCTGTGAGGAGAACATAGAGGGACCAATGCAGCTTAAAAGTAAAAAGAAATGGGAGGAAGACCTGGGAATTATAACAGAAGACCAATGGAGGACGGTGTTGGAGAGAGGGCAAATGGCCACAGTTTCACCAGCTCAAAGGATATCCTTTCAAAAGATGATACATAGGGCATATTATACCCCAAAAAAAAAACTATTCAGTTTTGGTTGCAGAACGGACGCAGGGTGTCCCAGATGCCAGGACACGGGGGACTTATTACATATGTTATGGAGATGCCCTAAATTATTTAGGTATTGGTTGGAGATCATTAGAATCATTAACAAAACATATGGGACCAGGCTGGGGATGGACCCTAGAACGTGTATATTGGGAATATGGGAAGAAAGGGGAGGGCTGGCGAGTACGACAAAAGCTGTAGTAAGGTGCCTATTCCAGGCAAGAAAACTAATTGCCCAAAGATGGCAAGCAGTAAACCCCCCATCAACAAGAGAGTGGACTAATAGTGTGACAGAAACAATATGGAAAGAGAAAACTGTCTATATCAAAAGGGGAAACATCAAGGAATTCGATAAAATATGGAAACCGTGGTTACTTGAAATAGGATATCAGGAATGAAAGCCCAAGGAGCTAATAGGAAATTCAGGATTTTCAATTCAATTTTGTATGTAATCTGTTTTTATATGAAAGATAATGAAATAAAGAGAATTAATTTAAATTTGTAGGTCGGGTATCTAGGGAATTATTTTGTTTTTGTTTTTCTTCTTATGTGACACCGTTTGCCAATCACCCTTTCCGGGGTTGGGGATTTTTATGACATGCTATCATGAGCTGTTCCTTAGCATGGTAAAAATGTACCCGCATCAGAACATCCCTAGGGATGTTGTCTGGAAGGTGGGATGGCTTGGGAAGTTGATGGATTCGGTCAATGATCAAGTCTGACTCAGGTGTTGAGGGTAAGCATGCTTTCATAAAGTCTCTGGAATATTCCTGTAACTGTGCGGGTTGTACAGTCCCTGGGACCCCACGGAGCTTTATGTTATTCCTTCTTAACCTGTCTTCAAGGTCAGCCACCTTAGCTTTAACCCAGGATATGTCATCAGATTGATTATTGTGGACATCGACTAGTGTGTTGTAGGAGGAATCAAAGTTGCCCATTTTCTTTTTAATATGGTCTATCCTCCCCCCAGCTCTCCCAGTTCAACCTTAACGTTGCTCATGCACTGCATCATATCTGCATGCAGGAAGCTGCGGAGGGAGACAAGCATGTCTTTTAAGGTTGTATCAAGTATCAATGGGGAATTCATTAATGAACAAGCTCCCTTGTGTCCTCCATAGAGTCCTGACATGTGCTCACCTGCTGTGTGTCAGCTGCCATGCGGGGTGTAGGCACCAGGAGAATGTCGGATGGATCCACCGAGCGAGCATTGGCTCGATGCAGCTGAGACAGCGCTGCCTGATGATGAAGGGGACCCGTCTCCTGCGCCATTTTGTGTGAGATCGCGGGCCGCCGGAGGGAAGAAATTCGGCAATCTCATCGGCCGGGTGACCTCTTTTCATTTGCGGGTCATCCCAGGAGGTGGACCGGGTGTTCAGAAAGGGGGTGGTGGGTGTACAAATGATCAAAGGTACCCCTGTTGATGGTGATTCCCATCTCTGGAGTAGAGCAGTGGATTCAGATGTCCATGCTGCTGCGCGGTAGCCACGTCCCAAGGTCTGCTATTTTAACCCTTAGGCTTGGCCATACATTATACAATTTTATATTTAATTTTCTTTAAATTTACCTTTAGCTTTGTAGTGCAAGGACCTTCCTGATTGTAAAGAAATTTAAAGTGTTTAGGTTTGACCTCATATTATGTTTTTGGTGAATCTAAAATTGTACAAGAAAATTGTATATTGTATGGCCAGCCTTTCCTTTGCGGCCTCTGACCCTCTTTGAACAACAGACTGTCATTTCCTGTCCTGATGACTTTATACCACCAGAAAAAAATGCAAATACAGAGAAAATCAACTCAGTTTGAACATAAGTGAACTATAAACATTAAAGGGCTTCTAATCTTTCCACACCATGGCTGCAGCTTAAAAAAAGTAAAATGGTAAAAACACAGCTAGATTATTATTACTAATTTGTACAACTGTCCACACAATAAACAGCTTTAAGTTTATTGTGTAAGTGAGTGAATATAAGCAATTATGCTTCAGAATACCTACAAGCACAAATGGTCTAAGGTGATGTTTTTAAGAGCCAGATATAAGTGAACTGGTTGTTTGAGATTACAATCTTCAGGTTTTTCTACAAGATGTATTAACCTCTGCTGTGATTTGGTGTAAAAGTGCCATTTTTCTTTTGATCCATTAGCAAAATACCCATCTGATCAGACATTTCACTCTACAAAGTTTATGGTACATTAATACTGACAGTTGGCATTAAGCATTTAAGTGTAATGCTATCCATCCCTTGTGTGTTTTGGCAGACAGCAGTGAGCTTGGATAGACAGATTCTCTGTATACTTATCTCTCTGAATAAGTAGATTATCACTCAGCTGACTGCTTCTGTATCTTAACCAGCAACTCTTGCCCTAAACACTCAGTTGTAATCTGGGAGACTCAGAGTGATAAAAATGCTCTGCTCCAGGACAACATGAACCTGTTGTCAAGGGTCAATCTGCACCTCTCCAAAGTCTTAATGCAAATATCAGCATAAGCCAAACTGTCACACAAAACAATTGGCATAGCTTTGATGTACAGTACAAAGCTAAACTCAAACAGGAAATGTTAAATGAGTCAGACTTTAGTTACTACATTCACATGGTTGTATTACTGTTTAGGTGTCACGCAACACGACTAGTTCCAAATGTACAAAGTTCATAAAACATGTATATAATATAAGTAATTGCTACACAAGCCATCCTGTAATTTAAAGGGTCAGGCCGCTCAAAAGTGATGTTTTTATTTACGTTTTTTTTTCTTCTTCTATACTCTTGTTAATATTTTTTTTTTTGCCTTGACTATAATTTATATTCATTTGGGATCGCATCACCACCTGTAAACCCCCACCCCCCCTTTTGTCTACCCCCTTCTCTCTATTTACTCCTATTCACATTGTTATGTACTCATCCTGTTCATATATCGCTATGATTAGCTTTTTTGCTATTGTATATTGAATATCGCACCACCATCCTTGTATGTACTCAATTTGTCAATCTTTGTTATCTTTAAAAAATAATAAACAAATTTGACAAGAAAAAAAACGATTTCTTACTAATATTCTGGAATTGGCCTTAAAGGCTTAAGCATTTTTACCTTAATGCATTCTTGTGGGAACCCCCCAACCCTTCCTATTATTTACCTGAGCCTGGATCTTGATTCAGGGCTGTGTCCGAGAGAAGCAGCTCTCTGCAGGAGAGTCATTGGCTCTCACTGTTGCTAATCAAATTATGTGTGAAGGGAGAGGTGATAAGGCCGTGTCCGCCGCAATATCACAGGCTTGACAAAAATCGCAGATCGCCGCCATTTCTAGTAAAAAAATAAATAAAAAAAAATTCATAAAGCTATTTTGTAGGCACTATATCTTTTGTGCAAACCAATTAATAAACGCTTATTGCGATTTTTTTTACCAAAAATATGTAGAAGAATACGTATTGGCCTATTCTGAGAAAAATGTTTTTTTTTTTTGTTTTTTTTCATGAGATATTATTATAACAAAAGTAAAAAAATATTGTGCTTTTTTTCAACATTTTCTGTCTTTTTTTGATAATAGCGCAAAAAAAAACGCAGAGATGATCAAATACCACCAAAAGAAAGCTCTATTTGTGGGGAAAGAAAAGATAAAAATATCGGGCCAGATTCAGGTACATTGGCGCATATTTTGACCGGAGTAGCGCACCTCCTTTACGTTAGACCGGCGCAATGTAGAGGCGCAATCACCGTATCCTTGTAGTATTTGTGCAGAAATTTGCACCGGTGCAACGTAATTCCCGAGGCGTAAGGCGGAGTAATTCAAATTGGGAAGGACGTGGGCGTGTTACATTGAAATGAGCCGTGACCCCATGCAAATGAGGGGCCGGCCGGATCGCGCATGCGCACATGAAGCAGACCATGGTCAGCAGCTCTGTGCGCAGGCTCACAACTCGGGAACGGCGCAATCAGTGAAATTGGAAGTGGACCCGGGCAACTTAGTGAGCTACGCAGAGAGCTTAAATAGACAGACACAAACGCCCTTCCTTTGCAAAAGTACATCCCTTTGCATCCCTTCCTATACAGCAAGGTGCTTTTGTTCTGTTGTTTGTTCGCGTTTGTTGCTTTGTGACTTGTCTTTGTGATATTTGTTGACTGTTTTGGATAGAGTTTTGCAGAGTGATTTTTGTCTTTTCTGTGTTTTCTTTGTTGTGTTTTTTTTTTATTATATTTTTGCTGGGCATTTTTATTATTTGCTGGTCATTTTTTTAAATTGTTTTTTTTGGTTATGTTTGTGAATGATTTTGGAAGTTTTGCAGCATGCAACATGCACCGATAATCTGGCATACAAAGTTTGGGAAATACAACAGGGTACCATGGGGGGTTTCGGATAGGAGTCATGAGATGGGGTCCCAGTGCATATGCAGAGTCACCCTGAAGGGATAAGACAGGAGGATGTTAGTAGTGCATGTGCCCCTTGTGATTTCAGCATCATGGGGGGGACAGTCATGCCTGCCACCCATGTTACTCACCAGCCAGCCATCTGTCCCATACATGTTCTGTTCAAAATCTGTGGGGATGGGGCTAGGATTGTATATGTAGCTGTCATGGGTGTCATGGGTGGTGTCATGTGTTGGGCTGGTGATGTCCTCCTGCAGGGTTGTGGTTAATTCCATGATGGCATGAGGGGTGAATCTGAAGATGCGAAACACCTCAGAATCACTCATGCCAAAGATGTCTATGCGTGTGTGATATATCCTCTCCCATGAAGAGTGAAGAGTGAGGGGCTTGTATCAGATAAGAATATTGTATTAGATTAGATTATTATATCCATCAAGGTTTTAAAGGGCTATTGAAAGATAGTGAGACCGTGTTTGTAATTTGTATGTATGTTATGTATTGATGTATGTATGTATGTATATTTTTTTTGTAATGTTTATAAAAGCAAATAAAAAGTTTTTGGAAAAAAAAAATCCTCTCCCGTGCCATCCTCTGTGCCCTCCTCCGTGCCCTCCTCCTTCTTTGCTCATCTAAAGTCAGTAGTATAGCTATGAGCATGGATGCCCCTGGCATGTTGGCATACAGTTTGTTGTCCTGCAAGTGTGGCTGCTCAGCTCGTCCCTAACAGTGTTGCTTTAGCTGACATGTAGACGGATTGTCTAATTTTATACCACCTTTTATATGGACTAATTTTAGACAGGACATGCAGCTGTTGCGCACAGCGCGTAGCCTGCGCTGCACCAACTTACTTTTGTGGATCCCCGTAACTCCCTCATTTGCATATTTGACTAGCAAATCAATGGTGTGTCTAGCGCAGTTTTGCGTGCACGGATGCGCCGGTCTATCGAAATTACGCCGGTCGAAAAAAAAACTAGATTTCATGTGTATATCGTTTTGGGGATGCGGCGCATCGATACGCATGCGCAGATTTAGACTTACGCCGCGCATCTCCTGTAACGCCGGCGTAATGGCTCTCTGAATCTGGCCCATCATTTGGGTACAGTGTTGTATGACTGCGCAATTGTCATTCAAAATACGTCAGCGCTGAAAGCTGAAAATTGGTCAGGGCAGAAAGGGGGTTTAAGTGCCCAGTAATGAAGTGGTTAAAGATGATCACATATTAATGAGTTACATAGTTACATAGTTGGTAAGGTTGAATAAAGACACCAGTCTACCCAGTTTAAACTGAGTGTATGTATCTCACTATTATTTTCCTTATCCCTGTACACTGCACTACACTCCCTATTGGCACCACCAGCTGCAGTAGGGAGTTCCACATCCTTACCTTTTTACCAGTAAACAACCCCTTACACAGTTTAGGATTGAACTGCTACAAGTCCAACTTCGTTGCATGACCGCATATCCCTAAATTAAATTGTTTCCTCTCGATAACACAGTCCCCATTTAAAGATTTGCGTACTGTGATCATATCCCCTTCTAAGCACCTCTTCTCCAGTTGTTCTTCATAACAGTCAATATTTGGCCAATGATGTCACTGGATGACCCCCTCCCCTTTGTTTACTTTAGAAGTGGGGTTCCAGAGATGTCACTCAAATTAACCACAGTCATTGTTTACTTTAGGAGGAGGATCATCTAAATTACATGACTGGGACACTGTCAAATATAGGAGATATTCATGTATTCATATACAGTATTTATGAAATCATTGAAGATCAGAAACTGTTAAAAGGAGGCAATCACTGCATAAGATTGTGATTGTCCATCCAGCTTACAATGTAAACTTCTGTTAACTTCAATCATGTTTTTCCAAAGCTCATAATTGACTATTTAACTATTTGATGCCCGCACACAGTACATTTACTGAAGATGGGCGGCACAGCTAAGCTAGGTGATGTACTGGTAAGTTTGCCTAACACATGCGCACTAGCACACCCCTTGGGACATGCAGTGGCACAATCCTGTGACGACTGTGTTTGGTGTACTCAGTCACTGTCAGTAGCCGGGGTGTCATGCTATGACTGGTCATGGCAATCACATGGTTACAATATAAGCCAAACAGTCATGAAGGGCTTAATTTCATGACTGTTTGGCTTACTAGTGTGATGCTGTGATTGGCTAACAACTATCAAATGGTACCTGGGCCAATCACAGCACCCTGTACCATGTGATTAGCTGTAGCCAATCACATAGCATGTCAACAGTAAGTAACCTGCATGAATGGCAACCATTCATGGCAGTTAACTATTGCTTATAACAGTGATTATCACTCATCATAAGCAATACCAGTGTAAAAAGAATTGAACAATTTTCAAATATGTATACCATAGTTTGTAGACTCTATAACTGTCACACAGACTAAATAATTTACACTGATTTGGGTTATTTTTACAAAAGAAATGTAGCAGACTACATTTTGGCCCAAATTTAAGAAGCAAGATTATTTGTTTGAAAATTTTTATAACAGAAACTAAGACAATTTTTTTGTTTTTTAATTCCTGTCTTTTCTTGTTTATATAGCAAAAAAACAAAAAAAAACAAAAAAAAAAACAATGGTGAATATACTGTACCACCAAAAGAAAGCTCTATTTGTATATATTGTATATATTGTCTATATTGTGTCGGTTGTTAAGATTGCAGCGGTCGGCATCCAGGCCCACTCTCTAGCAACCAGCTATTCACAGTGGGCCAGATTCTCAAAGGAGATGCAATGGCGTATCTCCAGATACGCCGTCGTATCTCTGTTTTTGTGGCGTCGGATCTATGTGCCTGATTCTTAGAATCAGTTACGCATAGATTTGCCTTAGATCTGACTGGAGTAAGTCACTTACACCATCGTATCTAAGTTGCATATTTACGCTGGCCGCTAGGTGGCATTTCCGTAGATTTCCGCATCAACTATGCAAATGAGCTACATACACCTTTTCCCGAACGTATTTGCACCCCATCGTAGTAGTTTACGTCATTTGCATAAGCGTAAAGCTACCCCTGCTATATGGTGGGTTAACTTTGCGTAGATCCGGCATACGCAATGTTAAGTATGGACGTCGGGACAGCATAGTTTTTTTCCGTCGTTTACGTCGTTTGCGTAACTCATTCACGAATAGGGCTTTGCGTAAGTTACGGTCACGTCGAAACCTATGTATTTGCGGCGTAATTTGGAGCATGCGCACTGGGATACGTCACCGGACCACGCATGCGCGGTTCAAAAAAAAGTCAAAAACGTGGGGTCATGATTAATTTACATGAAACACGCCCACCTCATACACATTTGAATTACGTGGACTTACGCCGGCCCATTTACACTACACCGCCACAAATTACGGAGCAAGTGCTTTGAGAATACGCCTCTTGCGTCTCTAAGTTGCGGCGGCGTAGTGTAAATAGGATAAGCTACGCCCGCCGACATCTACGAGAATCTGGCCCAGTGTGTTTAAAGAGAAAAAAATGCAGAAAGAATGCAAATCGCATGCAAAAAACGCATCAAGAGCGCAAGTTTAAAAACACAAAACGCACCTGCAAAAAACGTCTGAAAACTGCATCAACTTCAACTGCATAGATGTGAACATATACTTTATGTTTATTTGTAGAACAAAGGTGCACTAAGAAATGTTCTAAAGCAGTTTAAACATTATATATATATATATATATATATATATATATATATATATATATATATATACAGTACGGACCAAAAGTTTGGACACACCTTCTCATTCAAAGAGTTTTCTTTATTTTGATGACTATGGAAATTGTAGAGTCTCACTGAAGGCATCAAAACTATGAATTAACACATGTGGAATTATATACAGTACGTAACAAAAAAGTGTGAAACAACTGAAAATATATGTCATATTCTAGGTTCTTCAAAGTAGCCACCTTTTGCAGCAGACACATCTCTAGAACAACTGTTAAGAGGAGACTGTGTGAATCAGGCCTTCATGGTAGAATATCTGCTAGGAAACCACTGATAAAGAAAGGCAATAAGCAGAAGAGACTTGTTTGGGCTAAAGAACACAAGGAATGGACATTAGACCAGTGGAAATCTGTGCTTTGGTCTGATGAGTCCAAACTTGAGATCTTTGGTTCCAACCACTGTGTCTTTGTGCGACGCAGAAAAGGTGAACGGATGAACTTTACATGCCTGGTTCCCACCGTGAAGCATGGAGGAGGAGGTGTGATGGTGTGGGGGTGCTTTGCTGGTGACACTGTTGGGGATTTATTCAAAATTTAAGGCATACTGAACCAGCATGGCTACCACAGTATCTTGCAGCGGCATGCTATTCCATCCGGTTTGCGTTTAGTTGGACCATCATTTATTTTTCAACAGGACAATGACCCCAAACACACCTCCAGGCTGTGTAAGAGCTATTTGGCCAAGAAGGAGAGTGATGGGGTGCTGCACCAGATGACCTGGCCTCCACAGTCACCAGACCTGAACCCAATCGAGATGGTTTGGGGTGAGCTGGACCGCAGAGTAAAGGCAAAAGGGCCAACAAGTGCTAAGCATCTCTGGGAACTCCTTCAAGACTGTTGGAAGACCATTTCAGGTGACTACCTCTTGAAGCTCATCAAGAGAATGCCAAGAGTGTGCAAAGCAGTAATCAAAGCAAAAGGTGGCTACTTTGAAGAACCTAGAATGACATATTTTCAGTTGTTTCACACTTTTTTGTTATGTATATAATTCCACATGTGTTAATTCATAGTTTTGATGCCTTCATTGTGAATCTACAATTTTCATAGTCATGAAAATAAAGAAAACTCTTTGAATGAGAAGGTGTATCCAAACTTTTGGTCTGTACTGTATATATATATATATATATATATATATATATATATATATACACATCTGCATGCGTGTATAAAAAAATGAAAAAAGGACAGAACAGGGATGCTTGAAAGTTTTTCCAAGCTTTATGCAGACTTCTGGGGATACAGTGAGCCAATGACACAAGCTAAAAATTTGATTTATGTTTAAAACATAAACTTTGCAGAAACATTTCCATATTTTATTTTTATTTTTTATAAATGCAAGAACTAGAAAAGTATCCGTTTAAAAATGTATAATAATTTGAAATATTACAAGACAACATTGTATAGTAGTAGTTATACCATTACGTTTTTCTTTAGAGATAAAAAAACAAAAGAAAACAGTTATACGCCACAAATGTCACTGTAAATGTTGGCAATATTCCCAATTATTAATAGAAAACTGAGTCCTAAGGCTCTTAAAATATGTTTTTATACATGTCAGTGGATTAATGCATTCATCATATATGCATTAATGATTCTAAAGAACAAGACTTTTATTTAGTTATTTAAGCTCTGTTCAGAGAAGTTAATGGACCAAAGAGACATTGAATGTTAAGTTGATTTGATCTCCAACAAGTGAGAGTGCCAACTATTCCAGGCATTAATGGGCAATTTGTCAAATGAATGTTCGCCAGTCAGAGATGAGGATTTCCATAAATGTTCAGAAACTGTAATCAGTAAGCCTGTGAAACATGTTACTGATTATGTATACTAGGATTTAAAACCATAAGGTTCTAGCATCAAGGATCAACAGCTAAATGTGGCAAAGAGCAAATGTTCCAAGTTAACTTTCCCAATCACTTAACCAACTTAACCTACATACTCAAGGACCTCCAACGTTGGAGCAAAAGGTACTTCATATGGTTTGGCAGAAACAATAACTTGAAAATAAATATATTATCCTGCCTTTCATAACTATATCAGGAGATTCTCATACAGATACCTTAACAATTCCTATCGGCCGTCTGTAGGTAATTTCTTACCTTTATCTAAAGATCTAGATTCCACTGTCTTCAGCACAGTGTCCCTACTCTCCCAAATCTAAAAGACAGAACTGGATTCCTGGACCCTTTATTATATCATAAGGTTGCTCATGCTGCAATAATTTCAGTCTACCGCACATCACCACTTGATCTCAGCAACCATCTAGACATTTTCATCTGTGGCCGATATACTCTCTGCTCTGATACTGTTTTAAGGCATGCTCCCAGCTGTTAGAAATCCAAAATGTATACCCTGCCTTCTGGACTTGACATTCTAACCTATGGTGGGGTCATAATTTTTCTGTCGTTCTAATTTTCTTGCAAGCAAGTGATGACACCACCCCCCCCTCTTTCTACAGGCGTTTTATGAAATCATGGGAGTGTAGGCCGTACAAGACAACTCAACTCTAATAATTTGAATAAAAACCATAGACCAAAATAATTTAAATAACTTTATTGAATAAATGGTAATAGAAATGGCCGCGGAACCTTTATTGCTATAAACAAATCTATGTAATCATAAATATTCCATTTAATATTAATTAAATTCTAATAAATACAATTTTCAATATTATTTATTCTTAATATAAAACTTTCAAAACTTTAAATCATCTCGTAAGATGTCGCTCAGTCATAGAACTCGAGTGAATACCACTAATAAATACAAAGTCCCCCCTTGATTTCAAGGGTGACATACCACATAACAGGTGCTGCGACAGGGTGGGAGGGAGGGGGAGCACACTATACCACTCTTGGTCACTTCTGAATTAACCCTCAGAGCAGTGAGCTTATATAGCCCCCTGCACATGTACAAAAGCCCAGGAAACATGTGAGCTCAAACACCTGCAGAAAGCCCGGGAAACACATGAGTTAAAACACCTGCACAAAGCCTGGGAAACATGTGACTTTAAGGCTTCATTTCCACTGGCTTTTTACAGACACTTTTCTGAGCGTTTTTTAAAGCTTAAAAATGTCTGTCCATGTTTATTTTAGAAAAAAAAAATTTTTTTGTTGAGCTGGAGCTTTAAAAACGCAGCGGCAGCGTTTTTGAGCGTTTTTTAATGTCTGGCGTTTTTACAGCTCTATTGCTGGAGCTTCAGAACGCACTGGTCCCGCGTTTTTTTTGCAGCTTAAAAACGTCTCAGACATCTACAGCTCAAAAACGTCATGGTGGGCATGAGGCCATAGACTAACATGGACAGCCGTTTTTAAGCTGCAAAAAACGCTCAGAAAAGTAGCTGTAAAAACGCCAGTAGAAATGAGCCCTAAAAGCTTATATTAAGCCCAGGAGAAAAGTGACTCATCCTTGCTCAAAGTCACGTTTTTCCCGCCTGAGCTGCTAGCTACAGTATTTTAAAATTACCATTTTTTTATTTTATTTACAGAGCAATAATGCTTATTAAAATATATAACATTTTTATTAATCTAATTGTTGTTCTGACAGTCACAATCCCATGATGTGGGCACTAATTAATGCCCCCTTTCCAGTGGGCCTGTGTGCAAGATTACATGTTGAGTCCCAGTGCTTGATAAAAGAAAAAAAAAAGTGGTTACATAGTTAGGTTGAAAAAAGACACAAGTCCATCCAGTTCAGGCATAAAATAATAAATCAATAAAAGAAAAAATATCGTACAATCCCATATACCCAATTCTATACCCACAGTTGATCCAGAGGAAGGCAAAAAAAACAGCAGAGCATGATCAAATTTGTTACAGCAGGGGAAAAAATTATTTCATAAACCCCAGAGGGGCAATCAGATTTTCCCTGGATCAACTTTACCTAGAAATGTCAGTACGCAGTTACATTATGTACATTTAGGAAAGTATCCAGGCCTTTTCTAAAGAAATCTACTGAGATGGCTAGAACCACCTCTGGAGGGAGTCTGTTTCACATTGTCACAGCTCTTACTGTGAAGAAACCTTTCCGCATTTGGCGATGAAATCTCTTTTCCTCCAGACGTAAAGAGTGCCCCCTTGTCCTCAGTGTTGACCGTAAAGTGAATAACTCAACACCAAGTTCAATATATGGACCCCTTATACAGTATATTTGTACATGTTGATCATATCTCCCCTTATTCTCCTCTTCTCAAGAGTGAATACATTTAGTTCCTTTAATCTTTCCTTATAGCTAAGCTCCTCCATGCCTCTTATCAGTTTGGTTGCCCTTCTCTGCACTTTCTCCAGTTCCCCAATATCTTTCTTGAGAACTGGTGCCCAAAACTGAATTGCATATTTCAGATGAGGTCTTACTAATGATTTGAACAGGGGCAATAATAATAAGAAAGAGCGCACTCACATCGCCACATCTGTAAGTTGAGAGGGAACACAAAAAGTGGGCACTAGAAAAGTAATCCTAGGGTCGGACTTTAGAGGTATAGAAAACAATGAAGAAGTAGAAACAAATATAAAAAAATCTATTCAAAGAAATACATGGTATGAACAAAGCATTCAAGAGTAAATTAAAAATCATAAAAATTATACAAAGCATACAGTGAGCCCTTGTGCATCAGGGTGTTTCACTGACAGGCTTCATCGGGACACGTTCAGGGTTCAAAGATAGCAAAAAAAAAAGCGAATCTCACTGTCTTTGCAGTAGGGTAAGTCTCAAAATAGATATCCAATAATAGATATATAATCCACCAGATGAATTAGTTCCAATAGTCTGTATATGAGTAGTTTAAAGACAGCTAGTTCTGCTAGCGGTAGTGGATAAAGAGTCGTATATGGATAGTTTCCAAACAGGGGCAATACGATATCACAAAAGAATGATACAGGACAGGTATCCAAGCTATGAGGTACCAAAACTTTAGAACCAAAGTCCACTTAATGGCTGAAAGCCACACAATCATGTACATAGACAGAGTACTGAGTTGCCATTCAAATCATATACCCCATATAAGGTGATTCTAAAATTGGAAAGATCCCAGATAGCCCTTGGGAGACAGCCTTCCGCTGTACACCGGAATCACCTTATATGGGGTATATGATTTGAATGGCAACACAGTACCCTATGCACAGGCCTTGTTGACCTTGTCTGGAATCCGGCCCTGTATATATACACCTGAGTGATTAAACAAATTGACATCACATGTATGCCACAAGTAATAAAGTGAAAAGCACCTAAGTCCAAAGTTTAACCATTAAGCAGATGGAAAACACCCCCTGCTTGAGATTCCACATATCCAAGATATATAATAATAAAGGACATGAACAATCTCATATTTAAAGGGAAAGAAAAGGAAAAAAGGACACCAGTGCAACCTAAAATAAACATGGCACATAAAAAATGCTGTATGTAATAAAAACTCTCATGGGAAGGGAAAAGACAAAGCGCCTATCCCTTATGCATAAATGCTGACGCATAAATGCTGACGCATATAGCATATTGTTGTATGTAATAAAAACTCTCATGCAACAACAAATATGCAACAAGGGAAAAGACAAAACTCCTATCCCCCATGCATAAATGCTGGTACATATAGCTCAGAATAATCTAATCTGCAAAACGATTATACAGTCACTAGTCAATATTAATTTATATCCATATTATCATGCAGTAACAAAATATAGGAAAAGAGGGAACATAGCAGAAAAAGAAAATATATGAGCCAAGCAGAACTAAGATGGAATTTGTTGACACACAGCGGACAACCACAGCCACCCATCAAGAAACAACCTGAAAATAAAGACAAAGAATACAAATAATGATAAAGATATGTGACCATATCAAAATGGTAAAATCCCATATAAATCTCAACCAAAATGAACCATCAATGCTGGTGTGTCAAATATACAGACTTCCAATAGAAAGTGGGGGGGGGGCGGATATCTCATATTTTTATGAGTCACTTCCACACACACCCCCTTTTTCTATTGGAGGTCAGTACATTTGACACGCAACTGGGGAGACACTAAGGAAGTTATAAATCTGCATGCACAATGGTCCAAGGGGGAAATAGGACAGATGGAGAGGTCTTTTATGCTTGAACAGGAAGAATGTGCAGAGGAAGTGAATCAGCTGTTGTTCTGTGCAGATGGGCTGCAATTAGACCGGACCTATGTCCAACAGGCCCAGAACAAACTGTGAATCAGTCTGCACAGGCACGTGCTCTTCCAGGGTGTCACGTACCTGGTAGGAGTCTGATATCATGAGGTCGGCCTCTCTTGTATCTCCGACCCAAGCAACACTGAAGGTGGAAGAGGTGGTGGCTAGGGACAGAAGGAACATGAGTGCCTGAGAGTGTTGCTTGCAGAACTTGCAGATGCAGTTGTAGACTTGGTGGCACAGGCAGGACAATAGGCAAGGAGCTGGGATGAAGCTCAGTAGATCAGCTGATGTTAAAGCTCCAACCAACTTGCAGGTTCAGATTTCATGGCTTGCCAGAACTTCCTGTGGTCAGGAGACAGGAGGATACTGGACCCAGGAGAACTGAGATGATAGGTACAAGGCATTTAGCAGAAGTGGGGTCAGGTGTAAGATGGAATCAGGAATCAGTAGTCAGAGTATATCAGAGTCCAAAATCAGAGTCAGGGGAAGCCAGGATAAGCAACGGGTATCATGCAGGTTTAAACAGGGTTTAGAGGTTCAGGACACAGCTGAAGACCAGTCAGCACTGTTGAAGAGTCAGGGTGCCCATTAAATAGGCCGCCTGGCACTAATTGGATTTAGGGACGTGCTCCTGCCTGTGGACGCCGCCCGATGCGCACGCGCACTGGCATTTGGGAGATTCCTTAGTTGTCCGTGATCGCGCACATGCGCATGAGTGTGCACCAGGTGCTAACTACCAGTTCTCTTACACGGGCAAGGCAAGTTAAGGGAGCTCCCTAGATTCTACAGTTTTCAGGGGGATGTACAGAAAAGAAACACATTGGAGTGAGGATTGAACTTCCCTTATGTTCTATGGGATATTATGGATACCATTGAAGCCTCCCGTTAGTTTGGGACTATCTTCATGTTCTCAAATCCCAATAGGGACCTCATAATCCAGAAATTTGGAGAGGAGTGGAGTTTGGGATGGGCCATTTACATGGATCTTATGGTGATCAGCAAGTCCGGACAGCCCAATCTGAGTTATTCAGTGGCCACACGGAATTCTATTGGAAAAATCACCAGGCTGCCAATCCAAAGAAGTACTGTTGAAAGAGGCTTATGCATGATTTCAGCCTGAAGACAACAGACATGGATGGCAGCTGTTGCTGCAATTGCAAGGGTAGATTTGTTACTCTTGCCCCTTCCCTTTTAAGCGGACTAGGCCAAACCAGGGTCACCCACCTTTTCGTCAAAGATGGGAGCCAGAGGAGAAGACATGTGTGTGAGGTGAGGTCTTGAATACTGCTATTACTGAGGGGGCTCGTCCCCAATATTGCTTCCAAGACTTTTACCAACTGTAAAAAGGTTCTTCTGTCAGCAAAATTATAATTTCTTGCTGACAGAATGTTTAGCTAGCTTAGTTAGATCTGAGGATTGTGTTTCCTCTTGTCTTTTCCGCAGGATCACCATTTTCTGATAGGGAGGGTTTCCCTTTAGGAGGAGGTGCTCCGTTTGAAAAATTCGAATTGGTAATCTGTAAATTGCTTCTACATATGTTTCAGTCCTGATGAATGCTAGCTGCATGGAGCTGCTGTTAGGATTTGTGTGTATGTTGCATTTATGTTGTGATTGTTAGCTGGAGGGAGCTGTGGTTAGACTGCTGTGTATATATATTTGCTGCTGTAAACATGTCAAATGCACATACTTTATTATTTCTAACATGCATTTATTTGTACATAGCCCTTTTCCCCTCCAATTTTTCTTATGGGATGCCCTTGCTCCTGGGTGCAGGAGCCATTTTGGGGTTTTTCTGGTCAATGAGGACATGGCTGTTTTAAGGGGGGTGAGTGTAGCCCCATCTGCTGTGCAACTAGTGTATGTAAATTTATTTTGTCTGACTCATGGTAACTGTACGAGTCTGTTGGGTTACTGAAGGTCAGACTGGATGGCCCTACAAGGCAGGTAACAGATTAGCTCCCTCTGGATATAGAAGCTTAGAGAATCTTCTGAAAGCTAGTGGGCAAAGGCCAGGAGGACCTGATCTGCATTCTTGAGGGAATCTTGCCAATCCCCAGGCAGAGGTTCTGGCAGGGTGGCTGGGTCAGCCTTTAAATATGATAGAGCGTGGCCAGCAGGGGAGTCGGGAGAAACATGGAGTGTTGAGGAGGCTGTTGGTGGCCTAGGAGGGGACTCGGGCTGGCTTGGAAGAATCATTTTAGTGTCCAGTTTAAAAAAGAATCATGCCTAAGAGCAGCAGGGCAAGAAGGACAGAGTGACAGAGTGATTCTGCCATATGTAGCACGCTTTCAAAGGACAGTGCTGTGCTTAGGCCTTTTATCCCTTGTCCTTGCAATGTTTTGCAATGTTTTGTGCTATTTTCCAAAGGGGGTTGAGAGTATTAAGGAAAAACCTTGCCTGGAGTTCTTCTTTAACCACTTCCATACAGGGCACTTACACCTTCCTGCCCAAGCCAATTTTAAGCTTTCAGCACTGTCGTTGTTTAAATGACAATTGTGCGGTCATGCTACACTGTACCCAAACAAAAATGTTAGCATTTTGTTCCCACAAATAGAGCTTTCTTTTGGTGGTATTTAATCACCTCTGCGATTTTTATTTTTTGATAAACAAATAAAAAAGACCGAAAATGTTCTCCTTCACTGATGGGCAATGATAAGGCGGCACTGACAGGCACTGATAAGGCGACACTGATAAGGTGGCACCAATTAGGTGGTACTGACGGGCACTGAAAATGGGCACTGGTAGGTGGCACTGATGGGCACTGATAGGTGGCACTGATGTGCAGCACTGATGGACATTGATAGGCAGCACTGATGGGCACTCATAGGTGGCACTGGAGGGCACTGATGGGCATTGATAGGCGACACTGATGGGCACTGAAAGGCTGCACTAATGGGTACTTATGGGTGGCACTGATCGGTGGCACTAATGGGGACTGATAGGCAGCACTGATGGGCACTGATATGTGGCACTGATGGGCACTGATATGCGGCACTGGTAGGTGGCACTGGTAGGCATCCCTGGTAGTACTGGCAGGGGTAGGCATTGTGGGTGGGCACTGATTGGCAGCTTGCTGGGCATTGACTGGCAGCTGCCTGTGCACAGATTGGCATTCCCTGGTGCTCTAGGGGGCAAACCTGGTGGTCCAGTGGGAGGTCATCCTGGTGGTCCTGGGCAGCTTTCCTGGTGGTTCTGGGTGGGATCCAAGGGAGGACTGTGCTGATAAACTATCAGCACATACCCCCCTGTCAGGAGAGCAGCCAATCGGCTCTCCTTTACTCACGTCTGTCAGACACGAGTGAGGAAAAGCCGATCAGCTGACCATTGAATCACTCGGGCACTGCCCAAGGGCCCCATGCCACTAGGGGCCCAATCAGGGTTGCCAGGCTCAGTAAACTAGGGACAGTATGTAAAAATCTGTGTTTTTTTTACATCTGTCCCTGATATGTCTGAAACCGACATGCTTTTCATATGAAAATCCAGAGATTTTAGCTGCCCAGCCTATACAATGCCTCCTGGCGTGGTGGCCATTTGTAAGCCCGGGGGCCCCATAATCTTCTATTGCCCGGGGGCTCCATGAGTTGTCAGTCCGCCCCTGCTTCCTGGTTACATTGTGATCAGCTGTATCTCCGACAGAGACTCTTTACCTACATCGGAGTTGCGGTGTGTCAGACTGACACACCTCAACACCGATCACCACGATGCGCGCCACCGGGGGCTTGATATCCTGCTGCAGTCAGGATATCGCAACCACTGCCGCCGTCATTTTGCTATATGGTGGGCGGCAAGTAGTTAAAAACTTTCTCAGGCATATGTAACATATAACACAGTTTAAATGCAATGGTTAGTAGAATGTGCTCAGCTTACAAAGTTTAGTGGTCAGAAGTATTTTATGGATAGGCACTGTCCAGATTGGTCAGTTTTTGGTGATCATTAGCAGTCAGTGGTAAACACCTCTTTTTTTTGGTGGTCAGTAAAAAGGGCCCTGCTTTATTGGCAGCCAATGTCAAGTACAGCCTTTCATAGACATTCAGTGGTAAATGCCACTTTCTCTAATGCCGCGTACACACGGTCGGTTTTTGTCTTAGTTTTCTGAACATGCTCTTCCAAAGCGCGGTTACGTACAACACGTACGACGGCACTCTGTTCCATTCAAGCTCGCGTCACAACTTGCTTCTGAGCATGCGCGGGTTTAAAAACGTTGTTTTAAACGTCGTTTTAGCCCACACACGATAATTTTTTATGACACAAAGACATTTTGAAAAATTGAAGAAGGTTCAAATTCTTTTTTGGTCGTTTTTCAGAAGACAAAAAACGACGTAAAGCCCACACACGATCATTTTAAATGACGTTTTTTAAAACGTTGTTTTATTTCATCACAAAAAACGACCCTGTGTACCGTGGGCGTCCCATAGGGCAAGGGAGGGCCCTTGCCCCCCCCTAGAAACCAGTGCTATGATTCTCTCTGAGCAGGAAGCAAGGCGGCGCCCAGTGAAGGGGGCGCTCGTGAGGTGAGTGACTGGGAAAAAAGCAGTGTTGCCAATGCCAACCGCCGCCGACTGTATTTATTGGCAGTTTCTGGAGCGGCCCAATCCGATCCTGTATTTGGCCAGCGGGCGGGGCTGCCCAGCCACGAGGGCGGACTTCACAGAGGCTGAGCTGGCGGTGCACAACTACTGGTGGAAACCCGAGTGATGTCATCTCATGGCACGCCAGAATTGAAAATCAGTCACCAGGAGCAGGAGTAGGCTTGCTGTGCAGGCAGATCAGAGGAGCCGTCGTAGTGGTCTGATTTTTTTCTGATGATCCAGAGAGAGTCAGGGGACAGTGTGACAGCCCAGTTATCCACAGCACAAACGGACCAGCCCAGGGCAGGCACACCTTAAGGTACTAAATAGAGGAGGTTATGTAGGCAGGAGGGATGGATCACGGAGGCAGGAGGGATGGATCACGGAGGCAGGAGAGATGGATCACAGAGGAAGGAGGGGTGGATCATGGAGGAAGGATGGATGGTGTGATGGTGACAGGAGGGATGGCACATGGAGGAAGAATGGATGGATCTGGATCATGGAAGTGGGATGGACGGTGTGATAGTGACAGGAGGGATGGATCATCGAGGCAGGAGGGATGGTGTGATGGTGACAGGAGGGATGGATCATGGGGGAAGAAGGGATGGTGTGATAGTGACAGGAGGGATGGATCATGGAGGAAGTATGGATGGTGTGATGGTGACAGGAGGGATGGCCCATGGAGGAAGAATGGATGGATCATGGAAGTGGGATGGACGGTGTAATGGTGACAGGAGTGATGGATTATGGAGAAATGGTGTGATGGTGACAGGAGGGATGGTTAATGGAGGAAGAAGGGATGGTGTGATAGTGACAGGAGGGATGGATCATGGAGGAAGGAGGGATGGTGTGATGGTGACAGGAGGGATGGATCATGGAGGAAGGAGGGATGGAGTGATGGTGACAGGAGGGATGGATCATGGAGGAAGGAGGGATGGTGTGATGGTGAAAGGAGTGAAGGATCATGGAGGGATGGTGTGATGGTGACAGGAGGGATGGATCATGGAGGAAGGAGGGATGGTGACAGGAGGGATGGATCATGGAGGAGGGATCAAGGAAAGGCAAGGCACTCGGCAGCGGTCTCAGCGGCTCTTAGGCAGTGGCACTCCTCTAGGTCAGGACACTACACTACTGTGGGGGAGTGAATTGGGCAGAGGAGGATATACCACTACACCACTGTAGGGGGGTGAATGTTTTGACAAGTGAGTTGAACCATTTCATTTTGTATAACAATGTAATAATAGAAATAGGTCCAGTGGTGTAGGGTGCTGTGTAATGTAAAGGGGTCCAGAGGTGCAGGGTGATTTGTAATGTAAAGGGGTCCAGAGGTGTAGTTGTGGAGAGGGGGTACACAGTAGGGACAAAGAGATATTGAAAGATGCAGGGAGCACAGTGGGGTGTTTTTACATTTTAACGCGACTGTGTATCGCCGCTGCCAAAGCGCCCCCCCCCCCCCCCGAAAAAATTTCAGAGGACGCCCATGCTGTGTACGCGGCATAACAGTCAGTGTGAGCATTGGTTTTCAGTGGTTATTTATCTGAAAGGTGATAAGCTCCAGTGCTGACTAGCAACACTGTCTCTGCTGAGTGACATCGGTGCCACAGCTATGAAGACACCTTTGGATAAAAGATTACTCTGACAGGGGCTTGCTGGAATTTGCTGGATCTACGTATAGGTCTTGGTATAGCAACTTTTATGCTAAGTCTGCTTTCAGAAACATTGACTGTACCATTGACAGAACCATTGAACCAGTACTGTCTGTGTGTCTTGACATACCCTCCTTGCCCTGCATGATTAATGACAGTGCTCGCCTCAGGCAAGCACCTAGAAACAGAGACCAGAGCGGTCAAGCAGAAGTAATTAGCTATTTGTCTCCCTACAAAACTGCTTAATCGGACAGTGGGGGGTGAGCATGCTAGCTCCAAAGCAGCTATAAGAATGGGAAAACTACATGCACTTGGCTCCCAAAAGGGGCAGGTGGAAAAAAATGGTAAGTTTAAGGTAAGACTTCTCCTTAAAAGATTCAACTTCTCCCCAGTACCTACAAAAGTATAACAACTATGTCCGTGTGGTTATAATTATAATTTTGTTTTATAGACAGAAATATTACTTTTTTCTGTCATTCAAATATACATAAAACTGCTCAAGTTATATTTACTCACCGACTACTTTATTAGGTACACCTAGCTAGTGCCGGATTGGGCCCACTTTTGCCTTCAGAACTGCCATAATTCTTTGTGACATAGATTCAACAAGATGTTGGAAACACTCCTCTGAGATTTTGGTCCATATTGACATTATGGCATCACGCAGTTGCTGCAGATTTGTCGGCGTGAATCCATGGTGTGAATCTCCCTTTCCACCACATCCCAAAGATGCTCTATTGGATTAAGATCCAGTGACTATGGAGGCCTTTGGAGTAAGGTGAACTCATTGTTATGTTCAGGAAACCAGTTTGAGATGATCTGAGTTTTGTGACATGGTGCATTTTCCTGCTGGAAGTAGCCATAAGAAGATGGGTACACTGTAGCCATAAAGGGATGCACATGGTTAGCAACAATACCCAGGTATGCAATGGCATTTAAACATTACTCAATTGGTACTAAAGGGCCCAAAGTGTGCCAAGAAAATATCCCCCACACCATTACACCACCACCACCAGCCTGGACTGTTGCTACAAGGTAGAATGGATCCATGCTTTCATGTTGTTTACGCCAAATTCGAGACTCGTCAGACCAGGCAACATTTTTCCATTTTTTTATTGTCCAATATTGGTGAGCCTGCAGAATTGTAGCCTCATTTTCATGTTCTTAGCTGACAGGAGTGACACCTGGTGTGGTCTTCTGCTGTCGTAGCCCATCTGCTTCAAGGTTCAATGTGTTGTGCATTCAGAGATGGTATTCTTCATACCTTGGTTGTAATGAGTGGTTATTTGAGTTAATGTTGCCTTTCTATCATCTGCCCATTTTCTTCTTACCTCTGACATCAACAGGGCATTTTTCTGCACACAACTACTGCTCACTGGATATTTTTCTCTTTCTTACTTTTTTACATGTAGGAGAGAAATGTCAGAATTGGCCTGGGTGCTCCAGAACGCCTGATGGTGCTCCCTGCATGTTGGGCCTCTGTATGTGGCCACGCTGTGTAAAAGTCTCACACATGTGGTATCGCCATACTCGGGAGGAATAGCAGAATGTGTTTTGGGGTGTAATTTGTGGTATGCATATGCTGTGTGAGAAATAACCTGCTGATATAAAAATGTTGTGGAAAAAAATTAAAATAAAAAAAATCTTGATATTGCAAAGAATTGTGGGAAAAAAATACAACTTCAAAAAACTCACAATGCCTCTTTCTAAATACATTGGAATGTCTTCTTTCCAAAAAGGGGTCATTTGTTTTTGTTTTTGTACTTTTCTGGTATGTTAGGGTCTCAAGAAATGAGAGAGGCTGTCAGTACATCAGATGTGATCAAATTGATACATTTTCAGTAATTGGTACCATAGCTTGTAGACCCTATAACTTTCACCCAGACTAAATAATATCAATTTTTTTTGTTTTGTTACCAAAGATATGTAGCAGTATACATTTTAGGCCAAATTTATGAAGAAAAATTACTTTTTTGCCAAATTTTATAATAGAAATGAAGAAAAATTCATTTTTTTACAAAATTTTCGTTCTTTTTTCATTTATAGCAAAAAAGAAAGCTCTATTTGTGGGAAAAAAAGGACAAAAATTGAATTTGGTTACAGTGTTGTATGACAGAGTTATTGTCATTCAAACTGTGAGAGCACCGAAAGCTGAAATTTGGTCTGGTTATTAAGGGGGTTTAAGTGCCCAGTGGTCAAGTGGTTAAAGAATGTCAGACTAAGACCCTATACACATTATTATATTTTCTGCAGATTTTTGTCTTCAGAGTAACCAAAACCATATAGTATGAGGTCAAACCTTAAAGCAGTTTTTTTTTTCTCATGCAATGTAGCTGCTGACCCCAGAGGCTGATCCCTCGATCCTGGCAGCTCCTGGTGCCACCATCCTCAGTAAGGGAAACATGCAGTGAAGCCATGCAGCTTCACTGCCCGTTTCTTACTAAGCATGCGCTAGCCGCGCGGCTCTTTGTGAATGGGCAGGCTGCTCTCTGGGATACACACAGTTCCCAGAAGGTAGCGCGCCCCATTTACAGGAAGACACCCGCAGGAGGACGGAGGAAGAAGACCCACCGCAGGCGGTGAAGAGGCAGATTAGGGACATAGCAACAGCTATTTCTGGTAAGTATAAAAAAATATATGATTTAAAAAAAAATAATCAGGGTGGAACTTCACTTTAAGAGTTTGAATTTGTATGCAATCAGGCATGCATTACATGGTTTTGGTAAATCTGAAGGGTCCTTTCAGGCGACGTACACACGAGGGGATATGTCCGCTGAAAACGGTCCGATGGACCGTTTCAGCAGACATCTCCGCTCGTGTGTATGGGCTAGCGGACAGATTTCTCCACCCGACAGATTTCAAAGCAAGCTTTGAAATCTATCCGGTGGAATCTGTCCGCCCGACATGTCTGCTGGTTAGTACACTTACCAGCAGACATGTCGGCCCCCACCGCCGCCGCGCCGCTGCCGAATGGATTCGGCGCATGCGCGGAAGTGTTTTACTTCCTGGTGCGGTGACGTGGCGGTGACGCGGCGGCGTCAACGTCACCGCCGCGTCACCGCGCCGTCCGGCGGCGGGGAATTTGATCCGATGGTGTGTACACGCCATCGGATCAAACTCCCGATCGGACATATCCGATGGAAATGGTCCGCGGACCGTTTCCATCGGATATGTCCGATCGTCTGTACGCCGCCTGACACAGGCTTTCTGATCAGGTCTGTCTGTCAGTTTTTCAGGTGGACCTGATCAGACCTTGCACTATCCTCTATGGAGTGGTGGATGTCAGCAGACACATGTCTGCTGACACCCACCGCCATCTGAACCGATCCTGCCCGCAATATCCAGACAGATGGTGATACTATTTTCCATTCATCTGGTGGATCGGTAGGGTTGTCATATCATCCCTTTAATTCAGGACACATATGAATTACACAGGTTCTGAATCTGATTTAATGCAGATAAGACACCAAGTGAGTTTAATTACCACCTTATTCAGCCACAGAACCTGTGTAATTAATGTGTGTCCTGGATTAAAGGGATGATATGGCAACCCTATGGATCGGATCAAATGAAAACAGACAAGCAGTCCATTTCCATCTGATTTTCCCATGGAGGAGAGCGGGACTGTGTTGCTCTGCACAGTGGGGATCATTAGAGCAATCCATCGCTGAGAAAACGTAATCCATAAGACAGAGGTGCCCGTGTGAAAGGGGCCTAAGGCTCCATGCACACTAGTGTTTTTAGAAGCTGTTATTAGCATTTGTTTCTGCTCTTAGAAATGAAAAAGTGTTGTCTTATATGTCCATGCACACTACACAATCACATATAGCGTATTTGAGCTTAAGCATCTAGGAGCAGAAAAAAAAAAGTTTTTTGGAGCGTTTTTTTTTTCAGCAGAAAAGAACGCTAAATGTTTCTAAACGCCGCTAAAAACTACTAAAACGCTACTAGCAACAAATCTCCCTACATAGATTTTACATGTATCTTCTGTCTTCACCTTTACCATACAGTTTAGAAAGTGTACGTCCTGTTGGATTTTTCACTTCCTCATTCATCTGTAGGAGCAGATCATTGCTAGGCATTGTGGGAAAACTGATCGGAGTAAATGTATCCATTCCTATCTGTGGGCTTAAAATAGTTCTAAAACAGTCTCCTTCTTTCAAGATCTAAGAATACCTTGGGGGTTATTTACGAAAGGAAAATCCACTTTGCACTTCAAGTGCACTTGGAAGTGCAGTCACTGTAGGTCTGAGGGGAAGATCTGAAATGAGCGGAAGCTCTGCTGATTTTATCATCCAATCATGTGCAAGCTAAAATGCTGTTTTTTTTTTTATTTTCCTTGCATGACCCCTCAGATCTACAGCGACTGCACTTCCAAGTGCATTTGCAATGCACTTGTAGTGCAAAGTGTATTTGCCTTTCGTAAATAACCCCCCATATGTTCTATATCTACAGTATGTTCCATGTAAGGACTATACTCTTGTTATTACAATTAAGATTATCCTTAAATAGCTGAGGACTAGCTAAGTCCCCCTATCAGACCATGAATAGGTCATCTATATATCTAATATAACAAGTGAGCTGACTAAGGCGATTCATAAATACCATTTCCTCCTCCCAGTGTGCCATGAATAAAATGGCAACACTGGGAGCGAACCGAACGCCCATAGCAACTAAATTGCTTATCATACCAAAATAGTTTTTGTTAAGACGAAAATCTAAACATTGAGTAAGGTTCCATTTATGAAAAGGAGAAAGGGGTTTGCGACTTTAAATGGGGTGTAGGTCCAACACCTCCATTCCTAAGATAATAATGAAGAAAAAGAATGGTGGGACTTTAAATGAAGCATGCAGCAGGAGGCAAATAAGCAAAGTGAATCTGTAAAAATGTTTTTATTGTATAAAATGTCAATACAGGTAAGGTCAAGCCACAATGCAAATACAATTGTAAATAAGTACTAATTAATATATAAATATACACGTATTGGCATAACAGAAGTATAAACTTGTGACATGTCGGTATCCATATTCAAATAGTGTATACAACAGAACATGATTGATGTAGACACAACATAGTCAGACATATTGACATATTATGTAGATAGGTGAATAAAATTCCATGGTAAAAATTACTGTAGCATCAGCAGAGAGCTTGGTGCGTTTTGTAGATGTCTCCACTAGGGATGAGCCGAACACCCCCGTGTTTGGTTCGCACCAGAACCTTCGAACGGACCTAACGTTCGCGCAAACGTATCGAACCCCATTGAAGCCTATGGGACTTGAACATTTGAATTCAAAAGTGCTCATTTTAAAGCCCAGTATACAAGTTATTGTCGGAAAACAGGTTGGGGGCCCGGGTATTGCCCCAGGGAACATGTATCAATGTAAAAAAAAGTTTTAAAAACGGTAATTTTTTTCTGAAGTGAAAAAAAAAATATGAAAAATTATTTTAAATATCATACCTGCTGGGTGTCTATAGTAGTGGCACATGTTTAGAACTGTCCCTGCACAAAATAAGATTACTACAAGAAAAAAGTAATTTAGACTGCTTGTGGCTTTAATGTAATGTTTGGTCCCTGCAATATGGATGAAAATCATTGAGAAAATAGCATGGGTTTCCCCCAACTCCCCCCAGGTAATTACAAGCCCCTTTGGCCTTATATACTTTGAACAGCAGTATATAGGCGGTGCAAACAAGACAGGGACTGTAGGTTTGTTGTTAAGTAGAATCTGTTTGTAATTTTCAACTGGTACTTCTTTAACCACTTAAGGACCGGACCAATATGCTGCTAAATGCCCAGAGGCATTTTTACAATTCGGCACTACATCGCTTTAACAGACAATTGCGCGGTCGTGCGATGTGGCTCCCAAACAAAATTTACGTCCTTTTCTTCCCACAAATAGAACTTTCTTTTGATGGTATTTGATTGCCTCTGCGATTTTTATTTTTTGCGCTATAAACAAAAATAGAGCGACATTTTTTAAAACAAAACAATATTTTTTACTTTTTGTTATAAGAAAAATCGAATAAACTAAATTTTAGTCAAACATTTAGGTCAAAATGTATTCAGCCACATGTCTTTAGTAAAAAAAAAATCGCAATAAAAAGAAATTAGCTGCCTAGCGGCAACAGCGACACTAATACAGCGATCAGAAAAACGATCGCTTAGTGACGCTGGCAATAGGGGGTGAAAGGGTTAACTAGGGCGGTGATCAAGGGGTTAAAACTTTATTAGAGGGGGTACGGGGCTACCCTGGACCTAACACTAACTGCCTGTCACACTAACCCTCACACTGACACTAAATGCAGTGATCAGTAAATATATGATCACTGCTATTCGTGACACTGTGATAGGGGGCTGGGGGGGTGATCGGAAGGGGTTAAGTGTGCCTATGTGTGTGGTGTCAGTGTAGTGTTGATGCGACCGAGAGGAGAGCTGACATCACTTCCTCTGCCTGTGTTTACATTATACAGGCAGAGGAAGTGCAGAGCAGGAAGGGAGCAGATTGGCAGGGAGCGATCCGGAGGGGGCGGACAAAAACGAACAGCCGCCTCCTCATCCCAAATCGCTCCCACAGCAAACTGGACCGCCTCATGTATCAGGGGGGGGGGTCCCGATCGGACCCCCGACCCACATCTAGGCAGGGACGTACATGTACGCCCATGTGCCTGTTCATGCCATTCCGCCAAAGTATATGTACATGCGGTGGTTGGGAAGTGGTTAAAGTGTAGCTTCAGCCATAAAATCTTTTCTGAAAACATAGAGAAGGGTTATCACCCCTGTAACATTTGTTTTGCTGTCTGTGTGCATCTGTTCAGAAGATTGCATCTCACTTTCTGTCCCAATGACAAATGATTTTTTGAAAAAAAAAATTTTTTGGGTGAAACAAGGGTTGGTGATAAAGCATCAGTGGACAGGAGACACCTTTTACAGAAGATAATTTCCCTTCCTAGGGGTAGATTTCCTCTCACATCCTGTTTGCAAGTAGGAGTCGTTTGTAAGTTGGATGTTTGAAAGAAGGGGCTTGACGTATATACTCTGCAGAAATTTGGGTCCTAGGTGTTGGTGTTGCCACAACACTGTAAGCCATCACCGTTAGTCTTGGTGGGCGCTGGAATGTCCTGCTGTGAAATATTAGATCAAGAATTGTAATTACACGCCACAGTTGAACAGGGGCAGAAAAATTGGGCCTTAGGCACTGGTGCCGGTGCCACAACACTGCAACCCCTAACAGATACTCTAGTTGGAGCACAGCAATGAGCCCGCTGCAAAGCATTTCATCAAAAATTTTAATTACACGCCCGTGTTAAACAGGGGCAGAAAACTTGGGCCTTAGCCACTGGTGCTGGTGCCACAACACTGCGACCCCTCACAGATACTGTAATTGGAGCACAGCAAAGAGCCACATGCAAAGTATTGCATCAAAAATTGTTATTACACGCCCCTGTTAAACAGGGTTAGTCATTTTTATGAAGGTAAGTCGATCGACGGAGTTGGTGGAGAGGCGCACCCTGTGATCGGTCACAAAGCCTCCAGCAGCACTGAATGTGTGTTCTGCTGGATGCAGGACAAGCCAGTAGCTCCATGGCGTACTGTGCAAGCTCTGGCCAGTGATCCACCCTCAAGACCCAGTAAGCCAAAGTATTTTCGGTGGGGAAGGTGTCCATGTCTGATCTTGCCCCTAGGTATTCCTGCACCATGTAAACCAGACACTGGCGATGGTTGCTGGAACCGGTCATACCTTGAGGCTGCGGACTAAAAAATTGTCTGAACGCATCGGTCAGATGGCCACCTTCTCCACCGCTCCTTCTGTGATTTAACGAAGCCTCAGCAACACGTTGTCCAGGACCAGAATTTGGTAATCCCCCAGGTTCTGGGAATGCATTGCACAGACCTTTCTGCAAGGCCTCCCGAAGATGCTTCATCTTCTGCTCCCTCTGCGATGGCATGATAAGATCCGCAACCTTACTCTTGTAACATGGATCAAGGAGAGTTGCCAGCCAGTAATGATCCCTCTCCTTGATACGACAAATATGAGGATCCTTACGCAGGCTTCGCAGGATCAGGGAGGCCATGCAGCGTAGGTTTGCTGAGGCATTCGGGGCACAGTCCTCTGGGTCACTCAGGATGACAGGATCTGCAGCCACCTTATCCCAGCCACGTAAAAGTCCATGGGTTCCTTGGGACTGTAAATGATCCCTTGAAGACTGCTGCTGATGATGCTGAGTGCTAGGCTCCACCTCCATGCTGATGATACAATCATCATCCTCCTCCTCCTCCTCATCCTCTTCCTGTGTGCTAGGCGGGCAAGCAGGACCATTGTCTGGATAAAGGGGGCCTTGAGAGGTAAGGAAGTCCTCCTCTTCCTCCCTCTGTTCTGCCTCAAGGGCCCTGTCCATTATTCCATGAAGCGTGTGCTCCAACATGTGAATAAGAGGGACAGTCTCACTGATGCATGCACTGTCACTGCTCACCATCCTTGTGGCCTCCTCAAATGGTGACAGGACAGTGAATGCATCCCTGATCAAGGCACACAGGCGTGGGAAAAAAAACAGGCTCCCCTGACCCAGTTCTGCTGCCATATTGGCACAGGTACTCATTGATGGCCCTCTGCTGCGTGCGCAGCTGGTGCAGCCTGGCCAATGTAGAGTTCCATCTGGTGGGCATGTCACAGATTAGGCGGTTCTTGAGCAGGTTGTATTCCCTTTGGAGGTCTGTCAGCTGAGCACTGGCATTATATGACCTTCGGAAATGCACACAGACTTTCCTGGCCTGCTTCAGGACATCCTGTAAGCCCGGGTACCTGCCCAAGAACCGCTGCACCACCAAATTCAGGACATGAGCAAAACAGGGCACATGGGTCAGTTGTCCCTGTCGCAGGGCAGAGAGGAGGTTGGTGCAATTGTCGCTAACCACCATTCCTGGCTTAAGCTGGCGTGGCGTCAACCACCTCTGAGCCTGCCCCTGCAGAGCTGACAGAACCTCTGCCCCAGTGTGGCTCCTGTCTCCCAAGCACACCAGCTCTAGCACCGCATGGCAGCTCTTTGCCTGCATTCCTGCGTAGTCCCTCGTACGCCTACGGAGCACGGCTGGTTCCGAGGACACAGAGGAAGAAGAAGAGGAGGGGGTGGAGGAGAGAGGTGTGTCACAACCAGTAGGAGTGTTTTGGAGGCATGGTGGCGGAACAACCTACAAAAACACTTCTGTACCTTGCCCTGCGTCTTTCCAGCCAGCCAGCAGAGTCACCCAATGCACCGTGAAAGAGAGGTAATGTCCCTGTCCATGCCTGCTGGACCATGAGTCAGCGGTAATATGCACCTTATTACTGACTGCCCTGTCCAGTGAGGCATGCTCATTGCCTTCCACATGGCGGTAGAGAGCCGGAATCGCCTTCCGTGAGAAAAATTGGTGTTTGGGAACTTGCCACTGAGGTACCGCACCTTCCACAAACTCACGGAAAGGGGGAAGAATCTACCTACTGAAAAGACAGCAGTTGAAGTGCTAGCAATTTCGCTAAGCTAGCATTCAACCGCTGGGCATGTGGATGGCTGGGAGAGTACTTCTTTTGGCGCTGCAGCAGCTGGGGCACGGAAATTTGGCTGGTACAATCTGCCATCGGTGTACCAATAGAAGATTGCCCACATGTACTACTAGGTTGTGACACACCTAATTCTACACCTTCAGTCCTATCAGTGCAGGCTTCAGAGAGGACTGAGGCTATAGTGGGGTTGGAGAACCCCAGCTGATAAGGGGCAAGGGGAGGTCCGCTTTATTCTTTGGTGTGGGTCTTTCAGGTATGCTTGCCAACAACCTGAATGGCAGGTCGACATATGTCTGGTCAAGCATGTGGTGCCCAAGCGGGTGATGTTTTGGCCACGCGAGATACGCTTGAGACATATGTTGCAAATAGCAATGGTGCGATCTGATGCACATGTCTCAAAAAAGGCCCACACCAAAGAACTTTTGCAGTAACACTGAGACACAGCAGCGCCATGCACAGGCGTAGCTCTGCGATGTAATGCAGTTGGTGTGCTGCCCTTAAGCTGTGCCCTGGAGGGCATCCTGCATCTTTGGAGATGTGCCTGCGCCTCCTCCTCCTCTCTCCTATCAGGCACCCACGTACAGTCAGTGACCTCATCATCCCCTCCCTCCTCATCACTGTGGAAAACCTGGCAGTATGCTGCAGCTGGGGGAACATGACTACCAGATTGCTGTCCCTCTTGGGCACTCCCTCTCTCTGGGCTCACATTACTGCCTTCCTCTATCTGTGTTCCATTATCGGAGCCTTCAAAACGCTGCACATCTTCATGCAGGATGTACCCAACACTGTGTTGAAACAGTTCGGGGGACTCCTCAGGAGGACATGGTGGGACTAGGGAAAGAGTAAGTGATGCCATTGAGCAGAGGGAAGAGGACGCCTTGGCAGCTAGTTTGCCAGACAAAGTACCCTGAGCCTGGGTGAGAGAGGATGAGGAGAATGAGGATGGCTTGGTTAGGCATGTGCATTTCGTTTCGTTCCGAATCGAAATTCGGACGAATTTTCCATTATTCGGACATTCGGATGCATACGAATTTCCGAATTGCTATAATAGCGTAAAATTTCGACCGTTTTCGGAATTCGTTCATTTTCGACCGAATTTCAAAAAAAAAAAAAAAAAAAATGGTCGAAATCGAATTTTTTTTTTCGAATTCCGAATCGAATACCCGCGGACTAAATTCGATCGGAATTCGAAGAAAAAAAAAAAATATTTTCGAATTTAATTCGAAAAAAATTCTATTCGAAAAGAGACTATTTGTTTTCTAATCTGGTTGAAATATTTTCGATTTCGACCGTATTTTTCGAAATTCGGTCGAAAACGAACGAATTCCGAAAACGAATTCAACACATGTAACGAACCTAACTTAACGAAATTTATTAAATGACGAATTGAAACGAAACGAAACAAAACGAATTTTTCACTTTTGCACATGCCTAGGCTTGGTCATCGACTATACCAATTTGTCTGCATGTTGAGGCTCAACATGGCCAGCTCCTGAAAAGAAGGACGAGCGTGTGCAACTGCCACATGCTGAAGAGTATGTACCGTGTCCACCACCAGCACTGTTGCCTCTAGATGCAGAGCCTGCTTGCCCTCGTGACTCTCTGCCTCTATTTGTTGTCCTTCCAGACATTATAATGGCCTGAAGAGGACAAAATCAGTACACACACCTCGTATCTTTAGGTGCAAACTGCAGAGGACACGTGCAGTACACATCAAGTAGCTTTATGTGCAAACTAATGAGCACACTTACAGTATACACCAAGTAGGTTTAGGTGCAAACTACAGAGCTCACTTGCAGTATACACTAAGTAGGTTTAGGTGCAAACTATAAAGCACAAGTGCAGTAAACACCAAGTAGGTTTAGGTGCAAACTATACAGCTCAAGTGCAGTAAACTACAAATAGGTTTAAGTGCAAACTATACAGCACAAGTGCAGTAAACACCAAGTATGTTTAGGTGCAATCTATACAGCACACGTGCAGTAAACAACAAGTAGGTTTAAGTGCAAACTATACAGCACAAGTGCAGTAAACTACAAGTAGGTCTGGTTTCCAGAATACGCTTAAACTTACAATGGCGCGCATTCGGACTAACAACGGCGTATCTACTGACCGTCGTAAGTCTTTCTGAATCTGGCTACAAGTACGTTTAGGTGCAAACTATATAGCACAAGTGCAGTAAACTACAAGTACGTTTAGTTGCAAACTATACAGCACACGGGCAATACAGCATGTTATAACACTGCAGCTAGCACAATCAACTGCCTGACAAATAGGAATAGCTGATCTAGCTAAACTATACAGTATATAAATATATGTACAACTCCTAGGGATGTATATATATCCTCTACACGCTGTAAATGTAACTAAACTTACTAGCCTACCTGCTCTATCTATCTATCTAGAAAAAAATACACAGTCTCTCTCTCTCTCTCTCTCTCTCTCTCTCTCTCTCCCTCTCTCTCTCTCTAGGACTGTTCTTTTCACTAACACCACCACAACACACTACATGAGGCCGCCTTGCAGCCTGCCTTTTATAGTGTGGGGCATGTGCTAAAGCCCTGAGCCATAATTGGCCAAAGCCACCCTGGCTTTGGCCAATTATGGCTCTCCGTTTTTTGCACGCTGTGATTGGCCAAGCATGCGGGTCATAGTGCATGCTTGGCCAATCATCAGCGCGCAATGCCGCAGTGAATTATGGGCCATGGCGCGTCACTCGAATTTGGCGCGAACGACCCGTTTTGTTCGAAATTCGACGACCGATCGAACAGGCAATGTTCGAGTCGAACATGGGTTCGAGTCGAATACAAAGCTCATCCCTAGTCTCCACTCATCAGGATCAGATGCGACAGAGGTATCTAAAAAAAATTATACTTGTTCCTAGACCTTTTTTGATGAACAAACACTATCATCAATTGCCACCTGGGGATTATAGTCCTAGGTCCATTCGCTCTTGTATGATTGCCTGCTGTTGTGCCACGGTTCATGCCACCTCAGTTCTTGGGAGAGACAATGCCCTCAGGTCACCTCCTGTGTTTACCACTACATGAACATTCATCCCTTTCCATTTTTTGAGAATGTTGGCAACAATGTGAATGCAGCTAAAGCACATTTAGGAGTGGAATTTTTGGGCATAAAAAAGGTTTAACACCCTTAAACGCATCTCACATTTAAGCGCGTTTAGGCGTGTTTTAGTGTTTGATCTTTTTTCAAGATTATGATGATGACAATCCAGAAATTGTGTGTGTATACAGCAAGTTCCTTGTGACTTTTCCCCTCCTTGGTAGCCACACAGCTGCAGAGAGAGACACAATGGCTAGGGAATCGGGATGTGAGCCAGTCACAGTTGATCACAGCTGTACAAATGCATCCCCCCCCCCTAATTTGGGATCACTCCATAGACATGTGGACTGCATATCTAAGAGAAAGGGAGGAAATTGGTCAGAGCCTGACTGAGGATTGGGATGGTCTTATGGTCACCCAAAAGAAGGATCGACGTTAGTGTATTTGTTCATATGATTGCATGTTGCTGTAATTTTTTTTTTGCAGTATATATGCTTATGTATAATTTTTTTTTTTTTTTTTAGTTGACATTCTCCACACATCGTGGAAGCCCCTGTGTGATCACATGCGGAGAGACTTAAATAAGCAAATAGAAGTGCAGAGGGCATTGGTTTCCTGAGGCGTCTAGTGAGTACGTTATTTTGTTTATTTTTTGTGTTTATTTATTTTTATTTTTTGGGGGATCTTTTTATCAATTTTTATTTTCTAATTTTATTTGTGTTTTTTTTTTTTCTTTTAATTTGTAATGTTAACACTTTTTTGTCAACAGGACAATGCATTACCAAAAAAAAAAAGGAGGATATTTACCTTTATGCATTATATGCATGAAGGTAAGAATGTTTCTCTGTACAGCAGCCCCCTCTAATGCCGCGTACACATGATCACTTTTTGCGATGAAAAAAAACGACGTTTTCAATCATGAAAAAAAACGACGTTTTTCAAACTTCATTTTCCAAAACGACGTTGCGTACACACTATCGTTTTTCCCAAAAAGTCTAGCAAAGCGCCGTGACGTCCATCACGTACGACGGAACTATAAAGGGTCATTTCCATGCGAAAGCTGGCCTCTTTTGCTGATATCGTGTTGCTGCGTGTTAGTAAAAGTTTGGTGAGAGACGATTCGCGATTTTCAGTCTTCATGCTTTAAATATGGTTTACTGTCGTACAGTTTGTGCTTTTGGGGTCGTATTTGTGTTACAGTGCTTGTTTTCAGATCGTATCTGTTTTGGCAGTGTGTTCTTGTCTACACGTTCCTGTTTTGCAGGTCCGTTCTTCAGAGGCCTTTCTGTACTTCAGAGCGGTGTTTTAGTGCGATCTGATTTGACGACCGTTTTCTAGCCATGTTGCGGGTACGTTCTCGTCGCCGAGATCGTGCTGTGCTTCTAGTTAGGATGTGTGCTGCATCCCGGCTCAGGTCCTTGAGGAGGGCGAGGAGGACTTTGTGGGCCAAGAATTGGTTTCTTTGCAGGGACCAGTTCTCTCATATGCCTCTGCTGCGGGAGATCCGAGAAAATAACCCTGATGATTTCAGGAATTTTCTTCGGATGTCTGACCCCGTATTCCAGCAGCTTTTGGCTTCAGTGTCGCCATATATCACCAGGCAGGACACTGTTATGCGGGAAGCCATCACTGCTGAGCAGCGGCTAGTTGCTACCTTGCGGTACGTGGCAACAGGGAGAAGTCTGCAGGACTTGAAGTTCTCGACGGGCATCTCTCCCCAGGCTCTGGGCCTCATAATTCCCCAGACCTGTTCTGCCATCATTCATGTTCTGCAGGAGGACTATATTAAGGTAAGTGGTGTCCTTTAAATGCACAAACTATGTTTTATTTTGGCTTTTGTATTTGTTTCAATTTTTTGTTTGTTTAAACAGTCCCTAATTAACCTGTTTGTGATATGCTGGGAATGTTCCCTTTCATATTCATTTTATATTTGCTCCTACATGCATCTTTTGTTTTGCCAACCTGTCCAGCATTTTTCTTCTTTTTTTTGGGCCAAACCCACCTAGCCTAGTCCCCTATATCCCCCTATATTTTTGTCCTCTATTGTAGTGCTGTCTATATAAGTCCCTATATCCCCCTATATTTGTGTCCTCTATTGTAGTGCTGTCTATATAAGTCCCTATATCCCCCTATATTTTTGTCCTCTATTGTGGTGCTGTCTATATAAGTCCCTATATCCCCCTATATTTTTGTCCTCTATTGTAGTGCTGTCTATATAAGTCCCTATATCCCCCTATATTGTTTTCCTCTATTGTAGTGCTGTCTATATAAGTTCCTATATCCCCCTAGATTTTTGTCCTCTATTGTAGTGCTGTCTATATAAGTCCCTATATCCCCCTAGATTTTTGTCCTCTATTGTAGTGCTGTCTATATAAGTCCCTATATCCCCCTAGATTTTTGTCCTCTATTGTAGTGCTGTCTATGTAAGTCCCTAAATCCCCCTAGATTTTTGTCCTCTATTGTAGTGCACGCACAACCCCCCCCCCCCCCCCTCTTTATTTTAGAATTCTATAAATTACCTTATATTTTTTTTTTGAGGTCCCAAACTCATCTTGGGCCTCCACTCACCTTATTTTTTCTAGGATTGTGACCATCAGAGGGTGTGATTAATCTGCTTTAGTGATCCCTTAATATTTTGGCCATTTTTACTGTTCTTTTAGGAATGTTTGTTTGATTTTTTTTTTTTTTTGTATCTACAGTTCCCCACCACGCCACAGGAATGGCAGACTGTGGCAGCGGACTTCTCCCAGCGATGGAATTTTCCTAACTGCGGAGGAGCCATTGACGGCAAGCACGTCCGCATCGTGCCACCACCCCATAGTGGATCCCGTTATTTTAACTACAAGGTGTTCCACAGCGTTGTTCTGATGGCGGTGGTGTCTGCCAATTATGAGTTCCTGTACCTGGATGTTGGGAAAAATGGGCGGATGGGAACGGGAAATTTATTTTGCATAGATCTACAGCCTTTGCCGGTAGTGTAATGTTGAGTGCATTTGATTTTGAATGATTAATCTTTAAGTTAGAGAGTGAATTAAAATTTTCTAGGTCTTTTAAAAGGTTGGGTATGGAGATGTGGGATTTCGACAGAAAAAGTAGCATATCATCCGCAAAGGCGGCTATTTTATAAGTCTTTTTTTGGATCTCGATTCCTTTTATGTTTTGATTGGCTCTGATTCTATTTAGAAGGGGCTCCAAGGTGAGGACAAAGAGCAATGGGGATAGGGGGCAGCCCTGTCTAGTACCATTACGTAGTGTGAAGGCGTTCGATAGGTGGCCATTTACTCGTACTCTTGCGGTTGGGTTCATGTACAGTGCTTTGATATAGGTCCTCATTCGGGGTAGAATGCCTATGTGTTCTAAAACTGCCTCCATAAAATCCCAAGCAACCCTATCGAACGCCTTCTCAGCGTCGAGGGACAGGAAAAAGCCTTGTTTCTTATTGGAAATTAACCAATGACTGAGATTTAGTGCTTTGATTGTATTGTCCCGTCCCTCCCTACCAGGGATAAATCCCACTTGGTCAGGGTTTATGAAATTATTAAGTAAGGGTAACATTCTATTGGCTAAAATTTTGGCGTAGATCTTGACATCCACGTTAATTAGTGAGATGGGTCTATAGTTCATAACTTGTGTTGCATCTTTACCTTCTTTGGGTAGTACTGTAATGTGGACTTCTAGTAGTTGTTTGGGAGGTTGATGGTCAGAGTTTAGAGTTTGAAAGGTTTTAAGGAATCTCGGTTTAAGGATGTCGATGAACGTTTTATAATATTGCAAGGGTAAGCCATCTGGACCAGGCGCCTTTCCTAATTTCATTTCTTTGATTGCCTTGTCAAGTTCCGGCCCTGAGATAGGGGCTTCTAATTCTTGTGCTTTGTCATTAGATAGTTTGGGTGGGCTATATTTTTTTAAGAAGTCCTGAATTAGCTTGGATCTTTTATCTGAGTTCTGGGGACATTTTGGGTTCGATGGAAGGTTGTATAGCGAATGGTAATATGCTTCAAATTGTTTGGCTATCTCCTCATTAGTGGAATGGATTTTCCCTTGGTTGTCTCTAATTTGATGTACGGTTGAGGCTATTTTTTTATTTTGTACTGCTCTGGCCAATAGTTTTCCGCTCTTGTTTCCTTGTTCATACTATATCTTGTGTCTCAATATGTATTGTCTTTTTGTTTTCAGATTTAATTCTTCCGTCAAAAGTGCTCTGGTTTTGGTTAGTTCATCAAAAGTTGATGTCGCAATGTTTTTTTTGTGCGTTGTCTCTAATTTGTGAATCCGGTCCACCAGGGATTTAATTTTCGATTGGCGTTCTTTTTTTATTCTAGCTAGCTTGTTAATGAATTCACCCCTGATAACACATTTATGTGCTTCCCATTGAGTCATCGGGGAAGTTTCATCGTTTTCGTTTCTTGTGAAATAATCTAACAGTTTCTCTTTTAATTCTAGAACATCTATAGGGTCTTTGAGAACTGTGGAGTTGAGTCTCCAGGTCTTGGTCACTGTTTTTTTATCGGGGAAAGTCAACGTTGCTGTTATAGGGTGATGGTCTGATATTGTCATAGGTTCGATTGTTGCAGCTTTCAAAAGGGCAAGGTCAGGTTGAGATATAAAGAGGTAGTCAATTCTAGAGTATTTTTGGTGGATGGTAGAGAAATATGTGTAATCTTTGGTTTGAGGAAACAGAGTTCTCCAGGTGTCATGCAACGTTAAATCTTTAAGTTGAATCTTAATCTGTCTCAATGCCCTGTATGGAAGGCTCGATGCTCCATTCGAGGTGTCAATGATGGGGTTTAAGGGGGTATTGAAATCACCCCCTAATACTAGAATACCTGTGGCAAAGGTGGTCAATAGTTCTCTAATTTTGCGAAAGAAAGCTACTTGGCCCGAATTTGGGGCGTATATGTTGGCAATTGTGATTGGATGACTTTCCAGTTTGCCTTTCACAAAGATGTATCTCCCGCTGGGGTCTAGCATGGTATCATGTATCTGGAACAGGGTCTGGTTAGAAACTAGTATGGAGACACCCTTCGTTTTTCCTTCTTTATTTGAGGCGTGTAAGGCTATTGGATATCTCCTGTCTTGGAATTTCAGGATTTTTTCGAATTTGAAGTGGGTCTCTTGAATACAAACGATGTTCGCTTTTTGTTTGTGGAACTCATTAAGGAACTTGGTCCTTTTTTCTGGTATATTGAGACCTTTGGCATTTACGGAAAGTACTTTAATAGACAGTGGAGATGCATATTGGCTATTGGAAGCCATTGTTTTGGATTCTGCAGAGAGAAAAAGGGGGAAAAAAAGGGGGGGAGGGAAGGGGGGGGGGTTTGGAGAGAAAGACTAAGGGTGGTGAAGGGGAATGAGGTATAGGGGGATTACCGGGAGTAGGCTTAGACCTGCTGGCCTACCCAAGTGTATCGAATTCCGTATGGTTCAAAGGGCAGTTAAGAATTTGCCCTCTGTTTGGGTATGTGGCTATAGTCGTTACCAATGTATGTATATATTCTGATTGTCGGAGATTAGACAACCAGATAGAGAAAGAGAAGAATCAAGCTCTTAACGTAAACCTGTTGTTCTCTTCCTCCCTCTCTCTTCCTTCCTATCCGTCTGTGAGTCTGGCACTTCGGAGCAGTTGTTACAATAAAAATGAGGAAACCTTATGTTACAGGAGTGTCTTTATCTAGGTAAGTACAGGGGGTCATTCGTTAGTTTGGGGGTGATTAGGAGCTAAATGCAAGCCCTGGGTCTTACGTTGCTAGTTCTAAGACTGTAAATGTCTGGGTAATAAGGCCTATATTGCGCTTGGATGCCTTAGATAGAGCATTATTACTTTAGGTCCTGCAAGATTGACCAAAGAGGAGGTGAGAGAATTTGCTAAAGCAATTTTAAATATCTGCCCCCTATAGGGATTTAGTACATTGCTACTCTGCATGGAAACTATCCCCCAATGATGTTGAGAGCAAACAGCATGTAAGTGCATAAACCCGTATAACGTCCTGACGTGTGTAACGTGAACAATAAGCCTGAATCATTTAACTTGTCAAGCTTGACATTCTTAATGATCTCCTAGCATAACCACGGGGCAGGGCAGCGATCAAGGGGAAGAAGAGTTTGTTCAGTGGGTGTTCAATGTATTCCATTAGTGGGAAGAGAATGGAAATTAAACACTCCATGTCTCTGCTAATCATGCGACAAGATCATCATTGATTAGGCATTTATATACTATGCAACAAGAGCAAAAAGCAAAACAGGGTGTAATATACAACTTTTTCAATTATCTCCTAAGCTAGAGTTTCCAACAGGAATCAAAGTCTCAGGTCTAAATAGCTGTAACAGCTGGTATAACAAGAAACAATAGCGATTTTAGTGTCCTGCCCTTTTCCTCATGTATCTCGCTAGATGTTCTATGTAGACCGCCAGGGCTGTGAGCCTTCCTTGGGAGTCTATTGCGAGACAAAAAACCATCTAGTGGCCGTGCGTGCCCAATATGCAGGCAAACAACCCCCTGTTGGGAATCTGATCCGGAAGAGGGGTGGGCAGCATAGCCCTATATCTAACATTTGTCCTCTTGAACTTTGAAAAACGGGCTAATGGAAATGGTACTTACACGTGCTGAGGTTTTAGCGGTTGAGATAGTCAAACCTTTAACATGGAAAACTGTCCAGTAGATCGACGGGAGCTCAGAACCACTTGAGAATGCGTCGTCTCTCGATGGGGGTGTTTGGTATCTCTGCAAGGGACATACTGAAAAAAAAAAAGCAAGGGCAGGGGATCCGAGAAAAGGCAAGAGCAAAAACAAAAGGGAATCACGTAGGTAAGTTGAGCTAGTATTGAACCTGTGTACTACCTTTATCCTCCTTTAGGAGTGCTTCAGGGATAGCCAGGAGGATCATTCGTAGAACTAGAGAAGAGCGGCTCCAGGTAAAAACAATGCAAAAAAGAAAAGGAAAAAGAGAAAATAAAAATAAAGAGAAGGCATGTGGGGAGCCGAACCGGAAGGTGTAGAAGCGTATTCAGGTGTCCATGTGGTCTTGGTAGTCAATGCGATCTCTACGTCTGGTGGCGAGTTTCCTGGAATTCCTTGGGCCTCGTTTCCCCTGTTGTTGCGAGGTGATGATGATCTGCGATGTCTATCTCTCTGTCTTTGAGCTCTGGGAGTTAGGTTGTTGGAGATTGATATCCACGGTTCATTCAGCATAAACGAGCTGTACCAATCAGGGACCTCCGTCCTGGGGATATTCATTGCTTCGCAGAAAGAACGGAGGTCATCGGGCGTGCGCAGTAATGCTGTATGGCCCCGGTGTGTGGCTGAAAGACAAAATGGGAATTTCCACCTGTACGGAATTCCCCTTGATCTCAATTGTTCCGTGATCGGACGCAAAGCTCTGCGTTGTTGCAATGTAAGGTTTGAGAGATCCTGATAGAGTTTAATCTCAGTACCGTTGAAAATTACTATATTTCTCTCTCTTGCTTTCCTTAATATGGCTTCCTTCAGTCGAAAGTTTACCAGGCAGCAAATTATGTCCCTAGGGGGGTCATTTTCTCTCCCTCTGGGCCTGAGGGCCCTATGGATTCTCTCGAATTCGATCGGTGTATCAGGAGGTCTTTCCAGTATATCATTGAATATAGCTTCTGCAGTGCGTTCTACAGGGATTTAATCAGGCATTTCAGGGAGCCCTCTTATTCTAATATTATGTCTCCTCCCCCTGTTATCTAAATCTTCTAAATGGCGGTGTATTTCGATAATGTGGGTGAGGTGCATGTCAGCATTCTTCTGTACTTGTTTTATAGCATCCGCATGGCGTGCAGCAGTTTGTTCCATCACCCCCGTCCTATGCTATGCCCTGTATGTCAGCACGGAGCTCACTGATGGCAGCAGATAGGGATGATTTTATGTCCAGGGCCACTGCTTGCAGATAGGCTTGCAGGTCTGCCAGGCTAAACGGCTGTGCCACTTGTAGCTGTGATGCCTGGTGAGGTGGGAGAGGTGCCTGGATGGGTAGGGTATGAGGAGGGGTGCTGTGGTCACTTATATGGAGCCCTGATTTGTTCATACCGCCAATCGCGCTATTCGCGGCATCCGCGATGGTGCTGGAGCCGCCGAGCGGGACGAGAGGCTTAGGCGAGGCCGCGGCTTTGAGGCCTACCGCCTGCGCCGCACGGAACATCTTGGGGATGATGGGTTGCGCTGACTGACCTGGATCCATCGTCTCCCGGAGTGTAGAGGAGGTAAGATCACCCTTCCCCAAGCCTTTTACAGGCGCTTATGTGTCCTGTTTAGCTTAATTGCTGCTCGTCGGTGCCAGAGAAGGGGAATCAAGCAGCCATCTCGGTCCGGTGCTTGGCCACGCCCCCCGCCTATTTCTGACCGCCATAAACCTGGCAGAATATAAGTTGAACTACATCATTGTGTGTTGCTGCATTCTGAATAATTATTTGCGAAGACATTCCACAACATATTTGAATGTATTGCCTGATGAGCCAGTTGAGCTTCCAGAGGTGGCTCGTGAGGCTGCCCATCCACAATTGGCCCCCCGAAATGCACGTGCTGTGCGGCAGGCATATGTTGACTATTTTATGGGTAGGGGGGCCATTCCAATGCCAGATCTTGGCTGAATCAATAATTTTTTTTTGCGTGAAACAGTCTTTTTTCTTTGTTATTTAATTAATTTATAAGGTTTGTGTTTTTTTTTTCTCTCCTAGGTTATCATAGTGCCATGTGTTTGTGATGGACTGAAATAAATATCCATCATTGTTTAATGTTCTCAGCATACATTTGTTTGAGATATTTTCTATTCATCATTGAGCTTAAATAACAAGACATATTTATTTTTTATTTTTTTTCATCTTGAAAAACATTATTACTTTTTAACAATAAACTTTTTTTTTTCATTACAAAACAAATACAATTACTTTTTTTTCCCTTATTCCAAAAATACAATCTCTTTTTTTCCTTATTCCAAAAATACAATCTCTTTTTTTTCCCTTATTCCAAAAATACAATCTCTTCTTTTTTCCTTATTCCAAAAACACAATCTGTTTTTTTTTCATTAATCAAAAATTAAAATCACTTTTTTCATTTTATTTTTTATTAATCAAAAATTAAAATCACTTTTTTCATTTTTTTTTATTAATCAAAAATTAAAATCACTTTTTTCATTTTTTTTCATTAATCAAAAATTAAAATCACTTTTTTTTTTATTAATCAAAAATTAAAATCACTTATTTCATTTTTTTTTCATTAATCAAAAATTAAAATCACTTTTTTCATTTTTTTTATTTTTTATTAATCAAAAATTAAAATCACTTTTTTCTTCTTTTTTTTTCATTAATCAAAAATTAAAATCACCTTTTTCATTATTTTTTTTATTTTTTTTAATAATCAAAAAGTAAAATCACTATATATTTTTTTTTCTAAACAAAACCTGTTTTACATTTTTTATTTTCCAAAATAAAAACCAAATAAATCAAAGCCTACCCAAATAATCAATTAAATGTTTAATTTGTAGCTCCACCCCTTTTGTTTTTTCGATCACTTGTCTTGCAGTGACCCGGATGTCCTCTATTTGTTCCCTGCAGGGCCATATTTCGGACAGCACGAACTGGGCAGTATCCCTGTCCATTGTCGTTGCACGACTTGCTCCTGAAATGTGGGAACAAAAAAGGTATTACAATTAGGAAGACCTACATCTAGATTACCTGTGTATGGGTGGTATCTTGAAACTATACCGGATGTGGTGGCAGGGTCATCATCCCTCGGGGGTGGGGCTTGGGAAGTTCCGTCCTGCCTTGCTGCTTCACTGCGCCCTACGAGATTGAAGATAGGGAAAAAAGAAAGGTAAAAGATTATGAGTGAGAAATAAAAATACAAGTACATAGTATATAAACATGTGCAAAATCCACTGCTGAGCAGACTCTCCTTTTTCTGTTTATTGGTCATATTTAATAAGCTTTTCACATCTACTTTTATTAGGTACAAATCTACATTACAAAAGATCACAAGTGAAGTCACATTACACCAAAAATGGCACGAGATTCCTGTTTGGGGACACATGAATTGGTCGTAGGAGTTGTCGTCATTTGTTCAAATTAGAAAAAATACAAAGAAGTTTTTTTGGTATGATATAGTGTTTATACACTCCATTTTGTCCATGCGAACTAGGCGCATGATGCAATTTAGCACGAAGATTGTCGTTTAGTAGGTCGAAAAACAACGAATGAACGACGACTCCTCCGACCACTTTTTGTGCCCACAAACATAATACAGTACAACCTGAAATTAAAAGCACATGGCACAATTAACAAACACCACAAATGTGGGCACATAAAAAAATACTTACTTTTTGCCCGATTCAGCCTTTTGATTTGATTGAGTTGTTCAGGCTCTCTTTTTTTGAGGTCTGACCACCTCTTTCTCAATTGCTCTCTAGTCCTGCGTTGGACAAATTTTTCATGCAGCCTCCTGATCACCTTCTCCATAATGTCGGCCTTGACCTTATTTGGATGCAGGTAAGGGCCATGCTTCCCATCATAATCCTCCCTTAGTAATATGGTGAACATCTCCACCATCTCCTGGAAGGCCATGTTTGAGGCCTTGTACCTCCGCCGGGATCGTCCGTTTGCCTGGGCCTGGCCTGCCTGATGGCTTGAGCTTGCCATATTTCTCGACCATAAAACACACCCACAAAGAAAGATCGAGAAAGGAGCGTGGAAAAGACGAGACCTAACGTCAGGGGCGGGATCTCGTGCATCGCGTCACACGTTCGCGCCGTTTAAAGGGATCCCACGTCATTGCAAGCGCCGTACACAATCAGCGGAACAAGGCGGAAGAGACGATCGTATCATAAGATGGTACGTAGCTGGATTATGGACATTAATAATATTAGGGAACAGTGGATGATTGTGTGGGCTAGAAGATATGGGGGGTTATTTACTTAAAGGAAAAGCCACTTTGCACTACAAGTGCACTTGGAAATGCAGTCACTGTAGATCTTGAGGAGGACATGCAAGGAAAATAAAAAACAGCATTTTAGCATGCACATCATTGGATGATAAAATCAGCAGAGCTTCCCCTCATTTCTGATCTACCCCTCTCAGATTTATACAACGATTGCACTTCCAAGTGCACTTTCAGTGCAATTGAAGTGCAGAGTGGATTTTCCTTTAATAAATAACCCCCGTGGTGTTAAAAGCTAATTAGTAGTAGTGGCTTGACTGACACTAGGCTTTGGTTTTTGTTTTGTACATGCAGAAATAATGGAGGCCTTTAAGTATCCTGAATTTCTTACGGAAATTTATCCAGAGATGGAAGGAACATCCAGTGCTCTGGCAATCAAAAAGCAAAATCAATAAAAACAAAGATGCCCGGAAGAAAGCAAAGGAGGCCCTGCTTGAATTTGTAAAGACAAGGGTCCCCAACGCAACATTGGAGACTGTGAAGGCAAAAATCAATTAGCTTCGGGGCACCTACAGGACCCAACGGGCACAAGATCTGGGGCTGCAGCTGACAGCATCTACAAGCCAAACCTGTGGTACTATGGTCAGCTGCAGTTCCTGGATGATCACATCGAGTCCAGGCCATCCCTGTCTACCCTTCCCCCAAGGATGCAGTCCAGGCTTCCCTGGTCCTCCAGTCTTCCATGCACTCAGCCCTCCAGTCTTCCCTGCAGTCAGCCCTCCAGTCTTCCCTGCAGGCAAGAGCAGACAACCTCAGAGGAAGAGCCTGAGTTCCTGGAGGACCCCGATTTTAAGCCATGGAGCCAGGTATTGCATTTTCATATTCATTTTTGAAATGCAAAGTATAATAATGAAGAAGAGTAGTTTATGGTACAAGTGATCGAAATTATATAAATGATTGCCCAAAAAATTAGGAACATATCACTAGGCAATAGTGGAAAAACAGAATGGGGACAAGATACATAAATGCAGAGGTCATAATGAATGTGTGTCATTTTCTGGTACGCCATTAGGTACACCATACAGTGGCCGCAGATGTTAAACACCCTTTTTGGCCATTAACATTTTGTCCACCCAAAAGGAAAAAACGGTTGGGTAAAGGCCCCCTACTTGGGAATTTCAGCCAGCATCAACTCCAGGGGGCACATATCTAAAGCTGTGTAAGGGGCCACAGAATTAGGGATGGAGGGCCTGTGGTAAATATATTTTAGCATTCAATTATGATATGTCATTAAGTTAAAAATGTGTGTGATGAATGAAGCCAAAAAATAAACTATGTTCCTTTTTTATTATACACAGGCAGAGCAAAGCCAGGAGGAGGCAGGCCCCGCAGGGAGCCAGGGGGAGGCAGGCCCCACAGGGAGCCAGGCCCCGCAGGGAGCCAGGAGGAGGCAGGGCCCCGCAGGGAGCCAGGAGGAGGCAGGCCCCGCAGGGAGCCAGGAGGAGGCAGGCCCCACTGGGAGCCAGGAGGTGGCAGGCCCCACTGGGAGACAGGAGTCACGCTGGCGTGATTGCATCTCCCAAATCCCTCCTATCCGTAATCCAGCAAAAAGGGCCAGAAGGCTGATGCAAATGGAGGAGGAGACCCAGGCCATGCTCCGTGAAGCAACTTTGGCCATCAGAGAGACGCCCAGTGAGGAAGAGGGATTTGCAGCGCTCATCACAGCCAAGCTTAAAAATCTTGAGCTGGGCCAGCTTGTGTGCTGTGAATCCATCATATTCCAGGCCATAAGCATGGGCCACACTGGGCCAGCTCAATGACAAGATTGGCATTGGGCGTATTGGCACTCCTGTCGTTACTGCTCTTCCTGCTCCTGCTCCTTCTCCTGCTCCTGCTCCTTCTCCTGCTCCTCCTCTTCCTGAGCCTGCTCTGGCTCCTGGCACAACGTCGGCTCCAGGAACACAGCCCCTGAGGACTCGGGCTGCAGGGAAGGCTGCAGGAAAGACTGCAGGGAAGACTGCAGGGAAGGCTGCAGGGAAGACTGCAGGGAGGAAGAAGTGAGGAGATGGTGCCCCGAATAGAATTGTCTTTTGCCTTCACAGCCTTCATTGTTTGCTTGGTGGACCCTTGTGTTTACATCTTCAAGCAGGGTCTCCTTTGTTTTTTTCCTGGCTTCTTTGTTTTTATTTGGTTTTGCTTTTTGTTTGCCAGATGTTTCTAATTTGTATTTCTTCCATTTGTAAACCTGAATAAAGGTATATTTTTTTTGGTTTTCAAATTTTGACCATGTGTATTTTTTACAAACAGATATAGAGATTGTTATAGTGAGTAGGCAGACACATTTAAAAAATTAAAACGACATTAAACAAGGAACAACAACCTCCTTGTGGGTAATTTAAACAAAAAAATTAAGTTGTTGTGGTCACTTCACACCCTCCAAAATCGTAAAAAAAAAAAAAAAAATTAGTTCCTAACAGCTGTTAAAAGATATTACCCCCCCAAAAAAATTACATGTGTCCAAAAAATAAAAAAAAATAAAAAAAAGGGGCCAAAAAATAATAAAGTCAAAAGGTGGACAGAAATATGTCAAACAAGATGAGCCACAACAAACTAGGGCCCAGATTCATAAAGCAATTACGCCTGTCTAACTGGTGTTAGACAGGAGTAATTTCAAATTTTGCGCGCCGTATCACTAGTTTGAATCCTCAAACCATGATACGGCGGCTTCGGGCTTCGATCCGAGAGGCTTACGTCTTCGTAAGCCTTCGGATCTACGTTGCGATATTTTTGCGGCCGCTGGGAGGAGTTTGCGTCGTTTTCATGCGTCGGGATATGCAAATGTGTTTTTACGGCGATCCACGAAGATACGAGCGGTCTTCGCAATCGCTTACGTCTGTTTTTTTTTTACGTACTGTTAGACCAGCTTTTTGCTGGTCTAACGGTGCGTAGCCCATGTTAAGTATGGCCGTCTGTCAGGACGGATGATAGATCAGACCTGTGTGACTGCACAGAGAGACCAAACAATATAGCTAGTGAAGTAAAAGGAGTTTATTTACAAGTGAGGACCACCAGTGCAAACAGCAAACAACAAATATAATCAAAAGGGAATACCGTATCATAAGTCAAGCCAGGCCGAGGTCATACACATGGGGAGACAACCGATGGGTAAGGATGGGACCGGACAGAGCAGGGAGCAGATGGATGGGGCAGGGCAGAGCAGGGAACAGATGGATGGTTTAGCTGCAGGATAAAGACTCAGGGGGGACAGGGATCAGGAAGCAGGGCAGACAAGTCCAGGCGGGATCAGGGATCAGGATCATAGAACAGGATCGAGGCACCGAATCAAGATCAGCAGACGGGTCAGGGTACAGGCTTAGGTCCGGAAGGTATGAAGATACCAGGGCGAGGAGTGATTACACACGCCGGGTATTATAGAGGTGTGCTGATTGCATTCAGGTCACACCTGAACGCAGGAAAGGCTGTGTGCTCCAAATGACCAGGAACCCCCCGCTGGTGGAGGCCTGTACTGCAGCCAGACTAACAGGCAGATTTACCAACAGGGGGAACCATTCCTGACAGTACCCCCCCTCAAAGGAGCGGCCTCTGGACGCTCCAACCAGTTGTTGCTGGGGAAGGCTCATGGTGTCGAGCTGGGCAGAGGGCATAGGCTCCGGGTCATCGAGCTGGGCAGAAGACAAAGGCTCCGGGTCATCGAGCTGGGCAGCAGACAAAGGCTCCGGGTCATCGAGCTGGGCAGCAGACAAAGGCTCCGGGTCATCGAGCTGGGCAGCAGACAAAGGCTCCGGGTCATCGAGCTGGGCAGCAGACAAAGGCTCCGGGTCATCGAGCTGGGCAGCAGACAAAGGCTCCGGGTCATCGAGCTGGGCAGCAGACAAAGGCTCCGGGTCATCGAGCTGGGCAGCAGACAAAGGCTCCGGGTCATCGAGCTGGGCAGCAGACAAAGGCTCCGGGTCATCGAGGCAGCAGACGAAGGCTCTGGGTCATCGAGCTGGGCAGCAGACGAAGGCTCTGGGTCATCGAGCTGGGCAGCAGACGAAGGCTCTGGGTCATCGAGCTGGGCAGCAGACGAAGGCTCTGGGTCATCGAGCTGGGCAGCAGACGAAGGCTCTGGGTCATCGAGCTGGGCAGCAGGCTCTGGGTCATCGAGCTGGGCAGCAGGCTCTGGGTCATCGAGCTGGGCAGCAGGCTCTGGGTCATCGAGCTGGGCAGCAGGCTCTGGGTCATCGAGCTGGGCAGCGGGCACAGGAACAGCAGGCTGGCAGACTGGCACAGGAGCAGCAGGCTGGCAGACTGGCACAGGAACAGCAGGCAGGGCAGCGGACTGGAAGTCATCAAGCCGGGCAGCAGACTGGAAGTCATCAAGCCGGGCAGCAGACTGGAAGTCATCAACCCGGGCAGCAGACTGGAAGTCATCAACCCGGGCAGCAGACTGGAAGTCATCAACCCGGGCAGCAGACTGGAAGTCATCAACCCGGGCAGCAGACTGGAAGTCATCAACCCGGGCAGCAGACTGGAAGTCACCAACCCGGGCAGCAAACTGGAAGTCATCAACCTGGGCAGCAGACTGGAAGTCATCAACCTGGGCAGCAGACTGGAAGTCATCAACCTGGGCAGCAGACTGGAAGTCATCAACCTGGGCAGCAGACTGGAAGTCATCAACCTGGGCAGCAGACTGGAAGTCATCAACCTGGGCAGCGGACTGGAAGTCATTAAGCTGGGCAGCGGACTGGAAGTCATCAAGCTGGGCAGCGGACTGGAAGTCATCAAGCTGAGCAGCGGACTGGAAGTCATCAAGCTGGGTAGCAGACTGGAAGTCATCAAGCTGGGCAGCAGACTGAAAAGCTGACACAGGAACATCAGGTTGGCAGGCTGGCACAGGAACATCAGGTTGGCAGGCTAGCACAGGAACATCAGGTTGGCAGGCTGGCACAGGAGCATCAGGTTGGCAGGCTGGCACAGGAACATCAGGGTGGCAGGCTGGCACAGGAACACCAAGCTGGGAGGCTGGCACAGGGTTGAAAGGTTGAGCAACTGGCACTGAAACGGGCAGAGCAGCGGGCACAGGCAGAGCGGCTGGCACCGGAGCAGGCTGGTCGGATGTCACAAGCCGGGCGGCTGGCACTGGAGCAGGCTGGTCGGATGTCACAAGCTGGGCGGCTGGCACTGGAACTGGTAGAGCAGCTGGCACTGGGACAGGCTGGGTAACTGGCACGATGGTATGAGTTGGGAAATACTTCCGTTTCTTTTTGGACTTAGTCACTGCAGGTTTGTTAACAGAAGTGATGTATGAAGAGGATGGAAATAAGTAGGAGGAAGGATTGGAATATGGCAGAGACACAGGGATGGTGACTGGAGGAGGTTTTTGTGGAGTAGTTACAGGTGGATTAAAGGCAGGGTAGGTACAATTAGTAGAAACTGGGTAGTAATATTTGGTAGGATGTGGAATTATCTGGGCTGGAGTTGCCATTGGTGATGGACAGATGGGTCCTTGGGAAGGCAGGTGGTTAATAGTAGGACTGGAACGGACAGGTGGATTAAAGGCAGGGTAGGTACAATTAGTAGAAACTGGGTAGTAATACTTGGTAGGAAGCAGGAGATCTGACCATGCTTGCAGCACACGTTGAACAAAGGCTGATTCACACACACCTTGTTTAATCAAAGACTGCACTGAACTAATGCACTCAGATAACTTTTGCTGGGGACAGGAGGAATAATGCTCATCAAAATAAGCCGGGTCATCCTCTAATAACCACACCAGGGATTCAACTTGGTCACGACTAAAGGGGGGAGAGAAGTCATCACTACCATCAGGAATAAATGACAGGGCCGGCTTAACACACAACCGAATTAATGCCTGAACATCATCAAAAGTCATGTACCCCTTATCCACCCAGGAATGAGCCGATCGGATAGTTTCCATCAGTTGGTCACTAGTCCAACCCTCCAAAACCTGGCGACAAGCCCCCTCATCCTCGTCTGCCAGCAGAGAAAGGTAAAGGATTTCATTGTAATCCATGCTTTAGAGCAATGCACTACACCAGGATGGTTCCTCAATGCAGTCACGTCTGATCAAGGGATGGCCCTGGTATACTGTCAGGAGGGATGATAGATCAGACCTGTGTGACTGCACAGAGAGACCAAACAATATAGCTAGTGAAGTAAAAGGAGTTTATTTTCAAGTGAGGACCACCAGTGCAAACAGCAAACAACAAATATAATCAAAAGGGAATACCGTATCATAAGTCAAGCCAGGCCGAGGTCATACACATGGGGAGACAACCGATGGATAAGGATGGGACCGGACAGAGCAGGGAGCAGATGGATGGGGCAGGGCAGAGCAGGGAACAGATGGATGGTTTAGCTGCAGGATAAAGACTCAGGGGGGACAGGGATCAGGAAGCAGGGCAGACAAGTCCAGGCGGGATCAGGGATCAGGATCATAGAACAGGATAGAGGCACCGAATCAAGATCAGCAGACGGGTCAGGGTATAGGCTTAGGTCCGGAAGGTATGAAGATACCAGGGCGAGGAGTGATTACACACGCCGGGTATTATAGAGGTGTGCTGATTGCATTCAGGTCACACCTGAACGCAGGAAAGGCTGTGTGCTCCAAATGACCAGGAACCCCCCCGCTGGTGGAGGCCGGTACTGCAGCCAGACTAACGGGCAGATTTACCAACAGGGGGAACCATTCCTGACACCGTCGTTCCCGCGTCGAATTAAAATTTTATTTTTTTGCGTAACTCGTTCGGGAATAGAAATGTCCGTAAACGACGCTACTCAAACAACGAATGACGTAACGACGTGATTTCGCGCAATGCACGGCGGGAAATTTGCGAACGGAGCATGCGCATTTCGATCGCCGCGGGAACGCGCCTATTTTAAATCCTTCACGCCCCCTACTCGTCTAGATGGATTGCGACGGGAGAAATACACTACGCCGCCGTCGTTTACTGGACAAAATCTACCTGGATTCCACGTAGAGCCAGGTAAAAAACGGCGGCGTAGTGTATTTCTGATACGCTACGAGAATCCAATTCTCTCTGAATCTGGGCCTAGGAGTTTAGGGTAGCCTGGAAATGCTTCGAAAAGCATTGTGGCAAATGCAGCGCATTGTTTTCTTCATTAGTTTTAAAATAACGAATGTGCTTAATCCATTCTAAACAGTAGTTTTACCAGAACGAGCTCTCCCATCTCAGAAATTGCTTCTGTCGTTTTGCCCACACACGATGATTTTTTATGACACAAAAAACGACGTTTTGAAAAACGACACAAAAAATTCAAGCATGTTGGAATTTTTTTTTGGTCGTTTTTTTGAAGACAAAAAACTATGTTTTGCCCACACACGATCAATTTAAATGACGTTTCAAAAAACAACGTTTTTTTTCATCGCAAAAAGTGATCGTGTGTACGCAGCATTATGTTTACCTGAGCCACATCTTTATCCAGCGATGTGCATGAGAGCCTCGGATCTCAGATGACTCTCTCCTCATTAGCTGAGACAGTATTTGTCAATCACAGCCAGTGAGCATAATGGACCTGATGCTGAGATTTCCGTGGGTCTTTTTTGGAAATAAATAAAATGAAACCACAAACAATTTTGTTTTGTTAAAACAAATACATATTTTAATTACTATTACACCTATTTATACGATATAATTTCCATGTGGGGACACATGTTTGATGAGAGCAGCTACTCCATGGATTACCATTCCCTCATATCCAATTATTTCCTCTAACCTAAGCACAGGAACAATTTTTTTTAAATAGTGACAGCGAGAAGGTCCGCCGCTTACTGTCACTAGATACAGTGGATCGGGGAGACCCTACAGGAGTGAGAACATGTTACAACATGTTAAAAATTGGTGGAACATGTAAGATGTTCCCAAAGGTAAACTTATCCTTTAACCAAATTTTGAAACAAATAATGCTTTTCTTAGTTCCTGTTATAAAATGTTGCACACAAGTAATTTTTCTTCTTCATCTATGGGCACTGATGAGGCTGCACTGATAGGCACTGATAGGCTGCACTGATGAACGTGCACAAATGGGCACAGATAAGCTGCACTGATGAGGTATCACTGATAAGGCTGCACTGATGAGAGTGCACTGATGAGCACGGATAAGGCTAAACTGATGATGCTGCACTGATGGGCACTGATAAGCTGCACTGAAGAGGCGGCACTGATAAGTCATTTGTCTATAGCATGGTAGGCAAGTGGTTATATAATTAACAATACTATTTGTAATATGCAGCATGAAGGGGGTTAATGTACTGTCACTAATGCATTAGTTACCAGTGGCAGTTAAATAATCCCTAAATGTGCTGCATTAGTGACACCAGTGTTTATAAACCCCTTTATGCTGCCACTACTACTAATGCATCACACAAAGAAGTAATAACTGCCACTGGTCACTAATGCATTGGGGATAGTACATTAACTCCCTTCATGCAGACACACCATAGCACCATAGAATAGGAAATATTCATCTGCCACTACCAAGCCCTGGCCCTTCAGTTACTGTTCTGCTCACTTGTGCAGTGGTTCCTCACTACTCGCAGCGCCACCACCACTCCTCTCTCATTGAGCCTTCCAAGTCGGCTTCTGAAATAAGGTCATGCTGACCAAGACTAAGAAGGAACTGTCAGGTGGAGATCACTCCGCCTGACAGGGAAGTATGTTGAAACAAAAGGAGGAGAGTGCTTTGTGCACTGGCACCACACAACAGTGGCAAGAAGCTAGTATTTATATGTATTGCAATGTAGTGCCCGGCGGCTGGCGGTCAGTGATTGTGTCCAGTCTCAGTTTATTGAGTTTATTGGGCCTATATTGAGGAAGGAGCCCGGAGCTGTGGCTCCAATAGCCCCCCTGTTAATCCAGCCCTGTCTACATTGTTGTGCAAAATACATACTGTATCTTCAGCTTAGAAATATCAGTAGCAAACTTGATGATTAAAAGCAGAGCATACTTGGGGGGAGTGACCGGCCGGCAGAGAAGATGGCAGCTTAAACTGACTGCTCGTCAGCTCAGGGGACACACGGAGCGACTGCAGCCTGAGAGAGCTCGCATCCACAGCCATCCTTCACCCAGCCACACTCTGGACACCAGCCGCGATGTCGAGGAAGAGGTATACAGAGTATAAGCCTCTGAAACTCACTGAATTTGCCTTTAAACTGGCAGAGCAGGTCAGTGGGATTAAAGATGGCGACGGCCACGCCGCACTGCCGGAATCATACACGGATCTGCATGATGAAAACCCGGCTGATCCGAGTGCCCCTACATCCCCAGGCCTGCTTGAACATCCCCCGATGGGGACCCGCTAACTAGAAGTCTGGCCAAAGCAAATATGCGGCTTGACACGCCGCCACAATGGCCACCGCAGCCAGGAATTGAGGCCCAGGCTTTAATTCCCTCACCTCTAACCAGGCCTTACACTCCTCCATGGCCTCATTCCCCACCTCAGGGCAATCAGTACTAGACTCAACCCTTAGGCCGCGTACACACGATCGAATTTGTCCGCTCAAACTGGTCCGACGGACCAGTTCAGCAGACAAATCCGATCGTGTGTATGGGCTAGCGGACATGTGTGACCAGCGGACAAATTTTAAAACATGCTTTAAAATTTGTCTGCCGGAGACATGTCCGTCGGATATGTCCGCTGGTTAGTTCACTCACCAGCGGGCATATCTTCCCGCACATGCGTCGAATGGATTCGACGCATGCGCGGAAGTATTTTTCTTCCTGGTGAGGTGACGCGGCGGCGTCAACGTCACCGCCACGTCACCGCGCTGCCAGCCGTCGGGGATTTTGATCCGATGGTGTGTAAACGCCATCGGACAAAAATCTGATGAGACATGTCCGCTCTAAACTGTCTGTCGGACAAGTTTGAGCGGACATATCTTATCGTGTTTACGCGGCCTTAAAGACATGCTGTTGTCGCTGCAGGCTTACTTGATGACAGACCTGTCCTCCCTATTTCATAAGGTCACATCAGAAGACATTCATTCTTTGGACAAGAGAGTGTCAGGCCTCGTACACACGATGAAATCTGTCTGCTGGAAACGGTCTGCTAGACCGTCCCAGCAGACAGATTCGATCGTGTGTACGGCCGAGCCGACGGATTTGGCCACCCGACAGATTTCAAAGCATGCTTTAAAATATATCGGGTGGGAATCCGTCCGCCCGACATGTCTGCTGGTTAGTACACTTACCAGCAGACATGTCGTCCCGCACCGCCGCCGAATGGATTTTACTTCCTGGTGCGGTGACGTGGCGGCGTCAACGTCACCGCCATGTCACCGACACGTCAGCGCGCCGTCTGCTGGCGGGGATTTTGGTTTGCTCGTGTGTACACGCGAGCAAACCAAAATCCTATCAGACAGATTTGTTCAAATTGGTCGGTCCGACCGATTTGAACAAATAGATTGCCTCGTGTGTACGAGGCCTCACGTGTAGAAAGCGGCATGTTGGATTGTGTTTCTACTGTGAATGGTGTCATTGACATGTATGATGATATCAGGGAAGATCAAAATGGATGCGTGCCAAGCTGGCCGATTTAGAAGACAGATCTCGCAGGAATAACGTTAAGCTGAGAGGGGTGCCAGAAGCCATATTGCCAGCTGACTTACCCAAATATGCGAAAGAGCTTATGCACCTAGTTATTCTGGATGCGTCACCCAGAGACCTGCTGATAGAAAGAATACACAGGATTGCCTAACCATCTCACCTGGCAGCCACGGTACCTAGAGATGTTTAATGAGAGTTCATTTTTTCCACGTGAAAGAAAATCTCATGATGGGTCTGAAAAACATAAGGCCTCCTCCTCCTCCATTTACAGAGCTGCAACTTCTCCTGGATCTCTCCAAGTTCACGCTCCAAATGCGGAGGCAACTGAGCTCGGTAACAAAAGGCCTACAGAATCACAAGATTCAATATAAGTGGCGGTATCCGGCTACATTGCTCATTACCAACAATGGCAAATCCCATGCGATCAGCGACCTTACATCGGGTCTCAGCTTGCTCCAGGCCTGGGGCATACTGCCAAACCCACACGTCCCTCTCCCACAGTGGAGCACCAAAGCCTCAGCCCACTGTAATCCGGACAAAGCTCAAACTGGGATGGCCTGATTCCTTAAACCCCACAAGGCTCATTGCAATGTTTACCCACTCCCCTGGGACCTGACAACCTGATGGAGAAGTATTTTGTTTTTCCCTTGTTCCTTTTTTTGGTTGTTGCATTGTTTTTCAGCTACAGTTACAACTGTTTGCCCGAGTTGGGACTACCGTACCCCCATTTTAGAGGCTGTAGAGCAGTTAGCTCATCCTCTACTTTGAGATTGACATTGTGTGTTTCAAGCTTATTATGCCCTAAAAAAACTTACTCTCCATCGGAGTATTTTTCCTTTTTACGTTTTGTTTCTTTTTTTTTCTGTGCAGTATATGATAATTTTTCTTGATCTACCTAGCCTATGGTCTCCACTAGAGATCATATTACTTATTATATAGTTGCATGTTGCACTTTTTACAGCTCTACTATCTAATTGCGGGACCACCTGGGACCAATCTGTTTGCCTACGTGCTACCATCTCAACGACCTCGATACTCATCGTGCTCTAACAAACTTTAAGTGTTGACCCTACTCTACTTCTACTCACACTCCTCATTTCACCACAATGCCACTTACACTTATGTCGCTCAATGTTAACAGGCTTAATCACCCCGTGAAATGACACTCACTTTGGAATACCGTTAAGGTTCTTCAGAGTGACATCGTCTGCATCCAGGAGACGCATTTACTTCAATCTGACTGGAGGCTATGCTCTAACCGCCATTTTCCACATGTGTATCATGTCTCGCATACGTCCAAATCCAGAGGTGTAATGATCGCAATTAGTGACCAAATTGATTTTCAACCGCTGGAGGTCTCCCTCGACCCTGAAGGTCGATACCTAATCCTAGTCTGCTCTATCAACAAACAATGTTACACGCTCATCAACCTGTATGCCCCAAATGTGCATCAAACCAGATTCATCCGTAAAGTTCTCAGAATAGCTAAACCCCTCAAGAACGGTCACTTTGTTGTGTGCGGAGACTTTAATTTGGTTCCGGATCTTTCTTTGGACTCCACATCTGCCACCAAAAGACGTCATTCCCCGATGCGGAACCTCATCTCTACGCATGATCTCTTCGATGTGTAGAGATGCCATCACAGAGCAGAGAAAGACTATACTTTCTATTCCCACAGGTTTAATTCCTACTCGCGCATAGATCTGTTCCTTACAAATAAATGGGTATTGCAAAATGTTTCAGCCTCTGCGATTCACGCTACCACTTGGTCAGATCACGCCCCAGTCTCTCTATTCATTAAAGACACTAGGACAACGCACAATTCGGGTATATGGAGAGCTAACAACTATATTTTGCAACATAAAGATTACACGCCTGAAATCGCTAAACACTTCAAATAATTCTTTGATATCAACAAAGGCTCGGTGTCTGACCCTGGAGTACTGTGGACCGCACACAAGGTCTTTATGAGAGGTATCTTGATGAAGTTGGGTGCTGACCATAAAAAGAAAAGGACGCAGCGATAAGACGAACTAACAGCTCAAATTGGAAAATTCTTGAACTACAACATAAGACAAGCCCACAGTCCCCCTTACCTGACCAACTCCTGACTTTAAGACAGGAACTCCGTTCCCTACTCCTCCATTCCTACGACCATGTTCACCGTAAACTGAAGGCGATCACGTATTCCACTTCCAATAAGGCTGGGAATCGTTTGGCTCAGCGTCATAAAGACAGAAGCGTCAAGGCCAAGATTCACAAACTATACCACCACCAAAACCAAGCCATGCTGACTAATCCCCTAGACATAGCAAACGCTTTTAGCGATTATTACAGCGACTTGTACAATCTACATACAGACCAGTTAACTCCCCAACCCTCGCAGGCTGACATTGACAGATTCCTACACAACTTACGCCTGCCTATGTTGACCCCTGAACAGCTTCTGACTCTTAACGCCCCATTTTCGGAACAGGAGATCCGAAAGACGATACACGCTCTCTCCTTAAACAAAGCCCCCGGGCCGGATGGCTTCTCGGGGGAATGCTATAAGCAGTTTACGGAACATCTAGATCCACATTTAGTAGATGTATTTCTACTACTCACCAATCCGGCTTCTTCGCTGGCAGAGGTTCAAAAATTACTCACATGGTTTAGCGACACCTCATACTATTATGTTAATACAACAAAATCGTTAATCCCTGACATTAATCTAGATGCTACCACTAAGAACTTGTTGCAAATGAAATATGACTTCAAACGGGCTGAGTCAGAACTCTCTTACTTAAGTGTTAAGTTAACCAGATCCACAAAATCCCTGTTTGCCTCTCCACAAAATCCAAACCGTTTCCCTGCAAATTGCAAAACACAAACTTTCCTGGTCTGGCAAGTTAGCGGCTTTTAAAAAATTTTCCCTGCCGCAGATACTGTACCATTTTAGAACAGAAAAAGCCAGTCTAATCTCATTAAGAATAAATTGGCAGGAGATGTTGACTCAATTGCCTTTGAAGATTATTATCTGGCATCCATCCAGGCCCAACTCCCGGATTGGTTCTGTCTCCAGCCCATTGCCCCATGGGGCCAAATAGAACTCTCCCTTCTACACAAAAAAGCCTGAAAGCATGGTTAATGAGTATACCACTGGGGGTCAATATACACACCACCCTCCCACCAACGATGAGAGCCTCAGGGTTGGCTGGGAACAAGCTAATCGCTCTTATGAAATACAACCCTGACAACAGACTGTACCAAATTCTGATAGACGCTCTACATGCTCTCTCCCCAGACCTTAATCTTTCTAAGTGGACCTTAACCTCCCTGGCGGTATGATTCTGTCTGGAATTACGTACCAAAAGCGGTACAATTATTTTGCATGGAAATTCTGCGTTTTATACTGTAGGCCTGCAATTTTTAGGAATAACTCACTTAAATTTGTCCAAACCAGAGTCTAGTAGACATCCCGGGTATGATAAAGTTTGAAACACAAAATCATAAAAATTATAATATAATAAATAACTATAAATAATTATAACAAATAATAATGTAATTATAATAAAAATTATTCACTAATGTAATCAAATCAAAATCACTGAAATTTGCTCAGTTGCAGATTTGTCGCTGTCATTACTTTTATTTTTTTTATGACGAATTTCCCCACAAATCGCTATCGCTCAATTCTGCAAGTGATTATCATTTATTATCGCTGTTTTCTAGCTGCTCTAAAATCACTTTTGACATAAAGGGACACTTTTGGTTGCTATGGACAATCTACAGTTTGCAGGCACAAAAAAAATGTTTTTATTATGTAAAAGAACATGCAGGGCACTGGGCAGACCACTAGGGACAAGGGGGGTGTGTACTTTTTACATACAGTACTGTAATCTATAAGATTACAGTATTCTGTATGTAATGTGTTTGTTTACTTTTTTGAATTTGCCGCCGGTCTCCGCCCCCGTGCGCCGTTACGTCGCAGGGAACGGAGATCGGCGGCGTGCGGGCACTGTGTGAGTCGAATGGAGGACGCCACTCGCTCACACAGCGTGGATGCATCGCTGGATCCAGGGACAAGGTAAGTACAGTACCCCGCCTGGATATAAGGTAAGCCAGCGCGCGCTGCAGGCTCTGCATATTCACCCCGAGCGGGGATATCGATATTTACATAAAAAATCCACCCGAGTCGCGCTCAGGGATACCGGCAGGGGGGTTAAATGGAGTCAATTTTTTGCAGGATATTCTTCAGGGTGTACATCCCAAACCATTCTGTGTTCTACAGCAGGAATTCCGCTTCCTGCCTTCAGATCACTTTACGTACTTTAGAATCTCCCATTGTTTGAGTAAAGTACCTCTGCCATTGTACGCCATCCCCCCCAAGACATGGGATTACCTCACACTACCGTCCACTAAAACTAAGGGCATTTCTCACTTTTATAATCTGCTTCATCACAAACACAAATTTACTAAACTTACTGCGCATATCCGCTGGGAATCTGACCTCTCTCGCTCCTACTCCATGGTCCTCTGCCCTTCGCGCCTCCTATAAGGCCACAAAATGTTCTGCTCTATGGGAACTAACCCAAAAAATTACTCTTCGCTGGTACATGACACCAGCTAAAATCTCATCTTTTGCCCCTGATGTCTCCAACCTCTGTTGGAGGTGTAAGTCTGTTAAAGGTGACTTGATGCATATTCTATGGGCCTGCCATAAGATTCAACCATACTGGGATGAAGTCTTTGCACTCTTGTCCCGAATCACCAATACGGCGGTTATCCCAAACCCAGACTTAGCACTACTGAACCTAGCGATAGAAGATACTCCCACCCCCTTGAGATATGTTACGACACACATCCGTATGGCATCCAGATTGTGTTTAACCAGGCTATGGAGAACAGAGGAAGTCCCAGTTGTCACACAAGTCATCGATCTGGTTAACCTGCACTACTGGTATTCATGGTCATCCGGACCTAGAGCTGTACCCTTGCTATAACTCAGTTAACTCAATGTCAAATTTTTGTGAGTAATATGTGAATCCCACCCTGCTATTGGACCTTGTTACTGTTTGGTTGTATCTGCTAACCATTTTTAGGTAACGTTTCCTCCTCATTATTGCATGTATAGATGGTATTCTCTCCTCCTGGGTCACAAAAGTGCTAATGGCAAAACAATGATGATTCTCCTGCGCTCCGGTATTTCTTACTTATGGGGTCATACAGTTCAATTATAAAGTATCTTCCAGAGCCTTGCAGCCCTCCTCAGAATCGTGGGAATTCAAAAGGAACTAAAAAAGAAAAGAGAATGGAGGGCGCACCAACCTTATTTTGATTTTAGTATTTTAATAAAAATCGTGTTACAGTATCACACTAGGTCGGTGCGCCCTCCATTCTCTTTTCTTTTTTCACAAAAGTGCTACCGTCTGGGGTGACCCGTCAGGAGAGAGGCCTTGGCTAATCACTTGCAACTCTCTTCCTATTTATTGACATTGTTGAATTGTAGCTATTCTATACGAGGAATGTACCACTTTTACTGCACAACATTTGTATCGTATATCTTACAATGCCTTTTATAATATTATAAAATTTCAATAAAAACGATTGAAAAAAAAAAAGAAAAAAGCAGAGCATACTTTCTATACATTATATAGAGCACACAAATTCTCATCATAACATGTCATTGCAGATATACTTATTAATAGCTTCTGGGCCATTTCTTCAAACTGCACCAGTTATGTATAGACATTTGTATACTGATGGGAGAGCAAGAGAGGGCCAATACTACACAGGAAATGTGGACCTCCTCCTTAATTCTAAGGTATTCTCCTTATCATTGTCTTCCAAACCAGTGAGCAAGTGTGTTTGGACTAATCCCTACAGCTTCACAATGTAATGTCAGCACACTAAAAAGCATGCTGAACCTTGAAGGGTGAACCTCATTTTGTGTTCAATAAAAGATAACATGGGAGATCATTAGAGTAAGTATGTCAGATTAAATGTATTTTCTTGTAGAAAAGTCAAGTCCCTTCAGGAACCATTGCAATTTACTTTGTCTCGCAGAGAACAATATTTCCCCAGTAGACCCCAACACAAAGGGCCATTACAAAATGTAATTTATATTTCATAGCTTTGGAAATGTTCATACAAATTACAAATGGATGCTTTAGTGCAGTATTTATGTCCTGTTACCAACTCGATATGTATAAGTAATACATATCCTGACACTGCAAGCCAATGCGTTTTACATTTATTTGTTACAGGGTGCACTTATGTTTTCCACTCAAACACAAGAAAAGTCATGTTACTTCTTAGGAAACATATGAGTCTATCAAAGACATAAAACATTTTCCCCTTATTTTTGGCGTTTGCAGAACATAGAGCACATTTCAAGTCATGTTAGGCAGTTCACTTTTTTAATTAAAGGGACAGCACTTCCAGAGTAACTGTTTAAAATTACAAATAGCTACTAATTACATGTACAGATCGATGCATAAATATGAAAAAAGGGGGTTTTAAAGGGAGCAATTGTAATTAGAATATCAGTTATCTTAAATATTACATACAAATAGAATCTTTTAGATGCAAATCTATCAATGGTATTAATCTTTTTGTTTTAAAGTAATTTGTATTTTAAGTCAACATGGTTTCCTTGAAGTGGAACTAAACTGTCAGCTGCAGGGGTGGGATTTTAACATAATGTGCAAGTATGCACATTATGAGAGGCTTATATCCTGGTCTGCTTTCCTCTAGCACTCTGATCTAAGCTTGCTGTCCACACTCCATCCTCTGTTGCCATCTTCTATACTGTTTACTTTGGGTCCAGCATCTTCCCTCTTCAGACATTGACTGATAATGTAAGCCCTGTGTTATATATTTCCGTTAACCAGCTCTGTTATCAGTAGCTTAAAGATGCTGGAAGTGGACTGGGAATATTACTGGGCTGCACTTGCTATATAGGGATTATAACCCAGGAAAATAGGTGCTAGGAAAATAGGGAAAAAGTTTTATAGGCAGAAGAGACGTATGAAGTCTCTTCCACCAAATAAACTCTACCTTTCATTTTTTTAAAAGGTTTAGTTCCACTTTAGTACACATTTCCACCTCCTTGAACTTCCATATAAACAGTATAGATTATGTGGGGGTTCAGCTCCAAGGTAGCACTTTTCATGCACTTCAGTACAGCAGAATTTTCACACAGGGGTCAGATTCATACAGTAAAAAGAACAAAATGCAGTCTCCTGGCTATAAAGCATCCCACCTCAGACTACACTCTCAACCAAATAGAAGACAGGTTGATTTACTACAACTGGAGAGTGCAAAACCTGGTGCATTTCTTCATAGAAACGGATCAGTTTCCAGATTTATTTTGTTATGTAAAGCTTAATTGAACAAGCTACATTTAAAAGCTGAGTCTCTTTGAGTCCAGGGCACAAGGTGTTCAGGTGCGGCACCTTCAGAAACTGCAACTCCAGATTTTGACCTGGTTAGTACAGACAGACACACCTTTCATGTGTGTCCATGCACCTGCTGCTCCCAGGCATCAAATTGGTTTTCCACAGGATGGTGGAGTCCTGAACCATAGTCAGCCCCTATGCTAAAAGGGCTGTGCACACTTGTACAAACAAAATGCTAGGGGCCAAAAACATGGACTCAGGGTTGGAAGCTTTACCCCACCTAAATTTTAACAAAGGAAATTGCCATGGTGACGCAGCATAGAGTAAGACGTGTCTGCCCAGAGCTCCGTCCAATACCCCTATTTTAAATTGATCCTTGAATCTACAAATCCTCCCTTCTACCTTGGATGCTACCTGGGGACCTTCCCATAGATTACCTGGACTCCGCTGACTCCCAATCCGACTGGATATCCGAACGAATCGACGATCTCGCGGCGACTGGCAAGTTGACGCCCACTACTGTGGATCATAACGAACCCCTCCACCAATCTCAGTCATCTCTATATCCCGGAGACGGATGGGACATTGAATCTCAGCTACGCTCTATGCACACATACCTTCGTTCTCTTCCGACTAAAGATGACTTTGAAAAATATGTCTCTCGCATAGAGAAGACATATCGAGCGGAGATCAACGAATTAAAGAGAGATATAGGAACCCGAATGGAAGATATTGAAAACACTTCTGACGGCGTCTGCAATACTCTACAATCCCACGAGGAGACTCTCAATTCCCACACTGTCATGATACAACAACTCATATACCAACAAGATGATATAGAAAACCGAAATCGCAGAAATAATATCAGAATTCGCGGTATCCCTGAGTCGATTGAACACAGAGACTTAGCAAATTCGGTGACCATCATCTTTAACCAGCTTCTCCAACAACCTATAGATACTCCTATTGAAATAGACAGAGTACACAGGACCTCAGGCCCGAGAAACCCTGACCCCTCCTTCACCCGCGACACGATCTGTAGGGTACACTTCTACAAAGTTAAGGAGGCAATAATGAGAGCCGCAAGTACACAAAATTCCATTCGACTACATGACAGTCCTGTTATGCTATTTCCAGATCTCTCACATCAAACACTTTCTATGAGACGTGCTCTTAAACCGCTTACATCTCTTCTACAAGAAAGAAATATCAAATATCAATGGCGGTTCCCATTCCAATTGAGAGTTCAACACGAACGGCCCTTTTCCGCACCCTTGGAGATTTACCCCGGTTCCTAAGCACGTTGGAATTGCCACAGGTTTCTCTACCCGATTGGCCTCTCCCTTCCACCACCCCTGGTCTCCCTTTTTACCCACAATGGCAAAAGACCGGTAGAGATCGGCACCCTAAAGCTTCACCTCGGAAATCACCAAATGACTGACTCATATATATAAATCTTCAAGTTTGCCCACTACAGTCCTGATTTATGACTGTTTATCCTGTGTTTGAACAGGGGAGATTATAACCCTCTCCACCCGAATTCTAATGAGACCATATATTTTTAACTGTTGTGCTATTTTCATTTTTCATTATATACTCCAATTTTTTTTTTTTTTGGTCTCACCTAATACAGTTTTATTTATCACGCATATGTGGATCCAGTGACCGGGGAGCACACCGTGTGCGCATTACACTTCCCCCCTTAAGACCAACAGCGCTTGAACGGGCGCTATACTTTTTTGTGTTTTTTCCTTACTATTCTATTTATATAGATTAACTATGCTTCATTTTTTGACCTATGCTTTAACACAGCCACCCGATGGCTGGTTGTATATGTTTACACTTTTGTTGTATTTATTGACCTTTGTCCTTTACGACACCAATACCCTGACCCCTATCTTTTTGGGATTGACACTCTTCTTTTTACTTTTTTCTTATTTTTTTCTCTTCCTTCTACACTCCACCTTCCTCCCCCCTTCTTTTCTCTTTTGTTTCCGTTTGGACCGAGTGGGCTTTGACATCACCTTGGATTTACTATGGGAACCTCCCCCACTTATGATTAGAGATGCCCTTTGATCATATCACCTTGTCCTCCTATAACTGTAGGGGGTTTAATACTCCTGAAAAACGAAGTCAGATCCTATACCATTTTCACAAGGCTAAAACCAAGATACTATTACTTCAAGAGACTCATTTCCGAAGCTCATCCATCCAGATCCTTAATAACCCTCACTATCACCAATGGTATCACAGTATGAATCCACTAGGAGTATCCATAGCTTTTCACAAATCCTTTCACCCCCAGGTTTTAGATTCTCTTATTGATCCCTCAGGTCGATACCTGTTTCTTAAATTAAAATCTAACTCTTCCATTTTTACAGTAGCTAACATATATGGACCGAACCTGGACCAGGGAACCTTCATGTCGGGGGTATTAGAAATGTTGCTCTCTTTTGGCGGTCCTTGCTTTATCATTGGAGGAGATCTAAATGTGACCCTTTCTCCTTCCATGGACACTTCCTCGGGTAAGTCTTCCTTATCTCACACTACACTTACACACATAAAATCACTACTACATTCCGCACAATTGATAGATATCTGGAGAGTACAACACCCTTCTGAGAGAGATTACAGCTGTTATTCTGTGGCACATAACTCATATAGTCGCATTGATAATTTTTTAATCTCCCAATCATTACTTGATACTCCACTTAAGTCCTCTATGGGCAACATACTTTGGTCAGACCATGCCCCAATTCACCTCAGCTTAGCTAACCCACCGACCCTGAATAGAGGATTTTCTTGGCGTATGAACGACAACCTCTTGACTGACCCCTTATGCATCACTGACGTTGAACTAGTGATACAGAATTTTATCCATGATCACCGCTCAGATAACACTGACCCTCTTACTAAATGGGAAGCACTTAAATGTGTAATTCGAGGGTCCCTCATACAACATGGCTCCCGTATAAAGAAAGCCAGAAAAGCAGAAATTTCAAGACTACTATCTACTATACATATGCTGGAGACGGCTCACAAACACGACATGAACCCTGCCACATATGTTGATCTTTCAAACACTCGTAGGAACGTCTCCTTGACGCTAATTCTCTTATAGCCAGGGACCGAGGACGTAACAGACATTATCTCCTCGCTAATAAATGTGGTCAACATTTAGCGAAGGTCCTTCACCCCCGCCCTATTTGTCACCCAATACAATATATATATATATATATACTAAAGAACAACAAAAGATTTATAACTCAAAGGGCATTCTAGGCGCTTTTCAACGCTATTATTCCGTACTATATAACCTACCCTCACGGACCCCGTTAACCCAATCGGATGAAACTGGTCTATCTGATATGAAGAGATATATCTCAGAAACAGCCCTGCCTCGGATAACTGCTGATCAGGCTGCGGCTTTAGATAACCCCTTAACAGTCGAAAAATTCATTACCACGATTAAAGGCCTAAAATCTGGCAAATGCCCAGGCCCAGACGGTTTTTCGCCTAGGTTTTACAAAATACTAAATCAATCTCTGACCCCCTTAATGTCCACCGCATTTAACTCTATTGACGAAGATCACCTACCCTCAAGCAATCTTTTAACGGCTAATATTTCACTCATACCCAAACCTGACAAAGATCCATCACAGTGCAATAACTACCGACCCATTTCACTTCTTAACATAGACGTTAAGATCTACGCCAAAGTTCTAGCCAACCGCCTCTCTCCCCTGTTGCCCTCAATTATCCATAAAGACCAAGTGGGCTTTTTCCCTGGTCGTGAGGCCAGGGACAATACGACTAAAACTATTCACCTGATTTCCTACATCCAACGCCGTAATTTAAAGGCATGTTTGTTATCCTTCGATGCAGAAAAGGCCTTTGACCGGGTAAACTGGCAATTTTTACGTCTTTCTTTACAACAAATAGGCTTAGGCCCTACTTTCGTATCTAAGACTATGGGTCTGTACTCCCGCCCCTCCGCTTCTGTCCTGGTCAATGGTTCTTCTTCCGTGCCCTTCCGGATAACAAACGGCACACGTCAAGGTTGTCCCCTGTCACCCCTACTCTTTGTCTTAGTAATTGAACATTTAGCTCAGGCCATTAGACAAAATTTATGCATATCTGGGATCCGGACACCCTCTGCCGAACACAACATTTCCCTATACGCGGACGATCTACTGGTCTATATTCAACAACCTCATACATCTCTTCCCTCATTATTGCATGAATTTCATAGGTGTGGGGATTTTAGTAATTTTAAATTGAATATATCCAAGACCGAAGCCTTGAACATATCCCTTCCAAATTCAACTCTCACTAAATTACAAACAAATTTCTCATTCCAATGGAATGCTAAAGGCATTTCCTATCTGGGTATAACAATCCCCTCAAATCTAAGACAACTTTATAACCTCAATTATCTCCCTCTTTTGACCAAACTTCGGAGAGAATTGGAAGCTTGGAACTCCACATTTATACCCTGGTTTGGTCGCATTAATACATTAAAAATGGACATGCTTCCTAAATTACTCTATTTATTCCAAACTGTACCTATTTCGGTGCCCAAACGTTTTTTTTCCTCCCTACGCTCCATGTCCATAAGTTTTATTTGGCACAACAACAAATCTCGCATCAGTCATTCTTTGCTCACATACCCCAAATCTCGAGGGGGAGTGGATTTACCCGACTTTGAACTATACCATAAATCTACTTTGTTATCCAGAATATTAGAATGGTTCCCTCGTCCCTTTCTTAAAGCATCCACCATGATAGAACAGGACTTATCCATTTTTTATCTACGTGCTTTACTTTGGGGTTATAAACAACACCTACATTTACTTTCACATGCCTCTCCATTGACAATTGCTGCACTACAACTGTGGTACAAAAAGGGCCTACTTTCTTTACTGTCCTCCGATCCTTCACCACTTACATCCCTCTTTGATCACCCCGGATTACTTCTAGGACTAGGTTCTTACACGGTGGGTCCATATTCCCGCCCTGCCTGGCCCATAGCTAGCTCATTTATAGTGTTGAGCGGAATACGCCATATTCGATTTCGCGATATTGCGTGAATATATAGAAGAATATTCGCGAATATTCGCTAATATCGAATATTCGTGATATTTTATCCAAAAAAAAATTTGCGAAATTTCGCTAATGCGAAAATGATTGCGAAATTCTCATAAAGGGAGATCATTTCCTGTATTACTAAACTAATATGCACTAAACACTAACTCTACACTAACTCTACTTAAAAGAAAGGAGAATAAGGGGGAAAAGAAGGGCGGAGAAGATAATCGCGCAATATTCCTATTGCGCGATTATCTTCTCCGCCCTTCTTTTGCATCAGAGCCAATCAGAATAAATTGAATATTCAGCAAAAGGAATATCGCGCAATATTCCTTTTGCCGAATATTCGAGTTATTCTGATTGGCTCTGATGCAAAAGAAGGGCGGAGAAGATAATCGCGCAATATTCCGTTAGCCGAATATTCGAGTTATTCTGATTGGCTCTGATGCAAAAAAAGGGCGCATCAGAGCCAATCAGAATAACTCGAATATTCGGCAAAAGGAATATCGCGCAATATTCCTTTTGCCGAATATTCAAGTTATTCTGATTGGCTCTGATGCAAAAGAAGGGCCGAGTAGCTGATGCGATTCTTTTATGTTGCCGAAAATTCGCAATGCGATTTTTCGGCAACATAAAAGAATCGCATCAGCTACTCGGCCCAGGGTCTCTCTCTAATCATACCAGCAATGCTTTTAGAGGTCGATGGAGATCACTAGGATGTGATCTGTTTTAAAAATAAATGTGAAAAAATACGAATATTCGCCATAGCGAATATTCGCCATAGCGAATATTCGCCATAGCGAATATTCGCCGCAATATTCAAGTTATTCGCGAATACTCGAATATGCAATATTCGTAGCGAATATTCGCAATGCGAATATTCGTGAGCAACACTACTCATTTATACATCCCGTTTCGGGCTCTCCTGTACTACCTAAGGACCAACGTAATTGGCTCACGACTCTACGCTTATCCTCCTTTTGTTCTGACCTATTCTCCTCCTCACAGACCCATAGACACCTTACAACTTTTGAGAAAATGTGCTCTCTCTCAGAAACGCCGAAACATTTACTATCCTCCATGTATAGCCTATTACACACACTAATACATGATCAACCTCCCCCCTACACAAGGAAGTGGTCCGCGGATTTAAAAAGGGATTTCCATACTACAGACTGGCAGAAGTCCTATTACTTCACACACAAGTCCTCTATCTCCTGTTTTTCTCAAGAGAAAAACTTTAAACTCCTCTCTCGATGGTACAGAGACCCTCTCTCTTTACATAAAATATTTCCGTCTATACCCCCTACATGTTGGAGATGTGGCGCAATAGATGGTAGCTACCTCCATATTTGGTGGACATGTCCAGCCGTTCAACCCCTCTGGTCTCAGGTCTTTACCATATATAGTAAGCTCTATGATCAACCCCTGACGCCCTTACCTGAAATAGCATTACTGTCCATGTTGCCTGGTTCTATAACATCACAGAAGGGCACCCTGCTACGTTTCTCAGCTGCACAACAACTTATCCCATTGTTCTGGAAATCTTCTACTACCCCTCCATTATCCCTATGGGTTTCTTTGGTTAATGACATCATGCGAATGGAGGAGATGTTAGCCCTAGATTCTGATACATATGATAAATTTAAGTTTCTCTGGCTCCTATGGATTGACTATTCTTCATCGGATTCATTGAAAACATTATTAACACCTCAGACCCCACCCTGATACTTTTTCCACATTACCCTTTACACGTCTGGAATATAATTAGCCCGCTCGGTCCTCGGTTCTTCCTTCCCCCTCTTCTCAGCCCATCTTTTCTCTCCTTTTTCTTTTCTCTTCTCTACTTCTTATATACCTATATTCTATAGATCATCTGTAGTTCTATTGCTTTATGTTCTTTCAATTTCCTTTGAAATTACATGTTAAGCATTGTTGACTACCCAACAATGTTAATTTTATGTCGTGTTATATTACAGGCAATGTATGTCAACATGTTACACCCTATATCGTAAACGCCTGATGATTATATGTTATGTTTCTTTATTAAATAAAATATATATTTACCTCTAATTTTTAACAAAGGTCCTGGCTCCAGAATCCATACCAGTATTTACCAATCCTGGAGAAAACAGAAAGACCTGTCCTATTATAATGAGACACACATCCCAAAGGTCATTAACTTGCATAAGTGAGACCAAATTCTTAAATTATCATGATAAGTCGCAGCACTAGAACAATGTATATAAAACAGATACGCTAAGCAAAACAATAGAAAGGCTGCACATTTTGAATCTTGAATCGAGTTGCGAGGGCAAATCAATTCAGATTTTGACCAAATCTAGTTTTTTAGATTTTTTTTCCATAGGACCGGTGCTCCACAGACAAGGCCGAAGCCGCGGCCTCACCTAAAGGAGCCTTTTCCCAGGATCGCAGCGAGCTGCGGGCAGGATGTTTTAGGCGAGGCCACGGTTTCGGCCTAAGTCCGCGGTGAGCTGGTCTTAAGTTTTTAGGCTAGGCCGCAGCTTCGGCCTAGTCCGCGGAATTTTCCTCGCCTAAAAATTTAGGACTGGCGCAGTGTCCATCAGGAAAAAAAACTTGATTCAAATTGTTAATCGAGTTTCTACACATCACGATTTTGCCTGATAAATACTGAGCTGACAGGCTGAAATGTGTTATACAATCTAGCTCATATTTATTCACAGCCTTTTCTTCTGAGGATGAATGATTATTGCAAAAAGTTACAATCCAATAAAATCAATGTAAAGAAGATGAACAGCAAGATGATACACATTCAGTTGACAACAAAACTGCCTGTTGGCGGCCAAAGTTTTTAACAGTAGTCACTAGAAGGACAAGTCAGAAGGAAGTCAAAGGTAGAAAGGGGGGGGGGGGCAAGTGAAATCTAGTTTATTTGTAACAAAGTTGTATTGCCAAATATTATTATAATTGTAATACCTTTAAAAAAATTGAAAGTGTGTATATAAAGACTATCCCCTTTCTCAAATGAATGTTTGAGTAAATCACATTATAGGGTGCAGCGTTGTTTCAGATTTTTAGTGGCCATTTGGGAGGCCCTGGAGGTTAAAGAGGCTATTTGTATCTACAGAAAAAAAACTGTTGTTTTTGTAGCATTGCCTCTAAAGTAATAAAATACAATATAGTTTATGTATGTTATATATATTTCTCGTGATATTTTGGGTTGGGGGAAGTGGTTAATGTACAGTAGATGATGTTTCTTGTTACAATACGCAAAAGTTACATTAAAATTCTATGAACACATTGAATAAACATTGACAAATAAAATATGTGAACTGTATTTAAATTAATATGTGATATATGACATTTTGCATTACTATTTGTCTATGCCTGTTATGATAGGCATAGTTATGTGTAATACAAAAGTAATATAACATAAGCAATTGATAAACACTGTAATTCTTTTCCTTGACACTGATTTATAAAGCCCCAACAACACTATGAGACATACTTTGATGCAAATGATGTATAGCAGGCATTTATTATAAGCTCTGCCTGAGGTATGATAGCACTCAATGATAAATTGACTGTTTGATATACATTCACTGTGTATTTTAGATTAAATATTTTATTACTCACATTTTTCTACTCACTTTGCTAAAAGAAGCAGTTCTGTGTCCTAAATTGGTCCTAAAATGCAGATTCCATTTTGCAGATTTAAGGATTTGCAGGTTGAATTTCAGCAACAAAGCCTATTTGGGATGTAAAACCCCCTCTCTCTGGGTTTATTTCATTGCTGCCCAATTTCAGCATTTTTTGCAAGGGGAAAAGAGGATAAATGCCCTTGCTTGCATAAAATGTTACAGTTTTTTTTTTTTTGATTCACTGGAGACAAGAAGGTATTTTAATCTGCTCCATATTTAATTGGACAAGTATGGAATGGAAGTATGGAATACCATACAACACCCATTTGGAGTTCAAAGTCTTAATTTACTTCATTATGAGCAACTGAGTATCTCCCAGAATTAGCTAAGCTGTGCTCCTTCCCTCAAGAGGAGAAAGCCAGTTATACAACAGTAGCCTATTTATATTCTCAAGGTACCCTTTGGTGTGGCTCATGGATACTGGGATAAAAAAAAACACTGCTTTTTAGAGCCATTTGACTGCCTGTGAACACACCTCTATGTTAGCCTATGTGATGGTGTTTAGCCTATGTAATGCGCCTAAATGCTTGTGTAAAAATTATTTATTTTTTTAACCAGCTTTTCTCCTGCCAGGAGAAATGGCATTTACTTAATTGTTTTAGCAATTAACTGAACTATATTGCTTGAATATTTTTTTTTCAATATTTAAAAACACAGCATGTATTTAAAAAACAATGATATTAATCAATTCTCTGACACAGGAATCATATACTAAGGGGTTGATATTCCACGAGTATACACATTTTTATTGAATTTTTTTTTTTAAATACCCTATGGGAGAAAAATTCAAGAAACATTTTAATCTCATTATCAAAAGTGCCTTTATCTCCATCATGCAGACTCACAAGTCTTTTAAAAAATGTTACACAGGGCCCATACAACACCTAACATGTTATATGCTATGGATTTTCAGAAGGACAAGTTTGAAGTCAGTGCTGTACTGGCATTAATTAATTCCACATACTAGGATTTTCATGTACAGTTAGAATTACTTATTACTGTACTTATAGTTTAGGGATTTTTTTTATATATACAGATACTCTTGACCACCACACTATGGAGGCTGTAAAGAGAATACAAAAGAGGTGTGTCTGTCTGCACTAACCAGGCCAACCTTGTGTCCTTGACGCAAAGAAACTCTTTTTGTTGCCAGAAAGCTTAGTGCAAAAAATTGGGTAGACTAAGCTTCACCATGACTTGATGAGGAGCTCTTATGTCTAATGTACTGTAGTATGTAGGGAATGTCACAGAAAGTACAACATCGTAAGTGCATAGAAATTGAGAGCATAATAAGCAGTTTTCCCGTTTCCTACAGATGCATGTTGTGTAGGTGAAATCACCTTTTTTGTTTTCTACTTCCTAGTTTCTCTGAAGGCTGTATCGACAGCCCCTGCTGTACAGAAGTTCCCTGGGAGGGCAACATCACCATTGTCTTCTGTTATATCTCATACCTAAACTGTGAAATATCATAAGATCTCAGACTATTGTCATACAGCACATGCACCAGAGGAATATGTTGTGTCACATTAAATTTAACCATTTGCTGGTTAAAAGAGATATTGCAAAATCTTCTGAGAAGTTTTCTTTTAACCAGCAAATGCATGTAATTTTGTATGGCACGTGCACGAAATTCGATTTTTTTTCTTTGCAACAGATGCATGTAGTGTAATACAGTGCATGCACAAGATAAGGCATATGACATAATGTGCATCATCTCCCACATGCGCAGTATTAAGTAAGGTTTCAAAATGGCAGTGCAGAAATGATATACTGCAGATAAGTATACTTGTACGCTATACATTATTGCCAGGTTTACAAACAAACCTCTTCAGCCTACAGATGACAATTATTTATTTCTCTCTGTGTACTTACACTTTTAACATCTCTGTTTAATTGTTAAGAATATGAACAGGATATTTATACATACATATATATATATATATATATATATATATATATATATATATATATATATATATATATATATATATATATATATGCAAATTCGTTTTTTAGCATGTTAACCAATGCTTATTGAAGCTGCTAAAAAAGGGTCTAGCCATAAAATGCTTTAGCAGTTGAAGGCTACAAAGGGGTTAAGAACCTTGTTCAGAAAGCCATGATTTATGATTGATACTCTGCATGGCCTAAGGTGGTGTCTCCCAAAGTTCTGTTTTGGGACTATCCATTTTTATCCTTTCTGTAAGTGAATTTGTGTTTGGAATTAAAACTAGCATTTGAGTGTTATAAATGACACAAACATACAGTATCTCACAAAAGTGAGTACAAATAATTATATTATTATTATTATATGTTTTTCATGAGACAAAACTGAAAAAAATACACTTTGCTACAATGTAAAATAGTGAGTGTACAGCTTGTATAACAGTGTAAATTTGCTCCCCCCTCAAAATAACTCAACATACAGCCATTATTGTCTATAACGCTGGCAACAAAAGTGAGTACACCCCTAAGTCAAAAAATGTATGTATTGGGCCCAGTTAGCCATTTCCCCTCCCCGGTGTCATGTGACTCATTAGCGTTACACAGTCTCAGGTGTGAATGGGGAGCAGGTGTGTTAAATTTGGTGTTATCACTCTCACGCTCTCATACTGGTCCCTTGAAGTTCAGCATGGAACCTTATGGCAAAGAACTCTCTGAGGATCTGAAAAAAAGAATTGTTGCTCTACATAAAGATGGCCTAGGCTATCAGAAGTTTGCCAAGACCCTGAAAGTGATCTGCAGCAAGGTGGCCAAGACCATACAGCAGTTTAACAGGACAGGTTCCACTCAGAACAGGCCTTGCAATGGTCGACCAAAGAAGTTGAGTGCACATGCTCAGCGTCATATCCAGAGGTTGTATTTGGGAAATAAGTGTATGAGTGCTGCCAGCTTTGCTGCAGAGGTTGAAGGGGTGTGGGGTCAGCCTGTCAGTGCTCAGATCATACGCTGCAAACTGCATCACATTGTCTGCATGGCTGTCATCCTAAAAGGAAGTCTCTTCTAAAGATGACTTACAAGAAAGCCTGCAAAGACAAGCAGACTAAGGACATATCAATTGAAACATGATGAGACCAAGATAAATGTATTTTGTTCAGATGATGGCAAGCGTGTGTGACAGCAAACAGGTGAGTAGTACAAAGACAAGTGTGCCTACACAAGTGTACCTACTCTCAAGCATAGTGGTGGGGTGTCATGGTGTGGGGTTGCATAAGTGCTGCTGGGACTGGGGAGCTACAGTGCATTTAGGGGACCATGAATCCCAACATGTACTGTGACATACTGAAGCAGAGCATGATCCCCTACCTTCGGAGACTGGACCGCAGGGCAGTATTCCAACATGATAACGACCTCAAACACACCTCCAAAACAACCACTGCCTTGATAAAGAAGCTGAGGCTAAAGGTGATGGACTGGCTAAGCATGTCTCCAGACCTAAATCCTATTGAGCATCTGTGAGGCATCCTCAAACAGAAGGTGGGGAGCGCAAGGTCTCTAACAACCACCAGCTCTGTGATGTCATCATAGTGGAGTGGAAAAAGACTCCAGTGGTAACCTGTGATGCTCTGGTGAACTCCATGCCCAAGAGGGTTAAGGCAGTGCTGGAAAATAATGGTGGCCACACAAAGATTTGACACTTTAGGCCCAATTTGTACATTTCCACTTAGGGGTGTACTTACTTTTATTGCCAGCAGTTTAGACATTAATGGCTGTGTGTTGAGTTATTTTGAGGGGACAAAACACTGTTATACAAGCTGTACACTCACTATTTTATATTGTAGCAAAATGTACTTTCTTCAGTGTTGTCACACGAAAAGTTATAATAAATTATTTACAAAAATGTGAGGGGTGTACTCACTGTTCGTAGTATGTATCATATAATCTACAGGAATTACAACAGGATAACTGATAAATAAAGGATCTAAGTGTCATGGTTTAAAATGGATTCAATAACAACAAAAAATGCCACCAATGGCTTTTAATTTTAACAAGATAGGGCATTCAATTTGAGGCAGGGAAAAAGATACAGTGTAAGAGAGAGACACATTGAAGCATGAGCATTTGTCCTTTGGCATCTATGGTGACTACTGTCTCCACGGCAGTGCAAGATCTCTCTCTTAGAATGTATCACGCACCTTAAAAAGGCTAAGGAAGGAAGTCAGGAACGGCATGACGTGCTGCACGTGAAGCACGCACGCCAAGGGAGGGACTGACTGCGCCACGGACCTGCCGAGGGATCAGACAGGATCGCTGGAGGCTGGGAGAGAAGCCCGCAATGAGGGAGGCATGGCAGGGTGAGAGGCTGCTGACGCTTTGAATGTGGGCTCTCTAGAAGGCATCCACCAGCTACAGGTCCAAGAATCCCTCCGCCCCCCCCATCCTCGTGCACCTCGTCCGCTTCGGCGAAGGGACCCGTCGTAGTGGTCAAGCTGCAATCAGCACGCGGAAGCGGCGGCATCGGGGCCCACTGATCTGAGGCGTTTTGGCATGGATTAGGCACCATATTCACCCTAGCTGCTCCAATCACGGACCACTTATGCAGAAGACCCCCAGCGCAAGTGAAGGTCCAGAGACAACAAGTTGGGTAAGATCGTTCTGATACTATTTTCAATGATTGCAACTCCATGGCAGATAACGATGAGAAAGTGGGGTAAGGGCATGACATGTCATGATTTGCCAATAATGCAATGCCAACAATGCTGAGTTACTGACTGATCTACTCTCAAATCAGAATATTTAATCATATTTACTATGAGAGACATTGTGATGATCTTTTAACCTTTAGGCTGGGTTCACACTTGTGCGGTGCGTATTTCAGCTCTTTTATCTCTGCAGATAGATAAGGGAAGTGTTCAGCAGATTAGCTCAGTTTTTGCTGCGAATTTGAAGACCTGGGGGAAGTTCTGAGTGAGAGGAGAGTGGGGGAGAAATGTATTGGGACTGAATTCACACCTGAGCCGCACCGCAAGGCCTCCACAACGCATACGGATTTCTGGCAATGCGCAGTGCGAATGCATCGCACATATGTGAACCAGCCTCATTGAAAACAATGTATTTAGAAATGTTCTGCGTTTTGGATGCGGTTGAAACCGCAACCAATTCGCATAGGTGTGAACCCGGCCTAAGGGTTTACTGTTGCTTAAGTACTAAAGATATAGATCTTTAGAGCATATGGTTTCGTTTGGGGGGTCTCCTATGTTAACGGGAGAACCAATGGGGAGTGACTAGAGGCGCAGCTTCCACTTTTTTTCTTTTTTTCCCTAAATTCTATAGAACGAGGGCAACATTAAATCCCCGCTGACTACACCCCCTATTTCTATTAGAACACCTCCTTTATTAAATCAGAAGGACATAGGAAGAGGGGTAGGGGGGACATATAACTGCACCGAGGCTCTGAGAGACATGGGGAAGGAACAACGGGCGAAGAACAAGGGAAGAAGGAGGTGGGCCGGGGCAGAGAGGGGCATGTGGCGGGCGTTCCCCCCAGACTTGCCACGGAGCCGGAACCACTGAGAGGCCCCTAAGAGTTTACTCTGTGAGCAGAATTACACCAGCCGGGAACCTCAGTGTCCGGGTAATCCCAGTACATTCTAGTGACGCAGGACGCAACATACAGGATCCCACTCAAGGCTGGGTTCGGGACAGGCTTGGGAGAGGGCTCCAGGGCACAACCCTGAGTGAATACCCCCCCTCCTTCTCTAATCTCTCTAAGGGACAAACTATCATCTAGGCCCCCCTTAGCCTCCGGCGCATATATATGAACGATAAACTGAAACATAAACGTTGAGTGTGGGTTTAGAGGTGTGAGGACCCCTTTGCCGACTAAAAATCTCTGGTTAATGACCTCAAAGTAACAAGAGGGAGGGAAGCTATTAATATCATTGGATCCGGAAGCTCCCCCAGGGTGCAAGACAATTATTCATTGAAACTGGGGAAGCGAATCAGAACTAAGATCAGACACAACATGAGTAAGACAACAAGGGGCACGGCCCCGAAACCCGCTAAGGAGAACCCCAATACCAGCTCAATAAGACAATATACAGTATGTCCCAGGAAGGAAGTACCAAAAACCCCGCAAATGATAAGAAAACTGGGAAAGCCGGATCCACTAAAAAAGCGGGTGGAGGAGCAAGCCCACAAGCCATCGATGTGTCTACTGACGGGGACCAGGAACTAAGCCATGTAGAAGATCCGAGAGCTGACTCACAAATACCAACGATGGTAGATCTTGATAAAATGTTAAAGAGACTGGAAAATGCCATTAAACAGGAAATCAGTGGCCTGAGAGATGATATAAAACACATTCTGTCTCGAGTAGAGGAGATCGAAAGAAAAATGGAAAAACAAGACTCTGAATTAAATCTACTGAAGAATCAATACTCTGCCATGAAGCTGAACCAAGGGAATTTGCAATATCGCCTGGAGGACCAGGAAAATCGGAACAGAAGACAAAACATGAGAATTCGATCCATAAAGGAAGAAAAGGGGGAAGATTTAAGACTTATTATGAACAATTTGTTCACCCCTCTCTTGGATAATAGGGCTGGAAAACCTCTTAAAATAGAGCGGGTATACCGCTTAGGTAGATTCAAAGACAATACGAGTGAAAGGCCAAGAGACATTATAGTCAGGTTTAGGCATGGGTAGGAAGGGGTAAAGGGAAAGTGCCTCCTAGGGACTCCATAAGAAAATTTAAATCTGACAGATTCAAATGGCGGAAGTAAAGTTTTTATCTTATAATGTAAAAGGTCTGAACTGAGGTCTGAGGGAAAAAGAATACAGATCCTAGAGGAAATCAAACAATATAGAGCAGATGTAGTTCTTATTCAGGAATCCCACCTGTCTTTGAACTCTAATATAAAATTGTATTCCCCTACATATCCTACCTGGTATTATGGAGATGCCATTTCAAATCGTGCCAGAGGGGCGGCTATCGGCTTTTCCAGAGGAGTGGACTTTGCTCTTAAAGCAAGGTCAGCTGATTCGGAGGGCAGATATCTATTCCTGAAAGGAAAAATCGGAAATACCACCTACACTCTGGCCAATATATATGCCCCCAATGCGCATCCCATAAAATACCTAGGTAGAATTCTAGATAAATTAAAAATAAGTGCGACTACATGTTTTTCTCTCCCCCCATGGAACATACTCTAGAATCGATTATGCATTGGTCGATCACAGGCTGCTAGATTATGTCATGGATACAGAAATTGGCATTATGACCGTATCAGACCATGCCCCGATCACAGTGAAAATTAAGATGGCACACATAGACAACAAACAGGTGGTGTGGCGCCTTAATGATTATTTGATCCGGGATGAGGTGGGAGTAGGGAGGGTGGAGGAGGAACTAAAACAATTTTTTGAAGTCAATGATACAGAAGAGGTCTCCATGGCAACGCTGTGGGAATCACATAAGGCATATATTAGAGGCATTTTAATATCGGAGGGGGCACGAAGGAAAAAGGAGAGAAATAGGCAGCGGGATTCTTTGGTTAAAGAAATAGCTTATCTAGAGCAAAACCATAAAGATCGGGGACACAAAGAGACATACCTTAATTTAATAATAAAGAGGAATGAATTAAAAGAGATTATGGAACAAGAAGCCAGGAAAAATCTTAACAATATTACTAGAGAGATGTACATATGGGGAAATAAATCGAGTAAATATCTGGCAAAAATGGCACATAAAAAGAAAGCCAGGAACTACATTAAAAAAATCAAAAGGCAGAATGGTGAAATGGCGTATGCAACCGCAGACATTGCAGATACCTTCAAAAAATATTATGGAGAACTGTACAAGATCAAACAGTTAGAAGGGCAGGCAGGAAGGCGGGAGGATAAGATTAGGGCCTACCTCGACAGGGCAGGACTACCAAAGGTAGATGAGGGTGAAAGTTCAAACTTAGACAGACCCATAACAGAAGAGGAAATTAAAAATGCCCTGAAAAATATGGTTGTTGAGAAGAGACCCGTGCCTGACGGGTTCACGGTTCTGTATTATAAAAGATTTAGCGAAATACTAATACCCAGATTATGTACTTATTTTAATGGTCTGGGGATTAAGTATGAATTGAGCCAAGAAGCATCAGCAGCTGTGATTGCAATTATCTTAAAAGAAGGGAAGGATAGTTCCCTCTGTTCCGGGTACAAACCCATATCTCTTCTAAACATAGATACAAAGCTATTCGCAAAAGTATTGGCGGAACGATTAAAAGGAGTAATGCAGGGATTGGTCCACCCGGACCAAGTGGGGTTTTGTTTCCAACAGGGAGGGAAAAGATAATGTTATTAGGGCATACTCCTGATGCATAGGATCGAGAGACGGGGTCCCCAGTCTATTCCTGTCAGTTGATGCTGAGAAAGCCTTTGACAGGTTAGACTGGGGACTCATGATGTGTACATTAGAAGCGGTAGGTCTAGGAAATAGGTTTATAAACTGAATCAAAACACTTTATCATCAGCCCACGGCAAGAATCAAGATCAATGGTTCCCTCTCGGACTCTTTCGAGATGAGGAATGGGACTAGACAGGGCTGCCCCCTTGTCACCCCTTCTCTTTATCCTTTCCCTCGAACCTCTACTAGCCACGATCCGTAAAGACCCCGATATTAAAGGGATCCGGGTCGGCGGAGAGGAACATGAGTTGTCGGCCTTTGCGGACAACGTTCTGTTCTACATCGCAGACCCGGTGAAGACCATCCCTAAGTTATTACAGACCCTGCAACAATATGGGAACATCTCTAATTTTAGGATTAATGTGTCCAAATCCAAAATATTAAATACAAACCTAAACAAAACCGAAATGGGATTGGTTAAAGAGACATGTGCCTTTCCCTGAAAAAAAGAATTAAACTATCTGGGGATTAAATTAGCTAACACGGTCAAGAGGATCTATAAGATCAATTTTATCTCACTGTTAAATGAAATTAAAAGCGAATTAAAAAAAATTATAAATAAGCCCATTTCATAGGTGGGTCGTATTAACATCTTAAAGATGATCTATATCCCTAAAATACTATATAAATTTCAATTATTACCAATTACGTTGCCCTCCCAATATTTAAATATCCTAAATTCTGTATGATGAACTTTGTTTGGAAAAATAGAATATCCCTAGGTACCTTGAAACAAGATAAAGAAGACGGTGGTTTGGCGGTCCCGGATATTAAAAGTTACTACAAGGCGGCAGTGCTCTCTAGGGCGGTGGAATGGGTTAGAGATAAACACGGGAAAAGGTGGGTACAAATTTAAAAATCCCAAGATATGACCCAATTAAGAAAAATTTTGTGGATACCAGGACAATATCGAACACTGAAACACAATACATACGATTTGACAAAAAGCACTTTGAAAATGTGGGATAGGGTGCAGTCACTCACTAATAGTAAATATAACTCACCACTCATAAATTTAAAGGAAAATCCTTATTTTTCACCCGGGGAAAAAGAAATAGGAGGAAACTGGATTAAAAAGGACACTGTTTATTTAGGTGATATTATAAAGAGCGGCGGGTTGGCCACCTATGAGGAGCTGAAATCTAGACAAGATGTCTGGAACCTGGATGGGTGGCATTACTCGAAGCTAGGTCACTTTGTTCGGCAACTCCCCCAACCATTAGGGACGGAAGCGGGGCTGACACCTTTGGAAACGGTCTGCACAGCTGAGAACACTAAGGGCACGATTTCTAAACTATATAAAATACTCATTAAGATAGGGGCACGAGGATCAGCACCTTTAGTTAAAAAATGGGAAAGGGAGTTAGGTACGGACAGGGGGGACAATTCGGTAAACAAGATAATGAGCTTGACCCACTCTTCCGCCATAGACTCGCAAACAGCGGAGATGAATTATAAGTGCATCTCTGGATGGTACATTACACCGCTTAAATCCAGTAAATATAAAATAGATCAGTCTGCCGAAAGCTGGCGGGGTTCCCCCGAGAGAAGCACCATGGCACACTTGTGGTGGACTTGTCCAATAATCCAAAAATACTGGGATACCATACTGCGCCAAATAAAAGAGATCACAGGTACGGAGATTAAGAAAGATCCATGGGTTGTATTATTTCACTGCTGTGGCGAGGGAATTAAAAAATATAAACAGTCACTACTTCCACACCTGCTGAATGCAGCAAAAAAGCTGATCCCAAAAAAATGGCAAGACACTGAAAGCCCACAGATATGGGAGTGGGTGGAGGAAGTAGAAGAAACCTACAGGATGGAAGAGCTGAAGGACAGTGTCTTAGAAATCAATAACGATTTTTGGGCTAAATGGCATAAATGGAAGGCTCACAAAAACACATGGAAATACGTAGAGGGATTAAGGCTGTCGCTTTGAGTAGGATAAGATAGATACAAGGGAAGGTCCTTAACCACTTGACCACTGGGCACTTAAACCCCCTTAATAACCAGACCAATTTTCAGCTTTCGGTGCTCTCACAGTTTGAATGGCAATAACTCAGTCATACAACACTCTAACCAAATGAAATTTTTGTCCTTTTTTTCCCACAAATAGAGCTTTCTTTTGGTGGTATTTGATCACCTCTGCGGTTTTTATTTTTTTCGCTATAAATGAAAAAAGAACGTAAATTTTGTAAAAAAATGAATTTTTCTTCATTTCTATTATAAAATTTTGCAAAAAAGTAATTTTTCTTCATAAATTTGGCCTAAAATGTATACTGCTACATATCTTTGGTAACAAAAAAAAAAAAAATTGGATAATATTTAGTCTGGGTGAAAGTTATGGGGTCTACAAACTATGGTACCAATTACTGAAAATTGATCAATTTGATCACATCTGATGTACTGACAGCCTCTCTCATTTCTTGAGACCCTAACATGCCAGAAAAGTACAAATACCCCCCAAATGACCCCTTTTTGGAAAGAAGACATTCCAAGGTATTCAGAAAGAGGCATCGTGAGTTTTTTGAAGTTGTCATTTTTTCCCCACAATTCTTTGCAAAATCAAGATTTTTTTATTTTAATTTTTTTTCCACAAAATGTTCATATTATTAGGTTATTTCTCACACACAGCATATGCATACCACAAATTACACCCCAAAACACATTCTGCTATTCCTCCCGAGTATGGCGATACCCCATGTGTGAGACTTTTACACAGCGTGGCCACATACAGAGGCCCAACATGCAGGGAACGCCATCAGGCGTTCTGGAACACCCAGACCAATTCTGACATTTCTCTCCTACATGGAAAAATCATCATTTATTTGCTAGAAAATTACATAGAACCCCAAAACATTATATATGCTTTTTTAGCAAAGACCCTAGAGAATACAATGGCGGCCGTTACAACTTTTTATCTCGCATTGTATTTGCACAGCAATTTTTCGAACGCGTTTTTTTTTGGAAACAAAACAGTTTTGTGCTTAAAAAAAAAAAAACAGTAAAGTTAGCCCAATGTTTTTGCATAATATGAAAGATGAAGTTACGCCGAGTAAATAGATACCCAACATGTCACCCTTCAATATTGCACACGCTTGTGGAATGGCGCCAAACTACGCGACTTAAAAATCCCCATAGGCGACGCTTTAAATGTTTTTCCTGGTTACATCTTTTTAGTTGGAGAGGAGGTCTAGGGCCAAAATTATTGCTCTCGCTCTAACGTTCGCAGCGATACCTCACATGTGTGGTTTGAACACCGTTTTCATATGTGGGCGGGACTTACGTGTGCGGTCGCGTCTGTATACGAGCACACGGGTACAGGGGCGCTGTAATTTTTTTTTTTTTTTTTTTATTGTTCATTTTACTTTATTTATTTTAGTTTGACACCTTTTTCCCCAAAAATAAATGTTTTGGTTACTTTTATTCCTATTACAAGGAATGTAAACATCCCTTGTAATAGGAATATAGCATGACAGGTCCTCTTTACAGTGAGATATGGGGTCAATAAGACCCCACATCTCCCCTCTAGGCTGGGAAGCCTAAAAAAAAAACGATTGCAGAGTATTGCGCGGGGGAGTATTGCGCGGGGGAGTATTGCGCGGGGGAGTATTGCGCGGGGGAGTATTGCGCGGGGGTACTGCAGAGTATTGTGCGGGAGTATTGTGCGGGAGTATTGTGCGGGAGTATTGTGCGGGAGTATTGTGCGGGAGTATTGTGCGGGAGTATTGTGGAGTATTGTGGGGTACTGCGGAGTATTGTGGGGTACTGCGGAGTATTGCGGGGTACTGCGGAGTATTGCGGGGTACTGCGGAGTATTGCGGGGTACTGCGGGGTATTGCAGAGTATTGAGGAGTATTGGGGGTATGCAGAGTATTGAGGAGTATTGGGGGTATGCAGAGTATTGAGGAGTATTGGGGGTATGCAGAGTATTGGGGGGGTATGCAGAGTATTGGGGGGGGTATGCAGAGTATTGGGGGGGGGTATGCAGAGTATTGGGGGGGGTATGCAGAGTATTGGGGGGGGTATGCAGAGTATTGGGGGGGGGTATGCAGAGTTTTGCGCAGGGAAGGAAGGAGTTAATGCAGGGATGGCTGAGCAGGGATGGATGGATCTGTGACTGCAATAGTCACAGATCCATCCCACACTGCTGCAGCCATCCGCGCTCTCCTCTCACGCTGTACCGATCGGTACAGCGAGAGGAGGGAAGAACCGGCGTCAGCAAGTGACGCGGTTTGTTTACATGTGATCACGCCGTCATTGGACGGCGCGATCACGTGGTAAGGAGCCGCCACCATTGGCTCCTTACCGAGATCACTGACGCTGCGGGTCCCGTGGACCCGCCGAGCGCCGTGACCGCGTGTGCGCGCCCGCTCGGGCGCGCGGATCTGACGCACGTCAGATTTGTTTACACACGTGGTCGCGCCGTCATTGGACGGCGCGATCACGTGGTAAGGAGCCGCCGCCATTGGCTCCTTACCGCGATCATCGGTGCTGCGGGTCCCGTGGACCCGGTGAGCACCGGTGATCGCGTGTGCGCGCCCGGTTGGGCGCGCACACCTGACTCTAACGGAGGACGTCCATGGACGTCCTGTTAGAGTACAGGAACCGCCCTATAGCCGTATTTCGGCTATAGGGCGGTGATTAAGTGGTTAATAGAAAACATGAGTTCCGATCCTTATAACACAAGCTTAGTATTCAGACGGGTATATATTACTACACCACTTGAGATAACAATTTATACTGGAGTCCTGGGAGCCACGAGGGGGGAGAAGGGGGAGGGAGGCGGCCTAAGGGTCAGTCCCTGACATGTTATTTTTCCATTTCCATACTTTTTTTTACCTCTTTTTTGTAAATTGGAGAATATGTGAAAGATAGAGATAAGACAATTTAAAAAAAAAGTCAATGAGATGAAGCAAATACTGTAATGTTTCACAGATGATGCAAAAACCACTAGTAGAGACGATTGAAGCCTCAAGTATGAGCGGGTCTCAAACGATTGGTATCAGCTGATGTGAAAAAAAAAAAAAAAAGAATGTATCACGCAGAAACTAAGATCAGTGACACCTGTCATGCCCACAACTATCTGGTGGATGGCTTCTCTGACCGTGATACTGCACTTTACCCCATTAATGCTAAACTTGCGGACTTAGAAGATCAATTCTGCCGCAATGTTCTAAAATTCAGGGGTATCCCCAAAACAGTCACCCAGCCTCTCTTCCATGAATTTTTATGTCAGCTTCTACTAGAAATAATCCCATTAACTCTGGCTGCTGATCTTATTATTGACCGGGTGAATCAGATTGTTAAGCCGCCTTTCCTTCCAGATTCCATGCTGTGGGACGTCCTCGTGCGTATACATTTCTACCATGCTAAAGAACAGGCTATGACGGCAACTAGAAACAAGCCCAAGATGTCCAAAAAAATTACTGGGATCTCCCTCTATGCTAATCTTTCCGCAGCCACCACCCAAGCTGGACGTCAGCTTTCTACTATTATGAAAACTCTTTGTAATCACAAAATCGTCTACCAGTGAAGTTACCCTACCAAATTGCTCATCACCTATATGGGGAAAAGGCATGCGGTTTGTTCAATTGATAAAAGGCAAACCTGCAATCCTGGAATATTTTTATTTCTTGATTTGGTTTGTTACCTAGCTTCAGAGATTATTTTCAACCCTTCCTCTGTACCTCATGACGCTTAATCTAATTTCAGTTCATGTGAAGAGCCATAACAGCCCATGTAAAAGAAGAGCTCTGCAAAAAAAGAGATATACTCTTCCTCCAAGAGATAATTTTTTTTAAGAATAGTCTTCTTCGGCTCTTCATCAAACAGTTTTCTCATACTTTTCTGCTAATTCAAACAGAAAAAAAGACTGGAGTTTTAATAGCTATGAAGGACTCCTTAACATTCCAACTTAAGTCGTCCATTATAGATGATAATAGATATGTCGTTCTTGTATGTCTATTTAACTATGTCCTATAAACCCTGGTCAACCTTTAGGTCCCTAACGTCAAACAGATCTCCTTTTTGAAACATATTCTTAGAAAAAATGGAAACATGCGTCCATGCCTTCAAATCATAGGAGGAGATTTTAATTCAGTTACTGACCCTCTCCTTGACATTTTATCTTCTCGCAGAAAACAATCAGCCTGTTTACATTCTTTTTTTCATACTCAAGGTTTGTTTGATGGTTGGCAATGCTACCATGCTGCTGAAAGAAATTATACATTCTATTCTCCCTCATGCTATTCGTACTAGGGCTGATATATGTGTTGTGGATAAATGGTCCCTTTCTCATGAAGTTTTGTCCACTATAGAAATGATTAAATGGTCAGATCATGCCCATATCAGCCTTAAAATCTCGGCATGCCCAAAACCTGCCTACACCCCTTTATGGAGAATGAATATGTCCCTGTTATCAGATTCTAACCATGTTCACTCTCTAACAGAGGAATTAACCTCTTACTTCTCTGTTAAAGGAGTTGTAAAGGAAAAAAATATTTTGCTGAAATGACTGTTTACAGGGTATAGAGACATAATAGTTAACTGATTCCTTTTAAAAATCATTAAAAATAGATAAAAAATCAATCATATAATGTGCCTGCACTTTCAGTTTAGTTTTTGCTGTTATTTCCTGTCTCTCTGATGTACAGAGCCAGATAGCCAATAGAGGGCAGTGATGATTTGTAAAACCAAACTGGATTAGTGCTGAGGGGTTTTACACACACCTCCTTGATTAGTGACCACAGTGAGAAATCTCCCAGTACTGTGCTTATCAGGAAACAGACAACCAGGAAGTGTGGAGATCAGAGAGGAATTACAGCAACATCAAAGCAAAAATGAACAATGAGAACATGAAAACAGCACTGCATTAAGGTAAAGGAAGCTTTTTAGCTAAAAAAAAAAAATTCCTTTAGTGACCCTTTAATGCATAAGCAGAAATCAATAGTTTCACCCTCTGGAATACCCACATGGCTGTTACGAGTGAGAAACTGATACAATTCGATACCCAAGTAAAGAAAAGTAGATCTCAACAATTTGATACCATGATACAATCTATAAAGACCATTAAAGAGTCAAATAAGTTCATACCCAATGCTACCAACTCCTCCAAAGTATACATATTGGCCTCATGTGTCATATATGTCAATCAGAAAAAAAATCATATCTCAACAGATAGAAGGAAACTGAAACACCAATAAAGTGCCTTGTAGCCAAAGCAGGAAGGGACTAAGCCGTGTCCTCATCAGAAACCCCCCCCCCCCCCCCCCCACGCATCTGAGTCTGCCTCCCAATCAGAAATCTAAATATATACAAAAACAAGGCAAAAGAAGCAGACAGGTAGTAAATGGGTTATTGTACAAAACATAAATTAATACACCAAAAAATGATCGCTCAATAACATCGTCCAAAAAGGTGATGATAACCATACCTATCACTTGAAGGTTTGTAAAATGAATCTATCATTGTGGGCATTAATCCATAAAAGTATTTGCAGAAAACAAATCCCACTGCAAATGGCCACTGAAATTCAAAAAAAAAGCTGTGCCGCAGGTCTGAGAGCAAAAAATGCTCAGAGATTATTCAACAGGTATCCAGGGGGAGGCTGAACATTCAACAGCCAAACCTGAAATCAAGAATGATAAACATTTGGATTGTACCGGGGGAAAGAAGCATTATATTATCAGTGCATAAAATGTTAAAAGATAATCGACCCCAAGCGGCGGAAAAGTATCACATGCTACCAGGAGCATAGGGAGGTGCATGTTTTTAAATGGTGGTCATGATGAAGAAGGGGGTTTGGTAAATTATGCCATCTAAGGGTCCTTCTTGGCTGCAGCTCCATGATTGGCCCCCCTGAGCCGATGGCGCACCACGTCATGCCGCCAGAACAGGTATAGCCAATCAAGGTAACGCTGGGTCACGGCGCCACTGGAAAACCACGCCATCCCGAAAAACGCAAATGACGCCATCATGGGCAAATGCCAGACCCGATCACGTGACGGCACGGCGTGCTGCGCCGCCCGCCCGCCCACTGGCGCATCCAGTGCAAAAGGCACACGGAAGCAGACCATGCACCAGAGCCCAAAATTAGCCGCCGTCACAAAATGTATATATAATTATACGCCATATAAGCTCTCTAGAATGCATACTACCATTCCCTTGACCTGTTGGTGGGAATGCAGCTCCACTGGCTTGTTGATACTTGTTGATATATTCTGTGGAACTGCCAATCAGTTTACATTACATTAATATCGGAATTTACCCCATTGCCTTTTTTTTCCTCTGCGCACATGGCATTTCTACACATTAATATCACCTCCGTTCCTCTTTCAGCCAGAACAACTGTAATACATATTCTTTTGGCAGCTAAATTAAATATTACCAGAGACGGGAAATATCTTACTGTACCCAATTTGTCAGATGTAGTTGCTGATTAGAATCATTATTATTCCTTGTTTGCGATTAAAAATGCGATTAAAAATGATACACTCCAATTTTTCCCTTTTGTCTGGGATCTCTGGATAACCCACACACTATATATGATTTAAACCCTATTCGCTGTACCCTAAATTTCTGACTCCTACTTATTGTGAATTCAGTGTAAAAAATAAAATGCAGCGCCCAAACCAAAAAAAGGGCCTCGCTGGAGGGAGAACCCTATAGAATAATAGTGACGTGAAAGAGTATAATCTTAAAAGCACTATACTAGATCAATGAATCACCGAAATCCAGTGATGGTTCCAGTAATAGGAAAACTACTTATCCAACTGAGCCAAGGAGAGGAACACTGTAGGGAAGAGAACTTGCGAATCAGATTCCAATCCTGGCCTTGGTGAATTAATATGTGTCTACAGTGAGTAGTGCGTGTAACATAATATGCTATACCTCCCATGCAAGGGTGCAGTGCACCGCACAAATATGTATGTATATAAGTGCAGAAAATCAATAAAAATATTGTTCAACAAGCATATAAACAGTCCATGCGCAAATAGGTATAGAGACTCGGAAATTCCTCTTGAGTGAAGATACAAACATCAACAGTGGAATCCTCAATAATAATATGGTAAGAATGGACACCCTTACCGGACAAGATGGACTCGCACTACACCTTACGGTGGCGGAGTCATTCAGGCCTGTATGGACCGATTGTCCTCTCTGGTCACCTTCAGATGTTGACTTTGAGGTGTGCTGTGTCCAAGGGTTTGCTGAGGTTTTCCACTGAGGTTTTCCGGTGTAGAAAGTGAGCTTCGTGATAGTGCTCAATTAGTGTTGTATTGAGGAATAAAAAAGAAAAGAACTCCTCATAGTGTAAAAAATTTAATAAACTTCACCGTAATAATACACGAGTGAGAAAATTTGATAAAATAAAATAAAATTCACAGCAATGTCCCATAAGTGAAAAAATTGTGAATTGCTACTCCAATGGCAGAAATCCAAAAATCATCTTTATTGTCTTTTGCACTGCTAGGATGATCCATGTCAATTGTACATCAACTCGCCTTTCATGACTAAAATTCTTGTTTATTACTCCATCATCTTAGTTATAAGTTATTGAGTTTCAATAGGCATACTGTACCTTTGTGGTACACTGTAAGTACTTCACCAATTTGTTTGATATTTGTTTTCTGTACGCTGTTCAATGGCAAGTGATTTGTGTACTAATGTTCTATAAGGGAAGTAGAGGTCCTCAGCTTTCAGGAAAGAGGATCTGAAGTGAATTTATTCATGCATATAAAGAGGTACCTAAGGGGTAATGTGATCACCTTTTATAAACACATAAATGGTCCATATAGTACATTTACGGGTACTTTATTTACTGTCAGGTTACCGCAAAATACAACAAGCCACTCTGCAACTAAAAGAAAAGAGGTTTAACCTTTACCTACAGTTCTTTACTGTAAGTGATGTGACAAGATATGAACACATCATCAATAGGTCTTACAAAGGTCTAAACCCAGCTAACATTCCCTATTAGTGGATGAACAATAGTGATGAGCGGAATACGCCATATTCGATTTCGCGATATTTCGCGAATATTTCGAAGAATATTCGCGAATATTCGTTAATATCGAATATTCGTGATATTTTATAAAAAATAAAAAAAATTGCGAATTTTCGCGATTTTTTTTTTTTTATAAAATATCACGAATATTCGATATTTACGAATATTCGGTATATTTTATAAAAAAAAAAAAAAGTGACATTTCACTTATGCGGTCGCGAATATTCGTTAATATCGAATATTCGTGATATTTTATAAAAAAAAAAAATTGCGAATTTTCGCCAATGCCAAATTTCGCTAATGCAAAATTTCGCATTTTTTTTTTTTTTATAAAATATCACGAATATTCGATATTTACGAATATTCGCTATATTTTATAAAAAAAAAAAAAAAATTGCGAAATGTCGCTATTGGGAAATTTCGCTATTGCGAAAATCGCGAATGCGTAATTTTGCGATTGCGAATTTTATTGCGAATTTTATTGCGAATTTTATTGCGAAATTTGAAAAATACAAATATTCGAAATAGCGAATATTCGCCGCGATATTCGAGATATTCGCGAATACTCGAATATGCAATATTCGTAGCGAATATTCGCAATGCGAATATTCGTGAGCAACACTAATGAACAATCCAATGCTTTGCGATAATAGCAATTGGCAACATTGAAGGATCAAAAAGCAATGGATGAGGATGCAAAATGCTTTTGTGTGTATGCTATTTGTGTATGGCCAGCTTTAGATTTTAACTTGGAGGGCAATGTTGGAGTCCGCCTCAAGTCTGACAGCTGCTGTCTTACAAATCTTAGACCTCACATCAATTCATACAAAAAGGTTGACCACACTGGATGGATAGGGCAGTGAAATTTATTGAAAATAATTCATAAAAGAAAGCATTACAACTTGTTCCATCAATTGGACTGCAATCAATCTTTTTACATGGATTGAAGTGTCTACAGCTCAGAACTAGAGCTGCACTTAATGTTATGGTTAGGGGGCTGACATACAATATGGGACAACCTGGAACAGTGTTTGCATAATACTTGTTAGCCTTGACTTAATGCCTGTGGTTGTTTATAATCTATTATGGGGAGCTGTAATTTGATACTGTTATGCACTCTCCAGAGTTTGCAGGTAGTGTGTAAAATGTTTAGTTTTGGATCGATCCATTTATTTACAAATTTAATTTCATTACTGTAGTAATAAAATATATTTAGTGTAGTTTTATTTCATTGTTTATTTCATTGTTTATTCATGTTCCACCAGATTCAATGTTTTACAGTGGATTTAATATATTCAAATCGAATTTGAATTGAAAATATAGGGCCAGATTCACGTACATTGGCGCATATATTGACCGGCGTAGCGCATCTCCTTTACGTTACACCGGCGCAATGTAGAGGCGCAAGTACTGTATCCTCGTAGTATTTGCGCAGAAATTTGCACCGGTGTAAAGTAAATTCCGAGGCGTAAGTCGGTGTAATTCAAATTGGGAAAGACGTGGGAGTGTTCCATTGAAATGAGCCGTGACCCCATGCAAATGAAGAGCCGTCCAGATTGCGCAATGCGCTCATAAAGCAGACTATGGTCAGCACCTCTCTGTGCATGCTCAGAACTCGGCACGGCGCAATCAGTGAGATTGGAACTAGGCCCGGTCAACTTAGTGAGATACGCACAGTGCTTAAATAGGAAGAGAGAGACGCCCTTCCTTTGCAAAAGTACATCTATTTGTTCCCCTTCCTACAGCAAGGTGCTTTTGTTCTGTTGTTTGTTAGGGTTTGTTGGTTTGTGACGTGTCTTTGAGATATTTGGTGACTGTTTTGGATAGTGTTTTGGATAGTGTTTTTGAGAGTGATTTTTGGTGACTGTTTTGGAGACTGTTTTGGTGAGTGATTTTTGTTGAGTGATTTTGTGTGAACATGAGTGAGAGGAAGCGAAAGTTAAATTTTTCCTTGCCGGAGAAGGAAATTATTGGCAGGGCCATTACCCAATATGGGCGATTCCTGCAAAGCCCGGAGAGTGCCAACACCACCCCGGCCAGGAAGGCTCAGATTTTGCAGGACATCGCCAACGAGGTAAATTCGTTGGGGGGGGAGACCCGGACACGCCAGGGGATCCAAAAGAAGATCAATGATCTCCGGCGTGTGGTCCGTGGGAAGCTGGGCAAGATTGCAGCACATGCCAGGGTCACTGGAGGTGGCCCACCATGCCCTGTTAGGCTGACTGAGGAGGAGTGTGCAGTGGCCCAGACCTTCAACAGGCAGCAAGTGGAGGGGCTGCCTGGCTTTGACTCCAATTAAGAGGCCGTGAGGACAGGTACGTTTTTTTTCTTCTATCTGGTGTGTAGCATGTGTGGGGGGGGGGGGAGGAAATATGTGGCAACTGTGTGGATCCTCCAACCTGTTAATGTGTTGTGTCATCCACAGATGTACGGGAGGGTGCTGGGCCATCTGGCCTGTCCGCACCATCCCCGGGACAACAGTCTGAGGAAGACCCCCAGACAAGGCCGGAGTCCTCTGAGGAAGTTGAGGAGGAGGAGTTTCAGTTGGAGGAGGAGGTCATGTCTGGGAATGACTTCATGTTACTTTTGGAGGAGTCTTCCCCTATGGCTGGCAGCAGCCGGGCTTCCATCAGGGGTAGCCCCTCCCACTCCTCCCCCAACAGGGCTCCCCTCCCAAGGGGCTCCCCTTCTCCCTGGCCACAAGCCTCATCTGGAGGCAGGAAGGTGACCCAGAAGACCAGGGGGTGGCCGAGGTTCTGCCTGCCAATCTGAGAAGGGACCAGGCCCTTCAGACCCGCCATCTGGGACAGGTCAGCCAGACTTTGGGGCGGATGGAGGAGAGCCTGTCCTCCATAAAGGATTCAGTTGGGGACATGGCCTGAAACTTCCTGGCTCTGATCAATTGCCTAAATAAACAGCAGGCTACCACAGCAGGCATTGGTCAGGATGTGCGGGCCCTCGGTCAGGATGTGCGGGCCCTCATCCAGGCTATCCAGGCCAATACGGCAACACTCAATGCTGGCCTGACCAGAATTGCCGTGGCCTTGGAGGGCAGGCCGCCAGGTGGGCAGAGACCAGGGGATGTTCCTCCTTCCCCGGATTACCCCCCCCATGAGTCTCCCCTGAGGAGCTGGGGCCATGACTGTGACCGCCCCAGGCGTGGGTCACGCCAGCGGCGGTAGTTTTTTTTGGCTGGGCATTTTTTATTTTTTTTGCTGGGCATTTTTTTTTTGCTGGCCATTTTTTTTATTTTGCCTGCCGGAAAAGGGGTGTCACCCTCATTTGTGGTGGAGAAGGGTTCCCCAGGACCCGGGAGAAGTGATCCCCAGGTCCGTGTGAATGGTGTATGAATGTACAGTGACATAATTGGAGCATCCTGCATGGTGGGCTTGTGCTCATCCAATGTGATGAGGATGTTGGGTGTGTGTGCTAGGGACCACAGTGGTGTGCATGCATGCATTCTCATTGTGCCATGATTAATGTGTGTGTTTAACGTGCAAATATGCCTAATGTGAGCTGTCTCCTGGCTGCTCTTCCCTCAGAAGACGGGGTAGCCTCGGTTAGGGGGGAATTATCTGGTTCGGGGGTCAGGTCATAACATATGTCAATCTCCAGGCCCTTTCTCACTGCAAAGTTGTGCTGCATGCAACATGCACCGATGATCTGGCATACAAAGTTTGGGGAATACAACAGGGTACCCCCAGACTTATCCAGGCATCGGAAACCTGACTTCAGGAGGCCAAAGGTGCGCTCCACCACTGCACGGGTTTTGGCGTGTGCTTCATTGTATCTTTCCTCTCCTGGGGTTTGGGGGTTCCGGAAAGGAGTCATGAGATGGGGTCCCAGTGCATATGCAGAGTCACCTGGAAGGGAAAAGACAGGAGGATGTTAGTAGTGCATGTGCCCCTTGTGATTTCTGCATCATGGGGGGGACAGTCATGCTGCCACCCATGTCACTCACCAACCAGCCAGCTGTCCCCATACACATAATGTTCAAATTCCATTGGGATGGGGCTCTGATTGTAAATGTAGCTGTCATGGCTGGATCCGGGGTGTTTGGCACGGACGTGCCATATGAGGCATTTGGCATCGACTATCACCTGTACGTTGATGGAATGCCAATGCTTCAGATTGCGGTATATGTGCTCTGTCTTACGGGGGGGCTGGAGTTCCACATGTGTGCAATCAATGGCCCCCACGGTGCGTGGGAATCTGGCAAGTCTGTAGAAATGTGTCATTGCCTTCAGCCGCAGGTCCTCCTGGGTGGGTTTGATGATTTGGTTGGCCATGCGTCTGAGAATTTCAGGGATAACCTGGTGCACACATCTGCTTATGGAGGATTGTGACATCCCAGCCACCACTCCACTTGTTCTTTGAATAGAGCCACTGGCAAGGAAATGGAGTGTTGCCAGGACCTTGACCAGTGGCTGCACTGCATGTGAGCGGTGTGTTGGGCTGGTGATGTCCTCCTGCAGGGTTGTGGTTAATTCCATGATGGCAACAGGGGTGAATCTGAAGATGCGAGACACCTCAGAATCACTCATGCCAAAGAGGTCTATGCGTGTGCAGTATATCCTCTCCCGTGCCCCCCTCCGTGCCCTCCTTCGTGCCCTCCTCCTTCTGCGCTCATCTAAAGTCAGTAGTATAGCCATGAGCAAGGATGCCCCTGGCATGTTGGCATACAGATTGTTGTCCTGCAAGTGTGGCTGCTCAGCTCGTCCCTAACGGTGTTGCTTTAGCTGACATGTAGACGGATTGTCTAATTTTAAACCTGCTTTTATATGGACTAATTTTAGACAGGGCGTGCAGCTGATGCACACAGCGCATAGCCTGTGCCGCACAAACTTACTTTTGTGGATCGCCGTATCTCCCTCATTTGCATATTTGCCTAGCAAATCAATGGTGTGTCTAGCGCATTTTTGCGTGCACGATGCGCCGGTCTATCGAAATTACGTCGGTCCAAAATTTCTAGATTTCAGGCGTATATCGTTTTGGAGATACAGCGCATAGATACGCAGGCGCATATTTACAATTACGCCGCGTATCTCCTGAAACGCCGGCTTAAGTGCTATGTGAATCTGGCCCATAGAGTCAATCCAAATTTGTTGTGAAGAATAGCTGGTTCTATTCTGTGTGAATTAAAATTTTGGAAAACGGCTGTATTCTTTTTTATTTTACTCTATTCTATTCAAAATTTGAATTTTTGGAAGATGGCTATATGCTTTTATTATCTATTCTATTATTTTCTATGCTATTCTAGTCTTTTATTTATATTATTTTCTATTCTAGTCCTTTATTTTCTATTCAATTTGATTATTTTATTTTCTATTCTATACTTTTCTATTCTGTTTTATTCTATTATATTTTGATTTATTCTATTCTATTCTGTTATACTCTATTTTATTCTATTATATTTTTTAGTTTTCTATTTCATAAAGGAGCTTAAGTAGGAATTGTTATCTCTTTCCCCTTTATCTCTTACTGTATTTATTGCAATATGTTTCCATTTTGAATTCAAATGCACTTTCTAATTGAAATTAATTTTCAAATTTGAATTCGGAAAATTAATTTCATTATAATTTATTTTAGAATCATTGAATTTGTTACTATTGTGATTTGGAAATTGGCATACATCCGAATTTCCGAATAAGGAATTTTTAGGAATTTAGTAAGAAAACAAATTGCACATGTCTAACGTGTCTTACAGCAAAAAAGAGATGAGCAGTGGCGGTTGGTGCTCAAATTTTTTTTTGGGGGGGGGGGGCGCAAACAAACTGAAAAAAAAAAACACAGTGGTAAATGTAAGAACAATGGTAGAAGGGGCCAGAAACAGACCGGCCTGATACTTACCAATGAACGAAACCAGAGTATGCATTACCGAACCCCCTATGGACGGCAGCATCAAAAGTATGATATGGGAGCTGAGGTGGAGAAGACGAACACGGTTACCACCAGAGGGGCAGCCAGGCGTCAGACATGGCATAAGTGAAGGTGTATGGTCCTAACTATCTCAGTATGTAAATTGATAGATATCAGCTGTAAACACAAATGTATATATATCAATAGATTGCCAAGAAATAATAAAATGGACTTGAAGTTATACTCTTACCAACTGTGGTGGACTCACATGTCAAATGACAGTGGGTCAAATGAACTGTGAACTCTCGGTTTCTTGATGCTCTGATGGTGTAAGGATGTCACTCTGGAGGAATGGTGGATCTTAGAACTCCGAACCAAGAGACCTGGCAGCAAATGGGGAGCCAACAACCATGTGGATGAAAGGATGAAGATGGGGTGGAATTGATCGCTAGAGCCCATACATATCATGGAATTAAAAAAGGGAGCTCCGTGTGGTGCAGATCAACCAAATGTGGTTTATTATAAAAGATACCATGTAGGATATGTAAAGATAAAAGTAATCACAAAAAGGGTAAAATGCAGGTAAAAAGCAATGTGGGAAGAGTAAAGATGCTGGTCCCACGCGTTTCGACTCTAAAAGGTCTTCAACAGGGGCATAGTTTTGCCTACCCACATTGCTGCTGTATTTATAGACTGTAAGCTGATAGAAAATACTATCTGGGACCGACTCCATTATGGCGGGAGTGGAAGTGTGGTGAGCAGCGTGCACCTCAAGCCTTAATGTCAGACTGAATGAAATAGGGCAAGCTGCAAAGGAATTAAAGGCCCTATATGACACTGGGTAATTAGTGGCATAGAAGGAGGACGTGATTTGTGATAATACTAGCCGAATATGAAAAGCGTGCTAAACTGCACTCCAAGCCTCGCCATGGAAAGCAGGGCGGAAACCAGATATACAGATCACATCCGCCAGTATAAATGAGAAAAAGTTCATGGAGAAACCCAAACCACATGGTATCCCTTCAGCCAATCACCGAGAGGTCAGAGCATAACCACCATACGGATGCGCGTCATACCATTTTTTTTCATTTTTACCTGTGTGCTTCGGTTTAGCACAGTTTTTTCCCCCATTTTTAACCTCGTCTAAAGTCCCAGGACGACACCTTTTTTGTATATGTATTTAGGGATGGAGGTGTGTCACTCTAATGAAATAAAGCAAAGCTCATGTTCATTGCTTTGTATATTCATAGTTATGCAATCAGGCCCATATTTAACACAAAAAGTGAATTGCATTATGTTTGACAATCACTTTATTTGCAGAGTTTGCTTATTTAGGTTATTCAATATGTTTACGCCATATATGATATTAATAGACACTAAGCTCAATTCACAAAGAGTTATTTTCCTCTTTAAGATCTAAAGGTAAAACATCTCATAGCATTTTCCCATTTTTTTTTTGTTGCAAAAAAAACAGGGGCGGATTTGATTTAAATCATGTCAACTTTAGTCATAATTTTTAAAGCACAACTGTCATCTCTGTCCAGCAGCGGCTCCTCCTCTGATGGCTGGGGATGTGGCAGTTACACAACAAGGTGAGGGATGTGGAGGCAGCAGGTGAGTGGATGCCTGCTAACAGGCACTGCCATGATGGATCTGAAATGACAGGTGTTTTTTAAATGTAAGGACTTATTCTCCATAGTAGTTAAAATCTTTAATATTTGAAAACAAAATTAGGGTTTTATATTTGGAATAATAAGCTGTCGGGTTAGTAAAACAGCGATATCAGAACCGATTCAGTCATACAGTTTGTAGTGTCCATAGATTTGCAACACAATAGGATAAAGGAATGTAAAGGATAAATCATGTTATCTATGGATTAATAGAATGAGTTTACCAAAAATGTAAATATTGTAGAATATACAACCTCATGCTACATAACTAAGCTCCATTTCATGCTAAATAAACTAAATTATTAATGTATCTTAGATAGAAAACTATCTTTAGAAGCATTTTATTTAAATAAATTTGATTAAATATATATATATATATATATATATATATATATATATATATATATATATATATATATATATATATATATATATATTAAAAAAATCAGATTTTCTTTTTTTTTTTTTAATAATTGATTTATATCCACCCTGCAAAACACAAAAAAAGCTACTAAAAAATGGTATGAGGTATTTTATTACACTATGTGGTATTTATCTCATGACATGATATCTAGTGGGATTGATACAATGGAGAAGGATTAGAACCCATGTCAGTTTTTCTTGCTGTCTCTGCCCCAATTAGCGAGATTCAGGCTCCATTCACACCATGGCATTCCGTTTTGCGGGTGGAATTTCCGCGTTTCTGCCTGCAATTTGGAAACGTCACAAATCGTGGGAGGCCCTTGTGATCCCTGTTACATTGAATGGCACCTAAATTTCTGAGTGATTTTGCTGCTATTATCACCCGATGAATTGTGGTAAAATCGTGCAAACAGAATGGCAGGACGCCTGACGCCCAAAAGGTGTTCTTGAACTTTGCAGAGTTCTTAAAAAGAGTTCTTGAAGTTCACACATTTTTCATTGACATCAGAAAACTTATAGTGGGGAAATCTTCCCAATGTGACATGGATGGAAAACTGCCCATTAAGGCCCTTTCCCACGTAGGGATCCCGTGAGGATCCATACCGTTAACACCCGCTTGCTCAGCGGGGATCGCTCTGTTGATCCCTGCTGAGCCGGCAGATGACAAGGTCATAAATTCAAATTTTTTATTTTTTTTTTCAAAATTGTCACTCTATTTTTGTTTATAGCGCAAAAAAAACCCTGCAGAGGTGATCAAATACCAGCAAAAGAAAGCTCTATTCGTAAGAAAAAAAGAACATCAATTTTGTTTGGGAGCCACGTCGCAGGTCTGTGCAATTGTCAGTTAAAGCAGCGCAGTGACAAATTGCAAAAAAGTGGCCCGGTCATTTGGGAGACAAATCCTCCGGTGCTGGTTAATGGTTAATAGGGTTCAGGCTACTGGTCCGAATTTTTGCGATGTTTTAGGCCGCATACACACGATCTAATCTATCTGCTGGAAACGGTCTGACAGACCGTTTTAGCAGACAGATTCGATCGTGTGTACACGGGCGGACAGACAGATTTTTCCAGCAGACAGATTTTAAAGCATGCTTTAAAATCTGTCTGCTGGGAATCCGTCCGTCCGACATGTCTGCTGGTTAGTACGCTAGTCACCGCCACGTCATCGCCACGTCACCACGCTGTCTGCTGGCGGGGATTTTGGTTTGAACAGATTTATTTAATGGTGTGTACGGGGCCTTAGGCCTCGTACACATGAGGGGATATGTCCGCTGAAAACGGTCCGATGGACCGTTTCAGCAGACATCTCCGCTCGTGTGTATGGGCTAGCGGACAGATTTCTCCACCCGACAGATTTCAAAGCATGCTTTGAAATCTATCCGGTGGGAATCTGTCCGCCCGACATGTCTGCTGGTTAGTACACTTACCAGCAGACATGTCGTCTCCCACCGCCGCCGCGCCGCCGCCGAATGGATTCGGCGCATGCGCGGAAGTCTTTTACTTCCTGGTGCGGTGACGTGGCGGTGACGCGGCGGCGTCAACGTCACCGCCGCGTCACCGCGCCGTCCGGCGGCGGGGAATTTGATCCGATGGTGTGTACACGCCATCGGATCAAACTCCCGATCGGACATATTCGATGGAAATGGTCCGCGGACCGTTTTCATCGGATATGTCCGATCGTGTGTATGGGCCCTTAGAGTTCTGGCACGGTCTGAACCGAGGGGTGTTTGACCCAACTTTATTCATCACTAAAGTTTAGCTTTAAATTATTCCTGGGTTATTTATTAATTGTAATATATAAACCATAATAAAGAAATATTGTTTATCAAATTGTCATTCATTTCATCAATTATTATTGTTTTTGTGTGTAAAACATTATTATGTATATAAAACATAATGTATGTCCCTTTGCACCGATAGTGACAATTAGTGCACTTCTTTGACTGACCCCCTCCCCCAGTTACCCCCCTCCCCCCACAGTTAGAACAACATTCAGGTACACATTTAACCACTTCCTCAGCCCTAGTGTTAACCCCTTCAATGCCAGTCACATTTATATAGTAATTAGTGCATATTTATAGCACTGATCGCTGTATAAATGTAAATGGCGTAAAAAATGTGTCAAAAGTGTCCGATGTGTCTGTCATAACGTCGCAGTCCCAAGAATACGTATCGACCTAAACTGAGATTTTTTATTTTTTATTTTTTAATTGGGCTATTTATTATAGCAACAAGTAAAAAATATTGATTTTTTTTCAAAATTGTTGATTTTTTTGTTTATAGCGCAAAAAATAAAAACTGCAGAGTTGATCAAATACCAGCAAAAGAAATCTCTATTTGTGGGGAAAAAAAGGACGTTAATTTTGTTTGGGAGCCACGTTGCATGACCGCGCAATTGTGAGTTAAAGCGACGCAGTGCCGGAAGCTGAAATTTCACCTGGGCAAGACGGGGGTATATGTGCCCAGTAAGCAAGTGGTTAAGGTTAAACCTCTTTTCTTCTAATTTTAATGAGTGGCCACCTGTCTTGTTAAACTCCCTTCGGGAAAAAAAGTTTAACCACTTCCCACCCTGTGGCTGATTTTATACGGCCGCAAGGTGGCTTTGATCTTCCAGGAGGCCGTCAATATATGGCCTCTGGTTGCGCGCCACTGGGGGGAGTGCGCGCCTCTGCGTCACACAGGTGCCGAAGCACGTGCCTGGCGGCCGTGATGTCCGCCAGCCACCAGCGATCGGCAGTCACAGAGCCAGGGATGTGGAGCTCTGTGTATAAACCATCGGTCACCTTCCCCAGTCAGTCCCCCTCCCTCCACAGTAAGAATCACTCCCAGGGTACATATTTAACACCTTAATGCCCCCTAGTGTTAACCCCTCCCCTGCCAGTCACATTTATACAGTAACCAGTGCATTTTTATAGCGCTGTTCACTGTATAGATGTGAATGGTCCCAAAAAAGTGTCAAAAGTGTCCGATATAATATCGCCACCATTACTAGTAAAAAAAAAAAATAATAATAAAAAGTAATATTTCTATCCCCTATTTTGTAGGCGTTATAACATTTACACAAACCAATCACTATACGCTTATTGTGATTTTTGTTTTACTAAAAATATGTTTTTCAAAATTGTCACTCTATTTTTGTTAATAGCGCAAAAAAAATGCACAGGTGATCAAATACCACCAAAAGAAAGCTCTATTTGTAGGAAAAAAGGACCTCAATTTGGTTTGGGAGCCACACCGCACGACCACACAATTGTCATTCAAAGCGGAAATTTCGCCTGGGCAGGAAGGGGGTATATGTGCCCAGTAAGCAAGTGGTTAATCCATATACAGGGTCAATACATTCAGGGTCAATGCAGAGAAAACATCCCACTGCATTTCTGAAGCTTTTGCCATGGTCCAGACTCCAAAATGCTGATCTGCTAGCTGCTAATTGTTTTACTAGAAGTACAAGAGCTATAATTCTAAATTGTGCATGCATTCTTACTATGAGCAAGGAGACACTATAAACAATCTATTTCTTGAAGTAGTGCCATATTTAGTAATTGCTGAGCAAATGTTCTCCTTTAAACACCCACTCACAGACATTCTAAAACAGAATCAGTATTGTAATTGTTAACAAATCATCACAGAACGTTACAATGTAACAGAAAACAACATATTCTTGTTTTCCTGCACAATCAGCAGCATAAAATAGAACAAAAGTTTTTATTTTTTATTTTTTTTACTGATAAAGGTCACAGTCACTCTATCTAATAAGGAAAGCAGTGAGGTGCATTATTATTACATAATCGGTTTTATAGGCTGACATTTCAAAAGCCATTGGTGACTGCTGTCATAGTATTTTTGCTTTATACACGAACGGGTGTATTACGAGAGAACTCCCTATTGTATTCCTTTCATGAATCAACATTTTAAAAAGAATAGACAGGGCAGCATATTATGGCAGCTGGGTCACATGAGTCTTAGCAGCTTACAAGTAACAAGATCTCATACATCTTTCACTGATTATACTGAACGTAGCTTTCTATAATTAAATTAATGGAACAAGATGTGGCTTTTAATATGTGCTAAACAGAGCATGAAATAATAATTTTATATTCATCAGTAGTGACATATAAGGGTGCATTTTAAAAAGAACCCTACATTTATGTACTGTACAATAGAAAAAATATATATAGCTACCTATTCTTTTAAAAGGAACCTCTCAGGATGCCCTAATACATTGAAGGCCCCCTCAGGGCTCCATTTAGATGCTTAGTTGGGAGGGTGGCAAAAATGCACGGTTTTTGCAATCTGACAACTGCCTCCTCCCTTAGACATGGTTCACACAGGGGCGGCACGACTTTGGGGGCGACTAGGCAAGGCGATCTCAAGATGACTTCAGAGGCGACTTGCAAAATGACTTCTGTATTGAAGTCAATGCAAGTCGCCCCGTGTCATCCCCAAAGTCTGTCGTGGCAATTTGGGGGTGTGCAAAGCACACCGCCATCTTGCCATGTGCTCTAAAGCAATAATAATAAAATAATGCCATGTTTAAGCTAAAATAAGTTCACTCACCATACATTCGGTCTGCCATACCAATCAAGAGACATTACAACAGCTGTTCTCAAGTTACCATCCTTGCCATCAATGCCAGCCACAGGGCTGAGCATGGCTCCTTTTATTTACACAAAACAGGAAGTCATCACCAGTAAGTCGCCTCCCCCCATGGGCGTCGGCATCACCAGATGTCTTATACACAGCAAACACCATAACAAAACATTCCCTCTGACAGGAAGTGCCATTGAATACATGAATAGAATAGAATACAATGAATACAAGTACATACAGAAATAATACAATAACCAATGAACACAGTTCCTGAGAAGGGGAGCCTATATGCAGCTGTATGCTCATACCATCATATTTATGTTGATCAGACACAGAGATGGCAAAAGCACACATGCACTAAACCAATAGTGTGCCTGCAAAGTGACGCATTGCGCAGGCGAATATCTGTGCATCACACAGGGGCCCTTGCGCCGGCGACACTCACTCTTCAAACACCCGTCTCCAAGTCAGGAAGTGCATCTCAACCAGCCTCAGACTGCCCCAATCAGTTCTAATTAGAGCGGGTTGGGGAAGTGTCAAGACTGGGTGCCAATATGGCAACACATATTAAATACATCTTCAAATTTCCACCACAAGTCGCGCTGGAACCTTTTTCTAAGTCGGAGCAACTTGAGTCACTCCAATTAGAATGGTTCCATTGAACAGAGCGGAGCGCGACTTATCAGGTGGCTGAGTCGCCTGACGAGTCGCCCCTGTGTGAACCGGCTCTAAAGCTGCAACAGGCAGTGGACAGGGGTATTTACATAATGCAAACCTGATACTTTGTTTTGCACCCACTGCAAAACTTAGAGGAAATGTAGTGATCGGCGGGTGGCAAGCCCACCAAACTTTACACTTTCAAGTTCACGTTGATGTTTGTCAACAAAACAGGGGGTTAGGAGGTATTGTATCACTTCTTCACTGCCTAGCAGTAGCTTTTGGAGGGTGATCCGAATGCCGATCAGGCTTCAGAGGAAAGGGAGATTTAAACGCATGTCTGAATCTACCCTAAAAGAGTTATTCTAAATTTTGTATTTGGAGGGTTTGAGAATTGAGAAATTGTACAGTTTACCATACCCCAATTATTGACATGATCACATTATTTTAAAGTTTTTAAAGTCCAAGATGTGTAAAAGGAAGGGAAGGAGAAAGGTAAGGCACTAGATGAACTGTATGAGCCCTATGGATAAAGAAATAAAATATGACATCTAAAGAATAACTAATGCCGCGTACACACGGTCGTTTTTTGCGATGAAAAAAAACGTTGTTTTTTAAAACGTCATTTAAATTGATCGTGTGTGGGCAAAACGTAGTTTTTTGTCTTCAAAAAAACGACCCAAAAAAAATTCCAACATGCTTGAAGTTTTTGTGTCGTTTTTCAAAACGTCGATTTTTGTTTCACAAAAAGTCACCGTGTGTAGCAAAAACGTAGTTTAAAACAACGTTTTTCAACCCGCGCATGCCCAGAAGCTAGTTATGAAGCGAGCTTCAATGGAAAAGAGTGGTGAACGTAACCTCACTTTTTGTGAAAAAAACGATGGTGTGTAGGCAACATCGTCTTTGAAAAGTGACGTTTCAAAAACGTTGTTTTTTACTTCACAGAAAACGTCGTTTTTTTTCATCACAAAAAATGATCGTGTGTACGCGGCATAAGGGTAAAACTTTGTTTTTCATTTTGGGTAGAGTGGGGGAGGATTGTAACCCATATTTGTTTTAGTTTTTTTTTTACCTTTTGTGTTTCATTGAGAATTCCTTTTACTTCATCTCCCAGAGCCAAAAAAGAAAGTAAGAGGAAATCCCTCCAATATGGGGAAATTCATAGTTTGTCACCAGGGCACCAGAAAAAGTAATCCTATTGGAAGATTCCCCCTCTATTACAGTTCTGAGGATAAACCAAAAACTTGGGATTTAGTTTTAGGCTAAGGCCCCTTTCACATGGGGCAGTGGAGGTGCGCTGGCGGTATAGCGCCGCTAAAAATAGCGGTGCCATACCGCCGGAATTGCCACGAGTTGCGGCCGTTAGAAGTGCGGTATTAATGGCTAGCAGCCGCGAAAGGGTTAATACCGCCCACAATGAGCCTCTATAGAGGCGCATTGCGGGCGGTATTGCCGCGGTCTCCCATTGTTTTCAATGGGAAGGAGCGGTGAAGGAGCGGTATACATGCCGCTCCTCTCACCGCTCCAAAGATGCTGCTGAGAGGAGATTTTTTTATCTCCCGCCAGCGCATCGCCTCAGTGTAAAAGCCCTCGGGCTTTCACATTGAGGTTGCTGGGGCAGGAGTTTTTCAGGCGGTATAGCAGTGCTATTTTTAGCGCTGTACCGCCTGAAAAACTCCTCAATGTGAAAGGGGTCTTAATGTTCACTGGACTTTTTAAAACCTCTACTAAACAATTTAACTTGACAGATAGTTACTGACGTTTAAAAACGTCTATTTTGCGACGATTACATGCCGCGTTTAGCCGCGTTTGTATTTAGAGGCTTTTTTTTAATAGTAAAAAATGTATCTCCATTAAAGACGCCTGAAACACAGCTAAATGTGAGTTAACACATTTACAAGCTGTTACAGGCATTTGGAATTTCAAATGCCTTTAAACATCCGCCCAAATGCATTTTTTTGCTTTCCAAAAAATCCTTCTAAACTCAACTGCCCAGAAGGACTATAAACGGCCCTGTGTACTGATAAGATAACATAGAGAAGAGTTCAGGGGCTACTGAAAAAAAAATGCCCATCTGCTCCTAAACATTTGTTTACCAGTAGCAGTGTACATGAGGCCTTAAGTCTCGTACACAGGGTTTGATTGTTGGCAGGGGATTGTCTGTTGACAGACTGTTGTCCTAAAATCTTACTGTTAGTACTCTAATTTTGACAATTGTCCAATTTTCCGCCAACAAATGTTGGATGACCGCCTAGTAAATTTTTGGTGGACAACAGTTTGACGTCAGATTTTAGTATGGTCAGTACACAAATCCATCACACAAAAGTTGAAAGTACAAACATGCATGCTCGGAACCAATGCTCACCAAACACAAAATTAGCAGAAGGGACCCAAAGGGTGGTGCTCAAGAGCTGAAATTCCTCGTAGCATGCCACTACGTTCGTGTTTGTGGCATGACAATTGTGTACCGTTATTATGCAAGACATAACCCTGGCACACGCCAATTTGACAAAAATCTGACACTCGCTTGGCCAACAATCTTATCGTGTGTACGAGGATTTACTCTCACTTTCAGTGATAATGGTAAACAGGACAAAAAGAGAGGGTGCATCTCATTACAGGGGACACAGACAACAATAAAACCTGACAGGTGTTCTAATCCCTCTCCACTCTATACTAAACAACAACAAAAAAAAAAGTTGCCCTATAGTTATACTTTAATCTCAAAACAATGTGTTTCTAACTAAGCTTGTGATGTTTTTCATTTTATTTCTGAGATATACAGTTTCATATATAAATGTAGGTGCTTTTTCTACTTTCTTACTATATAACAGATGTTTGCTTCCTGGCTGTAAGGAATACAATTACCATCTAATGAAAAGTCTGCTGACAGAATACTTCCCACATACAGTAAAATAGGAGAAGCAATAAAAACAATTAGGCTAGTTTACTAAAGGAGTTGAGAATAATCAGTTACATTATCCAGTTATGTTAAAAACAAATTCCTGATTACTTATTTATCCTGGAAATAATTGGACAATTTAAGTGAAAATTCATACAAATTATTGTATGAAGATTCTCAACTACTTTAGTGCTCATGGTAGCCCTGTGAAAAATGATAGATTGCTTATCAGAGGACGTTTGACAGAAGGTCAGAAGGTAGTTACGTTTCTTCCTCACTGCATGTTTTAACCCCTAAAAGGCAAAGCCACTTCCCCCCAAACGCATGTATTGTTGAATGGTTCATATCTGAATACTTGAAAGGGTCATGGGTAAACAGGGAGTTTAATTTGTGTTATTGCTGTGCCATGTGTATGCCCCCATCTGCTGTTTTAGCAGCGCAAGGCGGAGTGTTTGGGGGTGGCAAAAACACTCTGCAAGTGTAAATAAGTCCTTATGAAATCAGCGGCAGCGACAAAACAACAAAACTAAGCTTTAAAATAGGGTACAGATATGGCTATTACAACTTACAACGTATATGCAAAACAATAATTAAAGCATGTTTGCTGAGGAGTTTGAGAATATATACACAATGCATTGTGTAAATAATCACTATAATTGTACAGTTTCGTAAAACAAATTCCTGTTTACATATCTCATCCATACATAGATTGGATTATTGAAGTAAATATGGACTAGAAAACCAGCCTTAAGACTATGCAACAGTACTAAGCACTAAACCTAGCATGTTTAAATAGGAAACAAATGGTTGTCACACCGTATAGGCAAAACAATGATTACGGATTCTTTCACACACGTGTTGTATTCTACAGCAACCTTAATGCGCAATAATGCACCTATAATGTTAATGATCGTTTTGGTTGCATTGCAGGGCATTCATATTGCATCATGTAATGTTACCTTAAACGCCCAGTGAGATGTGTTTTTTTTTATATTTGTACAAGGCTAAAATGGGAAATTATCACTTTTCACATTTTGTAACCGCACCTTAAATGCAATGCACATGTACATTTATGGTGCGCTTGCAGTGTGTTTTAATAGAAGGGAATGGAGGCATCAATGCCTGCCAAACACTGCAGGCAGTGTTAGTTTTAGCTTGACGCAATGCTAGGCAATGCTAAGGGCCCTTTCACACTGATACGTTTTTCTTGCAAGATAAAAACACAAGAAAAATGTTTCCCTTTAAATCATATGGAACTTTTCACACCAATGCGCTGTGGGTGTGCTGCATGCTGCATCTTTGGTGCAGCTTTTAAAACCAAAAATGCAGCATTTTATTGAAAGGAATGGAAATGAGGTAAAAGTCGCAGTAAAAACACACCCCTGATTTGCATTTTTGGTGCCTTTTTTGAGTCACATGTCCATTTTTCACAGGTGGAGGCACCAGTGCACCAGAAAACCACTGGAAATGCATCTGAAACACAGCAAAAATGCAGTAAAAGCGCATATGTGTCAATATTTTGTGTGTCCACCATTATTTTGCAGCACTGCCTTAACCCTCTTGGGCATGGAGTTCACCAGAGCTTCACAGGTTGCCACTGGAGTCCTCGCCCACTCCTCCATGATGACATCACGGAGGAGGTGGATGTTAGAGACCTTGCGCAATAGGGTTTAGATCTTCAGACATTCTTGGCCAGTCCACCCCCTTTACCCTCAGCTTCTTTAACAAGGCAGTGTTTGTCTTGGGGGTATGTTTATGGGCATTATGTTGAAATACTGCCCTGTGCCCCTAGACTCCGAAGAGTGGTGATCATGCTCTGCTTCAGTATGTCACAGTACATGTTAGCATTCATGGTTCCCTTAAAGAACTGTAGCTCCCCAGTGCTGGCAGCACTCATGCAGGCCCAGACCATGACACGCCCACCACCATGCTTGACTGTAAGGCAAGACACACTTGTCTTTGTACTCCTCACCTGGTTGCCGCCACACACGCTTTATGCCATCTGAACCAAATATGTTTATCTTGGTCTCATCAGATCACAGTTCCAGTAATCAATGTCCTTAGTCTGCTTGTCTTTAGCAAGCTGTTTGCGGACTTTCTTGTGCATCATCTTTAGATAAAGCTTCCTTCTGGGACGACAGCCATGCAGACCAATTTGATGCAGTGTGCGATGTATGGTCTGAGCACTGACAGGCTGACCCCCCACCCCTTCAACCTCTGAAGCAATGCTAGCAAAACTCACATGTCTATTTCCCAAAGACAACCTCTGTAAATGACACTGAGCAAGTGCATTCAACTTCTTTGGTCGACCATGGCGAGGCCTGTTCTGAGTGGAACCTGTCCTGTTAAACTGCTGTATGGTCTTGGCCACCGTGCTGCAGCTTAGTTTCAGGGTCTTGGCAATCTTCCTATAGCCTAGGCCATCTTTATGTAGAGCACCAATTCTTTTTTTCAGATCCTCAGAGACCTCTTTGCCATGAGGTGCCATGTTAAACTTCCAGTGACTAGTATAAGTGCGAGAAGGATAACACCACATTTAACACACGTTCTCCCCATTCACACCTGAGACCTTGTAACACCAACAAGTCACATGACACCAGGGAGGAAAAATTGCTAATTGGGCCAAATGCTGACATTTTCACTTAGGGGTGTACTCTGTTATACAAGCTATACACTCACTACTATACATTGTAGCAAAGTGTAATTTCTTCAGTGTTGTCACATGAAAAGATATAGGGCCAGATTCAGGTAGATCAGAGCATCTTTGCTCTGAAGTAACGCTTCTCATTTACGTTACTGCCGAAATTTTAGGAGCAAGTGCTGTTATTCATGAAGCACTTGCTCCTAAAGTTGCGGCAGCGCATCGCAAATGAGCCGGCGGAATTCAAATTGGGCGGGTACGGGGCGTGTAGTATTCAAACTAAGCGCGATCCCGCGGCGAACGTACTGTGCGAGTGTCAATGCATCCCAGTGCGCAAGCTCCAAATTCTGTCAGTGAACGTCAATGACGTCACATTCCCATTCATGAATGTTTTACGCAAGCGACGCGTTTTGTTTTTTTTCCGACGCGATGACGACGCCTATACTTAACATAGGATGCTCCACTAGGGGGCTGCTTTATCTATACGCCGCGTATCGCTTCCGGAAACGTCGTAAAGTCACTGCGTCGCGCCCGAAAAAGATCGTGAATTGCCGATTCCCGCTCATTAACATATTTTTTGAGCGCCATTTTTAAGTTGAAGTAACGATGCGATGGCGAAATTCAATTACGCCGATCGCATCGGAACTCCAACCCGGCATTTCTTGTTTTCTGGTTACAGAAAACAAAAACGCCGGCTTAAAGTGACAGTTAGGCTGGCGGATCCATTGATCCGCCAGCCTAACTCTACCTGAATCTGGCCCATAGTAAAATTTTTACAAAATTGTGAGGGGTGTACTTACTTTTGTGACATACTGTATTTCTATATATGATGGCTATCACTGGTTCCTAAGGAAGCCACGGGTGATTGCACCCGATGCACTCCTAGAAACCTCTCGAAGAAGTCCTATCAGGTAACTTTAAGGACTATGGTAATTCAATTTTGAGCATATAAATCACAGCTTAAAGCTGATCTCAGGGTAAACAGCTAAATACTCAGTTCTTACATATATTTATTCATATGCCTTTTTTATCTGTGAATTATTTGAAATTGTGTTCCGCTACATCTATGAACCATTCATCCCTGCAAAAGAGCATAGCCAGGTCAATTACCCACTTGAAGAAGCATTGATTACCTTGCCCAGTCTTCTATTTATGTGCACAAGCTTTCAGTGTTACATAGACAGATGTTAATTTACTATTTAATAGGAGTAGAAAGTAATCACTTTGTGAAGTGAATGTATACAAATTTGATGTCCTCTTGGCTTAACCCCCTTAGCAGTATCCCCGAGCGTGACTCTGGGTGGATTTTTAATGCAAAAATCGGTAACCCTGAGTCACGCTCGGGGTGAATATGCAGAGCCTTCAGCGCACACTGGCTTACCTTGTATCCAGGCAGGGTACTGTACTTACCTTGTCCCTGCATCCAGCGATGCATCCACGCTGTGTGAGCGAGTGGCGTCCTTCATTCGACTCACACAGTGCCCGCTCGCCGCCGATCTCCGTTCCCTGCGACGTAACGGCGCACGGGGGCGGAGACCGGCGGCAAATTCAAAAAAGTAAACAAACACATTACATACAGAATACTGTAATCTTATAGATTACAGTACTGTATGTAAAAAATACACACACCCCTTGTCCCTAGTGGTCTGCCCACTGTCCTACATGTACTTTTATATAATAAAAACATTTTTTTTATTTCAAATAGTTTTTATTGAAATTTTCAATATACAAGTATGTAATTGCAGTAACAAAATTTAAGAGATAATATAGCAATGGTAACGTACGTAGAATGAACAGTAAACGTGCAATAGACATGCACCACTCAGGTGTGCACAATCCAGTACAATGTAACAGGAGAAGCGTATAAATGAACATAAACCAGACTGGAAGTAAATTGTGGTAGTAATAGGCACATGTTGTAGGGTCAAGAACAGAGCAAGGAGGTGGAGGGAGGGGAGGATAAAGAAGGGGGGGCAGGGCCAGGGGGGGGGGAGCACCATCAAAGAGCTTAGAATATATCATAAATGTATCAGTTATTGATTCTGTTTGTGTACCAAAGAGTCCATGGCTTCCAGAGGTTGAGTAGCCCAGTATATGTGGATTTCCCTCTAGCTAGGATAGTTTCATAGGTATAGTGAGTTTGTACTAAGTTAACTACTTCTGTGAGACTTGGAGCATCTTTTGTTTTCCATTTCCGGGCAATTAGCAGTCTCGTTGCTAACAAAATATGAGTAGCCACTAGTCGGTGGTCTGGGGTCAGATCATCGATAGTCAAGTTGAGGATAGCTAAGTAAGACGACAACGCCACGGGGAGGTGAATGATCTCCCGCAGCATCGTCTCCACTTCTGTCCAAGGTTGTCATATGTGTGGGCAGGACCAAAAAATATGTATGAGTGTACCAGGCTGACTGCATTCTCTCCAGCATGCGTTGAGTTGTGTGTGCAGAATTTAGCTATCTTGTGGGGCGTCATGTACCATCTCATTAGTATTTTTTGGGTAAGTTCCCACAGGGAGACGCATGACGTGTATTTGTAGACTGATTTGATTGCCCTTTGCCATTGCTCATCAGAGAAATGACTTTGAACATCAGCTTCCCAGTCATTAAGGGGTTTGGTCTTCTGGAAGATGTTCTTATCCTGCAAAGTGGAGTATACTATGAGGTACCCCTAGAGTTCTGTGTGTCAGAAAGGAAGTAGTTCCAAACCTTTAGAGGCAGAGATCCTTCTAAAGAAGGGTTTGCAGTGAGGCATTTTTGTATTCTGTAATAAGTAAGGTGATCCCCGACAGGTGCATTGAATTCTCTCTGGATATGTGAGAATGGGGTAGTAGCAGCAATGGAGCGGAGGTGAGATGTAACAGTAACATGGTCTGTTAACCAGGTTGGGGTGGTCAGATCTGGAGATAACAGTTTTAGCGTCCCGAGGGGAACAGGTATGGGCTTGGTCAGGTGATTCATCCATTGAGTGTTGTGGAGAATTCTCCAGGCCTTGACGGAGGCTTGGATGGTAGGAGAGTAAAGTGTCAATGGCGTGTTTCTGGCGGCTACGCTAAACAGCCATTCGGACAGGTTTGGGCCCGGTGTCATGGAGTTTTCTATATTGCCCCAAAGTGTAGGCGGTGTCGCAGAGAACCAGTCTTTCATCTGTGAAAGGATAGTAGCTAGGTAGTAGTCCCTGATATCAACGTGTCCCATTCCGCCTACTGATCTGTGTTTGACAAGTTTAGCATGACTGCACCTCGACTTTTTGCCTTGCCACACAAAGTGAGTCAGTATGGATTGTAGCGAGTTGAGGTATGAGTTTGAAAGAGGTGTAGGTAGAGTGCGGAAAATATACAATAGCCTGGGGAGCAACATCATTTTGAACGCTGCTAGGCGACCGGCCCATGAGAATTCGTGTTTAGAAAGTTTAGCCATTTCCTTAATCAGCATTTGTCTAAGGCAGGGGTCTCAAACTGGTGGCCCTCCAGCTGTTGAGAAACTACAAATCCCATGAGGCATTGCAAGGCTAAAAGTTACAAGCATGACTCCCACAGGCAGAGGCATGATGGGACTTGTAGTTTTGCAACATCTGGAGGGCCGCCAGTTTGAGACCCCTGGTCTAAGGGTAGTGTAGTTGTGTGCAGCGAGACCTTTTTACCTTTTTTGATTTAAAAAGTGTGATACCCAGGTAGGTTATTCCAGTGTCTGCCCAGGAGTACGGGTATGTGTTTCTGAGGATATTGCTTGTGACAGAATGTGAGATTTATGTTTACCTTGTAATAAGTAATATTACTAAATCTTTGCAATAGTGATTGAACCGAAGCCAGGGAGGAGAGGGGGTCAGTTAGCATCAGTATCACGTCATCCGTGAATAAATTAATTTTGTGATCTATAGAGCCTATTCGAAAGCCTGTTATTTCGGAGTGGGCCCTGACGTGTTCTGCTAGGGGTTCCATCACCAAGTTGAATATGAGCGGGGACAGCGGGCAGCCTTGGCGGGTGCCATTAGTGATGGAGAACGGTCTGGAGAGCATCTCAGAAGGAGAGAGGAGGACGAGGCAGCGTCATTGCACACATTAGAGAGGAAGGGTGACAGGATGTTCCCAAATTTTTTGTAGTACTCGCCGGTAAGGCCGTCAGGTCCAGGGGATTTGTTGGAGGGTAATTTTGAGATTATACGCATAATTTCTTGGGACGTAAATGGGGCATTTAACAATGTTAGGTGGTCCTCAGAAAGACTAGGGAGATTGATTTCCTCTAGAAACGACGAAATATCGTGTGGGGTGGGTTGTTGTATAGAGGAGTCGTCCTTCAAATTGTAGAGGGTAGTATAATAGTGGCGGAAAGCTTCCGAAATGGCAGAGGGATCTATTAGTTTTTGGTTCGAAGTGGGGTGGTAGAGGTGGGTGATCTTGGTTTTAGAGTATAGGCCTTTGAGTCTATTGGCCATGGCTTTCCCTGCTTTGTTACTCGTGGAGTAATGTTTAGCTTTGAAGTGGGTGTGGGCCTTTTCAAAGGAGTCCAAAAGGTGGGCTCTCAGTTCTTGCCTAAGGAGATCTAATTTGCGTTTAGTGGTCAGCTCGGGGTGGGATTGGTTTTGAATTTCTAGTGATCTCCTCCTCCTCTCTCTAGCTCCCAGTTTGATGAAAACCCCACGTATGTATGCCGTATGTATGCCAAAGAACAGAATTATCACTAACAGAGCTAGCATTGAGGGAAAAAAAATTCTCTAAGCAGTCTTTTATGTATCCTGAGTAGAATGGTGAGTGTATGAGCGTTGCGTTAGCTCTCCAAATCCTTGTACCTGAAGTGGACGGGGAATCACTGACAGTTATTGTGACCGGGGCGTGGTCCGACCACGTAATGGTAGAAATCTCTGACGCTGACACGTTGGGTAGGGTTCGTTTGTCAACCAGAAATTAGTCATCCGCGTGTAAGAGTTATGACATGGAGAGAAGTAGGAGTAGTCCCTTTCAGTAGTATGATGGCATCGCCACATGTCATACAGATCGTGTGAGCGAATGAAGGCACCCATAGGCGATGAGGGGCGCCTGGTTTTGGACGAAACATCAATGGAGTTGTCCGGGACAATATTATAGTCTCCGCAGATGATGAGGTGGCCTTGCTTAAAGCGGTCGATTGACTTCAGTAATTTGGACAGAAAACTGATTTGTTTTTTGTTGGGTGCATATATTGTCACAACGGTATACCTAACCCCATTCAGGGAGCAGTCTAACGCCAGGTATCTGCCATTGGGGTCAAGTAGGGTATTGTGGAGTTGAAGAGATACCGTGTTTTTAAAGGCTATTAGGACACCGTTCTTCTTATCAGGCCCGGAAGCCTTATAGAGGTTGGGAAAGTGTTTGTTGGTACAAGAGGGTTCTGCAGCAGTCTTAAAGTGTGTCTCCTGTGCACAGAGGACATCGCATCGGAAGTCTAGTGCCGTTTTCCACATAGAGGCCCTTTTGGCTGGATGGTTAAGGCCTTTTACGTTGAGCGAGAGAAATTTTGGCATCTTGAAAGGTGTTGCGTAATGTATGAAGGTAGAGCAGTACTCACAGTGTGCGTAGTAGGTTTGAATCAAGAGGGGATACTGTAGGTTTGTCGGATCCTGAGGTTCACGGAAGCTGGTCTGTCAAGGAAGATCACGGTGTAGTACACTCGTGCTCTCCAGGAATCAGGGAAGGTAGGGAGGGAGAGAAGGACAACAGTTAGTGTTAGGTCTATGCAAGGGCAACAGAAAGGGAGTACTGAGGAGAGGAAACAATAAGATAACAACAAGGGTCAGTAGTATACCAGTAGAACTACTGAGCGCTGGTGGGGGGAGAAAGTTTGTGTACTATCTGCAACGAGCAGGCACCGAACCGGAGGTCATGTGTAATTATGCATAATGATGCACTGATCCAAAGATCACTTGCCCGCATTGAAGCGGGAGCTTTTGGTGAGGGGTTGAGATTTCCCAGTAGAAGGCAGTTGCGAGGATGCGTCTCCGTCAGGGAGGATTTTCCACTTTCTAAGTAGGGTTATACCTTCTTCCACTGTGTGGATGTTGTGTTTCACCCCATTTTTGGTCACCATAAGTTTGGTCGGGAACCCCCATTGATAGGGTATCTTGTGATTGTTGAGTAGTTTGGTGATGGTTTGGAGCTGGCGTCTTTGTTGTCTGGTGTATTGGGAGATGTCAGCAAAGAGTTGCAGTTCAGAGTAAGGCGGTGGCAGTCGTTCCATGCGCCTGTTTTTAGCTAAGAGCATGTTTTTAGCGTGAAAGAAGTGGACCCTCATCAGAGTGTCTCGGGGAACCTCTGCTGGCAAATGAGGGGGTTTTGGCAGGCTGTGGATGCGGTCAATTATGGTTTCCATGAGCGGAAGATTAGGCAGCAGAGTGGAAATCATCTTTCTAGCGTAGGAGTTCAGATCGGACGGAACGATCGTTTCTGGTATACCGCGAATTTTGACGTTATTACGTCTCGATCGGTCTTCGAGATCTGCTATTTTGGCCCGTACCCACTGCTGTTTCTCTCTAACGTGGTCATGTGCATCCACCAGGTCATTCACTGTAGTCGTCATGGCGCCCATTTTGCTTTCAATGTGGCTCATCCTGTCCCCCATGTGCACCATTTCTGTCTTAAATGCTGTGACCATAGTGGCAATATCGCTGTGCAGGGAGTTGTGCAGTGAAATTAACATGTCCTTCAGCAGCGTATCTACAACCGGCTGGTTAGCAGTGGGGAAGGCCGCAATGGGGGATGGTGTAGGCGGCGGTGTGAGGAGACTGTCCAGGGCAGGCCTTACCTCAGAATCCTGGGCTCCTGTGTCGAGGCGCATCCGCGCTTTCGCCGGACTGTTGGAGGCAGAGAGTGGCCCTGTGAGAGCGGAGGGATTCGGGGACAGTGTCTGTGTTTGGTCTGGTGTATCCTCCTCATCAGGCAGGTCAGTGTAGGCCCGATCTCCGCGAGGTGAGCGATCGCAGGCGCCATCTTGGATTCGTCCACCCGGCGCCATTGAAAAGAAATCTGTCAGTTTTCTGGGCTGACGGTAATCCTTTTTTTTGCGGGAGGTCCCGGTCTGGTTCCCCGATGTGTAGGGGTCCTGGTACTACATATGTGCCGTGAGGATCAGTGCTGCTATAGCTATTTAGTCCGGTCCGTGCAGTAGCTGTGGGTTCAAGCTCCCGTTTAGCTCTGGTTAGCCATGCCCCCTCTCTAAAAACATTTTTTTTGTGCCTGCAAACTGTAGATTGTCCATAGCAACCGAAAGTGTCCCTTTATGTCAAAAGTGATTTTAGAGCAGCTGGAAAACAGCGATAATAAATTATAATTGAGCGATAGCGATTTGTGGGGAAATTTGTCATAAAAAAATAAAAGTAATGACAGCGACAATTCTGCAACTGAGCAAATTTCAGTGATTTTGATTTGATTACATTAGTGAATAATTTTTATTATAATTACATTATCATTGGTTATAATTATTTATAATTATTTATTATATTATAATTTTATAATTTTGTGTTTCAAACTTTATCATACCAGAGATGTCTACTAGACTATTGTTTGGACAAATTTAAGTGAGTTATTCCTAAGAATTGCAGGCCTACAGTATAAAACGCAGAATTTCCATGCAAAATAATTGTACCGCTTTTGGTACGTAATTCCAGACAGAATCATACCGCCAGGGAGGTTAATGGATATGGTAAAGTCACATTCATTTAAAAAAACTCTATCATGGGCTAGAGAAATTCAGTCAACATCATTTTTCCTTGCACAAAAATTGACAATTTAGCCAAACAGCATCACAATTTTCGCAAAGCTGAACATTCAGTTTGCAAAGTAAACATTCTTTAACAGTGTCTACACAAACCATAAAACGTTTTCAGACTTTGCACATACAGATTTCTCAGGGTTTCCCTCATAAGCACCTTGAGATATGTGTTCAGTTACAACTACGAGTGTGCTTCTTTTTTTTTTTTTACTTAATATTGCACTGCTAGTGTCTTTTAGGGCCTCATGTACACTGCTGATTGTTCTTAGGCAGACAAGCCAAGTAGACTATTGGCCAGGAAACTGACTCCAAAATCTTGAGTTCCACCCATCCCTAAAATTTGGAAATCAGATGGATCCTTTACACAGAACCCCCCAGTCAGTCTTGTAGAAAGACAAACAATTTTCCATCCAACAGGACTTCCGTTAATTCACTTCCGTTATCTATCCCCTCGTTGTCGGAACCACATATTTTTTTTTTCATTGAAATACACAATCATATATACTATTCCTACATCCACAATTACATATAACATATAACATTCCTAGAGTTAGCATACTACAAAAATATTCAAAACATCCATTGATATGTGATTATTCCTAACCTCCTTTCTCTCTAGGTTAAAAAAATTGTCCAATATATAAAAAGTGAGGAACCAGGGGGGTCCAACATTGGACATCTCTCTCGTTCCGCCTATCAAAATTACCCCCTTAGAACTAAAAACACCCTGTGTTTGCTGTCTATAAATTCACTGCAATAAAAAAAAAAACACACAACACACCCCCGTTTTGTTTAAGCTTAAAGAGACCCCCCCCAATCTAACAGTGAAATCATTCTTGATTTTGTTTAATTTAAGGGTGAATACTGAAACAGCTACAGTACGTATAGCTACCAAACTGGTTTACCTAAATATACACGCCCCCTTTCCAAATTTTTACCCCAGTTGCACTACTTCCTAGTAAATTCCTAAATCCATGTGAAAAAAAGACACGCCCCTTTTAAGCTTAAAGACCCCCTAAAATATAAAAGAATCATTATTGATTTTATTTAATTAAGGGTGAATGCTGAGACAGCTACATATGGCTATAAACCAGATTCACCTAAATAACCGTGTCCCCTTACAAAATATTTTCCCAAGGTACACTACTTCCTAGTGGATTCCTAAATCCTAGTGAGAAGAATAACCACATTTAATGGAAAGGGAAATCACAGTTGGAAAAGTCGTTTTGGCCATTAAACAAGCCCCATTGGCTAATGCGCCAAGGGTCTGACAGCCCCGTATTACAAAAAGAATTGCCCTGCTGTTAGCCCCTCAATTGGTTTATTATTTCAATGCTATACAAAAGGAGGGCCCAATAGATACAGTGTAGCGATTTAAATCTGCTAACATACATTTTTACCACTAGGCTGAACAACTTTATAACACAATATATCCACATAGACCAACTGGGGTCTCTCCCACATAGGCAGGTGGCAGATAAAGTGTAATGATTGACTGATTTAATCTCTCTTTTGCTCTTTTGCTCTCTTGGGATAGGGAAGGACCTTGGAAGGGAATGCTATTATCATTTCATATTTGCAAAGTGTTTGACACAATCTAGGCAAATATGCCCATTTATCCCCCTCCTATTTATCATATTAATATAGACTTTGACTATAGTATAATATTTTAAGCATAGTCAGTGAGACCGGAGTACACAAATGTGCATTATTTGCCCTATACACTACGTTTTAAAATCTGCTGTCCCTTCTGAAAGGATATGGACAGATCTCTAGTTTACTAGTTAATTGCGATAAATTGGAGGCAATTGATATCAGTTTAGAAGATTCTGAATATGGTCAATGTCAGACTTTCTTGTCCTGGATGAGCAGAAATGCTTTGGTCAAAATAATGGTTTTGACTAAACTATTTTATTATTTCAGGACCTTTCCCATTCCAGTACATATAACTGCACTAAATAAGTTCTAAGCAAGGATTTTTAAATTAATTTGGGGTTCCAGAGATTGTCCATTAGCCTGAGTCACACTATATACCCTCAAAGAAGCCAGTGGCCTCAGTGTCCCTGATTTCAGGAAGTACTTTACCGTGGCTCAGTTGATCAAATTACTTCAACGTTATTCCATCTATCAATATCCTGACTGAATCTCACTTAAGGCTCAGGATTGTATTCCATAACCAAGTCTCACTTTCTAAATTTGTGGGACTCTTCCCAAAGAAGACAGCCTCTCCATTCCCCCCACACCCCATTGCCCCCACTTTTTAATAACTAAAAGGTTCCTGCATGGCATCAAATCCATCTGTTCCATTAGTGGTTAACCAAAGGGTTAAATCATATAGGATTGATCATAAAGGTATATGTCCTTCATCCTATTTTAATCAGCACCTTGAGATGCCTTCTTCAGAACTGTTCAGACTATGACAGATCTTACATTATTTATACTTTCTATTTAGTCCTGATATTACTTCAAGGATAATGTTTGAAAAATATGCTTACAAGATATGGAACAGCATGGAGGCATCTCAATGGTATATAAGATATTTTTTAGTTCTCCTTCTAAGTTGGCTTATCAGTTGGCATGGGAAAGAGATCTAGGCCAAGACATAAAGGACAAGTATTGGAGGGCCTGAACCTCTCATATATATAAAGGAAGTTGTGTACAATATATGAGAATGTGGACCTGACAGGAGCCATATACACTGTTAAAAAAAAATAAAGGAACACTTTTGAATCAGAACTCCTGGGTTATTGATCTGGTCAGTTAATTAGCAGAGGGGGAGGGGTGTATACAGAGGGGGTTGTTAATAAGTTTCAGCTGCTTTGCTGTTAATTGAAATTAACAGGTGCACTAGATGGGCAACAATGAGATGGCCTCCAAAACAGGATTGTTTTTTCAGGTGGAGGTGTCTGACATTTTTTTCCCTACTCATCTTTTCTGACTGTTTTTCACTAGTTTTGCATTTGGCTAGGGTCAGTGTCACAACTGGTAGAACGAGGCGAAACCCTATAGGAGACCCTATAAAGGTTGCACAGGCAGTCCAACTCCTCCAGAATTGCACATCAATACATGTCATTGCCAATAGGTTTGCCGTGTCTCCCAGCACAGTCTCAAGAGCATGGAGGAGATTCCAGAAGACAGAAAATTACTCTAAGAGAGCTGGACAGAGCCGTAGAAGGTCCTTAACACATCAGCAGGACCGGTATCTTCTCCTTTGTGCAAGGAGGAACAGGACGAGCACTGCCAGAGCCTTACAAAATGACCTCCAGCAGGCCACTGGTATGAATGTCTCTGTCCAAACAATCAGAAATAGACTTCATGGGGATGGCCTGAGGGCCCAACGTCCTCTAGTGTGCCCTGTGCTCAATGCTGGACACTGTGGAACGCACTTGGTATTTTCCATTAAACACCAGAATTGACAGGTCCACCACTGGTGCCCCATGCTTTTAACAGATGAGAGCAGGTTCACCTTGAGCATAAGTGACAGACGTGAAAGGGTCTGGAGAGGCTGCGGAGAACTTAAAGGAGTTGTAAAGAAAAAACAATTCACCTTAATGCAATCTATGCATTAAGATGAAAAAACATTGAATGCTGCCGCCCCCTGCATCCCCTGTTATACTTACCTGACCCCTCGAAAGTCCTGCGCGGTCCCGATATCCTCATCGCCGCTCAGCCTGGCCGCTGATTGGCTAGAGCGGATAGATTGAGAGCAGTGCAGCCATTGGCTGGCGCTGCTGTCAATCACATCCAGTGACGTGGTGCGCCGAGGGGCGGGGCCGAGTGATACAGTGGCAGCTATGGCCACTCGCTCTATCACAGGAGCGCGCCCGCAATTACTGACCACCATGCGAGCTCTCGCATTACTGTGGTGAGTAATTGCGGGGAGGACCTGAGAAAGCTGCTGAGGGACCCTAGAAGACGTGGATTGAGGCCACGCTGTGTAAAACAAACTGCACAGTGGAGGTAAGTATGACATGTTTGTTATTTTAAAGGTAAAACATTTTTTCCTTCATAAACACTTTAATGCTGCCTGTAACATCGCTCAGCATGACCGTTTGGTGGTGGGTCAGTGATGGTCTGGGGAGGCATATCCATGGAGGGACACACAGACCTCTACAGGCTACACAATGGCACCCTGACTGCCATTAGGTATCGGGATCAAATCCTTGGACCCATTGTCAGACCCTACGCTAGTGCAATGGGTCCTGGGTTCCTCCTGGTGCACGACAATGCCTGGCCTCATGTGGTGAGAGCATGCAGCCAGTTCCTGGAGGATGAAGAAATTGATATCATTGAATGGCCCCCATGCTCACCTGACCAAAATCCAGAAGAACACCTCTGGGACATTTTGTTTCGGTCCATCCGGTGCCGCCAGGTTGCACCTCAGTCTGTTCAGGAGCTCAGTGATGCTCTGGTACAGATCTGGGAGGAAATACCCCAGGACACCATCCATCGTCTCATTAGGAGCATGCCCTGATGTTGTCAGGCATGCATACAAGCACTTCGGGGCCATACAATCTACTGAGGACCATTTTGAGTTGTTGCAATGAAATGTCAGCAAAATGGACTAGCTTTCTGCATTATTATTATTTTTCAGGGTGTATTTGAATTCAGCCTTCTGTAGATAGATCATTTAAATTTCCATCAAATGATGTGCCATCCTTTCATTCCTAAAACATTACCCAGTCGATATCAGTATAGATATCCAGCATGAGATTTTTGCCCGTTGAGATCTGATATGTTTTCAAAGTGTTCCTTTAATTTTTTTGAGCAGTGTATAAAGTTTACTCCAGATGGTATTTAGCTCAAGAGCAACTCTAGAAAATGTACATTGGATCATCTTTCTCTTGTTTCTGGAACTGTGGTCAGGTGCTATTATTTCTACACATATGGTAACCATGGTAAATATCCCCAAGAATGTTCAGGGTTGCCCTCCTAAATGAGCCAGTGAAGAATATTCCTAGGCATACTCAAACACTGATTTATTTTATATTTTTGGCAGCTAAAATAGCGATTGCCATGGCCTGGGGAAAAGTGCAGTGGTTGACCTGTTTTGTCCACATGGATTATCCTTAATGAAAAAATAGTGTACTTCAAGATAAAGAATTGATGTTTGAAAAGTTTGGAACCCCTGGCTCTCATATCTTCAATTACAATCTAGATAGGGGTGGACATATGAATGGATAGCAGTGGACCTCCGGACAGGCATCTTTTTCTACTCTTCCTGTTCCTATTCCCCCCTTTTCTTTTGCACTTTAACTCTCATCCTTTCGTTTATTTTTCTTATTATCTCTTTTTCATTTAGCAATTCTTTTTTTCTGTCAATTGTAAAATACTGAATAACTCTGTGCTCAATAATGTATATTGTAGTATGATTACATAGGCTACTTTTTTATGTTTAAATGAGCATTTAAGACTTCTCCACTCCTCTATGAAGCGGTTATATTTATGGATATTATATCATGGCATGGTTATGTTAGGCTTTTTCTTACTCTTAAGTCCACTCCCCCTTTGGTTTTGCTTCTCAAAGAGGTTCTAGATGTTATATATACAGTACATCTAGTTTCCAACAGCTTGATGGGTCCTTTACCGAACCTACATTTATTACATGTATAAACCCCTGCTTTTTTGTATAAATTTGGTGCATTCTCTGTATATTATAATAGGATGTATTATTCATTTGGGACCGGGTTGAGAGTATTCATCATGGTCTTAAATCTTTATACAAAGTGAATGTATTTTTTGATTGTTTTATTCTGCAATTTCAGGGACACTGTTTTCCCTGAGGAAGATAATAGTATATGTCCATATATTTAAAAAACGCGTTGGATCAGCTGTCTGACACCTTCAGGAACCTCTACTTTAGGTTCTCGAGGTTTACATGCAAATACTGGGCCAGATTCTCAGCGGCGCTACGACGGAGTATCTCAGATACCCCGCCATATCGCCGTTTTTTTTGCCTCGTATCTATGCGAGTGATGCTTAGCATCACTTTGGCATAGATACGCTTCAACATCCGACAAGTGTAATACCATTACACTTGCGGATCGTAGTTGTAATGACAACTCCGGCCACTAGGTGGCCTTTACGTTGTTTTCTCATTTGCATATGCAAATGAGGCTAGTACGCCGATTCCCAATCGCTTTTACGCCGCCCCGTTGTCGCGTACGTAGTTTTCGTCCGCGTAAGGTTACCCCTGCTTCTATGAGTAGTAACCTTACGAAGTACCGTCGGATGCCGTCGGATGCTGTCGGATGCCATGTTAAGTATGGCGTCGGGTCAGCGTCGGCTTTTTCCATCGCTTACGTCGTTTTACTAACTCGTTCGCGAATAGGGCATTGCGTAAGTGACGATCACGTCGTTTTGACGTCGGTTTCAAGACGCTTTCCGACGTGAGCTGGAGCATGCGCACTGGGCTTTTTCCCCGGCCGGCGCATGCGCAGTTCGTTCGACGCGGGGGCGCGCTTAATTTAAATACAAGCCGCCCCATTTGAATTACGCGGGCTTACGCTGGGTGATTTACTCTACGCCTCCGCAAACTACGGAGCAAGTGCATGGAGAATACGGCACTTGCTCTAGTACGATGCGGCGGCGTAGTGTAAATGGCTTACGCTACGCCGGCGATTTTCTTAGAGAATCTGGCCCACTGTCTCTACATCTCTACATGTGCACTGTATTTATATGTACTAATGTTTTTAACTACTTACTGTACCACTTCTGTGGTCTATGTTTGTATGTATATATTTTTTGTGATTTTTATGTGTAATTTTTCTATATTCTGTATTAAAATATATTTTTTATATATTTTTTTGATTTCATTTATTGCCCATAAAATCTGAACTCTTTGAGGTAATTTTCTTTTTTGACTTACCAGGGATAGTGGCAATTTACATGCCAGTTTGTTGGGAGTACATCTTTTTCTAAATGCCACAATAAATGTCCATAAATGTGTGATGATTTAGTGATATTGTGAAAAAATGCTTCACTTCTTCTGACCATAAATCACACACCAAATATCTGCCACCAAACTGGAATAACACTCACTACCTTAAGAATAACACTCACAGAAAGAATTGCCATTCATTCTCATGACTGACAAATAAGTCTTAAATGTTGGTATACATACCACCTTGGAGTACCAATCACCATCCAGATCTCATATGGAGGTAGAGGGAAATAGAAAATACTCCAATAATGTAAAATCTTAAGAGACCCAGTTTTATAAAAAAAAATCCACCAGTAGCTGGCTCAATGTAGTATATCAGCCAGGCACAATATGATTTGGATAACTGGATGTGATGTCAGGATGTTGAGTAAAGAAGTGATAGTGGCCGCTCATCCATAACGGTTGGGGAGACTGCTGTACTGTGATTCCTGAACGATAATGTTCTAGTGGTAGTAATATGAACTGCATGAATCTGGCACAATTGTTGGTACTAATACCAAAACTTGCACAAGGCTGTCATGAATTAGGCGCAGGCCATGTTAAAGGGGCCATATCCCCAGAAAGGTGAAGTTTCTGCTTTCTGAATTTCCCTGATAATATGCTCAGCCAAGACATCATCAAAATAAAAAATAAATAAAATGCTTTGGCACTTAAATGGCTTTAGAGAAAAAGGCCTGAGGACCCCAGTGGTTAATAAGTTTACCAGTTTTAAAACTCAGTTCCAGGCAAAATATGTTTTCTTTTGCGCTCATTCATATGGCAGTCCAGGTCATACACCACCTACAGTAGATCAATGTATTTTTGCAGCTACAGCGGGTATTCAATAGGCTGTTATTCAATGACAGACTCCACATCTGTTTGCATGTAATTTCATATAGAGTGATTGCCTGCAGTTAGGGACTGGTGTTAGACTTTAATGCAATACAGGCATACCCCACTTTTAAGTACACAGTGTGGTTTATTTACTAAAGCTGGAGAGTGCAAAACCAGTCTCACTTCTGCATAGAAACCAATGAGATTCTAACCCCAACTCGTTCAATTAAGCTTTGGTAATAAAACCTGGAAGCTCATTGGTTTTTATGCAGAAGTGAGCCTGATTTTGCACTTTCCATCTTTAGTAAATAAACCCCATTGTGTACTTAAAAGTGAAGTATGCTTGTATTAAACCCAAAATCAAACATTTATTATATTGCAGCTTGACAATTTTGTGACTGCATTGGTTTCCTTTTTAAGATCTTCTATTTTCATCTGGTGATCCTGCCAGTAAGGCTGGCCATGCATTCTACAATTTTATACAGGGATCCCATTTAGTTGAATTTCCTCCAACAAATTGGAAATTTTTGGGAGGGGGAGTGTGTTGCCAACTGTTGTGGGGTTAGGTACCATCTGTGTACCAGTTTTTGAGCGACTCCCAATAATTGTTACATCTGGTCAGTTTTCTGAGTCAATGAGCTGCATCCTTCCACTGCTGGGTGGAATATTGCTTTCCCATATCTCACTCTTATATTTGTATTGCTGGTAATTTGTCAGATTATATGACTGATATGCCACGTTTGTGAGGATTTGGAAGAAAGTGATCAGGGTTCGAATAAAAGGATCTTCCATCTATTCAAATTGTTTCAGTTTATGGCGAAGTCCTAGGTATTTGAAAAAGTCCTAAGACACAATACAGTAGGTATTTGGGAGTTGGCTGAATGATCTTAAAGTATAGTTAGAAGACAGTGTGAATGCCTGCTTTAATTCAGGACTTCAATTCAAGGTCAGGTGTAATCGCTGAAATGGAGAGTAAGGGTTTGAAGCCATTAATTGTGGGGTTCGTATTGCATATAACCAAAGTTAAAGGGTTGAAATTTTATGAGTTAGCATGATAGCTCCCAGCGTGTCTTGCGCATCGATCGGTAGTATTTGTTGCTCGATTTGAACCCATTTTTTTAATTGTGAGGGGCGACCACCAATATTGTGCTTGTTCCAGAATTATAGCTTTATGATAGGATTCTAGGTATGGGTCCCCCATTCCTAGGCTAGCTTTAGGAGAATAGAGGGCTGCTTTGTTAATATATGCTTTCTTATGGTCCCAAAATAAATTGTTTAACAAAGATTGCAGTTTTCAGGAGAGAGATGAGGTTAGTATTGGAATGGCTTGTAAAAGGCATAATATATGTGTAGGACAAACATCTTTACAATAGCAATTGAAGGAACCATTCTAATAGGAGCGACGCAAGTCGCTCCGACTTAGAAAGAGGTTCCTGTACGACTTCGGGGGCGGCTCTGGCGATCTGCATTGACTTCTATACAGAAGTCGTTTGGAAGGTCACCTCTGAAGTCGTCCTCAGGACGACTTGCAGAGTCGCCCCCGGAGTCGTGCCGCAGCTATGTGAACCGGCTCTCAGAGGCTGTATTGCGAGATAGCTCTTTACAGGCATACCCCACTTTTAAGTACACCATGCTGTTTATTTACTAAAGCTGTAAAGCGCAAAATCAAGCTCACTTCTGCATAGAAACCAATGAGCTACTAACCCCAGCTTGTTCAATTAAGCTTTGGTAATAAAACCTGGAAGCTCATTGGTTTCTATGCAGAAGTGAGCCTGATTTTGCGCTTTACAGCTTTAGTAAATAAACCCCATTGTGTACAAGTGGGTATGCCTGTATTTAATTTATAATCAGATTTGAAAAATGTACCTTTTTAGAGCAAGGTGATGTTAACCACTTTCCCACCGCGCCATAAGCATTTTACTGCTACGGCGCGGCGGGGTTATCTTGGGACGACGTCCCTGGGACGTCGTCCTTCACTTTCGCGATTGCGCGTCCCCTGGGACGCGCTCGCGAAAGTGTTCGTGCTCGCTGGGTCTAGAAGACCCGGCGCATCACGGTAAATTGCCGCTGATCACGGCCGTTTACCACGTGATTGCGCCGTCGAATGACGGCGCGATCACTTGTAAACAAACCGGCATCATTTGATGACGCCGGTTCCTCCCTCTCCTCCCTCTCCTCTCTGTACAGTGTGCGAGGAGAGGGGGGGGAGCGGGGTGTCAGCAGCTGAGCTGTGGCTGGATCTGTGACAAATGCAGTCACAGATCCAGCCATCCCTCAATCCATCCCAGCTCTGCAATCCCCCAGTACCCTGCAATCCCCAGTACCCTGCAATCCCCAGTACCCAACAATACCCCAGTACCCAACAATACCCCAATACTCAACAATACCCCAGTACTCAACAATACCCCAGTACTCAACAATACCCCAATACTCGGCAATACCCCAATACTCGGCAATACCCCAGTACTCGGCAATACCCCAGTACTCGGCAATACCCCAATACTCGGCAATACCCCAGTACTCGGCAATACCCCAATACTCGCCAATACCCCAGTACTCGGCAATACACCAATACTCGGCAATACCCCAATACTCGGCAATACCCCAGTACTCGGCAATACCCCAGTATTCGGCAATACCCCAATACTCGGCAATACCCCAATACTCGGCAATACCCCAGTACTCGGCAAAACCCCAGTACTCGGCAATACCCCAATATTCGGCAATACCCCAGTACTCGGCAATACCCCAGTACTCGGCAATACCCCAATACTCGACAATACCCCAATACTCAGCAATACCCCAATACCCTGCATGATACTTTGCAATACCCCAATACTCTGTGTAACGGTCACCACCGCTTACAACCTTCCATCCAACCACGACAAGCTTATCTGACACACTCCGACAATATTGCATACACGATCCATATCCTTTCCCAGAATAAACGAGACTGCGCTCCGTTCTTGCTTCCAAAGATAAGACAATTTATTAGTATTTTCTCAGCTTCTTATATCCAGTACAGCATAATACAGTTAATCACAGGACAATGCAATCTCCACCCCCCTTCACACCATGGGGGGCTTCAATCACACTCTAAAAGGCATTCAGGTAAGCTAACCATGTAGACCGGTCGGCACCGCATCTTCAATAGGGTTCAATTAACCTTGAATAATAACACAGACATCTAGTTGAATAAGTTTATCTAGGCAGCTTTATCACACAATGGCAGTGAGAGTGGGTGTCTTTACATTGAATAGCCAACACCTTAAGGTATTTCAATAGCCTATTATACAAAAGGTATGACTCACTGGCTGACCTGGTCATGTCATCATGACTCCTTGTGATATCTCAGTCCAGAAATATGAAGTATTAATAATGTCCCATCACATGTAATATATGAATTATGATTCACTATTAGCCACCCTACACCCAAAAGGGCACAGGGTGGATTTCGACCCAAGAGTTATTGTTGCTGCTGGCACAGGAATATCTCTCATCCTTCCAACGTCTCTGGGTGTCACGGGCCATTCTGTTACACTCTGCAATTCCCTGCACGATACTCTGCAATACCGCCTATGGGGAATTTTAAGTAGCGAAGTTTGGCGCCATTCCACGAGTGTGCGCAATTTTGAAGTGTGACATGTTTGGTATCTATTTACTCGGCGTAACTTCATCTTTCACATTATGAAAAAAAATTGGGCTAACTTTACTGTTTTGTTTTGTTTTAAGCACAAAACAGTTTTTTAAAAAACACGCGTTCAATAAATTTCTGCGAAAATACCGTACGAGATAAAAAGTTGTAATGGCCGCCATTGTATTCTCTAGGGTCTTTGCTAAAAAAGCATATATAATGTTTTGGGGTTCTATGTAATTTTCTAGCAAATAAATGATGATTTTTCCATGTAGGAGAGAAATTTCAGAATTGGTCTGGGTGTTCCAGAACGCCTGATGGCGTTCCCTGCATGTTGGGCCTCTGTATGTGGCCACGCTGTGTAAAAGTCCCACACATGGGGTATCGTAATACTCGGGAGGAATAGCAGAATGTGTTTTGGGGTGTAATTTGTGGAATGCATATGCTGTGTGTGAGAAATAACCTGCTAATATGACAGAAACAAGTTTTTTTTTTTTGTTTTTTTTTACAGAATTTTCATCTGTTTTTCTTTTATAGCGCAAAAAATAAAAAAAAACAGAGGTGATCAAATACCACCAAAAGAAAGTTCTATTTGTGTGAAAAAAAGGACACAAATTTCAAATGGGTACAATGTTGTATGACTGAGTAATTGTCATTCAAATTGTGAGAGCACCGAAAGCTGAAAATTGGTCTGGTTAGGAAGGGGGTTTAAGTGCCCAGTGGTCAAGTGGTTAATTGTATTGCCAAATAGGTAACTTGAAAAGATGATGCCCATGAGAAAGGAGAAATACTCAATGGGCCAGATCCACAGACATGAGCGGATCTTTGTGCGGGCATAGCGTATCTTCTTTACGCTACGTCGCCGCAACTTAGAGAGGCAAGTGCTGTATTCACAAAGCACTTGCGTCCTAAGATACGGCGGCGTAGCGTAAATGGTTCGGCGTAAGCCCGCGTATTTAGAAGTAGGCAGGTCGTGGGCGTGTAGTATTATAATGAGGCTATAATGACCCCATGTAGATGCATGTCCATACGAATGGCGAATGCGCCGTCCGTGGACGTAACCCAGTGCGCATGCTCTGACTCATGTCTGATCGAATTCCTAAGATACGTCAAAAAATGCCTCCAACGTGAACGTAACTTAGAACGTAACTTACGCACAGCCCTATTCACGTACGACTTACACAAATAACGTAAAATACGACGCTGTTCCGACGTCCATATGTTAACATGACTTACCCCTGCTTTATGAGCAGTAAAGTTACGCCGGTCGTACGCCTTATGTGAACTGCGTATATTGATACGCTGGGCGCAAGTACATTCGTGGATCGGCGTATCTAGGTCATTTGCATATTAGACGCAGAAAATCTACGGAAGCGACCCTAGCGGCCACCGTATAATTGCACACAATTATACGCCGGCGTAGGCAAGTAACGTCGGCGGAGGAAGCCTATTTTTTAGACGTATCTGCCTTTGAGAATCGGCGTAAAGATATCCCAGCACAGATTTGAAATTACGGCAACGTATCTGGAGATACGCCGCCGCAAAAGTTTTGTGGATCCCGGCCAGTATGTGTATGTGTAATTTAGGTGGGATTGCAATTGGAAGCATGGATGATTTTGTTTCATTAAACTTATATAGAGATAAAAAGCTAAATTGAGATAAAACGTTATGCATTGCTGGTAATGTGGTGAGGGGGTCAGTTATGTATTAAAACGTTATGCATTGTTGGTAATGTGGTGAGGGGGTCAGTTATGGCTTTTATAATATCATCGACATAAAGTCCTATTTTATGTGTTTTAATTACTATTTCAATGCCTTTGATATCTAAGTGTGTGCGATTTGCCCCTGCCAGTGGTTCAATATAGATAGCAAAGATCAGGGATGATAAAGGACATTCCTGTCTTGCGCTGTTTGAAATCCGAAATAGGTCTGAAAGCATACTTGAAGTCCAGACCCTCATGCTGGGGCATGTAAAATCATATTCATAATCACAGTTCCAAAGGTTTCTGTCAGCCCAAATTTTGGAAGAACCAGCTGTAAATAAGGCCAGTATAACCCTGTCACAAATGCCTATTTTGCATCCAAAGAAAAGAGCAGAGAAGGTGTTAGTGTGTGATATGCCCATTAATCCATGTCAATAAATCTTCGTATGCTATACAGTGCTTGATGCCCATTAATAAATCTGACCTGGTCTGAATGAATTCAATTTGACATTAAAGATTAAAGACATTAAAGATTGGAGTCAAGTTTTCCAACAGTTTGGCGTATATCTTCGTGTCAGTATTAAAAAGAGATATTAGTCTAACTTTGGCCAGTGACATGGGATATGTATCCAGTTTGTGTAATGTAATAATAAGGACTTCCAGTGCTTCCTTTTGAATAGATCATGATGTGGATATTTTGTTAGTATAATTAAACAGATATTTTAATGAATCTAAGAAGGTATTACTTTGTTCAGTAGTAGACAGGGCAAACTCTTGGGAGTCCTTCAAATTATATAGTGATGCATAGTATCTACTAAAGCAGGGGTAGGCTTCCCCAATACTTAAGTATATCTAAACGATTCATGAATTTCCTTCTAGTAGAATATTTTAAGTATGAGATTTTAGATTTTGTTTGATGCAATTTAAATTGTTTTGCTAGACATGGGGCTGTTCACATTGCCTGTGTGTAAAATTTATTTTTCTGTTGTTTGACAATGAAATTGTACAACTCAATAAGGAAGAGCCTAATTTTTTCCTGTAAAAAAAGGAGTTGGGGTAGTATGGCATGATCAGCACTCTGTTTAAGGTATATTTCAATGCACTGCGCTGACAAGCCGTTCACCTCTGCAGCCAAGGGTTCGGATCCCGGTCTTGGCTACATGTGAATTGAGTTTGGTGGTCTCAGCCCGGCTCCCGGTGGGTGTGCTATGCAAGGTACGCCTGTGCTTAGTACGCCCCCCCCCCCCCCCCACAAAAACCACCACACTTGCACGCACACAAAATTGGTTTAACACGCACGCACTTTGGCCATGCGGTCTCCTAAAATAAAGAGAGGCAAAGGACCTAGGGGGCTGGCTGGGTGGGCTAGACCCCCTCACTCCCTCATAGGGGGAGTCCCTCCGCCCCGTTGGGGTCCCGTTGGGCTCCCAAGTGAAGCAGGTAGGGCGGGGTGAGTGGGAGGCCCCCCCTCACACCCGCCATTGCCACCGGGGGCATGGAGAAGGATGGCGATTGCCGCCGGGGGGAGGGTCTGCCTACACCCAACTCCTGCAGTCCGGCTCCTCTCTCTCGAGTTCACGCACAAAATACACTTAAAAAAAAAAAGTAGAATTGAGCTGAAAGTAAAGACATAACTCATTACCTATTTGGGATTTTTGGCCAGGGCGTTTAAGTAAAGCAGAGTTTAGTCTCAATACATAGGTGCTTTTGGAACAAGGTGGAACAAAGATTTCATAGGTAAGCAGAACATGATCTGACCACCTTATGGATCCAATCTCTGTCTTAGTCATTTTCTGCAAAGATCGCTTGTCCACCAATAGTATAGGATTGTTGTGAGTGTGAGAAGTAAGTATAATCCTTCTCCCCTCCATGAAGATTCCAAAATAGATGGAAGAGTAAAGGATGCTTTGTGGGTTTTGTTAGAGGAATCTAAGGTTGCATCAATTACCTCATTAAAATCTCTGCATAAGACTAGAGATCCTTGTCTATAGAGCTTGATTTTATCAAAGAGGGCGTTGAAAAAAGATACCTAAAGACCGCTTGAAGTACTTCCTCACAGCGATTTCCTCGTTCCTGATCCGTGGAGTGCATACGACACTTCCTGTGACTGGTGCTGGATAGTCACGCTCTGACGTTTCGTTCGTTCGGACTTCCTCTGAGAGCGTGACCTACCAGCGCACCGTCCGGATTAAATAGTCGTATTCAGCCCGCCCACCAATGTCAAAGCGTCGTATGAACCAGACGTATCATCCGCGCATCATTGGTTAACCACCTCCCTCTGGTCGTGATAGTTAATTCGTACCAGATGAGGCGGACGTGCTTACGTCAGTAATTGTACTGCGCTCCCAATGTCTCACTGTTCCCACCATAGAACTCTATTATGAGTAGAATATGGGACGTGCGGCCATAAGCACTGATTTTTTGGCGGGTCTATTCAAATAGTAAAGACAGTGCACCCCATCATTCATAGAAACCAGAGGGCATATGTTTAGAGAAATTCTCCCAAACATAATTTTGAAATATAGCCCCTCCTCCTAAAGAGACATTGTTGCTGAATGATGCGCGTATTAAATATTAAATATCATATAAAACATTCAATGAAATTGATTAAAATCTTAAAGTGTAAAATGATAAAATATTAACCAGTTCAGATCCGCGCTATTGACAAAAGACGTCAACAGCGCGGACCTGAGCTGCAGGGGTCACGTCTTTGGACGTCAATGTTGTTGTATTCCCCGCGTGCGCCAATGGGTGGCGCGCGGCGGGGAAAAACAGTGCCGTCGCATCGCCGGTGTCCGCCAGATACATGCGATCAGCGTAGACAGAGCAGGGACGTGGAGCTCTGTGTGTAAACACAGAGCTCCACGTCCTGTCAGGGAGAGAGGAGACCGATCTGTGTCCCTTGTACATAGGGACACAGCATCGGTCACCTCCCCCAGTCACCCCCCCTCCCCCCACACAGTTAGAACACACCCAGGATACACATTTAACCCCTTTCTCATCCCCTAGTGTTAACCCCTTCAATGCCAGTCACATTTATACAGTAATTAGTGCATATTTATAGCACTGGTCGCTGTATAAATGTGAATGGCACCAAAAATGTGTCAAAAGTGTCCGATGTGTCCGCCGTGATGTCGCAGTCCCAATAAAAATCGCAGATCGCCGCCATTACTAGTAAAAAAAAAATATAAAAAAAAATCGTAACTCTGTCCCCTATTTTGTAGGTGCTATAAATTTTGCGCAAAGTAGTCGCTTATTGCGTTTTTTTTTTTGTTTTTTTTTTTACAAAAATACGTAGAAGAATACGTATCGGCCTTAACTGAGAAAAAAATAGTTTTAAAAAAAAATAAAAAATTGGGATATTTATTATAGCAACAAGTAAAAAATATATATATATATATATTTTTAAATTGTCGCTCTTTTTTGTTTATAACGCAAAAAATAAAAACCGCACGGGCGATCAAATACCACCAAAATAAAGCTCTATTTGTGGGGAAAAAGGGACGCCAATTTTGTTTGGGAGCCACGTCGCACGACCGCACAAAAGTCAGTTAAAGTGACGCAGTGCCGGAAGCTGAAATTTCGCCTGGGCACGAAGGGGGTTTATGTGCCCAGTAAGCAAGTGGTTAAAATATGAGTAATACAAAATTTAAAATTTAAAATTCAGACTTAAAATTAAATTTAAGATTAAATGAAATTATGAGTATAAATAATAGATCCAATGAATTGAACCTCATGTATGATTGGGATCATTGACGTTGTCTATGTTATGCGCATATCTACGCTGCGCATGTGCAATACCTGGATAAACCTTTCGGCTGGAGATGCTCATGGAACATATTAAGCTTATTCCCACAACACCATTACCAGACCTGATACATGAACAGAGGTCATACTCCTAACTCAGTTTATTTGTTATTTGAATGTGATGGGTACCTTGTATAGATTATTCAATGGAACAATTGTTAGGCTGATTTCTAGGTGTCACTGATAAAGCAGTTAATGTCCAGCTCCACATTTAAACCTTTCGGCACTAGTACATCAGTCAAAAAAATCCATCTTGTTTCCCTTTTTGACAGTTCAGGTACTCTATGTGAACCCCTCCAATGTGTTTCCATCTGTTCAATGCCCCAAAATTCCAGACCCGTTGGGTCCTGGTTGTGTTTATCTTGAAATGTAGAGATACGTTATGATCTGTATATCCCAGCTTGATGTTATTGATGTGTTCTGCAATTCTAATTCTTAGTAGACTTTTTGTTCGGCCAATATAGAGTAGACCACATGGGCACCTAAGCGCATATACAACATAAGTGCTATTGCAGGTGATGAATTGTTTTATTTCAAATTCCTGCTTATTGGATGGTGATGTGAAGTGATCCAGTCCTCTTTGTAGTGTTTTGACTTCTTCATGCAAAGAAGCCATTTTTATCCCAAAAACTCTGGGATTTGGCCGGTAAATCTAGAATTTTCTTCACTACTGTGTCTCCATAATTGGGGGTTTTCCTGTAAATGAATCAGGGTTTCTGTGGTATTACGGGCCCAAGCTTCTTATCCAATAATAAAATGTGCCAATGTTCATTGAAGATGGACTCTACCTCTTTATATTGGCTGTGAAATTGAGATATAAAGCCCCATTCATTTGTGTTTTTTTCCAGAGCTTCTTGTGCAATTACATTTTCCCTTTCTCTCAATGTAATAGTGCACGGCAGGGCAGCCAATCAACATTTGTTTAACTTGTGTGACCTAGAAGCCATCACAGCCATGCCTACTAAAGGAATGGCTGTGATTGGCCAGTGCAGCATGTGACCCAGCCTCTATATAAGCTAGAGGCAGATAGCACAGCACATCACTCTGCTTTAGATAGGCTAGGGAAAGGCTGGCGCTGCTGCTGCTCTGAGGGAGAGAATTAGATAGGAATCAGTCAGTCCTGCTTCAGAAATCAAATTACTCAGTGATCTAGATAGCACAACAAGTCACTCTGCTTTAGATATTTTAGGGAGAAATTTTGCTGCTCTTGTTTTTAGGGAGAGAAATAGATAGGAGTCAGTCCTGCTTCAGAAATCAAATTACACCAGCACTGCATATGTTACTGTGAGATACACACTTTAGATACTTTTCTTCTATTGTGCTATTCAAAAACATAAATTTAGGGCAAAAATAAATAAAAATGCAGTGTTTCCACCATATCTGTATGTGTGAGATACACCCTTTAGATACTGCTTTTCTATTGTGCTATTTAAAAAACACCCATTTAGGGCAAAAAAAAATATTTTGCAGTCTTTGCTCCATATCTCTACGTGTGAGATACACCCTTTAGATACTGCTCTTCTATTGTGCTATTCAAAAAATACCTATTTAGGGCAAAAAAAAAATATTTTGCAGTGTTTGCTCCATATCTGTATGTGTGAGATACACCCTTTAGATACTGCTCTTCTATTGTGCTATTCAAAAAACACCCATTTAGGGGCAAGATCCTACATTTGAGAAATATGAGGAGAACGTCAAATAAGGGATGTGGCCCCGGTCGTGGTGCTGCTGGTGGAGCTCCTGTTGCAGGGAGAGGACAAGGTCGATCTGTGCCAGCTACACGCACAAGTGAAACACCTTCCTCAGGTGCGAGTAGGCGACAGAGCCTGCAGCGGTATTTAGTCAGGCCTAATCCGGCTGTATGAATGTTGAGGCCAAGAGCAGTACAGGCATTAGTAGATTGGGTTGCTGACAGTACTTCCAGTTCCTTCACATTGTCTCCCAACCAGTCTTGTGCTGAAAGATCAGAGTTGGCACCTGCAGCCGATGTCCATCAGTCTTTCACCTCACCCCCTTGCAAATCAGCCAAGCAGTCTGAGCCCCAAATCATGCAGCAGTCTCTTCTGCTTTTTGATGACTCTGTTAGCAGGGTTTCCCAGGGCCATCCACCTAGCCCTGCCGCAGAAGTGGAAGAGATTGAGTGCACTGATGCCCAACCACTTATGTTTCAAGATGAGTACATGGGGGGACCATCACAGCATGTCTCGGATGATGAAGAAACTGCCACCTCAACCTCCTACTCCATATGGACCTCATCCTCTTAGGTCAAGATTTTTTATTTTTTTTATGTTATTTTAAGTTATTTCCCTATGCACATTTGTTTTTAGAGTACTTGCTATGCTCTTACCAACATGTTGCTTCCATTTGTAGCTCTCTAGCCCTTTCCATTACATTTTTATAGACGTTTTAGTACTCAAACGTTCTGGTCCCTATTGACTTCAATGGGGTTCGGGGTCAAGTTCAGGTTCCGAACCCAGACTTTTTTTCGAAGTTCGGCCGAACCCGTCGGACCCGAACATCCAGGTGTTCGCTCAACTCTAGTCTTAAAGGCACATTTTTTTTTGCATGTTAGTGTAAATATGAGATCTGAGGTCTTTTTGACCCCAGATCTCATATTTAAGAGGACCTGTCATGCTTTTTTCTATTACAAGGGATGTTTACATTTACTAAAACTGATGCACATAGAATTTGGTGCAGCTGTACATAGTACCCAATCAGTTTATAACTTCAGTTTGTTCAATTAACTTTGACCATAAGCCCACGTTCACATTGGGCTGATATGACATGCGATTTGACATGACATGATTTCAAATCCACCCTCAGTGTAAATGTGGGCTAAAACCTAGAAGCTAATTGATTATTATGCAAAACTGCAGCAGATTCTGAGTAAATCTCCCCTCATCAGTCTAAACCTAAACATATACACTAGTATTAAGGACATTCAATTAAGGTTCATTTTGCAGGGGACAAGGGTTACTGTACAACCACACTGTTGCTGCTCAATTCTCATCGGGGATATATCCCCCCATTCCTTATCTAAATGACTTGACAGGAAGAAAATAAAAATGTGTTTTCAGGTGCAATGGCATAACATTTGCTTACAGTGACTGTGTTTATAGTGAAGATATTTTGTATCTTTTGTAATAAAATGTTTATACATATTACTTGTAAAATTAGCAAAAACTAAGAAAACATTTCTAGTTTTTGATATGCTTTAAACTGCACAAAATATTTGAATTGTTTCAAATGCTATACTAGGGATATTTTTCTATTTTGTTCTAAAAAAGGGATATTTTCTAATTTGCTTTTGTACAGAGGGATCTCAAAAATCTAATTTGCAGAATATCTGATTGGCTCGCTACATTTTCCTAGTAGCCTGCACAAAGCCTAAGGAGATATTTCTGGAATGACTAAACTTGACCTTACTTATATTTGATGGAGTGAGACATCTTTTTTTTACACATTAATAATTAGTACAAAATGTCTACAGAGATGTTGAGCTAATTTCTCTCTTTAATGTACTGGGAATTTCTATGAAATTATAATGACCAGATTCTGCATTCTAAATTTTTGTATCAGGAAGTAACTGGAATAGCCTGTCTCAGAATCTGAAGAAATTAAGCAGGTACGTCGCCACAGTGAAGTCTTCTAAAATGATTGTTTCATTTTAAAGTGCAGAAGAGTCAAACGTTGCATAATATTTTCTAGGCTATTTAGGCTCCATTCACACTGGTTACTTTGATGCAACTTTTAGTGTGACTTTAATCTGACTTTAAACTGAATGGAATAAAAGTCACATCAAAGTATTGCAGGCACCGTTTCAAAATCGCTGCAACTTTAAGTCTTACTGATCTGAGTGAGCGCCAATAAAAAGAATGGCTGCAACTTGTCATGTGACGTGTCATGTCCAAAGTTACATGGTAAGTGACATGTACAGTATTAATGATAAAAAGTTCCTTTTCTACTGACCAGGCTGCTAAAATATCGGCTGGGTAGCAACTCTAAAGCCTGATATACATGAATCAAAATTTAGCCAATATAGCAGGGACTGGCCACATTTCGATCCATTTATAGGCAGGGAGGTTGGATAGAAGTAAATCTACTGATTAGAGCCACCAGCTATAGTCAGCGGTGCTGATCAGTGTATTCTGATATCGGGGAAGTCTCCCCAACGTCAGAACACAATAACTCAGTGGGGAGGATTCCCCGCCCACTTCAAGTGTGTGAATGGAGGAATTAAGTAACTTTTTTCAACCCACCTACTAAAAAAAAAAAAAAATGTATCTATGGGCGGCCTTCCTTTAGAGTATATCAGCTGTGCATTGTGCTACTGAATGAAACAAACAGTAGAGAAGCATCAGGGAAAAGTGCAGGAAGCAACTGCTTTCTCTAACGTTTTGGAGCAAATTATTATTAGAAAATTAAACAGCAAATTTATGCTAGTAGGAAACTCTTATTATCGGGAAAATGGTACCAAACACTAGGGATGAGCTAATGTACTTGGGTTTGGTTTTAGAGGTCGTTCATCAAACCCACAGTGTAGTCTAAAAAAGATACATTTAAATCTTAACCACATTTAATGGAAAGAGTCTTATTCAATTCAATTCTGGATATTTCCAATGCAATTAGGCAAAGGATTGTCAAACAAAGGGCATGGGAGCTAGGCACTACTACAGGGGATGTACCAATACAAAAATGAATTTAAAAAAATAAGTGGTATGCAACTTTGAGGGTGATATGTGAAAAATACCAGTCTTTTAATTAAAGGCCTCGTACACACGATCGAGGAACTCGTCGTAAAAGACACATCGCTTTCCTCGACGAGTTCCTTGTTAGGCTTGTCGAGAAACTAGACAAGCTGACTTTGCGTACACACAGTCAAGACCAAATCTCCTCATTCTCAAACGCAGTGACGTACAACACATACGGCGGCAGGGGAAGTTTGATTCCACTGGCACAAACCTTGGGGCTGATTTCGCTAATCTCATGTTACTGCGTGTTAAGTAAAAGTTTGGTAAGAGACGATTTGCACTTTTCAGTCTGTTACAGCGTGACAAATGTGCTATCTCCATTACAAACGCTACTTTTAACGAACATGCGCTTCCATCTCATACTTTATTCTGAGCATGCGCAGGTTTCTAAGCATACACACGAACGTGTTTCTCGTTGAAAACCAGCCCGCCGCCGAACACGACGAGGAAATTGAGACTCCTGACGAGGAAAAAGAGAACTTGTTTTCTCTTTTTTTCTCGTCGAGTTCCATGAGTCAGTTTTCTTGATGAAAAGCATACACACGACCATTTTCCTCTGCAAAAAAGCTCTCCCACCAAGTTATTTTGATGGATTCTGTCGAGGAAAATGGTCGTGTGTACGAGGCCTCATGCTTGGGGATTGCCTGGTTGTACACTTAAATTCCCAAAACACCATTATTTTGCATAGTTTAGTAGATAATGTTATAACCTAAATCACATGTTGTGTACTTCTCAAAAATGAATCCTCATTCAGTTGAAGCTTTTTTTATTTTGTTTTCCAGTGCTCTCGTTTGCCATACCAACTATAGGTAGGGGCAGGTTTTAGGTCATCACCTGTCCTCTGCCTGTTGATTAGCACACCTGGGATCCCTTTCAGGAGACCCTAAATTTATAGTTAGGACTGCAGCCATGCAGAGTGCCGTGGAGTTGGCGCTGCAGCTTCCCAGGTATTTGCAAATGCTTGCAACTAAACCTCTGTTTTTACACAGACTAATTTGGTTTAGTGCTTTTTGGTTGACAACTTTGAGCCTGGTCACATGGTTATATATATTTTTTTTCCATGTTTATAATTAATTGCATATTCCACTTGTTATCGATTTACAGGGATGGAGACCTATGGTAAAATCTCTATACAGGCATACCCCGCTTTAAGTACACTCACTTTACATACACTCCCGAGTAAGGACATACCCCTGAGTGTATGTAAAGTGCCTTACAAGTACTCTACAGACATTTTGCAGCCGCAGTAGAAGGAGCTGAAGCTCAGAGAGTATAGCCCACCCTGTTCCAATGCCCCTAACACCCACACTACAGCCCCTGAGACCTTAACTACAGCTCCTAACACCCTCACTACACCCCCTGACCCCCACTACACCCTATAAGTGAAAAAAGGTATTGTTTCACCTTAAGTACATTTTCGTTTTACATACATGCTCTGGTCCCATTGTGTACTTAAAAGTGGGGTATGCCTGTATGCCTCATATAAAGTCCCACCCCCCCTTCTTTTTTGAACATTCAGTTGAAGCTATCATAAATCTGCAGACCTTTGGGTGCCACATAGCACCAAAGCTCGAGGAATGGAGACCTAATATCATACTATTCCCCTTCCACCAATACACAGAATCCATCTGGCTTTCTATCTGCTGTCTATTCTCTCTCTCTCTCTTACTCTCTGCTGTCTCTCTTCTCTCTCAATGGGCTCCATTCACAAAGTGGTAGTTAACACTTTACGGAATGCGGTAAAATACCGCTCAGCGTTTTTCAAAAAGTTTTTGGGCATTTACAAAAGTGTTACTAAAATACCACAATTTACCTCAGGTGTCGTGATATCCAGTTCTTTTTAAATGGCAGGGCCTTCTTTTCTTCTAAGGCTGCGTACACACGTCTGTGGTTCCCGATGAGCGGTCGGAAAAGCTCGTCGAGCCAAAGTCCTCATTGAACAACGAGGAAAAAGAGAGCGTGCTCTCTTTTTTGGCTCGACAAGCTTCCCGACGGGACGCTCATTGGAAGTGTATACACGACCGAGAACCTCGGCAGAATATGTCTCCCAGCGAGCTTCTCGCTGGATTCTGCCGAGAATCTTGGTTGTGTGTATGGGGCCTCAGGGCCCTGACAGAAGTGAGGAATGGCAGAAGAGAATTCAGCAGAAGAAAAGCCAAACATTCTGGATCTGGTGTAAGCCTTTCAACAGCCTCATTTGTCTTAGCAGTTAGGCCCCACACTGGGGCTGGAGCGGTATCGGCGGTAAAGCGTTGCTATATTTAGCCTCTAGCGGGGTGGTTTTACTCCCCGCTAGCGGCCGAGAAAGGGTTAAAAACCTCTGCAGAGGCGCTTTGCCGGTGGCATAGCCGCGGTGTCCCTTTGATTTCAAAAGGCAAGAGCGGTGGAGGAGCGGCTCCAAAGATGCAGCTAGAAGGGCTTTTTTTATCGCCCTGCTAGCGCACTACTCCAGTGTGAGAGCCCTCGGGGGTTTCACACTGGAGACACAGCAGCCGCTGTTTCAGGTCAGTTTGCAGGCGCTATTTTTAGCGCAATAGCACCTGCAAAATGAACCAGTGTGAAAGGGGTCTTAATAAACTTTCATGTTTGGCCTGTGGCATATGTTTTTATTCATTTTCTTGCCTCATTTCTGGTGCCTGCCTTGCTTGGGACACATGTTTGTTCTGTATTAGATTGTCTGTACACATAGTACAGCCCAGAAACAATAGTGCACATTTTGCTTCTTTTTTTTTATCCTACCTAAAACACACGGACACTGACACTAATACTAATTTAAAAAAAATCCTGGCCCAAGACTATCTGAGTGCCTGCTGCAGTGTGTTTGGGCAGCGCTGGCGGGTCTGGCGGAGGCAGTGCCTGAGTGTGTTGTAATGTCACAGTGCAAGGGAGCCAAGCGGAGTTGATGGAGCCTCGTGTGTGGATCTAAGGGACGGAAGCAAGACAAGCCGGGAGTAGGACTGCCAGTGCTGTTCTGAATGGAGCGGACTGAAAGTACTACCTGGCATGGAGAGAGGCTGTCACTGTGACTCGGGACGTGATCTGTGAGGTGTCATCATCATCTGTGCTGCTGTCAGTGTCACTCTGAGGCCGCGTACACACGATCGAATCTATCTGCTGAAAACGGTCTGACGAACCGTTTCAGCAGACAAATTCGATCGTGTGTATGGGCGGACATACAGATTTTTCCAGCAGACATATTTTAAAGCATGCTTTAAAATCTGTCTGCTGGGAACCCGTCCATCCGATATGTCTGCCGGTTAGTACGCTAACCAGCAGACAAATATGTCCGCACATGCGTCGAATGGATTCGACGCATGCGCAGAAGAGTTTTAATTCCTGGTGACGGTGACGTGGCCGTGTCAACGTCACTGCCACGTCACCGCGCTGACTGCCGAAGGGGATTTTGGTTTGATCGTGTGTACACGATCAAACCAATCTATCCCAGCAGACAAATCCGATCAAAACGGTCTGTCAGACCGATTTGATCGGATTTTTTTCATGGTGTGTACACGGCCTTAGAGTAAATTTCATGTGTGTGCCACCTACACATGCATATGTTCAGAATTTGAGACTAACATGTTTTTTATTGTGTCCAATAGATGCCACATTCCAAATTGAGCCAGGAGCAAGACAGGGGAACAAGAAAGGATGTTATGTAGGTAAGTCATCATAGCTTCTTTTCTATACTAAAATGCATGTCTTTAAATGCTCACACCTGTACTATGTGCCTAGTTTACTGCAAATCTGTATCTAATGTTATAGTGAAAAAATATATAATCAGCACAATAATCAATATAATAATGTGAAATCAATATATCATGTAAATAGCCTACTAATAGGCTTAACCGGTTCCCTAAAACTCTGTATATATATGGCTTTGCCCATGCACGTGGCCAGTGGGTGCGATCGCCACTGGACACGCATGATCGCGTGCACCAGAGCCAGCACAGGGATGTGTGTGTGTAACACATCCCTGTGCTGTCAGAGGAGAGGAGACAGATCGTGTGTTCCTAAAAAGTAGCAACAATGATCTGTCATCTCTCCATTTAACTAAAGTTGTGGAGTGTTGTGGTCGTAACAGAGAACCTTGGTTAAAGATGGAACAAGCGACGGTAGAGGTTCCATTAGAAGGATTGGCCCGGATACCAGACAGTGAAATAACAATAGAAGTAAAGAAACATCCAATGGTAGGAGCTACCATACGGATTATTAAGAAGATTTTTGAAAAAAACACAATATCAAAATACCCAAGCCCACTGACACCGACTTTAGGTACTAAGGCTTTCCAAATAGACTCAAGTTTTAACGCCCTGCGAAAAAGAGGTATAAGTAATATCATACACTTTTCAAAAGATAACCGACTAATGACAAGGAGAGAGATCGAAAGAGAAGGTATGCCAGAATTAGATTTTCGGAGGCAGTTGCAATTAGAAGCATTTCTTCGAACAAAGGCAGATATCTATACTGTAGTTAGGGCCCCGTCAAAATTTGAGCAAATATGCTTAGAAGGGAACTCAATAAGACATTCCCTGTCATATTTTTTCGCAATGCTAATCAAGCTAGACATCCCACAGGAATTTACGTTTGTACGAGCATGGGAGAGAGATCTCGGTTTAATATTCACCCAAGATCAAAAAGATAGGATCCTGTGATTTACACATAAGGCATCAGTAGCAAGTAAATATGAGGAGGGAGGATATAAAATATTAACAAGATGGTATAGAACACCAACAGCATTACACCGAATATACCCAGAAACGTCAGATATCTGTTGGAGATGTCATGAGGCGGAAGGGACATTGGTGCATATTTGGTGGGAATGTAGAAAAATACAGGAATTTTGGAAAATGGTAACGGAAACAATTAACACAATAACAGGAATCAATTTAACAGATAGACTATCGGCGGTTTTACTACTAGATATCCCAATGTCAATAGAAAAATATAAGATCTCATTGATAAGACATCTTATTGTAGCCGCGAGGGCGTGTATCCCTGCTATGTGGAAGCAGGAGACCCCCCCATTAAGAGCACAATGGCTTGCAAAAGTAGCAGAGATTCAACAAATGGAGAATTTAACTATGGCACTGAAAGATGAAGATGAGAGATACCGTGCAACATGAGCTCCCTATGTGAAGTATAGAGAGGGGTAGGGGGAGGGGTGGGGAGGTGGGGAATGGCCAACATGAACCGTACAGATTAATCAATAATTTTTTTTTTTTGGGTAAAAGGGAGGGGGGTGGAGAGGGTAATGAAGTATAAGAGAAAGAAGGAAGAAAGGAAAATGAAAAATGAGAAGTACTGTGAATCAGGATAGTAGAGGGAAGAGGGGGGCTGGGGGGGTTGATATCTTCCCACCGCTTCCTCAACTCTGGGATCTACTCTATATAAGTAGGAAAGATGAAATGTAATTTCGTGTAACGTAATTCTTGAAATAAATAAAGAATTGGGAAAAAAAAGAACACACTGAGGGAACACATATTTAACACTAGGGGGCAATTAAGGGGTTAACCCCTTTCCTGCCCATGACATTTATACAGTAATCAGTGCATATTTATAGCACTGATCACTCTATAAATGTCAATGATCCCAAAAATGTGTCAAATGTGTCAAAATCTTGTTCAGGATTTTTCAGAAACACGAATCCTTATCACAGTGCACCTAGACAGCTCAGAACTCCTCCGGGGATCTCATTCAGTCATGTGTGGCCATATAACAAAGGCAAACTATAGTGCTCTCTGCTAATAGCATTTATTAAAACTGTAAGTTAGGGATAAAATACTCACATACAAATGTGAAAAACATGCATAACATCAATCATGATCTGAATGGAGAAAACGTTGTGAATGGTGACACCTCACACCTGTACGCATTACGCTCTCTGATGAGGTTTTTCAGCAGACCTGCTGAAGAAGCTCATCAGAGAGCGTAATGTGTACAGTTACTGGAATTTTTTTTTAACTGTTACTGAAAGTTGCATAATGGTACAATTTTGTTATATTTGGACTTGTTTAATTTGCATTTGTTTTTGGTTGTGCTACACTATATTTTGTTATGTACCTAGTATTGTTTGGAGGGATTTTATGTTGAAATAGGCATCTTCCTTTTCTTTCCTTTGCAGACACCAAAAATATTGAAAACATTGATTGTGAAAAAAAGAAAACATTGAAAACACCAAGGGAAAAGAACATCTCCAACTGGACAATTACCCAAAGTAAATGCCATACTGTACCGGCTTCTTGTGAAGGTATTTACTCCTGTCCAACCAAACATATTTCACATGTCTCCATCTAACTGTGCATAATGTTGGAATTCTCTTGTAGATTAAGGATGCATTATTTAAACAAAAAATGCAGGAAGAATGGGTTTGGTAAAACTAGCAATGTTTATGTTAAGCAATAGATGGTATTTTTAAATGTCAAATGTAAATTCTTTTATTTTCCATAGTGCCCCAAAGACAATGTTGTTCCAGAAGCAAGCCATCATGGAATCCACAGGTCACCCAACAAATCTCACTCATCTGGAAGAAACAAAAGCAAAGTTAGTCTAAGGCCTCGTACACACGACTGAGAAACTCGACAGAATCCATCAAGAAACTTGGTGGGAGAGCTTTTTTGCAGAGGAAAACGGTTGGGTGTATGCTTTTCATTGAGAAAACTATTGATGAAATCGACGAGGAAAAAAGAGAGAAAGTTCTCTTTTTCCTCGTCGGGAGTCTCAATTTCCTCGCCGTGTTCCACGTCGGGCTGGTTTTCGACGAGAAACACATTGGTGTGTATGCTTAGAAACCCGCGCACCTTCGGTAAAAGTAGCGTTTGTAATGGAAATAGCACATTTGTCACGCTGTAACAGACTGAAAAGTGAAAATGTCTCTTACCAAACTTTTACCTAACACCCAGTAACATGAGATTAGCAAAAGCAGCCCCAAGGGTTGTGCCAGTGGAATTAAACTTCCCCTGCTGTCGTATGTGTTGAAGTCACCACGTTTGAGAATGAGGAGATTTGGTCTTGACTGTGTGTACGCAAAGACAGCTTGTCAAGTTTCTCAACAAGCCTAACAAGGAACTCGTCGAGGAAAACGATGTGTCTTTTCCAACAAGCTCCTCGGTTGTTGTGTACGAGGCCTAAACCTCTTAGAATGATATAGTCAAACAAGTAAACCATGTTCTTAATGTCCTATAATGTTGAGCCTAGTTCTTTAAACCTAAATGTCTCCTTATCATAAAGATGAGGAAATGTTTAGCAGTGTGTATCAAAGTGGAATGGGACACCTATGTTCTTTTGGCATTTACTTCATGACTTGTAAATACAGTGAATTTGCACAGTTCTGGTCTGACACTGGTTGTGTGGCCTAATACAAATATTCATGGCCAACATATTAGTTTTATGTTTTTATTTATTTGTTTTAATGAAGGTTTTTGTAAACAAACATACATGGTTTTGTGTGGTGTAAATATCCACCTAAGATATCTCCAAAGGTGTAAAATGAATGTATTGCCAGTACATGTCATATACAGTATGTTCAAGCACAGGCTCAGAGCTTCAACAGAAGCTGCTGAAATTAGCAGCTTGTTTTGAAGTGAGAGGGTTACAGACATCCTGATATGCGGCCACTTCCTGTATTTCTTTGTAACAACCACAATCTTTTGACCGTACCAGAGTAAATTACTTGGTAAGATTTACAGAAGTAAGACTCGGTTCATCCTTTGAAAAATAGCTTTGTGTAAAGCGCTGTCTGACTTGACGGCCACGCTCATCATGATAGGATTCAGACATTGATGGAAAAGGGTCCTCATTAATGTCTTGAAAATCAATATTCAAGAGCAATCCTGCATGAGGGGCTAAGTTATGAAGGATGCAGCAGGCCAAAAACATGTCACCAACTTTTTCAGGGATATAGCACAGAGCCCCACCACATAGTGAAATACAGAGGAACCCCAAAAGTCTGCTCAATAACACATATTATCTTAATTGCTGCATTGTAGCGAGAATCTGCAGATGTTGAGCACCTCAAGAGTGGTGTTAGCAGCTAGGGCAGACAAGGACAGCCAGAGTCACCTACAATACAGTTTGCAAATGCAATTTTTAGAACAGCAATCTTATCTTAAGTTGAGTGGGTAATAACAGGAACATTTCTTCCCTACATTTTGTTTTTCATTGCTTAACATGTTTGTAATGTGAAGGCCTTAGGCCATAAGTAAAGTGGCTTTAGTACAGTAGTGGCCGGTCCATAAGTTTGTATGTGGGGATGCATGCAGGGCGCCAGGCTCATAGGTTTCTATGAGTTTTTTTTTTATTTCAATCCACATGATTAGGGCACTGCGCTCCAAACCCACCCACGTGTGACACTAATGAATCAATATTCGCTATTGTCTTCTGGCTGCTCCTCCTGGCCAATCAGGACAGGGGTCTTATTAGGTTGGTCAGGAGGAGAAGCCAAGGAAGTCGTGGAGGGGCTGAGTGCGGGGAACCATGGAGGGGTTAGTGCAGGGGGACTGTGGAGGGGTTAGTGCAAGGGGACCATAGAGGGGTAAATGCAAGGGGGTCGTGGAGGGCTGAGTGCGGGGGGACCAAGGAGAGCCAAGTGTGAGGGGACCATGGGGGGCTGAATGCGGGGGGACCATGGAGCACTGAGTGCAGACCTGGGGGAGTTTGCTTGCCACCGCCCAAAAGGTTAAGGCACCAGCTGCCACTGCTTTAGTTGGAGATGGTTACACCAGGTTGAGGATCTGGTTTCACCAATTCTTTAGCAGTCAAGGCTAAAAAGCTACTGTGTATATTTTGTGTGCAAGGTGTGAGAAGTAAACGCAGGAGTGTAACATATGACCATATACTTCCATAAATTATGTATGTGGCATGCATTGATAAATATTTGATAATAAAAAGTGTCTTACCATGAATGAAATTCATTATAACTTTGAAAAAAAAAGCTTTTTTTTTTATAGTTCAGGATGTGGCACCTTAATTTTTTATCCAAACAAAAAGTTTAAGTAGCTTCCACAAGAGAAATAAAAGCTTTAGGAAATTGTAGAGCTAAAGCCCTCAACTTTGTATCAAATATACAGTATGTAAGAACTTTTAGTAGGCCCCATTTTGAACAGTTGAGAGTGCAATGTTGTTATTTTATTTCAAGCAACCTGGTGTCTCTCTTTTTTACAAAAAAAACAAAACAAAAACAATATGTTGTACTGACTCCATACACAGAATTTAATGGGTCACATTTTTAAAAGGAAAGACACTGTTTTTTTTTTACACTGTATTTAAGCACTGTAAGTCACATTTTGAAAGGAGAGAAACCAGGCAGGTTAAAAAATATTAACATTACACTAATATTTCACAGCGTTTTCTCTTGCTGTAAAATAAATCAGTGTAATGTTTATTTTTTTATTACAAGAAAAACAATCCAGATGTTGTATTGACTCAAAATCAGTGTTTAAGCACCTTTAGTAGGCCATATTTTGAACAGGAGAGACATGGTGATGTTTTTATTACACGCTGCCTGACATTTCTCCTTTTCAAAAAGCCAACAATATTGTTAACTGACTCCATATATAATTTTTAAGCACTTTTAGTAAGCTGTATTTTGAAAATGAGAAACACCAGACAGCTTTTAAACAAATCAACATGAGAGTGTATTATTCCCCAGGAAAAACAGCAAGACACTGTACTGACACAGAAAAAAAGTCAGCAAAATATTGTACCGACTCCCTACACAGTACTAAAACATTTTTATTTTGCCACATTTTGAAAATAAGTAATACCAGGCAATCTTTAATAAAGAGATCAATAATATACTTTATTAATTCTAGAAAAAAAACAGGAAAACATTGTACCAACTCCAAACACAGTATTTAAAGTGGTTGTAACTAGAGTTGAGCGGACACCTGGATGTTCGGGTTTGGACCCGAACCCGAACTTTAAAAAAAAGTTTGGGTTCGGGAACCCGAACCCGGACTCCGGACCCCATTGAAGTCAATGGGACACGGACTTTTAGTAAAAAAAAAAAAAAAATGCGTGGAGTTTCCCCAAATTCAATAACCAGACCCTTTAGGTCTGGTATGGATATTAAGGGGAACCCCGCCGTCAATTAAAAAAAAATGACGTGCCCCCCAAAGCACCTTGTCCCCATGTTGATGGGGATAAGGGTCTCATCCCCACAACCCTTGCCCGGGTTGTGGGGATGAGAGAAAAGACGCACACTGTGCTACGTCACTGGGACAGCCCAGACATGCCCCTTGCGTCAGAGGGGGACGGGGTCACGTGACGCACACTGTGCTACGTCACTGGGACAGCCCAGACATTCCCCTTGCATCAGAGGGGGACGGGGTCACGTGACGCGTGGCCCGCCTCCCCTATGAAAGAAACGTTAAAGCTCCAGCGCGTCATTCGCGAAGCTGTGCTCTGAATGGATGGATCTTCTCATCGCTGGATCAACCGGCCGTTGCTGGAGAGATCACCCGTCGCTGGACCAATCACCCGGCGCTGGATAGAAGACAACGTTGGAGCAGGAAGCAGCATCGATCATCTATTTTCACCGCTGGATTTTTATTTGGTTTAATTAATAAAGTAATTTGTTCTATGGTGTGTGTTTTTTTTCTGAAAACGACTATTTACACTTCCTTTGTGAAATGGTAGGGGTACAGTGTACCCCATTACCATTTCACACAGGGGGGGCAGGATCTGGGGGTCCCCTTTGTTAAAGGGGTCTTCCAGATTCTGATAAGCTCCCTGCCCGCATATCCCCACAACCACCGGGCAAGGGTTGTGGGGATGAGACCCTTGTCCCCATCAACATGGGGACAAGGTGCTTTGGGGGGGCACCCCAAAGCACCCTCCCAATGTTGAGGGCATGTGGCCTGGTGCGGTTCAGGAGAGGGGGGGCCGCACTGTGTCCCCCCCTATTTTCTGCAGCCAGCCAGGTCAACGTGCTCGGATAAGGGGTCTGGTGTGGATTTTAGGGGGAACTCCACGCCATTTGGGGTAGAGTTCCCCTAAAGTCCACACCAGACCTGAAGGGTCTGGTTATGGATATTTGGGGGGAACCCTACGTCATTTTTTTTTAAATGGACCGCGGGGTTCCCCTTAATATCCATACCAGACCTAAAAGGTCGGGTTATTGAATTTGGGGGGACCCCCGTGCATTTTTTTTCCCGAACTCCGAACCCGAACTTTCACCAATTATTCGGGTTCGCTCAACCCCAGTTGTAACTCTAAAAAAAAGAGAGATCCTGATCCCTTATAGCAGGTTTAACAGCACAGCGCTTTATGTTATGTCCTCATTGTATATCCTTTATGGTTTTAACTGGTTGTTATAAAATACATTTTGATAATTTTTCAAGAAAACTTATTGGTACCGTTAAAGTTAGTTTATAGGGTCTTTTTTGTGCAATTTTTTGGTATGATGTGGTCCCGGACAACTTTGTCCATATATTAGATGACCCTCTTTTGAGGCTCCTCCACCTTCAAAAATTATTTCTACTGCATTTGAAAAAGCCTTTAGTTGGCCATATTTTGATTAGTAGATTAGGAGAGATACTGTAAAGTTGTGTTTTTTATTATTAGACATGTGCACACTTAAATATTTTGTTTCGAAATTTCGTTTTCGTCCGAAAAATACATTTATTTAGTTACTCCTTAAATTCAATTTTATTTATTTTGTTTTTTGTTAGAAATTGCATTTGTCCAAAAAATCTGAATGAATTAAGGTCGTATCTGTCATTGAAGGCTTATGGTGTCTGTCGAATGTTCAAAGAAGATTCAACGGAGCAGAAAAACTGTTTGACGCAGTGATCGTACATTTCCAGTCGAATGTGCCGCCTACAAGCTAGCTATAGTAGAATTCTAATGTTGTAGGACTAGTAATAATTATATTTAATAATTATTATTACTAGTCAACCAACATTAGAACTTTTCTATAGCCTATGGGCCGAACATTTGACCGGAAATGTACGATTACAGCATCGTACAGTTTAGCTGCTCCATTGAATCTTCTTAGAACTTTCAACAGACACCATAAGCCTTCAATGACAGATTTGATGTTTGTATGTTTTTTGATGCTTTGTCGAATCTTCATCGTTCATGTTGAATTGTCACGTTAGTTCTAGCTATTTTACTGCTCCTCCTCTTTGGTTACAATCAGCCAATAACATTCATCATCATCATTATTTTAATTTTACTTCCCCCACCCAATTCCAGCAGCGATCCTTTTTCTCTCTATGTCGAAACTTTTCTCTCTATAATGTCGAATCTTTTCTCTCTATAATGTCAAATCTTTTCTCTTTATAATGTTGAATCTTTCCTCTCTATGTAGAATAATATTGGACTAATAGAGTTAAGGTTAGGCACATTCGACCACAGGTTCGATAGACACAGATTATTAAACAAAAGAACAAATTCTTCTGGACAGCCAGATAAGAAATAAGAAATAAGAAAATGTCAGTCAAAATATCTGTTGGAATCCTCTCCCACTGTCCCAGTCTTTTTGTCCGCTGACGCATATGATTAAACACTAAACACAGTATGAAACGCGTCAGTGTGCCATTGTGCTGTGGCTATTTTTCTATTTTTTGGATTTTACAATAAAGGCAATTTTTATTCGTGCGGTTGTCCAGAAGAATTTGTTCTTTGGTTTTGCAATCTCACATCCATTGCTGCACCCGTAGTTTTGGGAGAAGCAATCACATTGAAGATTTCCACACCTGAGCGGTTTCTCTCTCTTTAGACACAGATTGTTATTGTCAGCATCATGTCGAATCTCCTATCTATATCGAACTGTTGTTGCAACGAAAATGAAAATAAAGCATTTGTTTATGTCGGATCTTTTGGTTTTCGTATTCTGTGCATTCGTTTTTGTTTGTTAAAACGATAATGAAAATACCTGAAATTCGGCCAAAAATGCATTCAGACGAAAACGAATGCACATGTCTATTTATTATGCCATTTCTCATTTGCAAAATAAAGAAATACAATTAACCTCCCTGGTGGTATGATTATGTCAGATTTGTGATGCTGAAAGCGGTACAATTGTTTTGCATGGAAATTTGGCATTTTATATTGTAGGCCTGTAATTCTTAGGAATAACTTAAAACTGTCTGAAAAAGAGATTAGTAGGCATCCCGGGTATGATAAAGTTTGAAACACAAAATCATAAATTATAATATAATAAATAACTATAAATAATAACAAATAATTATATAATAATACATGTTATTCAATACATTTTTGTCAATAATATAATAAATAAAATACATTTTTGTCCAATCAAGGATGCAATAGTACTAGTCATATTGCTTTAGTAAACATCCCGGGTATGATCAATTTTGAAACATGGGACTGCACAAAGTCTGACGTCACAATCAGGACAATGGAACCTTGTTTTCTTTCCATTTTCTTTCCACTGTCATCATGTTTTGAGCAACAAACCACATACATCCTTGTTGGCGCTGACTTTTTCTCAGTTGGTGGGATGTAGTCCATGAAGTGACGACCAGTCAGATGTTCCGGGTTGACAATGCAAGCAGCACAATGTCTAGCTCTATTTACAGCCATTCATTTTATGTTTTTGGACTTTTTTCATATATTTGCAATATCAGTGTTTATCACGATAAATTGTTTATTTCACCTTTACAGCACTGTCACACCTTTATTGTTTTTTAAGAAATACTGTAAGAAATGTCTTCAATCTTTCCAATTCGGGCTTGAATAGTAATGAGATTACTGTCTTTTCCAAAGGATTATGTTTCTCTTCTACTTTCCACTTTATTGTTGTTGATACGGTATGTGAAATGAAAAGATTTTCAGTAATATTGGTCAGAGAATATACTTGTCCCAAGATCAACAAGATGGAGATAGTCTGGCTGTGAATGTTCTGTACGCTTTAAGCTTTGGAACAGCTAGGTTTTAGTTTGTCATCTCTGCAGTTTTCTGTGGAGTAGAAAGATACTTTTATTTGCTGCAGCCAAGAACTGAAGATTTTGATTGTTTTCAAGAGATAATAGAGAGGGATTTAATACAACTAAAGTATAATCCCAATTATAGTGACAATAATTTAACCCAGACAGATAGAACAGCCATCATAGTGAGGAATTCTAATGATTATAAACTGAAGCTATTAGACAATTAAGTGACCTGACCACTTACTGTATGGCCCTCTTGAATCAGATCACACTTTTTTGCTCTAGAAAAAACGAAGTGCAATTTCGCTGTAAATTAAATTAATCCCGCCATAGCCGCATGGCTCATTCCTCCAGATGAAGCCACGTGGGATGTGGTAAAACTAGTAGAGGTGGAGCCTGGCGGTGGACTACTACTACTGAGTGAGACTGTCATGTCATTTTAATGCTTTTAAAATTTCATTAAATGTGAGTTCAATGCTAGATGCTGCAGTATAGGAGGCCCTTTCTCTATTTTTTTTCATGTGTTGCTGAACTTACCGGTAGTCTTTGTGAATTTACAAAGCAGCACAGTGGAAGTTCATCCTTTGAACCACCAAGATTCTCTGACGATCCCTAGGAGGGAATGTTTGCACAGGATGTAATGCGCGTTTGACCCCTTGCAGGGTCCTTTAAAGGAGGTGAGCGAGCATTGCATGAGGTGGTGGGAGCACTCCGTTCATGTTTAAAGACATCACAAGCTTGTTTTTGTTTTGTGTTTGTTTGCACAACGTGGATTCGATAATTTTATGTTTTTGGACTTTTTTCATATTATTGCAATATCAGTGTTTATCACTATAAATTGTTTATTTCACGTTTACAGCACTGTCACACCTATATTGTTTTTTTATTGATTTCTGTGGGAGCACATTAGTGACAGCTGCAGTAAAAAGTTATCACCACTATATGTTTTTTAAGTTTAGCATTACATACAATATTAGCACGCAACTACCTCTATTTTGATATCTTATGTCTTGCTGTCCCTCTTGTGCCTATTTCCTGTGTTTTTGTCCTGCTCTATGCCTTCTTTAACTTTAACCACTTATCCACCGCAAATGACAGCGGGAGAAAGACCCTATTGTGACGTTGCGCCTTCCAAAGCCACTAGGGGGCGTGCACGCTGAATGAATGAATGAATGACTTGTATAGCGCAACGCATGCGAACTGAATCGCCTCTGGGCGCTTATACCAGCCAGTGTCTGCTTGGCTGGTGCGGTCATTTTTACCCCATAGGATCTTGACACGCTAGGGACACAACAGTCATACACACATATATATGTATTTACTGGGCCAATTTGGACGAGACCCAATTTACCTACCAGCATGTCTTTGTAATGTGGGAGGAAACCGGAGTACCTGGAGGAAACCCACGCAGACACAGGGCGAACATTCAAACTTCAGGCAGATGGTGTCGTGGTCGGGATTCGAACCAGTGACCCTTTTGCTGCTAGGCGAAAGTGCTACTCACTGCACCACTGTGCTGCCCGCACGCTCCTGTCACATCACTGGGGACCCGATGCACATGCCCGGTGGCCGTGATGGCTGCCGGGCATTTGCCCAGTAACTAAGCAGGACCGTGGATCTGTGTATGTAAACATCTGTGTATGTGTTCCTTGTACATAGGGACAACCATCGGTCACCTCCCCCAGTCAGTCCCCTCCCCCCACAGTAAGAATCACTCCCTAGGGAACACATTAACCCTTGATCTCCCCCTAGTGTTACCTGCCAGTCACATTTATACAGTAATCAATGCATTTTTATAGCAGGGATCGCTGTATAAATGTGAATGGTCCCAAAAATGTGTAAAAAGTGTCCGATGTGTTCGCCGCAATACCGCAGTCACAATGAAAATCGCTGATTGCCGCCATTACTAGTAAAAAAAATTATAATAAAAATGCTATAAATCTATTTCCTATTTTGTAGCGCAAACCAATCAATATATGCTTATTGCGATTTTCTTTAACAAAAATATGTAGAAGAATACATATCGGCCTAAACTGAGGAAATGGATATTTATTATAGCAAAAAGTTTGTTTGTTTATAGCGCAATAAATAAAAACCGAAGTGTTGCATGACTGCGCAATTGTCATTCAAAGTATAACAGTGCTGAAAGCTGAAAAATGGCTTGGGCAGGAAGGGCCCTGTAGGCAAGTGGTTAATATTTGTCATTCCTTTTCTTTTATTAGTATGGTCTGTCCAAGTTTTTCTTTTTACTGTCATGTGAAATTGACTCCCTAGAAAGCACAGAGTTTAACAAGTTTCATGATGACACAGAGCTTGTAGATGCAGCTGAATCAGAGAACCCTGACTGAACTGTAAAAGCATTTAAAGAGACGAAATTCACTTTTTTTTTCTCTCACTCTTCAAAATCGGGCACGGGGACTTACAATTTTGCTAACCCCAATGCTCCTATTCATAAACTATATTATTTCTATATCTTGCAAGTCTAATGTTATTTCTGTTTCCATCTGGTTCATATTTAATGTGGTTTTCAGGTCCTGCATCTTTGAATAATTTCTACTCAACTCAACTCTTTTCTTTAAAGCGGAGGTTCACCCTAAATATACTATGTCCCATGTGATCCAGCATACTGGCGTCAGTGCCAGTATGCTGTTTTTTTTTTTTTTTTAATGGTCCACTTACTGTGTAATCCTTAATTTTCATTTATTTCCCCCACGGTGGATGGCGCCTCTATAGCCCGTCACAGCTTCCGAAAATAGCCGATTTAGGACTCGGGTATTTCCGTTGCTATACGGCGCCTGCGCACAGACCTAGGAGCTGACTGCGCAGGCGCCGTATTTCTCCGAGTTCTATGGCTATGGCGCGTCACTCCCTCCGAAAAAAGCCAAAATAGGACTCAGAGAAATACGGCGCCTGCACAGTCAGCTCCTAGGTCTGTGCGCAGGCGCCGTATAGCAACGGAAATAAATGAAAATTAAGGATTACACAGTAAGTGGACCATTAAAAAAAAAAAAAAAAAAACACAGCATACTGGCACTGATGCCAGTATGCTGGATCACATGGGACATAGTATATTTAGGGTGAACCTCCGTTTTAAGTTGATAAGTTTCCTTAAATCCAAAGAGCAGTTTGTTAATAGCTTATTCCACTCTTTCACACCAAAAAACAGGATTCATTGTGGAGGTTCTTCTCAATGTCTTCATTTATGTTTCATCTTCTATGTATTTTTCCAAACATGTAAGGTCCCACCAGACTTTTAGTTCATTTATTGACAACTTTTCATATCTGTTTAAGCCTGCTTTCAACTTATTTTCCCACAGACGGATCCAGTGTCTTTAGAAAAAATGAATGTCATTTTAGACATGTGGTCACCCACAACAGCAATGGAATGTGTAGGAGATAATTCCTCAGATGCCATGTCTCTGTATCTTGTATTTATAATACTGGGAAAATGTCTAAATTGCATAATATTTGTGGGGACCACTTATGGGGGAGTGTGCCATTTATCATCACATATAAAAGACAACAGAGTAACCCCATATAAAAGGAATGGTCCTTATAGAGAAATAAGCTTTATACCTCACACTCCTCCTGTGCTCTCACTACTCGCACAGAAGTGCAGTTTTATCATGAGATTTAAAAATAAGCATAGAACTTCCAGAACAGCTCCTCTAAAATCTTTTGAATTATATCAGCATAAGAAAATAAATCAGCTAGCAGGAGATTGTGACTGTCTCTCTATGGGGAGCGTTCACACATCTTTGCAGCATCTCTGGTACAAATTGTACAGTAGTCCTGTGTGTCTATTGATCTGGGTTCAAGTCTAAATTCAGCAAAAAATTTGGTCTGAATTCTGACCTGAAACAGTCAATGCAGAAGCACCGGACTCCTGCTGTGAGTCCCTGCAATCTCTGGTGTGAATCCAGACTCAATTATAGCTGGTTATAGAGTGTAAAGACATGCTCTTGAAGTCCAGCCTGACCTCGTTTGGCTGGGCTTCTGCTATGGGTCACAGGAGTGCAATTAGTTAGTTTTCTGCAGAGAGCGATCTGAAGTCCGCACTCTGCTAACGTCACTGGAATAAGTCCAGGTCATCACGACAATAAATTTTGGATCTGCCAGATATCTGGACTGATGCCTGTCTCAGTCTCTCAGCGAGCCACTGAGAGCTTGAGATGGCCGCTCCCCGTCCCTCAACAGCTCAGTGCTCCAGTGGGCGTGGAGGACCAGAGAGGAGAGCTGCTGACTGACAGCTCTCTGCTTAGGGAGCTAAAAAAAAGCCATTGGCAGTGTTTGATGGCTCGGTTCTCAGTGCGGAGGCAAATTGTTATTCATTAAACATGTCATGTTGGGAGTTAATTAGTAAAACCATTAATTGATAAAGAAATACAACTGAAACACAAAATACATTGAAAAATAGATACAAAATAAAACAAACAAAAATGGCCAGTCTTAGAAACAAATTATATAATATTATTACTTCAGAAATAGACTTATATCCCACACATAGGCATGCGCACAGGGTGTGCCAGGTGTGCCCAGGCACACCCTAATCACCCTGTACTGCACAGATTCCCCTTTCTGCTTGGCTGCAGAGAAAGGGACTCTGGAATATCTGTCCTCAGCCCCTTTCTCTGCTCAAAAGTGAGATATCAGGGGTCTGTTTAGGCCCCTGATATCTCATCAAAGCCCCCAATGGTGCTCCTAAAAAAATTGTAAAAGAAAATAATAATAAAAAAATAAATAAAAATAAACTAATGACAACAGTCCCTGTCCACTGACACCATCCACTGCTCTACTGGCACTGTCCATTGCTCTATATATGATATATTAACACACATGTGTGTTTGAGCTTTGGGGTGCACACCCTAATATAATAGGCTGCGCACACCTATGATCCCACATGACTTCCTTTTAATCCATGGTATAGAGAGGGTGCCTCTAAATTCTAGGGAGATTATCTCTACAGAAAACTGCTAGAGAGAGAAGCCCTATGAAGCTCAGGTTGTATACTGTATAAGTCTATATCTGAATCTACTGTATATATGTATATAATTTGTTTCCAAAGTGGCCGTTTTTAATTGTTTTCATTTCTTTCTGTTTGGTATTTATTTTTATGTACTATATTATGTGTTTCAATTCTATTTCTCTATCTCATGGTGGTTTTACTAATTAACACCCAAACTGGATTTGCATGTATGTTTAATTAAGATTTGCCTCCACCTTAGGTAGTGAGACGATTCTTAAGATCCCGGACTGTAAAACAGTACACATTAAAGGAAGAACGTTCGTTCTGTTCACATAATTCAAAATTTGTAGTTTCTCCCTTCAGACATTTTCATTTGGAAAGTCTGAATCAGATGTCGAAAGCTTTGTAAACACTATAGAAAAATCAAACAATCGTGCCTCATACGGAAATTTTCTTCCGATTTACTCATAATGTGTACCCCACTTTAGCGGGTTATTATTCCTGCATTTTTTGAAGAAGAAGAAGGAATCATTTGGAAGAGCTGAATGGGTGCTGGAAATTCATTTAAAATGATTGGGTCTGTTATAGGTCAGTTTATTCTGGGTGCTAGGCAATTTTTCAGTGTCAGCAGTGTGGCAAGGAGAAAAAAAGCACAGTGGATCTTTTTCTGACAAGTACTCATAGTGACAGAGGCCTTGTTAGCAGTTTATGTGTAAAGGCTTTAACTTAAACTTAAAAGTAAAGTGTGGCGATTTTTGTTTGCTGTCTCCTTATTCTTTTAAATCAATTTCACAATTTTAATTCCACCACAATAAATATTTTCTCTGAGCACTTCTGGGTTTAGAAGCTCAGTGTACTAAGGGCAGTGAATAGTAAGAATGCAAATCTTGGAGAATATAGTCATAAACCAATAAGACATCTTGTAGAAATAATGTAGAAAAATTAGGCTTGCCCTACTACCCGCAATCGTTCTTTGCTAGCTACTGTTTCTCTTGCAGCTAACGCAAGACTTCCATAGATTGAGTAAACCTAAATTACTTACAAATAAGTGTCCCAGCAAAGATTATTTTTTCATGGTAATGAGAGGATAATGTTAGAATGTGAAATGTGTGCAGCTCTAGGTAAAGACTAGGAACAGTATTATTGATAGCAAGCAGAGCTGGCATTTAGGGATAGCGGCCATGGTGGTTGAATAATTCTAGGTGGGTCTCATGGCATGGCTCTATGGAGAATGAAGTTGCCTCTAAAGCACAGTGAGAAAGGGTGGAATTAGGAAGCTTTAGATGTCCTTTTAAAAAAAAAAAATACAACATTGTCCCAAGCAACATGAAGACATGTCAGCAAAGAAGCAAGCTCCTTGCAGCTGATTAACCATTGACATTATTAACATAAAAGTACATTGTTATAATACAAGTGGTGTTCAGTAAACCTTAAAGCGGAGGTTCACCCTAAATATAAGATCTCCCATGTGATCCAGCATACTGGCGTCAGCGCCAGTATGCTGTTTTTTTTTTTTTTTAATCGCACACTTACTGTATTATGGTGGAATTCCTTTTTTGTCCCCCGCGGTGGACGGCTCTAGTATTGCTCGTCACATCTTCCTAAAATACCCGATATGGACTCGGGTAATCTCGGCGAAAATGCGGCGCCTGCGCACAGACCTAGGAGCTGACTGCGCAGGCGCCGTATTTCTCCGAGTCCTATTTCGGAGGGCGTGACGCGCCATAGCCGTAGGACTCGGAGAAATACGGCGCCTGCGCAGTCAGCTCCTAGGTCTGTGCGCAGGCGCCGCATTTTCGCCGAGATTACCCGAGTCCATATCGGGTATTTTCGGAAGATGTGACGCGCTATACTGGCGCCGTCCACCACGGGGACAAAAAAGGAATTCCACCATAATACAGTAAGTGTGCGATTAAAAAAAAAAAACCCAGCATACTGGCGCTGACGCCAGTATGCTGGATCGCATGGGAGATCTTATATTTAGGGTGAAATACCGCTTTAAGATGGTTCGCATATCTAAAGGAGCAGAAAAACACTGGTTAGTACTAGAAAAGAGGTGGAAAATTATGGGGAGAGTACAGACTAGACAACATGGTTGCATTTATAAGTAGGTTTAGGTGGGAAGGAAGGCTGGGAAGCAACAAACTAAGTATAAAGTCCCAGAGAAGAGATCAGAATGCACGCACCAGGTAGTAGCACAACACATCCTCTAGATGAATCTTATGTATAACAAATAAAAAAAATAAAAAAACATTACCAGATTGCAGAGAAAATATTTTAATAAATAAATGATTAAAAATGAAAAAGTACAAAATGCTCTAAGTGAAATATATTGTCAATTATATGGCTACTAGGATATCTTTTGAGCAATCAGGCGTGCTTTGGTTTAATTTTTAAGTTAGTTCCACAGTAATGGTTTTGACAATAAGCCTGATAGAGGTGGAAGTATAGGTGTAATAGTGCTGTAAGAGAATATATATATAAAAACAAGATGGCTATTGTGGTAAAAATAGAAGTATAAGGGGAGGAGTGTCTCTGTTTGTAATATGAGGTCTTATTGGCTTTGTTATATGTCACCTCAAATAAATGATACTGCAGAATTTGGAATTCAGCTACAAACTTAAAATGAAAAGGTTTTGTTTCTTATTATTTATGGTGTGTTATAATGAAAAGTTTCAACTATTCTGACATCAACTGGGAAATTAAAGCAAATGGTTTTATTTAAGGACACAAGTTTATAACCACATTACAGGACAAGTATGTAATTATTTACAAAAGTGGTATCTGGACAAATCAGTGGACACGTTTTGTTAGATTTTGTAATGTTTAACAGATCAGATATGACATTAAATATGCAAATCTACAAATATTCGGGCAACACTGACTACAGTGGTGTTACATGCTGCCATTCTATTAACCACTTGCTTACTGGGCACATAAACCCCCTCCTGCCCAGGTGAAAATTCAGCTTCCGCCACTGCGTCGCTTTAACTGACAATTGCGCGGTCGTGCGACGTGGCTCCCAAACAAAATTAACGTCCTTTTTTCCCCACAAGTAGAGCTTTCCTTTGGTGGTATTTGATCGCCTGTGCGTTTTTTTATTTTTTGCGCTATAAACAAAAAAGGGGCGATAATTTTGAAACAAAATACAATATTTTTTACTTGTTGCTATAATATATTACAAAAGTGGTATCTGGACAAATCAGTGGACACGTTTTGTTAGATTTTGTAATGTTTAACAGATCAGATATGACATTAAATATGCAAATCTACAAATATTCGGGCAACACTGACTACAGTGGTGTTACATGCTGCCATTCTATTAACCACTTGCTTACTGGGCACATAAACCCCCTCCTGCCCAGGTGAAAATTCAGCTTCCGCCACTGCGTCGCTTTAACTGACAATTGCGCGGTCGTGCGACGTGGCTCCCAAACAAAATTAACGTCCTTTTTTCCCCACAAGTAGAGCTTTCCTTTGGTGGTATTTGATCGCCTGTGCGTTTTTTTATTTTTTGCGCTATAAACAAAAAAGGGGCGATAATTTTGAAACAAAATACAATATTTTTTACTTGTTGCTATAATAAATATCCCAATTTAAAAAAAAAAATAATTTTTTTCTCAGTTTAGGGCGATACGTATTCTTCTACATATTTTTGGTAAAAAAAAAAAGCGACTGGTTTGCGCAAAAGTTATAGCGCCTACAAAATAGGGGACAGAATTATTATTTTTTATTATTTTTTTTTTACAAAAAATGGCGGCGATCTGCGATTTTTATTGGGACTGGACACTTTTGACACATTTTTGGCACCATTCACATTTATACTGCGATCAGTGCTATAAATATGCACTAATTACTGTATAAATGTGACTGGCATTGAAGGGGTTAACACTAGGGGGTGAGGAAGGGGTTAAATGTATTCCCTACATAGTGTTCTAACTGTGGGGGGAGGGGGGGGTGACTGGGGGGCTGACCGATCTGTGTCCCTATGTACAAGGAACACAGATCGGTCTCCCCCTCTCCAGAGACAGGACGCTGTCTCTGTAAAACGGCAATGAGAGATGATCTATATGAGATCATCTCTCATTCGCCGCACAGATCGCATCGCAAACGGCCACTCTGATTGGCCGTTCGCGGCGATCTGTGATTGGCTGTGTCCAAGGGACACGGCCAACACAGAATTTCCCCGCTGCGCACTCTGGAGCGCACGCGGGGAACGTGCTATTGACAAGCCGTCAATTGACGGCTTGTTGGCAATTTAGATCCGCGCTAAAGCCATAATTTGGCTATAGCGTGGATCTCAAGTAGTTAAGCAATAAACAGATGGCTACAAAAAATGAAGGATTTTAAAAACATACTCTCAGAGAAGAACTTTAACTTGTAAGCTAGAAGTGTACAGTAAATAGGCAGCTGTTATAAAAAAGAAGTGTTTGAAATATACTTCAAATATTGTTACGTACATTTTCCTTTAAAAGGAAACAAATTGGGGGAAGTCTAGTTTAGTTTAATATATATATATATATATATATATATACTGTATATATATATATTTTTTTTTTTTTAAGATACTATGATCTATTTTGATACTATTAAAGAGGAAAACATTTTCATCTTAAGGTTGACAGTACTGAAATTGCATTAATGAAAAGTTAAAAGTGCAATAACAACTGCAAAAAAAAAAATAAACTTTGCAAAGCCAAAAAAACAGACTGCTAAAGAAATTAAATTAAATCTCGTAGCGTTTTACAAGGACATACAAGAGAACACAATCTGATATTATAGGACCTGTAAAAGATACACTGGGAAATATAATTATAGAGCAAAAGTTGAACTTCTAAAGTAATATTTTCCTTTCTTGCCAGGAAACCAGTGCTCCCAGTTCAACATTATTTGTCTAAAACAGGAAAAAGTACAGTTATACATTGTAGTTAGACAAAATAACATAGCTAAAGCTCCTGGTCCAGATGGCATCTACCTTGTTGTATACTAAAGAAAGTATGCTTAAAGGGGTTGTAAAGGAAAAAAATGTTTTTTATAATAAGCATCCTTTACCTGCAGACATTCCTCTTTTCACTTCCTCATTGTTTGTTTTTGCTCAGAAGTTGCTCTATTTCTTCTCTGTTCTGTTCACTACCTGCTTGTCTGATTGTTACTCACCACCGTGAAGGGAGGCTTTACTGCGGTGGTCAGTGACATGCTCACCCCCTCCTGGGAACTACATCTGTACGGCATACTTGGAAATGTAGTTCTTACATGAAAGAGCGCCGCAAACCAGGAAGTGAATGAGAGAACAGAAGCTAGAACGCCGGAGGTGATATAGATGAAGGAGTTTAATATAGGAGGTAATATATATATATATATATATATATATATATATATATATATATATATATATATATATTTGGTGGTGTTTATCCTAATATTTCAGTATAGAAGGGGAATACACATATAAAACAAACTCAATAAACAAAACAAGATGCTAACTAAACATACTCTAAATGCCGGTTCACACTACCACGACTTGGGATCTGACTTGTGTCACCCCAAGTCGCGCGCGACATGAGAAATTCAACTGAAGTGAATGAGAGCAGTCTTAATGTACACTACTGAAGTTGCTCCGACTTCAGAAAAGGTTCCTGTACTACTTCACTCGGCGACTTCTATGTACTTGTACCCATAGATTTCAATGGAAGTTGCCTCCAAAGTTGGATCACCCTCTTAACTGAAGCAACTTTACAGGCAAACCCCTCCCACATAGCTGATTATTCTGTGATTGGCCACAGCCAAAGTCGCCTGTCCTGGAGGCAACTTTAAGTTGAGTTGTAAGTTGCTCCAAGTCATGCTGAAGTCGCCTTGCAAAGTCACGCTGTAAGTCGGGTTGCCCCTGTGTGAACCGGCACTTAATAGACCAAAATTAGAAGTAGTTAACAACGAGGATCACCGTTGAGCCCAGATTGTTGCAAATATTTATTTATGATCTAGTTAATGAAACAGAAAGTAATAAAGCCATTTGCCAGGTAGCTAATTAATATTTTATCCAAAAATCCATATATTTACTTGAACAAGACAAACAGTTAGCTATTAGAACACCCATATGACATTTTAGTTGTTAGTGTATGTAAAAACTGGAGCCTGTAAACACTGCAAACAATGTATTATGCCAGAGCATAATTAAAGGTTATCTAAACCCAAAAACACAAATGTAATGTATTGCAGCTTACAAGTTCTTAGTAGTGGCTTCATTTAATGTAATTTGCAGGCTAAGAACATTTTTATCTGACCATGCAGTGCTACCAGTACCAGCAGCTGACATGGCACAGTGAAAGGGAGACTATGGAATGAATCATGTCCCCCAGGATCTCCATACTATAAAAAAAAAGAAGAAAAAAAAAATGTCAGTCTGGAAAGTATACACAATCTGCAAAGCATGTCCTCATACTATTTACTGTATATATAAATGATATATTCATGCATTTAATTATTTCTTTCCTCGTTAGGCCTCTTGTACACTGCAGCTTGAAAAAAGCTGAAAGCGGATTATTTATTAGCAAGCGTTTACGCACCTGTGTGCATAGGCACATTACAATTACTGGGCAATATTTTAGCTCAGTAAAAAAATAAGCTGTACTAAGCTTTTCTAAGCTGCAGTGTTCAAGCGGCCTAAAGTAAATTCCTTTTTATTAAGTAGTGGCTTTACTTTAAATCATTGTGAAACTTTTCAAATTCAAAGGTGCCTTTAAGACAGAATGTTATATCTCACTAACTTCCAAGACAACGTTCACTTATTAATGTTAATTTAAAAGTATTAGGACATTAGAGGCGTTGAGTAAAAATGTTTCCGCATAAAAACATAATTGATAGTATAATAGTCTGGTGAATGCAGGGACATAATGATCTTCTCTATTTAATTACATTTTTTCTGCAAGCAGGGTTAATTGCAGAGCCAGTGTTGGAGTGTCTAATATACTATGATTAATTTTCTTATTAAATGACATATCATTAGGTTGCAATAACTAATATCTAGAAAATGTGTCCATTTATTTGATAGATGCCGCAAACATAGGTGTTACTGTTGTTTCTACACTATGCTTTGTGTTTATTGCATATTAACAAACAGGGGTGTTGTACTGTCAGTTTAATTTCCACCTTGTTTTCCTACCTATTCAGTTTCCAAAATGCTTACAAGTAAACTAATAAATGTCTCTGAGACTTAATTAATAGCTTCGGTATGTTTAATATAAATAGAAAATTGTTATGATAAAAAGGACAATATCCTTCTGCAGGGCTGGACAATACCCAATTGCCAGGTTGCCATGGCGACTGACAAAACTTTCTTGCAACTGGGATATTGAGCCATTGCTGAAGCAGTAGCCATGGAAGTGTTTTGGTTTAAGTAGTCTTGGTTATTTCACACACAGTGTCTGGCTTTCCTGGCTTAGAGCCCTTTTACTGCATGAAACCAAACTGAGCCACGCTAGAAAGCAAAATGGAAACTTATTGGCTGAGAAAGGTCAGTTCCTTGATAGCCATGAACTTATAAATCCACTTCTGTGCGCCAAATGCCTTTGCAAACCCAGGAATTACCTTGAAAAGTAGTAGTGTCATCATCACTGAGCTGTAAATAGCACAAACAGAGAGCACAGCTGTAGGAGGAATCCAGCGAACTCCACTCACTACATGCTGCCTACAGAGTGGATCAATACAGGACCAGTCACCCTGCAAAGGTAGAGAAAACAGCAGTGATTCGTCTTTATTACAATACCATCTGCTGCTATTACGGGAAACCAGCCGACAGAAACCTAGAGAGGTCACACAGTGATGTCTAAATTCCCATTGCAAAGATTCTCTATTGAAGAATTTTGAAAATAAATCTCTCCAGCTTCTTCAGCTACAAATGATGGAAAAGTGCCCAAATTATATTTAAGGATTTAGGCTAAGGCTACACTGGCTATTAAAGTAGTTATAAAGGTTTGTTTTTTATTTTCTAAATAGGTTCCTCTAAGCTAGTGCATTGTTAGTTCACTTACCTTTTCTTTAGATTTCCCGTCTAAATGTTTTTTTTTTCTTTGTTTTATTTGTCTGAATTTCTCACTTCCTGTTCCTCCTCAGGAAGCTGTTCTGGCTAACTAACCCCCAGCCACAACCGCTCGGATGATGGGGGCAAGCTTACTGAGGAGAAACAGGAAGTGAGAAATTCAGACAAAGAAAAAAAAACATTTAGAAGAGAAATCAAAGGAAGGTAAGTGAACCAACAATGCACTAGCTTAAAGGAACCTATTTAGAAAATACAAAACTAACCTTTACAGCCCCTTTAAATATCTTTGCTGGTGACAGATCTAACTTTATGTCAGCGCTAAAATCAAAGTGATGCTAAGGAGATAATGGTCACAAAGCAGTTAAATCTCTTACTAGCAGAGAGATTTAATCACCAGTGCATCCCTAGGTTTTGTCATGAGGCAAGAATCTTGTCTTCAGGAGTGCCCTTTAACTGCTTGCTGACCTGCCGCCGTCATTTTACTGCGGCAGGTCGGCTCTCCTGGGCGAGAGCCCGTAGCTCTACGTCGGCTACTTTCGCGGCCACTAGGGGGCACGCACGCGCTGCCGGCGGGCAGCGCGCGCCCCTGAGTCCCGATCGCGTGTCCGGCGGGCACGATCGACGCCAGGCACCTGCAATTGCTCGGTACAGAGCGAGGACCGGACCTTTGTGTGTAAACACAAAGCTCCCGGTCCTGTCAGGGAGAGAAATGCTGATCTTCTGTTCATACAATGTATGAACGGAAGATCAGTGATTTCCCCTAGTGAGTCCACCCCCCCATACAGTTGGAACAAACCCAGGAACATACTTAACCCCTTCCCTGCCCCCTAATGTTAACCCCTTCACTGCCAATGGCATTTTTATAGTAATCCAATGCATTTTTATAGCACTGATCGCTATAAAAATGCCAATGGTCCCAAAAATGTGTCAAAAGTGTCCGAAGTGTCCGCCATAATGTCGCAGTACTGATAAAAAATGCTGATCGCCACAATTACTAGTAAAAAAAAAAATATTAATAAAAATGCCATAAAACTACCCCCTATTTTGTAAACGCTATAACGCAAACCAATCAATAAACGCTAGATGCGATTTTTTTAACGAAAAATATGTAGAAAAATACGTATCGGCCTAAACTGAGGAAAAAAACGTTTTTTTATATATTTTTTGTGGATATTTATTATAGCAAAATGTAAAAAACATTGCATTTTTTTCAAAATAGTCGCTCTATTTTTGTTTATAGCGCAAAAAATAAAAACCGCAGAGATGATCAAATACCACCAAAAGAAAGCTCTATTTGTGGGAAAAAAAGGACGCCAATTTTGTTTGGGAGCCACGTCGCACGACCACACAATTGTCAGTTAAAGCAACACAGTGCCGAATCACAAAAAGTGCTCTGGTCATTGGGCAGCAATATGGTCCGGGGGTTAAGTGGTTAAAGTGGTTGTAAAAGCAGAAGGTTTTTATCTTAATTTATTCTATGCATTAAGATACAAAAGGAGTTATTTACGAAAGGCAAATACACTTTGCACTATAAGTGCACTGCACATGCACTAAAAGTGCACTTTCAAGTGCAGTCACTGTAGATTTGAGGGGGACATGCAAGGAAAATATAAAATAGCATTTTTGCTTGCACATGATGATTGGATGATAAAATCAGCAGAGCTTCTCCTAATTTCAAAGCTTGCCCTCAGATCTACAGCTATCTACAGCGACTGCACTTACAAGTGCACTTGTAGTGCAAAGTGGATTTTCCTTTGGTAAATCAACCCCAAAGCCTTCTGTGTGCAACAGCCCACCTAGCACTTACCTGAGGTCCCTCTCTGTCCAGCAATGTCCACAAGTATCTCAGACGTCCGAGATTCTCCCTCCTGATTGGCTGAGACACAGCAGCGGTTCCATTGGCTGCCGCTGTAGTCAATCAAAGTCAGCTAGCCAATTAGGAGAGGGGGCGGAGGCCGGGGACTAAGGGAGTTGTGACTCTGCTCGGGTGCCCCCATAGCAAGCTGCTTGCTGTGGGGACACTGAACAGGAGGGAGGGACCAGGTGCACCGAAGTGGGACCCGAGAAGAGGAGGGTCTGGGCTGCTCTGTGCAAAACCACTGCAACAGAGCAGGTACAGTAAGTATACTATGTTAGTTATTTATATAGGAACAAAAACAAGACTATACAATCACTTTAACTTCCCTCTCGGTCGTCAGCTGACTTGATCATTTGGCCTGGGTTCACACTATTGCGATTCCAGTGCAGGTTCTCGCATCGCATCTCCCTCGCAGGCAGCTCACCCTGCCCTCTGCGAACAGCTGCGGGGGTCAATACAATGTTAATGACACCCCTAGATCGGTTCGCAGATCGCAGTGCGAACTGTGAATTTGGACAGGAATCGCATCGTATAGATGTGAACACTCATGCAATCTGTCTCAAGTGCGGGAAAAAAAAAGGTTCCTGCACCTATTTCATGCAAATCCAATGCGAGTTCAGCCATACAAAAGTATGGCTGACTTTTCATTGCACAGACATCGCAGGTGATCAGCACTGCAATGCGGTGGCGACATATCATATAGAAGCATTATTTGCATTTTTTGATAGATAAAAAGTGCATTTCATGTACATCTACAAAGATCAGACCAAATTGAGTGACAAATGAGGAGGAATGAGGGACAGAGGGACATCGCTCCAAATCAGAGGCAGTCCCTCGAAATCAGGGACCATTAGGAGCTATGCTCCTTGTCAAGAGATTGCTCCAGGGGGGCTCCTGGTAAAAAAATTAGCTCTCAGTGCATAAGCAAAAGAATACAGCAGCCAGGGAAAGAGTACTTACTGAGAAAATGGTGATCATAATAAAAATAAACAGGAGTATTTAGCATTTTGAAAATATATTAACTATTTATTTGAGTACAAGGCCCTTTCCAGTGGTAAATTCAAGACTGCTACCCCTATGATTTTTTCTGGGGCAAAAGCAGCCTACACTCAAAGCAAAAGCTTCTCTTATTATCCTTCACTGTGGTGTCCGATGAAAGCAAAGTTCACTGGGTTTGGGTTTATAAATATTTTTTTTATAATTAATATATAATTACAATCTACACAATGGCTTAACCACTTCAGCCCTGGAAGGTTTTACACTCTTCATAACCAGGCCATTTTTTGCAAAACGGCACTGTGTTGCTGTAACTGTCAATTGTGCAGTCGTGCGACGCTGTACCTAAACAAAATCTGTCTTTTTTTCCCACAAATAGAGCTTTCTTTTGGTGGTATTTGATCACCTCTGCAGTTTTTACTTTTTGCGCTATCAACAAAAAATATATATTTTTCTTTCTGCTATAAAACATACACAATATAAAAAAATGTAAAAAATCTATTTTAAAATAAAAAAAATCTCAATTAGCGTATATTGATTTGTTTGCGCAAAAGTTATCGCATCTACAAACTATGGGATATTTTTATGGCATTTTTATTTACATTTTTACTAGTAATGGTGGTGATCAGTGAATTTTAGCGGGACTGCGACATTGCAGTGGACAAATTGGACACTTAGGCCTCGTACACACCATCGTTTTCCTCAACAGAATCCATCAAGAAACTTGGTGGCAGAGCTTTTTTGCCGAAGAAAAATGGTCGTGTGTATGTTTTTCATCGAGAAAACTGTCGTGGAACTCGTTGAGAAAAAAAGAGAACTCCCTCGTCGGGAGTCTAAATTTTCTCGCTGTGTTTCTCGTCGGGCTGGTTTTTCGACGAGAAACACATTTGTGTGTATGCTTAGAAACCCGCACATGCTCAGAAGGGTAGCGCCAGTAGAATTAAACCTCCCCTTTATAGTGCCGTCGTACGTGTTTTACGTCACCGCGTTTGAGAACGACAAGATTTTGTCTTGACAGTGTGTACGCAAAGAAAGCTTGACAAGATTCTCGACAAGCCTGACAAGGAACTCGTCGAGGAAAACGATGTTTCATTTACGACGAGTTCCTCGGTCATGTATACGAGGCCTAAGTGAAATTTTTTGGCGACCAGTGACACTAATATAGTGATCAGTGCTGAAAAAATGCACTCTTCTTATAGGGAATGCTTTCTAACTGTGGGAGGGATGGCTTAACTGGAGGAAGAGAGAGATCTGTGTTCCTGATTACCAGAAACACAAGATCTCTCTTTTCCCCTTTGACAGAACTTCGTTCTGCCTCTCCTATAAACAATTGGTGGGTCCCAGAGGCCATTGCGGCTGTCGGACTCACTGATTGGCTTCTTCTGTGTCCAATCACAATGGGAGCAGGTTGCCGGCGGCATGCACACGAGCCTGAGACAACACATAGGAAACAACCTACTTGTCATGCAGCCGGTCTGCCCTGCTGCAGTAAATGTGTGATGGGAGGTCCGGAAGCGGTTAAAAGTTAACTTCATCTTTGTACGAAAAAAAAGCAAATAATAAGAGCATATACAATTGCGACACTAGCTCTGTAAAAGGATCTGAAGATAGTAGCCTGATTGACTGGATTTTGTTAGGGGGATTGAGAGAGAGAGTATGGCATTATACAGTATATACTTATGCTAGAGCTATATGTACACATCTTTAGTGCTGCTTTGCCTGTAAGCATGATTCTGTGTGTAGCTTCCTTCCTGGGAAGTGTGGACTCAGAATAGTTGACGACAAGTTCAAAGGTGTGAAAAGAGGTTTGAAAAAAGATCATGCATTATACAATACATTTTTAATGCTCTGTCACTTTCTGATGTTTCCTTTTTCCCTTTAACCTACAGGGCACTTTCATCCCCTTACTGCTTAGGCCAATTTTCAGCTTTCATCGCTGTCACACTTTGAATGACAATTGTGCAGTCATGTAACACTGTACCCAAATACATTTTTATCATTGTTTCCCACAAATTGATCTTTCGTTTGGTGGTATTTACTCACTGCTGTTTTTTTTTATTTTTTGCTAAAAAAAAAAACACCAAAAATGTAAAAAAAAAATGTTTTTCTTAGTTCCTAGCAGAAAATGTTGTATATGAGTAATTTTCCTCCTTCACTAGTGTGGCTGCACTAATGGGCACCGATAGGCTGCACTGATGGGCATTGATGAGGGTGGCACTGATGGGCACTGATGAGCGGGCACTGATGAAGAGGCACTAATATGCAGCACTGATGAGCACTGCTAGGCAGAAAAATTGTTCAAAAAGCCTTGCAGTCAGCAATGACACCTTTGTCTACGAAATGTGTCTAAACGGTGAATATTTTAGAAAAATATGTTTTTTTTAGGTATGCTGTGTGAATTAAAAAGCATAACAAACATATAGTGGGGTTTTCTCAAATTAGATTACAAAAGTATAAAGTGCTTTAAAGCTTGCCAAAAGCTTTGAATTTTTTTTAAAAGCTTCCTGTACACCTGGCTCCTTTACTAAATAAAGACCATGGGCCAGATTCAGGTAGGACTTACGCCGACGTATCTCGAGATACGCCGGCGTAAGTCCAAATGTGCGCCGTTCTATCTTTATGGCGTTTCCCGGTGCTAGATACGTCCAAAATATAGGCTTCCTACGCCCAACGTAACTTGCCTACGCCGGCGTATCGTGGGCGCATATTTACGCTGGCCGCAAGGGGCGCTTCCATTGATTTATGCATCGAATATGCAAATGACCGAGATACGCCGATTCAAGAACGTACTTGCGCCCGTCACTGTAATATACGCCGTTTACATAAGGCGTACGTCCGGCGTAAAGTTATTCCACCTAAAGGTGGCGCAACCCATGCAAAGGTATGGACGTCGGAACAGCCGGCGTCTTTTACGTCGTTTACGTAGTACTACGTGAATAGGGCTTGGCGTAGGTTACGTTCACGTCGTAGGCATTGAGCCGACGTATCTTAGGGAGTATATGCAACGTGATTCTGAGCATGCACGCGCATGCGCCGTTTAATCGGCCATTTATTTGCATGGGGTCACACTTAATTTAAATAGATGACGCCCACCTCCTTCCTACTTTGAATTAGGCGGGCTTACACCGGCACATTTACGCTACGCCGCCGCAACTTACAGAGCAAGTGCTTTTTGAATACTGCACTTGCCTCTTTATGTAACGGCGGCGTAGCGTATATTCGATACGCTACGCCCGCCTAAAGATGCGACAATCTACCTGAATCTGGCCCCATGTATGCAGGGGTCAGAAATGTTCAAATTTGTGGAAAAATACTGAGTGAATTTCATCTCGTTCATCAAGAACTGGATTAAATTGACTCAGTGTATAAACAACCTTATCTATAGCATTATCATTATTTTGCACTGCAACCTGTTTCATCTGTTTCCAATGTAGTATGTAAAAAACTAATTTCCATTGTTACACTCAGGCGGCGTACAGACGATCGGACATATCCGATGAAAACGGTCCGCGGACCATTTCCATCGGATATGTCCGATCGGGAGTTTGATCCGATGGCGTGTACACACCATCGGATCAAATTCCCCGCCGCCGGACGGCGCGGTGACGCGGCGGTGACGTTGACGCCGCCGCGTCACCGCCACGTCACCGCACCAGGAAGTAAAACACTTCCGCGCATGCGCCGAATCCATTCGGCAGCGGCGCGGCGGCGGTGGGGGCCGACATGTCTGCTGGTAAGTGTACTAACCAGCAGACATGTCGGGCGGACAGATTCCACCGGATAGATTTCAAAGCTTGCTTTGAAATCTGTCGGGTGGAGAAATCTGTCCGCTAGCCCATACACACGAGCGGAGATGTCTGCTGAAACGGTCCATCGGACCGTTTTCAGCGGACATATCCCCTCGTGTGTACGCTGCCTAAGACATACTCTAGGGACAGTTTAAACTTTAAAGTGTATGTAAACTCAATCAATAATGTTTCATATAAGCTTTATATTTTAATATAATTTCAAATATAATTGTATATTTTTAAATCTGCTGCACATGAAACTAGTTGATCTTGCATTTAGATGCAAGCTCCACTTTTAAAATATTTAACCAAGTTAACCAAAGGACCTGGCCAGTTTTTGTGATTCGGCAATGCTTAGCTTTAACTGACAATTACGCGGTCGTGCAAAGTGGCTTCCAAACAAAATTGGCGTCCTTTTTTTCCCACAAATAGAGCTTTCTTTTGGTGGTAGTTGATCACCTCTGCGGTTTTTATTTTTTGTGCAATAAACAAAAATAGAGCGACAATTTTGAAAAAAAATCAATATTTTTTTGCTTTTTGCTATGATAAATATCCCCCCAAAATATATATAAAAAAATAATTTTCCTCAGTTTAGGCCGACACGTATTCTTCTAGCTATTTTTGGTAAAAAAAAAAAAATCGCAATAAGCGTTTATCGATTGGTTTGTGCAAAATGTATAGCGTTTACAAAATAGGGGATAGTTTTATTGCATTTGTATAAATTTTTTCTTTTACTACTAATGGCGGCGATCAGCGATTTTTTTCATGACTGCGACATTATAGCGGACACTTTGGGCAATTTTGACACATTTTTGGGACCATTGTCATTTTCAAAGCAAAAAATGCATTAAAATGCATTCTTTACTGTGAAAATGACAATTGCAGTTTGGGAGTTAACCAAAAGGGGGCGCTGAAGGGGTTAAGTGTGACCTCATCTGTGTTTCTAACTGTAGGGGGGTGTGGCTGTAGGTGTGATGTCATTAATTGCGTTTCCCTATATTAGGCGACGCCACAGTGAAGAACCCCCATTCTTCAGCTCCGAAACCGATCGTGGGACTCTAGCGGCGATCGGGTCCTCGGGTCCCACTGGCCACGGTCACGGAGCTTCGGACCGCGCCCGCGACCCACGGCTGAGCACTTAACCACTTAAGCCCCGGACCAATATGCCCAGAGGCATTTTTACAATTCGGCACTGCGTCGCTTTAACAGACAATTGCGCAGTCGTGCGACGTGGCTCCCAAACAAAATTTGCGTTGTTTTCTTCCCACAAATAGAGCTTTCTTTTGATGGTATTTGATTGCCTCTGCGATTTTTATTTTTTGCGCTATAAACAAAAATAGAGCGAAATTTTTGAAAAAAAAACAATATTTTTTACTTTTTGTTATAAGAAAAATCGAACAAACTAAATTTTAGTCAAAGGTTTAGGCCAAAATGTATTCAGCCACAAAAACGTAATAAAAAAAAATTAGCTACCTAGCCGCAACAGCGACACTAATACAGCGATCAGAAAAACGATCGCTTAGTGACGCTGGCAATAGGGGGTGAAAGGGTTAACTAGGGCGGTGATCAAGGGGTTAAACCTTTATTAGGGGGGATACGGGGGTACCCTGGACCTAACACTAAGGCCTTGTACACACAAGGGAATAAATCCGCTGAAACTGGTCCGACGGACCATTTCATTCGAAAAATCCGCTCGTCTGTATGGGCAGACGGACCGTTTTGGCCGGATTTCTCCTGCGGACAAATTCCAAAGCACACATGTCCATAGGATATGTCCGCTCGTGAGTACACAAAAGCATCGGACCAAAAACCCGCGCATGCTCAGTCAAAACGATGGGACGGGAGCACTCGTTCAGGTAAAACTCGCGTTTGTTTGGGACCTGGCACATTCGTCACCTAAACTCTCTATATAGTGTCCCGTTTCTAGCGTTTTTTTGTTCTTTGTTCTCTTGCTAGAAGAAACCCGTTCTCTTGCTGATGCAATTTTGTCCCGATGTCACATACTGAAAGCTTGCATTTTCGTTAGTGTTTTTTCTATTTGACACTGTTTGCTAGCCAGATGTCCCCACATTTGTTTCTGTTCTCCACATTTTTATTATGTCTATTTTGACTTAATGTTGAGGGTATGATATTTATTTTTTTGGTGTGTTTTTTTTTTAGTTGTATTTTACGGTTTAGGAATATTTCCAAATTATGTTATTTTTGTTGTTTCATCATGTTTGTTTTTTTTTTTGTTAAAATTCCCTTTTATTTTCCCAACTTATGTCATTTTGTTGTTTCATCCTTTATTTTTTCCCTTTTTTTGGGGGGGGGGTGTTTTATTTTTTCTAATTTTTTAGGCTTCTTTTGGGTTTACCAAGTTCGACCACAAAAGGTCCCCCCCCAAGGAGTTTGTGTCCTTTGCAAATGCCACATTTTATTTTACAAATGTCTGATGCTTACTCACCACAGTATAAAACACAATAGACAAGGTTTGAAAGTAACTACAAAAGCCATTTATTTCCGGCCAAAAAAGAAATTATAAATCACCAGAACGGCAGCACTTGATGAGATTGCAACATACATGCATACTTGGGAATTACAACATGATTAAGGATAAATTTAGTAACCTCAGGAGTCAATAACAAAAATCAGAATCAGCAGCACATGAACAAATGAACCCAAGCTGTGCTACTCCAATGAGCTCAGTTTTTTGGACAATCAACTTGGTGGCAGGGAATCATCTTCTCGACTTCTTTCCAGGCTTCCTTCCAGCGAAACTTCCACGGGTCTGTCCACGGACCCTTGCAGGTGGGGGTGATGTGTAGTGTTGCTCACGATCATTCGCATTCGCATTCGGCAAAAGGAATATTGCGCAATATTCCTTTTGCCGAATATTCGAGTTATTCTGATTGGCTCTGATGCGCCCTTCTTTTGCATCAGAGCCAATCAGAATAACTCGAATATTCAGCAAAGGGAATATTGCGCGATTATCTTCTCCGCCCTTCTTTTGCATCAGAGACAATCAGAATAACTTGAATATTCGGCAAAAGGAATATTGCGCGATATTCCTTTTGCCGAATATTCGAGTTATTCTGATTGGCTCTGATGCAAAAGAAGGGCGGAGAAGATAATCACGCAATATTCCTTTTGCCGAATATTCGAGTTATTCTGATTGGCTCTGATGCGCCCTTCTTTTGCATCAGAGCCAATCAGAATAACTCGAATATTCGGCAAACGGAATATTGCGCGATTATCTTCTCCGCCCTTCTTTTGCATCAGAGACAATCAGAATAACTTGAATATTCGGCAAAAGGAATATTGCGCGATATTCCTTTTGCCGAATATTCGAGTTATTCTGATTGGCTCTGATGCAAAAGAAGGGCGGAGAAGATAATCGTGCAATAGGAATATTGCGCGATTATCTTCTCCGCCCTTCTTTTGCCCCCTTATTCTCCTTTCTTTTAAGTAGAGTTAGTGTAGAGTTAGTGTTTAGTGCATATTAGTTTAGTAATACAGGAAATGATCTCCGTTTATAAGAATTTAGCAATCATTTTCGCATTAGCGAAATTTCGCAAAATTTTTTTTGGATAAAATATCACGAATATTCGATATTAGCGAATATTCGCGAATATTCTTCTATATATTCGCGCAATATCGCGAAATCGAATATGGCGTATTCCGCTCAACACTAGTGATGTGGCAGCAGGAGGAGGATGATGATGATGGGGAGCAGGCCAGGCCGGGTCACACAGCACAGTGTCCCTGCTCAGCTCGTCCCTTTTTATCCTGGCCAGGACCTGATTAATCAGGTCCTTGGCCAGGTTTTTTGCTCCTCCCCCCCTTGGTTGAGCTCATTGGCCACAAATGCACTATAGCATTCGGTTGGGTTGAGGGGGGCCCTCATGATTTCAGCAGCCTCCCGTATAACCTCCAGGCTCTCGTCGTGCACCACACTCTGGAGGGGAGGAACTTGGCTGATGGTGCTTAGCCTGGGCCTGGGGACCTGCTGCACCTCACTTGGCCCGGCCTCCTCCTGGCTGCCACTCCCCCCTTCCGCCTGGCTGACATGGGCCTCAGGAGCTGCCACCTCCTGGCTGGTCTCTTCTTCCTGTGTATAAAAAAGGGACATGTTGTAATATTTTGCACAATCAATCACACACATTTTCTTTCTCTAGACTGTTTTAGTTAGTATTAATTTTAATTAAACAGACTGTCCTTCTGACCCCTGCATTTGGCATCCCTGACACCTATTTGTAGGCCCACAACTTTGGTTTTTCTTCCCAAGGTTTGTTTTTTGTTTACCAGATCAACTCACTAATTCAAAATAAATAGCAGCACCAAAATATGTTGGAAAATACTATACCTCACAGAAGATGGCCAGATCTGGCTCCATGTCAGCCAGCCCCGCTTCAGATTCTGCAGGGCTCCTGGGATCCGGGGAAGTTCCGCTGGGAGGAAGGCTGCAAGGTAGTGTTGAATCAGAAGGCCTGCCATCCAGTTCATCGTTCAAAAAACTGAGCTCTTTGTAGTACCAGAGCTTGGGTTCCTTTTTCTTAGCTGCTGCTGATCCTGATTTTTGATATTTGCGTTTTTTATAGACATTTCTGTAGCTTCTCCTGAGGTTACTAAATTTATCCTTCACCATGTCGCCTGTGCAACTTGGCACCCAAGTGTGCAGGTATGTAGCAATCTCATCAAGTGCTGCCGCTCTCTTCTGGGTGTCTAAATATTCTGGGTGCTTGGTGTCCCAAAGAAGGGGCATATCCCGATAGCGGTTGATAAGCTGCATTGTTGCCTCCTTCCCTTTGAGCAAATCCATTTTGAACAGCTTTCAGCTCCTAAAATTTCCTTCAATAGTAATGTCTAGAATAGAAAATGACAAACAAACACAAAGCACAACTTAAAAAAGGCTCAGCTTTGAGATTCTAAAAATATGTGCACATTCATTCATTTTAGAGCAACTACAGTATACAAACACTGTGTCTTCTGCTGCTACATAGCTGGCCAGCTCTGCCGCATTGTTGTAGCCCCCAAAAAAGGTGTCATGCAGAGCCATTTGTTTAAGTTGTAGCATGTAGCATGTAGATAAGAACACATCCACCATGAATATTAATGCTAGCACTCATCAAGGCACTAGTTCATGTTTAGCCAGGGCCGCCATCAGGAATTTTGGGGCCCCTTACACAGCTTCAGGCATGGGCCCCCTGGAGCAGGGAACCGGGGGGGGGGTGCTGCCGCATGATGAAATAGAGAAGCGGGGGGGGCTGCTGCCGCGAATTGAGAAGCGGGGGGGCCCTTTACAAAAAGAAACAATAAAGGAAAATATATGTAAAAAAGGGGGGTAGCCATCCGGGGCCCTGGGGACCTCCGGACCTCTAAAAAAAAAAAGAAAAAAAATTGGCCCTTTAATAAAAAATAAAAGAAAAATGTATTAAAAAAATATATTTTGTTTAAAAAAATATATATTTTTTTATAAAAAAAAGGGCTTGCCATCTGGGGCCCTGGGGACCCCCGGGCCCCTTACAGGTGTAATGCCTGTACCCCCCTGATGGCGGCCCTGTGTGTAGCTATCATGCCCCTCAGCATTGATGGCAGAAAACACTAACTACTTATCTGTGTACAACCAACACACAACAATACTTGCATGATCTGACTGCATACTCTAAAATCCAAATAAAGAGGATAGAGCATTCTCTACATATATCTTGATGAAGTGATGTGTACAAGCACTTGGCTCTCTAAATTTTATGGTGTGCCCCAAAATGCCTAAATAACAGTAGCACAAAAAGGGTGCAAACAACATTGAAAAGCCCCATCCCCCATGGCTGTTCAAATTCTAGGCCTCTGATCCGATGTTTTCATTTACCTTTGTCTCTCTCTCTCCTCGTTTCCGCTCGAGTAATCTCCGCGTAACCTACGTAATCACGTTGTTTCCATTATATCCCCACGCAATCAAGAAGCGCCGCCCTCGTCTCCGCCCATGACGTACCAATTCCTGTTTTCCACGCCCCTATGCAATGTAGATTGGAAAATATGGCGATGTCACACGAGCGCACATTAGCCTCTGATCGGGATCTGGAAGGGACAGAGGCCGGAACGTCCAGATCCAGGCCAAAACGATACAAGGCCACAAACATGTCTCTACAAGAGATGGTGGAGATGTTGTCCATACTGCGACGGAAGGACTATGATGGTGAGCATGGGCCATACAGCACCCCTAACCGGAGGAAATCCAAAATTATGGATAAGGCGGCGAGGAAACTTTATGAGATGTTTGGGGTCACCAGGTCAAAAGAGCAGCTCCGGAAACGCTGGTCCGACTTAAAACTGCGCGAGCCAGAGCAGTATCGCAAAATCAAGAAAATCATAGAAAAAATTAAGTACTTTAAAATGTCTTTGGAGTGCCTATTGTTTTTTTTAATGTTTTGCCATGTCTATTTCGCCATCTGCCTCGTTGGCCTGCTTGTATTTTTGAACCCCTGCATTGTAAAATTAGTAATGTTTGTCTAATAAATCCGATGACTTGCCACGATCGTAGGCAACATCGTTCCATCACCTATTTTCTCCAAAATCCGCGGGTCCAGGAACATCACACCTGGACGTGGCTATTTGGCGAAAAACATTGTTTAGAGAAACAATGTGGAAAATATGATGTGTTTGTGCAAACTAAGTTGATTTTAAAAGGCAAACAGGATTCATTCATTCACACAGTGATGCGATAACCTAATAAGCAGCTGTTTTCACATCTGTAATTTAGAGAACCTGTGTCTCCCCCCATAAAAGACTAATTTGTACTTTTGGTGAAGGGACTCCAAAAACTACTTATTCAGGAGGCCAGCCATGTGTGTCACTTCACCAAAAAGGCTCATTATATCACAGCTTGGGAGAAGTCATCTACCAAAAAAAAAAATATGTTTTTTTCTGGAATAAGCCCAAAACTACAATTGTAACGCCACTTCCAAGCAATGTTTGCAAATTAGGCCCTCCAAAAATATCTGGTTGCTGATGAGTTTCCTTTTTTTTGTTGGTTTTTAGGGGAAAGAAGAGGACATCGCTATGAGGAGTCAGGGAGGCCCACACTGTCTCCAAAACAGCAAAAAAAAATGTGGAGGAGGAGGATGATGAAGAAGGAGAGGAGGAAGAAGGAGAGGAGGAAGGGAGAGAGGAGGAAGGCGGATTGGTGGAGGAAGGCGGATTGGTGGAGGAAGGCGGATTGGTGGAATTAGGCGGATTGGTGGATGATGTCGGATTGGTGGAGGAAGGAGAAGTTGAAGAAGAAGGAGAAGTTGTAGAAGATGTTGAACTTCTCAGTACAACAGGTCAGTGACACCCCAGCTTTGCAGGGAAAAAGAGATGTAGATAGGCCTGCACCTTACTTACTTACTTACAATGTCTTTTTTTTGATTTTGTCATTTTTAGGGGATGAAGATGGGATTAGCACATCTGTTGCTCCTAATTTTTCTCGTGCAAGTGCACAAATCCTAATACAGCAGATAATGGAGTGCAGCACGGAGCTGGCCAATATGAGGGAAAGGATGGTGGTGATGGACCAAAACTTCAAAAACATGCTAGATATTTTGGGACGTATATAGAAGACTATCCCCCCCATCTGCCCCCCGCCCTCACCCCCAACCACCCCACTCTCAAAGATGTTGTATATTTTTACATTAAAATACGCCAAAATTTGAGGATGCACACACACACACTTGGGTTTATTTAGTAACGCTATAACGTGCAAAAGCAGCCTCACTTGGCATATAAACCAATCAGCTTCCATGTTTAGATGCAAAAGCTGAAATTGAATAAGCTCAATTTAGAAGCTGATTGGCTTATATGCAGAAATAAGCCTGAGTTTGCACTGTTTAGTAAATAAACCCCAGTGTGTGTTCACATGTGCTATCTGCCATCACAGTACATCGATTGTCTGTGCTTTGTGGGTGCAACCCCTTCCTCGCTTATCAAGTAGGTGAGAGAAAGGGGTTGCACCCACAAACCACATACATTGATCACCCATGATGGCAGATAGCACATGTGAACATTTGGCATGGGATCTCAGGCGAGAATTCACCATTTGGCCCATCACACACACAGCATGTGTGCATCCTCAAATTTTGGCGCATTCCGGGGTGACATAAGACCATGTCGTCTGAGTTTGGTATGCTAAATAAAAGGTTGAACTTTGTAAGTTCCATTGTTACATATGTTTGTCAAAACCCAAAAAAATTTGTTGAAGAAATAAATCCTTTCTAAACACATTTTTCTAAGAAAAGCCTAAGATTTTGGGAAAAACACCAAATTAAAAAAAAAAAAAATTGTTCCCAAAAAAACCTCAAAAAGCAGTGGCTTCTTATTTGTAGGCTCAATACCCAGTTTGTAGAAGAGTAACTAGAATGTGCAATTGTGTGTATTTACTAAAACCTGCTAACTAAATTGGGCACAAGAAGTGCACTAGTTTCAGAACCTGGAAGCCAGATCAAAAGAGAAAAAGCAATAATGACAAACAACTGAATAAAGTCCAATGGTCAAATTATTTATTAGTTATTTGGAATATTTCTTTCTTTTGGGGGCCGAATTAGAAAGAAATATTAATCTGGCATAGCTATAGCCCCCCGACCCATAAAGTACTCAACATATTTGTCGCGTGCCTCACGAGCAGATTCGGTGACCGAGCCAGCGCGACCAGTGTCCAGCCCAGGAAGGGTATCTGAGGGTAGTCCTGCCTCAGCACCGATGTTGGGTAGGTACGTCTGGGAATGCCTGCGTAAAAAATTATGCAATATGCAGCAGGCCAAAATAACAGAGTTAAATTTATATTCCGCCAGATGTATCGCTGTCTGGAACAGGCAGAACCGGCTGGCGAGTATTCCAAAGGCATTCTCGACTACCCTCCGTGCCCTGGCCAGCCGGAAATTGAAGACCCTCCTCTCCGGAGTGAGGGCCCTCTGGGGAAAAGGCCGCATGAGGTGAGGTCCAAGCCCGAAAGCCTCGCCCGCTAAAAAAACAAACGGAAGGCCTTCCACATTGTCTTCATCCGGTGGCAGTTCAAGACCACCAGTTTGTAGACACCTGTAAAATTCGGTCCGCGCGAACACTCCCCCATCAGACAGCCGGCCATTCTTCCCCACGTCCACATACAAAAATTCGTAGTCTGCCGACACCACCGCCATCAACACGATACTATGAAAACCTTTGTAGTTATAATAGTACGACCCCGAAAGAGGTGGCGGCACTATGCGGACGTGCTTCCCATCAATTGCCCCTCCGCAGTTTGGAAAATCACAACGCTGGGCAAAGTGGGCAGCCACAGTCTGCCATTCCTGTGGCGTGGAGGGAAACTGTGGGGACAAAAACAAAAACAAAATTAGCACTTTGGCACATAAAAAACAGTGCAAACACTAGTAAAAAAACATCATTCTGCAACATCACAGTATTAACATTTCTAAATATTAGTGTGTAGTGAGTATTTAGGGCAACAAATCCAGAGCCAATTATTATCAGACTACACATCCCGCTGATGGGGCAATAAACTTTTTTAGGGGGGGAGTTGAACTACAATGGAGCAGGACAAAAATAAATAAAAAAAAGGTGTGTTTGTCCCTAGGAGATGATGCTGGATAGGTTAGTAGTGTTGAAGGTAAAAATATGCAGGTAGGCCAAACAAAATTAACCTGGAAAGCTTAACAACATGCATGGGGAGAAAAGGGAACATTCTGCACACAGCATATTACAATCATGGCAATTAGGAAAACCAACAAAAAAAGTTTCTAAAATGGCTTGGCGCATCACAGTGTCCTGCCTCGTGATATAGGGGGACAGGAGATCCAGCAGACGGTGGAAAACGGGGTCCGTCATATGGAGAAAGTTCCTGAAGTCATCAGGATTATTCTCCCGGATCTCCCTAAGCAGAGACATATGAGAGAATCGATTACGCTGCCGCAACCAATTCTTGGCCCAGGAACTCCTCCTCCTACTGTTCCTGTCCAAATCACTGGAATGCACACAGACTCCAGAACAAAACCCATAAACAGCACGAACTCGTGAAAAGTTGCGCTGCTGCTCCATCATGGCTTCAAACCGGCCGGCTGGTCAGTCAAGAACACACTCAAACAGAAAGCACCCCCAAATCCAGCAATACCTGCAAAGATCGCAGGTCAAACAGATACGACCATACAGGACGGCACTGCAAAGCAGAAACGCCGCGCACGGCGACACTGAATGACAAATACGAGCCCACAAGCACACACTGAACCGGAAAATACGACCTGTTAAGCGCGGAGACTGAAAAGCACGAATCAGCTCTAACCAAACCTTTACTAACACAGAACTAGCAAACGTGGAACAGAGGGCGGCGCCGTAGGCTTTGGCATTCCCCTTTATAGTGATGTCGTACGTGGTTTACGTGCCCGCGTTCTGGTCCGCTGGGATTTCTGTCCGATGGTGTGTACGCTCATCAGACCAACGGATTTGCCTTGTCCGCTGGGAAATATCCATCGGATGTTTCCGACCGGATAAATTACATCGTGTGTACAAGGCCTAACTGTCACACTGACACTAAATGCAGTAATCGGTAAATATATGATCACTGCAATCAGTGACATTGTGACAGGGGGCTGGGGGGGTAATCGGAAGGGGTTAAATGTGCCTATGTGTACCGGTGTCAGTGTAGTGTTGGTGCGACTTACCGTGAGTCTTCTCTCCTCTTGGCGGATTGAAAATACCGCCGAGAGGAGAGGTGACATCACTTCCTCTGCCTGTGTTTACATTATACAGGCAGAGGAAGTGACACGGCGGAGGCTCAGGGGATTGGCTGGGAGCGATCACGAGGGGGCAGACAAAAACAAACAGCCGCCTCCTCGTCTTCGATCGCTCCCGGAGGTAAGCCGACCCGCAAGAAGGCAGGGACGTGTATGTACGCCCATCTGCCTGTACGTGCCATTCTGTGGACGTACATAGTCGTGCAGCGGACGTTAAGCGGTTAAAGAGAACGTACCTGTATGTGCTTGTGCCCAGCCGTGCCATTCTGCCGATGTATATGTGCAGGAGGCGGTCCTTAACTGGTTAAGCAACACACATTACACAGGCATGGTCCATTATCGTCAACATCAACAAATGAAAAGCAGCCATCACTGCATACATGTGGACAAAAGGGGCTGCAGGAAATCATCAGCATGGATGAAAGAACAAGTATTTTTTAAGCTAAAAGAAAAGTATTTATGATACCCAGCGCTTTAGAAAAATTAAAGTCGTTCAATTAGGGTTCAATTTAGGCAGAAGATAGTGAACATACTAGTATGTTTTTGGACCTGCAACCAAAACGCAAGGTTTGCTTACTAAAAAGTGTTTTACCTCCCCATGTAAAATTACAGTATTATACCTTTAGAAAAAAATAATAAACAATGTTGGAGAAAAGTTTAAAATATATAAAATGTATTTACTTTCCATGTATACTTAAATATTTATATTATTAGTTTACACCCTCCGCATCTACAGTATGCAAATAGTGGCTCCACACAGATCCTGGAAACACTAAGGCCTCGTACACATGAGGGGATATGTCCGCTGAAAACGGTCCGATGGACCGTTTCAGCAGACATCTCCGCTCGTGTGTATGGGCTAGCGGACAGATTTCTCCACCCGACAGATTTCAAAGCATGCTTTGAAATCTATCCGGTGGGAATCTGTCCGCCCGACATGTCTGCTGGTTAGTACACTTACCAGCAGACATGTCGTCCCTCACCGCCGCCGAATGGATTCGGCGCATGCGCGGAAGTGTTTAACTTCCTGGTGCGGTGACGTGGCGGTGACGTGGCGGCGTCAACGTCACCGCCGCGTCACCGCCACGTCACCGCGCCGTCCAGCGGCGGGGAATTTGATCCGATGGTGTGTACACGCCATCGGATCAAACTCCCGATCGGACATATCCGATGGAAATGGTCCGCGGACCGTTTTCATCGGATATGTCCGATCGTGTGTACGAGGCTTTAGAATGTCAATTCTCACAAATAGATGCTTTCCCACTGTACTGTTAAATCTCTTCAAATGATTTTTAATTCTCAGCATCCTTAGGAACTTGACAGAAGGTTTGCTACATTGCCTCTCCACCAGGTGCATAAGCCAGGTGTAAGGTACCGTAAGTATATTTTTTTATGTTTTCTCAAATGTGCTTTTTTTCTGAAGGTGCAATGTGCTACTTTTACATAGCGGAAAGGGGATAATCAACTATTTAATAAGCAGACCTTGCATTTTGGCACAAGCTCCCCTTTACGCTACAGATGGAAATTATGCTACCTGGAGGGTTCCATAAAAAGGGACAAAACAAGCTACAGAGAACATTTCGTTTCCAAGACCTCAATATTGTCCACTGTGTCACTATACTTAAAAAATCTAAATTATTATATATAATTTCCATATTTTTTTCCTGGAGATAACTGCAGGCATAAAAGAATGGAAAATTAAATATAATATTGCAGTTAGAATAGCCATGATATATGGAAAGATATATTTTTTGTTCTGTTATTTTATTTCTTTACATATACACAAATCAATTTGAATCAAAAGGCTGACTAAGAAAGATATATTTTAAAATACTTTTTTTCATTTTGCATTATAATTCTTTACATTTGATTTTCACTTTGAGAATGATCAAGCTCCTTCATTGCAGTAACAACCTGAATACCTTTATAAAACTTGTAGAAACAGTACCTTTATAACATGACCTTCCATGATTAGTATTGCCTTCTCTTTGTACATTTGTAGTAAGCCTTAAAGCAGCTGGAGATAATCATCATTTATTAAGCAGCTGTTTCAGTTAAATAGACTTGTGAAAAATGAACATGAGGAGGCTTACATGTAAAGTTTAACTGGTAAATAGCTCAAAGCAGATTTTATGGTAAAAAGATCAAAAGCTTCTCATATTAACATTATAATTTAGGATGGAGAACACACATTCCTGAAGACCACATTAATACTACTTTGTGGCTTCTAAAATAGGAATATTATTGCATTGTACTCATAAAGAATTGGTGGTATTAGAGGATGAGGGATAAATAAATTGCTTAATCTTGAAAGGTGAGGTTCCTGCTCATATAAACTCTAGATTCAAACATGCACTTGGGTTCATATGTGTATTCATTTATTTATGAACCTGAGACATTAATTAACCTTGTAAAAGAGAAGTGTGAAAAGGCTGTCACTGTATGTGTGATTTAAACACATGTCAATGTACAGAACTACAGATTTTGTTTTCATATAAAAGGAGAAAAGATATGGTAGAAATAAACATTTTCTTTGCCATATGTAAAAGGTTGAAAAGTATTACATGGATGACGGATACCCTGGGAATTGAGTGGTTTTCTAAGGCTCAATGTGGTACATTAGGGAAGGGAAATTCAGAATAAAAGTTTTAGGTATTAAAACATGATGGTTGCCTAAGTTAGTGCCCAGCTTTGAAAGGGAAGAATAGTCTCTTGCTCAGCGGGACCAAAAGTAAATTAAGCATGAGCAAATATCTGTGTAAGACCTTGCTAAACAATTTGTAGCATACCGTAGAAATCCAGGAGACAAAAGCCAACAGAAGTGGTGGTGTTGAGTAGGGATGAACTTTGCGTTCGAAACGAACGTATGTTCGACTGGAACATCGTCCGTTCGATCATTCGTCGAATTCCGAATAAAAACGATCGTTCGCGGCAAATTCGAGTGAAACGAAACAACCTTTTTTTAAAAAAAATTCCATTGATACTACTATGAATGGAATTTTTTTTTAAAAACAGTCGTTTTTCAGGAGTCCTTTTTCTTAAAAAAAATGACAATTTTTAAGACTTTTTTCCATTGATACATGTTCCCTGGGGCAAGACCCAGGTTCTGAAAGACGTTTTCCAACAATAACCTGCTCCTGAAAAAACGACCGTTTTTAAGACTTTTTTTCCATTGATACATGTTCCCTCGGACAAGACCCGGGTTCTGAAAGATGTTTTCCAACAATAACTTGAAAATTTGTCTTTAAAATGATCGTTTTTGAATTCGAACGTTCGAGTCCCATAGACTTCAATGGAGTTCTACATGTTCGTGCGAACGATCGGACTGTTCGACGGTTCTGGTGCGAACCAAACGCGGGCGTGTTCGGCTCATCCCTAGTGTTGAGCCTGTAGACCTCTCACAGGGGCAAGTGGAACGTAAGTATATAGTTCTTGGCATCTCAGAGACTGAGAGATAGAAATCATGTATAGATGCCATACTACCTGGAGTATATGGTATTGTTTGTGCACAACTTATTTCAACCACTACCTCTCCTGAGCAGATGAAAGTTGCTCTGATGTTGAGTATGATTTCCTATGTTGCTCTGATGTTGAGTAAATTATTTCCTAAATTCACTTTTTGGAGTGTCAATCCTCTGGGTCCCCTGCAGCTCTCACTAGTTTCTTCTGCAGTAAGATGAAGGTCATTGGGAGGAACCAGTGATAGCTGCATAGGACCAGGGAGATTGACAGTTCTGGAAGAGTAGGTTTCCCATTGGGCTTCGCGGGACAATCTCAGAGAGGAGTTCAGTAGCAAGACCAGCAGGACATGTAAGTATTTTTACATACAGATATGTACATTGTTCAGAAATGTATTTACTGTATGTGGCAAGGTCTATTTAACTTCCTGAACGGACTACTGTGTTTAGCTAGATATTGAACCATTATTTATTCCCACTGGGTTGCTTTGGAGCCTGTTCTATTGAATGCATAAGAACAGCAAAATATATTCCAGTTGGAAATTGCTGCCTTAGTGAAGATCACATTGTACATATAAGTCTTTGGGGGTTATTTACGAAAGGCAAATCCACTTTGCACTACTGTCTGAGGGGGACATGCAAGTAAAATAAAAAAACAGCATTCTAGCTTGCACATGATTGGATGATAAAATCGGCAGCACTTCCCCCTAATTTCAGATCTTCCACTCAGATCTACAGCGACTGCACTTCTAAGTGCACTTGCAGTGCACTTGTAGTGCAACGTGGATTTGCCTTTTAGTAAATAACCCCCTTTGTGTCTGAAAGAACAATGTTGAGTAAGCCCTGGTGGTAAGACTTGCCAAGTAAAGCCCAAGAATAGCCATAAGCAAGACTTCTATAATAGATTTTTTTGCTTCTGGTGGACTCTCCTTCACACATTTGAATGTTCCGCTCCTTAGCTTATACAACCATACACCAAATTACTACAGGGTCCCCACTTGGTATAATTTATTCTAAAAAGCCTGCCTTATACTTTTGATTTGCAAGTGCACTTGAGTTATCCCTTGAGAATCACAATCTCATTGGATCTGTGATTTTTATGTTTTAGTTTCCCTAATATTACCATTGGATATTCAGGAGCCTGAAAGGGTGTGCATTACTTTACTGTGTTAACTTGCCATGTGCAAAGAAACTTTAAAAAACAGGTTTGTACATGACTGACAGGTTTATACACACTGGGATAAATGTAATAAAGGAATAGACTGTTCACTTTGAATGCATGTTCCCTTTGCAATGTAAATGTTCACTTAGCTTAGTGAATAAGGTCAGTCATGTACAAACCTGTTTTTTAAAGTTTCTTTGCACATGGCAAGTTAACACAGTAAAGTAATGCACACCCTTTCAGGCTCCTGAATATCCAATGGTAATATTAGGGAAACTAAAACATAAAAATCACAGATCCAATGAGATTGTGATTCTCAAGGGATAACTCAAGTGCACTTGCAAATCAAAAGTATAAGGCAGGCTTTTTAGAATAAATTATACCAAGTGGGGACCCTGTAGTAATTTGGTGTATGGTTGTATAAGCTAAGGAATGGAACATTCAAATGTGTGAAGGAGAGTCCACCAGAAGCAAAAAAATCTATTATAGAAGTCTTGCTTAGTAAGCCAGATGTACTGGGAACAGGTGTAACGCCCATAAGAATATTGCCCTAACCAAAGCATTTGGGGTTGAAGCTCCTTCTTCAGGGGAGTGAACACATCAGAAATGTACTTCTTTAAACTGACTCTGGAACTAAGTCATGTAAATACACTCCGTCTTCAGCTGTATACAATAACAAAAGCAAGCTTATGGCAGTAGCAATACTAAGCATCATTCACGATGTAAACAATAGCGGCATTGCCTTCAAAATTACACGTTTCTTAACTCACTATCAGCAGCACCAGGAGCAACATCTGTAGAAAAAAAAAGTTACAAAAAAAAGGAAATAGCTAAAAATAAATAAATATAAATAAATAAATAGCAGAAAAGGAAAAACAAGAGGATACCTAAAAGAAAGAGAGATGCATGTGTCTTATATAATTATTAAAATGTGTAATAATAAATATATTAAGTATTAACTTTTCCTAGATAAGAATGGATTCCAGTAAAAAGAATGAAAGTCCTAGAACAGAAATGGTCTTTGAAGTTAATACTGAGCACCACCAGATGTCGCTATAGGTCATATTAAAATCAAGAAGCTAGAAAAAGCTTCAGAGTGTAACAAAAACTAGCAATAGTAACAAAAGAAAAATAAGAGAGATAAACTAATTGTCAATGCCTTTTCAACTAAGTACTGTATGAGTTTCCAGATCTTCATTTAAACCATGTGGAGAAAGGAAGATTTTATTAAAATTCAAAAACTTTTTTTTTCATACTGTTTCTGCTTTATGGTCACTGTTTTTTCATATTTATTCAAAACTTGTGCAAATAATTTATGTTTTTATTTGGTTTCTTGCCTTTGTAGGTATTTAGTAGGTTTCCAGAGGAGTCACATTTTGTACTGTCACCTATAGCAGCTCACTTGCAGTGCTGATGACAGTGTGATAAGAGATTTAGGGCCCTTTCACACTGGTGTACTTTAACCACTTGACCACCCCCTTAATAACCAGACCAACTTTCAGCTTTCGGTGCTCTCACAGTTTGAATGACAATAACTCAGTCATACAACACTGTAACCAAATGAAATTTTTGTCCTTTTTTCCCCACAAATAGAGCTTTCTTTTGGTGGTATTTGATCACCTCTGCGGTTTTTATTTTTCGCTATAAATGAAAAAAGAACGAAATTTTTGTAAAAAAATGAATTTTTCTTCATTTCTATTATAACATTTTGCAAAAAAAGTAATTTTTCTTCATAAATTTGGCCTAAAATGTATACTGCTACATATCTTTGGTAACAAAACAAAAACATTTTGGATATTATTTAGTCTGGGTGAAAGTTATAGGGTATACAAGCTATGGTACCAATTACTGAAAATGTATCAGCCTCTCTCATTTCTTAAGACCCTAACATGCCAGAAAAGTACAAATACCCCCCAAATTACCCCTTTTTGGAAAGAAGACATTCCAAGGTATTTAGAAAGAGGCATTGTGAGTTTTTTGAAGTTGTCATTTTTTCCCACAATTCTTTGCAAAATCAAGATTTTTTTTTTACACAAAATGTTCATATTAGCGGGTTATTTCTCACACACAGCATATGCATACCACAAATTACACCCCAAAACACATTCTGCTATTACTCCTGAGTATGGCGATACCCCATGTGTGAGACTTTTACACAGTGTGGCCACATACAGAGGCCCAACATGCAGGGAGCACCATCAGGCGTTCTGGAGCGCCCAGACCAATTCTGACATTTCTCTCCTACATGGAAAAATCATCATTTATTTGCTAGAAAATTATATAGTACCCCAAAACATTATATATGCTTTTTTAGCAAAGACCTTAGAGAATATAATGGCGGTCGTTACAACTTTTTATCACGCATGGTATTTGCACAGCAATTTTTCTAACGCATTTTTTTGGAAATAAAACCGTTTTGTGGTTTAAAAAAAAAAAACAGTGAAGTTAGCCCAATGTTTTTGCATAATATGAAAGATGAAGTTACGCTGAGTTATCAGATAGCCAACATGTCACCCTTCAATATTGCACACGCTTGTGGAATGGCGCCAAACTTTGCTACTTAAAAATCCCCATAGGCGACGCTTTAAACGTTTTTACTGGTTACATGTTTTTAGTTGGAGAGGAGGTCTAGGGCCAAAATGATTGCTCTCGCTCTAATGTCCGCAGCGATACCTCACATGTGTGGTTTGAACGCCGTTTTTATATGTGGGCGGGACTTGAGTGTGCGGTCGCGTCTGTATACGAGCACACGGGGACAGGGGTGCTGTAATTATTATTATTTTTTATTGTTCATTTTACTTTATTTATTTTAGTTTGACACGTTTTTCCCCCAAAAATAAATGTTTTGATTACTTTTATTCCTATTACAAGGAATGTAAACATCCCTTGTAATAGGAATATAGCATGACAGGTCCTCTTTACAGTGAGATATGGGGTCAATAAGACCCCACATCACACCTCTAGGCTGGGAAGCCTGAAAAAAAAAAACTATCGCAGAGTATTGCGCAGGGAGTATTGCGCGGGGGGGTATTGCGCGGGGAGTATTGCGCGGGGAGTATTGCAGAGTATTGTTCCGGGGGTATTGCAGAGTATTGTGCCGGGGGTATTGCAGAGTATTTTGCCAGGGGTATTGCAGAGTATTGTTCCGCGGGTATTGCAGAGTATTGTGTCGGGGGTATTGCAGAGTATTGAGCGGGGGTATTGCAGAGTATTGTGCGGGGGTATTGCACAGGGGGTACTGCAGAGTATTGTGCCGGGGTATTGCAGAGTATTGTGCAGGGGTATTGCGCAGGGGGTACTGCAGAGTATTGTGCCGGGGGGTATTCAGAGTATTGAGCGGGGGTATTGCAGAGTATTGTGCGGGGGTATTGCGGCGGGGGTACTGCAGAGTATTGCGGCGGGGGTACTGCAGAGTATTGTGCGGGGGTACTGCAGAGTATTGTGCGGGGGTACTGCAGAGTATTGTGTGGGGATATTGCATAGTATTGTGCGGGGGTATTGCAGAGTATGGCGCAGGGGGTATTGCAGAGTATGGCGCAGGGGGTATTGCAGAGTATGGTGCAGGGGGTATTGCAGAGTATGGAGCAGGGGGTATTGCAGAGTATGGCGCAGGGGGTATTGCAGAGTATGGCGCAGGGGGTATTGCAGAGTATTACAGGGGGTATTGCAGAGTATTACAGGGGGTATTGCAGAGTATTGCACAGGGAAAAAAGGGGTTAATGCAGGGATGGCTGAGCAGGGATGGATGGATCTGTGACTGCAATAGTCACAGATCAGTCCCACAGTGCTGCTGCCATCCGCGCTCTCCTCTCACACTGTACCTGTACCTAGGATCACAACTTACTACAACAAACTGATCCGAGTTTTTAGGTAGGATTTATCTTTTTGATATTAAATTAGGGGCATGAGAAAATAATAATTAAATCTAGTGTTTTAATTTTTTATGTATCAATCATACTTCTATGCTGCCTTGCCATCTCTTGGTATAGTCCATGAGATATTTTCCCCCTTTTTCTACATGGTATTGGCAGTGCCGTTTTTCCTGACCAAGGGCCAATTCACACCATAGAAACGCAGTGGGGATATGCTCTGAATGTTTTCCTGCATGCGTGTTTTTAACTAGTTTTGTTGTGTTTTTGACGCATTCCAGTGCATTGTTGAGGGCAAGTTGCGTGGTATGGTTCAGGTTCAAGGGGGGTGAACATTTCCCCCCCTTTCCTAGCCTGCAAGGATGCTTGCTCGGATAAGGGCCTGGTATAGATTTGGGGGTGTGGGGGCCATGCAACATGGGGCCGTGCATTATCATGCTGCAACATGAGGTGATGGTCGTGGATTAATGGTGCAACAATGGGCCTCAGGATCTCATCAGGATCTCGTCACACTATCTCTATGCATTCAAAATGTGTTCATTGTCCATAGCAGGGGCCTCACAACTTTTAAAACAGGGCCAGTTTACTGACCTTCAGACTTTTGGGGGGGCTGGACTGTGACCATAGGAAGTAAAAAAGGTCCTGACGTCCGTGAGAAAAAAATATTGTTTCAGTAGGAGTAATTGTGCCTCATCATTGGTATCAGTGGAGGAAATAATCCCCCATCATTGGTGTCAGTGGGAGGAATAATGCCCCATCATTGGTGTCAGTGGGAGTAATAATTTGACATCATTGGTGTCAGTGGGAGGAATAATTTGACATCATTGTTGTCCGTGGGAAGAATAATTTGCCATCATTGGTGTCAGTGGCAGAAATAATTACCCATCATTGGTGTCAGTGGGAGGAATAGTGCCTCATCATTGGTGTCAATAGGAGGAATTGTTTCCCTGTCGTTGATGTCTCTGGGAGAAATGTGCCCCATTATTGGTGTCATAGAGTACAATTGTTGGTGTCAGTGGGAGGAAATGTTCCCCTATCTTTGGTGTCACTGGCAGAAATTGAACCCCATCATTGGGCACCATTATTGGTATCATTGGGAAAAATCATGCCCCATTATTGTTGTCAGTGGGAGGAATTAAACCCCATTACCGGTATCCATGGAGGAAATAGTGCCCAAGGGCCAGATAAAAGCAAGCAGAGGGCCACATCTGGCCCCCGGGCCACAGTTTGGAGACCACTGGTCCATAGCATACGCCTGCCCATACTATAACCCCACTGCCACCATGGGCCACTCAACCCACAACGTTGACCTCAGAAAACTGCTCACTCACACGGCACCATACACGCTTTTTGCCAATTGCCCTGTACAGTGAAAACTGTAATTCATCCGTGAAGAGAACACCTCTCCAAAGTGCAAGACACCATTGAATGTGAGCATTTTCCCACTCAAGTCAATTATGATGACGAACTGCAGTCAGGTGTAGAGCCCCCAATGAGGACAACAAGCATGCAGATGAGCTGCAGTTTGTACAGAAATTATTTGGTTATGCAAACTGATTCTTGCCGCAGCTGTCAGGGTGGCTGGTCTCAAACGATATTGGGGGTGAAGATAATGGATGTGGAGGTCCTGGGCTGGTGTGGTTACAGGTGATCTGCGGTTGTGAGGCCAGTTGGATGTACTGTTAAATTCTCTGAAACGCCTTTGGAGATGGGTTATGGTAGAGAAATGAGCATTCAATTCAAGGACAACAGCTCTGGTGGACATTCCAGCAGTCAACATGCCAATTGCACATTCCTTTAAAACTTGCAACATCTGTGGCATTGTGCTGTGTGATAAAACTGCACAATTCAAAGTGGCCTTTTATTGTGGCCAGCCTAAGGCACACTTGTGCATTACTCATACTGTCTAATCAGTGTCTTGATATGCCACACCTGTGAGGTGGATGGATTATCTTGGAAAAAGATAAGTCTTTGGCCAATCATGGCTCTCACAGCAGATCGCGCTGTGATTGGCCAAAGCATGCAGGTCAGGTGCATGTTTTGGCCAATCAGCAGCCATCAATGCACTGCGATCCCGCAGTGCATTATGGGATGCTCTGCAGCGATCAAATTTGCGCCGAACGCCCCATATGAGTGGTTTGTTTGCGAACAAACGAACACCCGATGTTGGAGTTGGACTTACGCTCACTTTCGAACATCAGGAACACCCCTAGTAGTTTCCACTAGAAGGCCTTGTGACAGGAAACAATACATAAAAACATTTGTAAGACAGAGGAAGCATGTTGACACCCTACAGCAGGATGTAGCTGTGCAAGTACGTTCTTAGTAGGATTGCCTGGTATTATTTTATTAAATATTTTATAATAATAATTATAATAATAATAATAATATAATAATTTATTTACATACCTTCCTACTTTAGAACCTGAAAAAGATGAATGCCTTAGTGCAGTGGTCATCAACCCTGTCCTGCAGGGCCCACTAACAGGCCAGGTTTTATATATTACCTTGGGGAGATGCAGACTGGAATACTGCATTCACTGAGCAGCAAGTGACATCACCTGTGATGCATTTCAGTTATCTTGCAAACCTGGCCTGTTAGTGGGTCCTGCAGGACAGGGTTGATGACCACTGCCTTAGAGAACCGAGGATCTGCGGTTCACCACATGCACTAAAAAAAAATGTGAGCATTGTTAAATTACACTGATAATTGGGTGTGATATAATAAAGGCTACTCACAGTGTATACAACACACATATGGTGCATTCCTTAGAATCACACAATACTTGTTAATTAGAGTGGCACAAAGAAGAGTCTTGCACAGCAGTTAATTTTCTTTCAATTGAAATTCTTTCATTAGACATGCATTTCTCTGCATTGAATATAGGCAGACAGCTAACCTTTTGTCTGATCTTACCTTAAAGAAGAATTTCATTAAAATAACAAGCCAGCAACCCTTGAGACAAAAAACATGGTCAGCAGTATGGACGAGTTTAAGGTTTGGAATGAACTAATCCCTAATCAGGGGTATACACTTTACAGTATAATGTACAGCACAGATTACAGCTCTCGGGACTATATAACATAAATCACAGTATATACACTACAGCAGTCAAGAGTGTGCAACATATAACAAGCTTATAGAATGCAAGAATCAGAAACAGAATTTGGACTTTACTAATAACAGCCCTCAAAATTTCCACTCGCCTACTAGCATTTGGCGAGTGGATTTAAGCTGGGGGCGAGTGATGACAGGGCTGCATGACCAATCTCCCTCCAATCTGTGCCTACACTTAGAGTCCCGATGAGATTGGCGGCCGAAGAGGAAAGGTGCATGCTCGGGAAAAGTAGTCTGGTGAGCTGCGCACAGGCAGAGCAGTACACAGGTGCTCTCCTTACAATTCTCATTAAGCCATGGGACCGAACAGTATGACCTCTCTGAGCCTGCCCCCTCCCCCCGACCAATCTAGCTAGAGAGCAGAAAGTATTGAGTGAGGAGGAGGATTGTGAAAATTACCACTCCGGTGCAGCGCTCACTGAAAGTTGCCCTGACATGAGAGCGGCAGCCTTCCAGTTTGTGCAGGCTTCTTCTCCTTGTGCTCTATGTAAGTGTCCAACAGTTCAGCCTGAGCACTGCAAACAGACTGGTCTAAATGTGTGCTGTGCGGTGTCAGTGTGCGCTGTGCTATGGTGTCAATGGCTGTGCAGTTGTGTGGATCTCAGAGCTGGATTGTACTCCCTCCCGCTGTGCTGCAGCTCCTCTCCTCACTGCCAGCCTGAATAAAAGGGGGAAGTGGGGAAATGCAAGAGTGGAGCCGCACACACAGGCTCCTGATGATGAGATGAATGGGGGAGAGAGAGAGAGAGGATGGATGGGAGTTGCAGAGGAGACAGCAAGAGAATGGGGAAGAGACCCAGTTCTAGTGCCCTGTCCCTCTGGTCTGCCCCCAGTGCCCTGTCCCTCTGGTCTGGCCCCAGTGCCCTGTCCCTCTGGTCTGGCCCCAGTGCCCTGTCCCTCTGGTCTTCCCCCAGTGCCCTGTCCCATGTTGTTAAAGTTGTTGTAGGTAATATTTAATTTTGTACCTTGATTCCGCATAAAACATTTAACAGTGTCATTCCATCAGATAATCTACGAGGGCGTGTTTACGGGTTCAATTAGGCGCAGGGCAGTGTATGAATTAGGTGGGGCAACTGGTGGTGAGTAACTCTTGAGGCCTGGCTAGTAGCTCAGGACTTGAAATTTTGAGCCCTGCTAATAATATTATAGATGCACGGGGGGGGGGGGGGGGGCTTTACTAAAACTGTTGCACACAGAATCTGGTGAAGCTGAACATAGTAACCAATTGGCTTTTCACTTCAGCTTGTTCAATTAAGTTCAGGTCCGCCTGCCAGTTTTTTAGGCGGACCTGAACGAACGCTCAATGCAGGTCTATGTAGCGATGGATGTCAGCGGTGACATGTCCGCTGACATCTTATCCGCTCTGATCCGCTGAATCCAGACAGATGGAAACCCTATTTTCCATCTGTCTGGCGAATCGGATGAAAAGGGACAGGCGGATCCTTTTTCATCCGATCCCCCATAGAGGAGAGCGGAGCTCAGATAGGTCCATCCCTGCACAGTGAGCATAGATGAACCTGTCATCCGCGGGCTCAGTGGGGATCAAAGGAGTGATCCCTTCTGAGCAAGCGGAGTCTGTGAAAATGGACATGTGTGTGTGAAAGGGGCATAAAACCTAGTAGCTGATAGTAGTTACTATGCACAGCTGCACCAGTTTTAGTAAATCTCCCCAATAGTATATATACATGGTGCGTTGCCTTGGTAAGTTAGGGTAACATTCAGGATGAATGAGACCACATAACAGCATTAAAAATAGAATGCAATAGCAGCCATTGTGACACTGCACATGGGAATGTGTTTATTCTCACAATGAAACAGTGTGGGCCATAGGGCTCCTTTACACTTGTACGGAGACCACAATTTTGTTCTGCACTAGAAACTTTTGTGCACATTGGAACACAGATGGCAGCTGAAGAAAATTGCTGTATGGAAAAATGCAATATGTTTGCATTTTTTCTGTACTGTTTTACATTTCTTGGTGCTGGGTGCAGAGAAATCAATGAAATGTCACTTTCTGTTTAAACTTTAAAGGTTAAAAAAAGAGAAGAACATAAACAATCCTTTGGCTTGTAAAAATGCAAGGCAGTACCCCAGTCCCCCACCCCAAGTTCAATCAGCATGGAAACCATCCTGCACAGGAAAACAAAGCATTTGTGGCTAGAGTGAATAGTGTGAACCAGCCATTAGAAGGCAGGGGAAAGTAGGGAGGCACTGTGCCCCCACACATTGTAAAAGATGGGAAGCCTTGTTTGGTTCTCTAACTTTTCTGCAGCTGCAATCATCAGCTTTTGTGATGGAGATTGGGTGTAGTTCTGCTGGGGGGGGGGGGTCCCTGTTTCCAGGAGGAGGACGATCATTTGTCACTGCTAAAGCCAATCACAGTCCTGCTAGCCTCACCCACCATCTGGAGGAAGATGACTCACTTGGTTGCCACTACCAATCTCAAAAGAAGGTGATTGAGAAAACCTTTAATTGGGTGACAGTTTGTGGAATTACTGATGAGCTTCTGGGAACTTTGTTGAAATTATTCCTGAACCTTTGCATCACTTACTACTGAACCCTGGCACTCTGTGTCACTTTAAGCCACAGCCAGTATTCAGCGCTAAAAAATCACACACAACTTTTTCTCAGATGTGGGGGCCCAACTTATGATCACAGGCACACTGCTTTCAGAAAACACCCCTGACCTAAGCTTATCATTGCCAATCCATTCCATATGTTTGTAAAAAAACTCTTAATTTCTTTGAAAATGTTTTGGCACACTGTGCTCCAAAGGTAATTAGACACTCCCACAAGAGGAGGGGCTATGGCTCACAAGGAGTGAGAGAGCTGTGCTAGGGAATCAAATAAAGTGAATACAAAAAATATGGAAGGAAAAATCAGCAGACAAGCATTTAAAATACTTTACTTTTTTGAGCTTCTACCTGTAAAGTTAGAAGTAAGGGCCCAGATTCACAGAGCGATTACGCCTGCGCAACTGGTGTTGCGCGTGCGTAAGTCTAAATGTGCGCGTGCGTTTAGATGCGCGCGATTCAGAAAACGATTTACGCCAGAAATATATTTTTTTTTGTCCGGCGTAATTTCGTTAGACAGACGCATCCGTCCACGCAAAAATGCGCTAGACACACCATTGATTTGCTAGTCAAATATGCTAATGAGGGAGTTGCGGGGATCCACAAAAAAAGGCAGTTGCTGCGCAGGCTACGCGATGTGCGCAACAGCAAAATGTCCTGTCTAAAGTTAGAGCACCTAAAAGCTGGTCTAAATTTTGAAAAAACGTCTACATCTCACAGAAAGCAACACCGTTACTGAGGAGCAGACCACACACACGTGTTGCACTACAATTTGACTGCCAACATGCCAGGGGCATCGTCGCTCATAGCTGCACTAGTGAATTTAGATGACCAAAGAAGGAGGAGGGCACAGAGGATGGCACGGAGGATGGCACGGGAGAGGGTATACCGCACACGCATAGACCTCTTTGGCATGAGTGATTCTGAGGTGTATCGCATCTTCAGATTCCCCCTCATGCCATCCTGGAATTAACCACAACCCTGCAGGAGGACATCACCAGCCCAACACATGACACCACCCATGACACCCATGACAGCTACATATACAATCAGAGCCCCATCCCCACAGATTGCGAACAGAACATGTATGGGGACAGCTGGCTGGTTGGTGAGTGACATGGGTGGCAGGCATGACTGTCCCCTCCCGTGATGCACACCTCACAAGTGCATGCATGACTAACATCCTCCTGTCTTTTCCCTTCAAGGTGACTCTGCATATGCACTGGTACCCCATCTCATGACCCCATCTCATGCCAGCGCACATTATGCATCTTTGCACGTTAAACACACACATTAATCATGGCACAATGAGAATGCATGCATGCACACCACTGTGGTCCCTAGCACACACACCCCACATCCTCATCACATTGGATTGGCACCAGTCCACCATGCAGGACTTGTGAGCTGCAACGCCACGCCACGGCTCCAATTATGTCACTGTACATTCATACACCATTCACACAGACCTGGGGATCACTTCTCCACCACAAATGAGGGTGACACCCCTTTTCCCGCAGGAATATCACCCCCACATTCCAAAATCATACACAAACAGAACCAAAAAAATTAAATAAATGACGAGCAAAAAAAAAAAATGCCCAGCAAAAATATAATTTAAACAAAATAACAACAAAGAAAACACATAAAAGACAAAAATCACTCTGCAAAACAGTCCCCAAATATCTCAAAGACACGTCACAAACAAACAAAAGCACCTTGCTGTATAGGGAGGGATACAAAGGGATGTATTTTTCAAAGGAAGTGCATTTGTGTGTGTCTATTTATGCTGTCTGCGTAGTTCACAAAGTTGCCCTAGTCCATTCCCAATTTCACTGATTGCGCCGCTCCCGAGTTGTGAGCATGCGCACAGCGGAGCTGACCATGGTCTCCTTCAAGCACGCATGCACGAGCCGGCCGGCCCTTCATTTGCATGGGGTCACGGCTCATTTCAATGTAACACGCCCACGTCCCTCCCAATTTGTATTACTCCTCCTTACGCCTCTGGAAAAAACCTTACGCTTGCGCAATTTCCTGCGCAAAAGCTACGTGAATCAGGGGATTACGCGGCTAGATGGCGCAAGTCTAACGTAATGGCGGTGCGCTACGCCGGACCGATGTACGTGAATCTGGGCCAAGGTCTCTATAAATAAATCTAAATGACCACAAAAAGTATATGTGATAATATAGTATACAAGATATAAAATAATATAGGGGTTTCAAATGCTATCATCCATTAGCTTCATACTTCTTCTTTTGACCTCCTGTGCAGATTGTCAGAGGAAAGTCAGAATCCTTATGTGCATGCTTGTTCTGGGGACAGAGCTTAAGCTATTGAGACCACAAGGTTAGCAAGGCTACCATGCAATTTTCAGAAGAACAGATCTGCAATAGCAGCCACCATGTGCTGTTTATGTCAGGTTCATTATTGTCATCACAGTAAAACATTCGCTTTGGCTAGTGCAGCTTTGTGATATCATCAGATAAAAGCATGACTTGCAGATTCTGTATATATAGTAAAAGTTTATTCAAATAAACACGCATAACAAAAATTAGGATAATTAGGATCAATCCCAGGTAAAAGTTGAGCCACCCCCTCCAAATATATTGCCTATTTATCAACCAGTGAAATTGAAATGCTTTACAATTTTTCACAGAAATAACTTAAGGTTTGTAGAATATTTTTTTTTTACCTATGACACAAATTTCCCTGAAATACATTATGACATCAATGTTTATCAACAGGGGAAATTTATTTTCTACCAATTAGAAATAAAACAATTTTCCTAAAAATGTTCACCGCTTCAATGTGGGGATTTGAAGACATTTTAGTCTTTATTTGTTTTTTGTTTTGTTTTTTTATAATTTTTTTAAGAGATTAATAAATAATGGAGTATTCCAAGGGACTAGTTGCTAATTCAGTACCTGACATTTTAATAGGGATGCCACTTAAAACACAAAAGATTTATAGGGCAAGAATATCTTGATTTAATAAAGTAGTATACTTCCATCATCAATCTGGAGTATAGATTAAATTACAAATCTGATTGTGTGTTGCCATATTTTCAGGTTCACAAAAATCAAATTTCTTGTAAATTTCTTGCTCTTTCATCCATTATACTGGATGAGATTTCAATAATGTGTCATAAATGAAACAAAACCACTAATAAGGTGTAATGAGAAACATGGTCAATGAACATGAATGACATTTCCTCTACAAAATTATTTCACTATACTGTCATGTTAGAATTCTGCTTGTCTATAGAGGGCAGTCTTGGTATACTAAATAATCAAGCTGCAATGAAAATGTGCTCAGTTGTTTTATACAGTACCTGGAAAAAAAATGAGCAATATAACTTGGGATAAACAAATAAGTGTACAAACTCTTACCAAAATCATTTGTCTGTTCAAATTACACAAATTTGCTTTTTTTGTTAACAGTAAATTATCTTGCTTCAGATAATGGCTGTAAAAAGGCTGCAGTGTAGCACAACTGTCGGCAAATACAAGTATATGCAATTCTCTGTTTTTATATGCAGAACAATTATAAAATACATCCTCATGTTAATTCCCAGGAAAAAAAAATAACATAGTCACTTTCTATTAGTAAAACTAGTATAAAAAGCCTCGAGACAACATTCATTTTATAAAGCTGTATTTGCACATAAAATGTAGACTTTCTCCAGAGACCATACAAAGTCTTTCTTAAACAAACATCTGTACAAAGCAAAGTCTAAAAGGCTGGTGTAAATGCAAATTTAATGTCTGTCTTAAAAAAGATGTGTACAAAAATTAATTACTTATAAAGGAAAACAAGAGTTTTGACTATTGTAGGAAGAAATCAAAATTATGTGTGCTATCAATTTTTAATTAGATTACATGAAGATTGAAAATGTGCATTAGTCACTTTACGCTTGTTTAATATTTTAGGAAAGTGTGTACTGTAAGAAAACAAATCACAAACATCGGAATCCATCTAACATTGTAGAAAAGTTTGAAGATACATTGCAGTTTTAATTAAATGTTAAGAGAAGTCAAATTAACACTGCACTTCATGGAATGATTTACAGCTGTATCTTTATCCATGTTTCATAAGGTTTTTTTTTTTTCTCAAAAGGCTCCTTTATAACTCCTGTTTCAGATATGTATAATGCTACAGATGAATCATTATTTCTGTTGGATAGAGTTTATTTTATACCCTGATTTTACTGTAAGGCAAATAAAAGCGAAAACTAATGAGATACTTGATGGCTGTTTGCTGGAGACGGCATCAATATCTTTCCTTTGCTCTAGTTTTTGCTCTAGTTTTTTGTAAATACAATTATTTCTCTTGGGAAAACCATTGCAATCAAAGCGATATAGTATACATGAAGGGATATTATAGCAATTTTCAACTTTTTTTTTAAAGGTGAATGTAAGTTTGAGCAGTCTAAAGAAGAACTCTGCCCATTTAAAATGATCAGTTGGATCACTAGTCCTAAATATTGTCTTTTGTGATTAAAGCAAGCTAAGGATTTCATGTGCATGCCCACAGCCGTGGTATTTCTTAGTAACGAGAGGCCACAAACGGCTCTTCTTGGTGCCAGTGTGATGTAGCATAGCACTTAATTCTTGTAAGAGAACAGCTCCAGGGATTCCTGGTCAAGTAAGAAAAACTTTGAAAATATAAAATGTTCCTGTTAGGTAGTCCAGGACTCTGATTCTGCTTTATAGCACCTCTTTCATCAAGGTAACTGATTTTTAACACAGTAGTCATTCAGGAGGACTGCTGAAGGTATTGTCTGACATACAGGTAAGCACTGGTAGCCATTGTTGGGAGATTTTATAACTCAATACATAATATATGATCATTAGAAAAAAAGAACAGTAGCCAAGTAAAAATGTAAACATCACATCAAATAATATATTCTATTGAGACTCACAATAAAAATACACACCGAAAGTATGCTAATGCCGCGTACACACGGTCGTTTTTTGTGATGAAACAAAACAACGTTTTAAAAAACGTAATTTAAAATGATCGTGTGTGGGCAAAACGTTGTTTTATGTCTTCAAAAAAATGACCAAAAAGAAATTCGAACATGCTTGAATTTTTATGTTGTTTTTCAGAATGTCGTCAATTGTTTCACAAAAAATGATCGTGTGTGGGCAAAACGACGTTTAAAACGATGTTTTTAAACCCGCGCATGCCCAGAAGCAAGTTATGAGACGGGAGCTTCAATGGAACAGAGTGCCGTCTAAAGTGTCTTACGTAACCGCGCTTTGCAAGAGCATTTTCAGAAAACGATGGTGTGTATGCAACATCGTTTTTTAAAATTAAGTTTGAAAAACGTCGTTTTGTTTCATGAGCTAAAACAACGTTTTTTACATCACAAAAAGTGATCGTGTGTACGTGGCATAACAGTTTATTTTCCCTTTATGAAAAAAAGTTGTGCAACTTCTGATATGCAAAAACTAATGTGAACCCCTGTCAAATTGTAAAAAAAAAAGTAAATTCCCACTTTGAAAAACAGTCAGATCACATACATAAGTTATCATGTAGTAGGGGAAACATATTTAAATATACAAGTATATATACAAGTATATTTAAATACTTTACATTAACAAGGCAAAGACTTATATTAATGTAGAGACACAAGTCAGACAGATGTAAAGGCAAAACAGGTGAAGTGCACAGGCCAGAAAATAAAACAAGTGAGCTTGATTAAATTTAGATTTAGAAAACAAGGTATTGATATTAGTTCCAGTGGCAATAATATGCCACATTAGATTTTAGTTTCTGCAGTTGGGAAACATTAACAGTAATACATAATACTTTGTGAGTTCTTTCCCCAGATAAAATAATGTCAAATAGGATCCAACTTACTAGGCAAGCAAGAGCTGGCAATAAATGCATAAAAAAGCAACATATTAACAGTATACACATTTGTGCCTACTAAAATATAAAAAAAAATATACAGTTGATATTACTTGAACAGCAAGAAATTAATCATAAAATGGAATGAAAAATAAATAAAGAAAGAAAGAAAGAAAGAAAGAAAGAAAGAAAGAAAGAAAGAAAGAAAGAAAGAAAGAAAGAAAGAAAATAGTGCTGTATTAGAGAGGATAATATTGTTTGAAAAAAGGTGCCTTTAAGGACCAAACAATAATATGTATTTATCAAAAGAAAGAGCATCCGTTTTGGTAAAAACTGTTTAAATTTTGTTAGGAAAAAGACATTGCAATGAACAAAACACAAAGACATGTTTATCTTTAGAAAGATGTGGCAGATGGTTCTCCACTGGGAGCATCAAGAGAGAACATGTAGCATGCCCTAGCATGGTCACTAAGATTAAATTGTGCGCATACTACATGTATGAGTTTTAAAAAATGTAATTTATCTTATCGAAAGCCTTGGCTGTTTCCCACATGTAGGACAAATGTCACACACAATCAAAGTAAGGATGAATGAGCACAAGAGTACACGAAACCCATAAATAAATAAAAAAAAAAACAGTCCAATAGGTAATTAAAAATAGTAGCAATAAACTGTGACTGTGACATTTGTCATAGCATTGTTAAGACCATAGTGCCATGTATGCTTATTTTCAAACGAATAATACTTTTTCAGCAGTGTACATATAATTGTATCCCCCTTTTAAGGGGGAAATACTGGGGAAAAATCAAAATGTGTAGGGTGTAGCTTCAAATGAGGATATCCTTCCAGATTTCCTTTTACAGTCTTTAATCGGACTACGCCTCCTATATATTCCCACTGCTGCTTCAACTGTCTAACACAAGTGTTATTGTAAACATTCAGTCCTGTCACATGATCTGTTTACTAATGTCAGGACGGTGGTGAATTGGTAAACAGATGTTTTCCCCTTGTGACCACCAGGGTTAGATAACAGTCCTAAAATCAGGAGTGGAATGGCCATAAATGTAAGTTTTGATGACCTGTTTATTAGTAAAGTGTTTTGGCTGAGAAATTTGAAAAACCTACCCAAGAGTTCCCATTATATTTTGAGCAAGGGAAGCTATGACTATAATGTACTTACATTAATTTAATAAATTGCTTATTTACTGATGACATAGTTTAGTTGGCAATCCTGTTTTCTTAATACCAGAAGTAGCAGTACATAGTTTTTACTTTAGAAAACAAAAGATTTTTTATTTTTATTTTAAATAGAGTGGGGAATATTTTTTGCCTCAGTGATATTGAACAGAAGATGAGTACAAATGTCTCTTAGGCAGACATCACCAGAAATTGTGTCCCCATTGGAAGGCTATAGTAATGGTTGATTTTGCTGCTGTCATAACTCATTTTAAAGGGGTTGTAAACCCTCAAGGTTTTTCACCTTAATGCATTCTATACATTAACCTCCCTGGCAGTAATCCCGAGTGTGGCTCGGGGTGAATCTTCATTACCAAAAGCAGTAACCCCGAGCTACACTTGGGATTACATCTCAGTATCCTGGAAAAGTTACTTATCTTGTCCCCAGGATCCTGTGATGTCCTTCCACTGTGCCCGCCGGGTGTGTCCTCCACCTGATGTACTATGTGCCAGGCTCCATTCCCTGCAAAAGTCGCAACACACGGGGACAAAGCCCAGCGCCAAATTCAAAAAGTGCAAAAAATAAAACACATACTGTACAGTCCATTGTAATCTTACAGATTACATTACTGTATCAAATCACTTTACATCCCTTTTGCCCCTAGTGCTTTATCCAGTGCCCTTTTATTTCTGCCTGAAAACTTGAGATTGTCTATGGCAACCAAAAAGTGTCCCTTTACGTCCAAAGCGGTTTTAGACCAGCTAGAAAACAATGATAGTAAATTAGAATCAACTGCAGAATTGAGCTATAGTGATTTGTGGGGAAATTAATCATCAAACACTAAAAGTAACGAAAGCAACTGAGAAAATGTCAGACTTTTTGATTTGATTACAGTATTGAATATATTTTATTATATTATTATTTGTTATAATTATTTATAATTAGTTATTATATTATAATTTATGATTTCGTGTTTCAAACCTCATACCCGGCATGTCTATTATGTTGCGTACACACGATTGGAATTTCCGACAACAAAACTGTATTTTTTTCAGACGGAATGTTGGCTTAAACTTGTGTTGCATGCACACGGTCACACAAATGTTGTCCGAAATTCCGAGAAAAATTAAGTTCAATGATTCCGAGCATGCGTCGAATTGATTCCGAGCATGAATAGGATTTTTGTGCGACGGAATTGCATACAGATGATTAGGATTTCCGATAAGAACTTTTGTTGTCGGAAAAATTGAGAACCAGCTCTCAAACATTTGTTGTTGGAAATTCCGACAGCAAATGTCCGATGGAGCATACACACGGTCAGAATATCTGACCAAAAGCTCACATCGAACATTTGTTGGCGGAAATCCGATCGTGTGTACACGGCCCAAGACGCTTGTTTGGACAGATTTAAGTGAGTTATTCCAAAGAATTACAGGCCTACAATATAAAACGCCAAATTCCCATGCAAAACATTTTACGCAATCATTAGCTCCCACTGCTGTCTATTAAATCCAATGACGCAGGAGCCAGGAATGGGGCCAAATCCCGCTGTCTGTGTCAATAGACGCAGCAGCAGGAAACGGGAGCGCGCCTGCATGAGTGCCCTGAGTGAGAGTGGCTCTCCAACGGTGCACTCGAGAAGAGGAGGAGCCAGGGACGACACTCAAGGACCCCAGAAAAGGGAGATCGGGGCCACTCTGTGCAAAACCAACTTCACAAAGGAGGCAAGTATGACATCTTTTTTTTTTTCTTTAAACAAACCTTTAATGCTGTAGTTCAGGTAACCGGTGGTAAAAAAGAAATAAATATATGTTTACTCATATACATGCATATATGTTTACATAAATGTTCCAGGCTACACAACCAGGCTGATAACCTCACTTATTACTGCTGTAGGTAAAGCTAGCCACAACAGGGACCAGCTGAGATATGAACCATCTATAGGCAGGCTGATTATACCCAAATCAATCCATCGTTTGGGTACAACCAGCATGTCAGATTTCCATCATGCCATTATTTCCAGGGTTGGCCCCCTGCACCCCCCTGCCAGGAGAACAAAGTAACTCCACGGGAGGGATTCCCCCATCAACACTGACTGGTTGCATTAAAGAAATTCATATAATCTATGGCCTACCTAAGCAATACAGGTTGGTCATTAACCTTCCCAAGGTCTGTGGTTGAACAATGAATGCAAAACAGCACATTGATAAGTTCATCACTGAAATCTCCTATAATAAGTATGTTCAACTTACTAAGGCAGGCCATAGATGATGCGATTTTATGCTGCGTGGTTGCAGGAAAGAAAATCACAAATTTCCCCATCAACACAGTGAGTGTTGATGGGAGAATCCCTCCTGCAGAGTTATTTTGTTCTCCCGTCGGGGGAGGCACAGGGAGCCACCCTACCCGGGAGAACACTGGTTGTACCTAAGTTGATCGATGGATCAACTTTGGTACAATCAGACTGCCCATAGATGGTTTGAATCTTGGACGGTCCCTGCTGAACCAGCCGAGATTTAAACTATCTATGGCTGGCTTTACAATAGATGCTATAACTAGCTCAGAGTGCAGTTTGCATATGCATAAGAATAAGGGAGGCTAATATCGGGATTAATTTGGGTATGTCAGCTACTTGAAGAAAAACATTTTTTTTTTATATAAGTGGATTTCATTAAGTTTTTGTTGGGGGTTCATCTTATTTGTAAACCCAAATATTTACTGCCCCTTCTCAGCAAAAGCTCTTGTACCTTTGCTTGCCCTATTTGTTTATGTGTGTACATATAGAAATACTCATTGATCCTGCCAGAATCATTTTTTTTATCAAGTTAGGAATGACAACACAGTATGCGATTGTATGGATTGCCAGTCTGTCATGTGTACTCCTGGATGCAGACACTGTGCAGATGCAGGACTGCTCTAGTCAGCCTGTGTCATCACAGGCAGTCACGTCTCCCTACCCACCATAGTGTCTGAAAGACAGCGGCTCCTGTAGGGAGTACTGCTGTCAACAACTAATGAAGAAGCCAATCATTAGTATTAGCTTCTACATGCAGCTCTTGGAGCTTAAACAAGGAGAAAGAATTTCGTAGCCACATGACTGCTATAAATGTTTAGAGCATAATAAATTATTCGATTTTTCACCACTTCCTAAAGGTATTGATGAGGATGGCTACAGTTACTTTTCACTTTAAGGTTGCATTCACCTAATGCATTTTTTATTGAAATAATGCATCATTGCGTGTTAGTGTGCATTGTCACATTTTCAGCACATGTTGCAATGCACTTAGTATTGAATGTCACCACGCATCATAGTGCATGTTGACGCATTCACATACATCATAACACATCAACATAAGTCCAAATGCATATGTTGATGTGCTTTTTGATGACTTTCTATTGATTTAAATGGAAAACGCACCAAACAAAAATGCAAAGATGTGAATTTAGCCCTGGGGTTTACATATGCTGTATGTTTGATGAATAATGCAGAGAACACATATCATAACAGGTTTTTATGTTTATTATACAGTATATTTAAACAGGCTATAATTAAAAGAAGAATAAAAACACTAGCAAGTTTGTAATCACTCAGAAATGTTTACTTTATACTGGATTTTAGCTATCGGTTTTTAAAGGTATTCAGGTGAATATTGGTAGCATGTTTCTATGCTTGCGGGGCATTTTTCTTTGACCTTATAGCGAAGCTCTTCCTTCATGAGCTCCAAAGGGCTGAGGCCTCATACACACGACCGGTTTCCTCGGCAGAATCCATCAAGAAACTCGGTGGGAGAGCTTTTTAGCTGAAGAAACTGGTCGTGTGTACGTTTTTCATCGAGGAAACTGTCGAGGAACTCGAGGAGGAAAAAAGAGAGCAAGTTCTCTTTTTCCTCGACGGGAGTCGTCATGTTACTCGTTGGGCTGGTTTTCCAATGAGAAACACGTTGGTGTGTATGCTTAGAAACCCGCACACCTTTGGTAAAAGTAGTATTTGTAATGGAGATAGCACATTTGTCACGCTGTAACAGACTGAAAAGTGCAAATGTCTCTTACCAAACTTTTACCTAACACGCAGTAACATGAGATTAGCAAAAGCAGCCCCAAGTTTTGTGCCAGTGGAATAAAACTTCCCCTGCCGTTGTATGTGTTGAAGTCAACGATTTTGAGAACGAGGAGATTTGGTCTTGACAGTGTGTACGCAAAGACAGCTTGTCAAGTTTCTCGACAAGCCTAACAAGGAACTCGTCGAGGAAAACGATGTGTCTTTTCCGACGAGTTCCTCGGTTGTGTGTACGAGGCCTGAGTTCTAAAAACTGAGCTGGCCAGTTTATAAAAGAAAATACTTTGGCTTCTTGTCTCTTCAAGCAGGTTTTGTATAGTAGGTCATTCCCCTTATTCCCTCTCCAAAGTTAATAAATACCCCTACCAAATTTTCGATTTGTGTGAAGTGAATCTTTATCTTTCCCTTTCCCATTTATTTAAGAGGGGGGTGATAGTCTCAACCCTCTACCCACAGTTCCCCTAATTCCTTCCCCAAATTTATCAAATATCCCTACCAAATTTTCTATTCCCAATCTCCCTTTCTAAACCGTGAATTACAGTGGATAACTTTTTTTTTTTCCTCCTGCACATTATGTAATAGGATATTTGTATAAGGGGTTGGGGGAGAAACAGAGCGATTTAATGGAGTATGGGCCTTTTTAAAAAATAAAATAATGTTTACTTTTTCTAAAAACTTTGAAATTTGGAGAATAATATATTCCAGGAGAGATCCATTCTTTTTTGTGTGTTTTAATGATTTGTATATATGTTTTTGGAATGATATGTAACATTTTATATCTGTATAATAATTTAATAAGCATGTAGTGGGGGGACAGGTTTTGTATAGTTGAGAAATGTGATTTATATTGTCGTACTGCAGCCTGAGGAAATGTGCATTAGGCAAGTGCTGACCACAGGGGATGGCATGATGTTGTAAATAGTGGTAACCTAATCCTAATCCTAATCCCTTGCACTCTTGTAAAACTGCCACCCTTCTAGCACCAAAGCAGCCTAATAGCACCACACCATGCATCACAGAAGGCTCAACTATCTGTAATTCCCTGTTCATGTCTACCATTAATTGTCTGTGCGCCTTTAACCATTTTAAAATTTTATTTTTGTTTGCTCATTTCAGATATGGCCTTTGGTTTAAAAATCTACTTCTAAGGTCAGCATCCTGGAAAATCTTTTCATTCATAGTTCATAGTTTGTCAGGTTGAAAAAAGACAGAAGTCCATCCAGTTCAACAATAAAAAAAAATATTAAAAATAATAATATTATACAATCCCATATACTCAATTTCCTTACCCACAGTTGATCCAGAGGAAGGTGAAAAACCCCAGCAGAGCAAGATCCAATTTGCTACAGCAGGGGAAAAAAATCAGATATTCCCCGTTCCAACTTTACCTATAAATGTTAGTACCCAGTTATATTATGTACATTTAGGAAATAATCCAGCCCTTTATGAAAGTAATCTACTGAGCTGGCCAGAACCACCTCTGGAGGGAGTCTATTTCACATTTTCACAGCTCTTACTGTAAAGAAACCTTTCCGTATTTGGAGGTGAAATCTCTTTTCTTCTAGACGTAAAGAGTGCCCCCTTGTCCTTTGTGTTGACCGTGAAGTGAATAACTCAACACCAAGTTCACTATATGGACCCCTTATATATTTGTACATGTTGATCATATCCCCCCTTATTTTCCTCTTCTCCAGAGTGAATAAATTCAGTTCCTCTAATCATTCCTCATAGCTGAGTTCCTCCATGCCTCTTATCAGTTTGGTTGCCCTTCTCTGCACTTTCTCCAGTTTCCCAATATCCTTTTTGAGAACTGGTGCCCAAAACTTAACTGCATATTCCAGATGAGGTCTTACTAATGATTTGTACAGGGGCAAATGTATCTCTCTCTCTCTGGAGTCCATACCTCTCTTAATACAAGAAAGGACTTTGCTCGCTTTGGAAACTGCAGCTTGGCATTGTATGCCATTATTGAGCTAATGATTTACCAAAACCCCCAGATCCTTCTCCACTACGGATTCCCCCAGTTGTACTCCCCCCAGTATGTATGATGCATGCATATTCTTAGCCCCCAAGTGCATTACTTTACATTTATCAACATTAAACCTCATCTGCCGCATAGTCACCAAATTAGACAGAGCAATGAGGTTGGCTTGCAAATTGGAGACATCTTGTAATGACGTTATTCCACTGCATAGCTTTGTGTCATCTGCAAAGACAGAAATTTTACTTTTACTTTCAAAATATTTTATTTTCCGAAAAAGACAGAGCAGAAAGGGCCAGAACCAGGTAGGACCCAAGGAGTAGGGGGAGCCGCCTCCCCTCGAAATGTTACTTTTGATCTCAGACCCAATATCACCCAATATCATTGATTGCTACAGATAACACTGGGATTTAGCAAGTACTGTACAATTTATGGAAGCAGTCTGCTGAAGTCTGCTGAAGATCTGCAAGGAGTCTGTTTCTCAAACTTATTCTGATTTACTTGTGTGCCATTCCAATGAGAAGTCACAAGTAATCAATATTTTAAACATTCTTAACTACTGTACTGTATTGTGAAAAAAAGGTCTAACCACACAACTCCAGCTCAATAATGTTGTTTTAATTTGCATAAGTACAGAACACAAACAAAAATTCTGTATTGGACTGCGCGTCATTCAGTTGGGAAGAGCTGGTCGTAAGTCCGAGTGGTCACTAAGTAGGTAAGTCACTAAACGAGGAGTATCTGGATTTTGCAAGGCAAAGAAAGACTAACTTGCCTCTTGAGCATTTTGGCCATTCTTTAACCCAAAAATCTAACCTCTGGAGAGCCAGTACCAATATAATTATGGCTTTGAGTCTTGATAGCGCAATTATACAAAGTTTTCTGCAATAACCAGCTATCATTTAAATATGATGATTTAAGCATGAGCCAATAGAGTTTTACATTAAGACGCTGAAGAAATGGTTGCTGAAAATGGGGTTTTGTAGTCATAAGCAAACAATGAATTATGAATCAACCAATTTAAGCAGTAAGAGCTAAAATTTAATAATGCCACGATAAAAAAAAACTGCTTTAAAAAAACAAAGATTTTTTTGGTGATACTTTTGAATGTTAGTGTAAATCCAAGCAGAACAATTAACAATGAATTAAAGGACAACTGCAGGAAAATGCACTTTCAATTACAGACGTACAAGTATAACCTAACTTTTAAAACACAAGATGAAAACAAAAATAATGGAAACTTCCAAGTACAGATGAGAGAAAATGAAAAATGTAATCAAAAAGACAATAAAATATCCTCTTCCCGTTCCTCTGTATCAAATTAGTCACCATGGGAAGTCAAAATTGATTTGAAATATTGACAGAGGTAGATAACATATATTCACACAAGAACTGTTTATATGATAAGGAAATATCTCTGATCACTGCACTTTTCTTAACAAAAGAAATTTGTGGAAAAAAAATCTGAAAGTGCATAACTTAAGAGGTGTTATAAAATATTGATAGTAATGTATGCATAATAACTCTGCATGCTGTAACCATAGTTGTAACCATGCTGTAACCATAGCTCAGATTGTTTCTTTACTTATAGTTTATACTGTAATCCTCCCCCGTCTATTCTGACTATTATGCTTTCTTTAATTCATAAAAGAGGTGCTTAAAGTGATTGTAAAGGCACAAGATTTCTTACTTTCGTGCATTCTATGGGTGCAGCAGCTCTATCTTCCCAGCCCCCCTAATACTTACCTGAGCCCCCTCTCAATTCAGTGATGTCCATGAGAACCTTGCCTCTCTGTGGACTTGCACTCCTGATTTGCTTTTGACAGCAGCAGGAGCCATTGGCTCCCACTGCTGTCAATCACAGCCAGTGATCCAACCAGGAGACAGAGGGGACGAGGACGAGTTGCAGCTCCGTGTGTGATTAGACTCGCAGAGCCATGAGTCGGGAGCACGCCTATTTGGGTTCCCCCGGAGTAACCGGCTTGCTATGGAGGCAGCTGGCAGGAGGGAAGGGCTAGGAGCGCAGGTGTGAGATTCTAAAAGAGAAGCAGGTAAGTATAACATGTTTGTTAATTTTGAAGAAAAATAACAAGACTTTAACCGGTTCCACGAGTGTCTTAGCTGTCCATGACTCTTCTCCTGACTGGCCATTGGCTCCCACGGCTGTCAACCACAAACAGTTAACCAATCAGGGTAATGAAATTAGAAAATTCGTAAATCCGAAAATTTGTTAATTAGAAAATTCGGAATTTCAAAATTCGTAAATTTGAAAATCTGGAAATTTATATATTCGAAAATATGAAAATCCAAAAATTTCTGTGCCCTTCTGTGTAAACACATATGCAACTGGCTCCCCATATGTGTATGTGGCAAGTGTTAAAGCCATATGCCTCAATGGAGGCGTGTGTACATGGCAGTGTGTGTTCATGGAAGCATGAAATCATATAAATATGTCTCACGCCAAACATGCATATAGCATGTGTGCTCTGGAACGAGCATCCTTGCAAGCAAGCAAGCATGTGCTATAAACGTGTTATGCAACAATGTGCAACATGAACCCATGCAGACACGTATCTCTATGCAAACACAAGGCATCCTGTATTGCTTAATTAAGCCACCATGTGCAACTTTAAAGTAACCATGCATGCGATTCAGCATCTTCCATGCGATCAACATCGTATGCATTTTAAGCACTACTGTGCAGACAAGAACCCTTGTGTGACCAAGCACCCCTGTGCGTTCCAACATCCTTATGCACCCAAGCATCTTAATGCGACTTTAGGCATTTCTGTGAAACAAGCCTCTCTATGTGACCAAGTATCCCTGGGTAATCCAGGACTCTGTTGATCCAACAACCATGTGTGATCCAGCTTCTTTTTGCATTCAAGCATCTTTAAGCGATCCCTTTAGGCCTTGAGTAATCCAGGACATCACGGGACACAGAGCGGCATATTCATTACTATATGGGTTATATGGAGTACCTTCAGGTGATGGACACTGGCAATCTCAAACAGGAAGTCCCCTCCCTATATAACCCCCTCCCCTAGAGGGAGTCCCTCAGTTTTTTTCGCCAGTGTCTTAGGTGTTGGTCACGGAATAGCTTTGCCTCCACATCCTTGGGATTAAGGGCGGGCTAACCGGATCTGTCCAAGGTGCCTCAGTGCCAAAGTGGACAGTACCCGGGCCCCAAACCGTGGGGTTTTGCCTATAATGCTCCTCGTTAGAGGGCTGGACCCTGGGCCCAGGACTAGGAGTTTGTAAAAGACCATAAGTTCCTGTTTGCCAGGGTGCTATATAGGTCCAGGACAGTGGGTACCTTCCAGGACCCCAGGGCCTGAAGGTCTACTACGCTACCCACGGAGATGGGAGAAGATTGGACCGTTTTTGCTAGGCAAACGTCCTGCAGCATGGAGCAGGTAAGAGGGGAGCCTGCAAGACTTGGTTCGACAGCAGGCTCTCCAGGGAGACCTTTAAGGGGGGTAGCCTAAGTATGCTCTGCATTGGCAGCCTTGCTCACTATGTCTGAGAAGACAGGATGATCTCATTTCCCCCATCACTTGGTCCCCCTGTCTAAGAAACTTTAGAGGTTTGCTAGCTACCTGCTGCTCTCTTCCCAGGGCTAATAAGGATCCCTATGGGGCCTTTTGGAAAGTCCTACCTGGCCGGGGTTTTGATTCTGCCGCCTGAAGCTGCAGACCTGGGTCTCCAGCAGCGCGGCTCCTCCATGTGCTTCCTTCCCCGGCATATGCGCGCACGCGTGCGCGCGCACGCGTGCGCGCGCACGTCTTATAGACGTTTTTCGCGCCGTTCGGAGGGGAGGACGGGGGGGGCGTGCCTGCAGCGTCATCAGGGGCGCGCCTTCATTCGCTGTTATACACAGCAGGCTAGGATCATTGCTCAGTCTGAGGCTGATCTGGAAGGGAGAGGACGCAGAGCGGCAGAACAGCGACTCCCGGTGGCGGAAGAGGGGTAGTACATGCTGGAGTTGGTTCCAATGCATTTGTGTTAAGCCAAAAATCCCCTTTGGCAACAGGTTGGAGGCTGGCAAACTAAAATTTGGGCGACGCTGTATGTTTTAAAAAAAAAAAGTTATATATATATTATAACAAAAAAAAAAAAAAAAAGAGAACATACGGGGCCCCATCGGTTTTTGGGCATTAGTGATCTATTGTCCCCTAAACCCTAGTTTTGTACTCCTGGCCACTACAGTCGGTTGTTGTAGGCGGAGTCCCTCGATTTTGTATTATGGCTTCCAAAGGTTCGGGATCAAAAGGTACAAAAAAGACCAAAAAACAAAGGGGTTCCCCCTCTGATTCTGATGATATGCCGGTACTTTCCCCGCAGCTTATTCCCATGAAGGTCGCCTTGGATGAGCCATTAGGGGGGTCTGGTGCTGAGGCTGGCCCAGATCAGCCCAGCCCTGTGTTTATCACAGAGGAGATGCTAGCCTTCTCCCTAGGGGGGCTAGAAAAAAGATTAGCAGCGATGATCGCTAGCTCTATTCCTGGCAAGAAACGGGCTAGATCCCCATCGCCGAGAGGTGTATCCTCAGATGCTGAAATTCTCTCTCCGGAGTAATTGGAATCTCAGGAGGATCAACTAGACTGGAACCAAGAGGGTTCAGGGATTGAGGAATCTATCTCTGAGGAACCATTTTCAGACTCCCAAACAGAGAGTCTGTGGGTACAGTCTTTGACGGACATGGTCCGCTCGGCATTTAATTTACCATTGCCAGAGCCTCAGGTTCCTGCGGTATCCTCTCTGGGCTCTTTAAAAGCTCCTTTGAGCAACGCAGTTTTTCCGGTCCATCCTCTGTTGGAGGAATTGATCTTTCAGGATTGGGTACGACCGGACAGGATTTTTCTGCCGCCTAAGAGATTTTCGGTTATTTACCCTATGGAGGAAATTTTTTCGAAGAGGTGGAAGCTCCCAGTTGTGGATGCAGCCATCTCATGTGTGAATAAATCACTAACCTGCCCGGTGGAAAACATACAAATGTTTAAAGATCCGGTTGATAAACGGTTAGAGACACTTTTAAAGGCATCCTTTGCTACGGCAGGAGCAGTGGTACAGCCAGCTGTGGCTGAAATTGGAGTTTGTCAGGCGTTAAAGGACCAGACAAAACAAATGCTTAAAGACATGCCTACCCAACAGGCAGAAGAGTTTTCTGACATTCCCAGAGCTCTGTGTTTTGCGGTAGATGCTATAAAGGATTCCATCCAGCAGGCCTCTCATTTATCACTATTTTTGGTGCACATGAGAAGGCTCTTATGGTTGAAGAACTGGGCGGCGGAGCCCCCATGCAAAAAGCTTCTGGCAGGGTTTCCCTTCCATGGAGGACAACTCTTCGGAGAGGATCTGGATAAATACATTCAGACTATTTCAAGTGGCAAAAGTACCCTTTTACCAGTCAAAAAGAGATTCCGGGGTCCTACATTTAAAAGGCAGCTCTCTCCTGTCTCAGGGCCCTCAAATTCCAGGCAGTATCGACGGCTGCCTGCGCGATCAAACTTTAACAATAAATCGCAGGGACAGGCCCCTGGGGGTAAGAGGCGATGGTATCGCAAGCCGACAAAGCCAGCCCCTAAGTCTGCCTTATGAAGGGGCGCCCCCACTCTCGCGGGTGGGGGGAAGGCTTCGTTTCTTCTCAGAAGTTTGGGAAGCCAATATCCCCGACAAATGGCTCCGGTCGTCTGTAACCACAGGCTACAGACTGGAGTTTTTAAAGTTTCCTCCGCCTCATTTTCAAGAGTCAAGGCTACCAAACGATCCAGCAAAGAAGGCCTCGATGCTGGCAGCTTTGGATCACCTGCTTTGCCAGGGCGTGATAATAAAGGTACCAGCCCAAGAACAGGGGCTAGGTTTCTATTCCAATCTCTTTGTCATACCAAAGCCCAACGGCGATGTCAGGCCAATCTTGGACCTAAAGAGTTTAAACGTTTACCTAAGAGTTCGTTACTTCCGGATGGAATCCGTCCGATCAGCAGTCGCCACGCTCCAGAGGGACGACTTTCTGGCTTCCATAGACATAAAGGATGCTTACCTTCATGTACCAATCTTTCAGCCACATCAAAGATTTTTATGCTTCGCAGTGGGGCAGCGACACTTCCAATTCATGGCGCTCCCCTTCGGGCTGGCCACGGCCCCCCGGGTATTCACGAAGATCCTAGCCCCAGTTCTGGCCAATCTAAGGATCCAAGGGGTCACAGTCCTAGCATACTTGGACGACCTTTTAATCATAGATCACTCACGGCCGTGTCTGGAACAAGCAGTAAAACTCACGGTTCAGTACCTTGAGAGGTTCGGCTGGGTCCTAAACCGGGAAAAATCAGCGTTTCATCCTACAAAGCAGTTGGAATACCTCGGCATGAGGTTAGACACAGAACAGCAAAGGGTGTTCCTGCCCCTTGTAAAGGTCGAGGCTATCAAGGGGTTGGTTCAGTTGGTTCTAAGCAAGAAAAAAACAACTATTCGCCTGTGTATGCGATTACTAGGCAAGCTAGTGGCCACGTTTGAGGCGGTACCATACGCTCAGATTCACACTCGCGCCCTACAGGCAGCCATTCTAGCAGCCTGGAGCAAGAGAGCACATGCCTTGGAGTCCCCTTTGACGCTATCATCAAAGGTCCGGCAAAGCCTGGCCTGGTGGTTAAACCCTCAGAATCTTCTGAAGGGAAGGTCCTTCAGCCCCGTTGTCTGGAAGGTAGTTACCACAGACGCCAGCCTGGTAGGCTCGGGGGCGGTCTTGGAGGGGTTCACTCGCCAGGGAACTTGGTCGGAAGCGGAGAGGCAGCTACCCATCAATGTCTTGGAGATCAGAGCTGCTCGCCTAGCCCTCCTGGCATGGACTTCCAGATTACAGGGGTCCCCGGTGAGAATCCAGTCAGACAATGCCACAGCGGTGGCATACATAAACCACCAAGGGGGAACCAGGAGTCAGGCCGCTCAGAGGGAGGTGAGCTTGATTTTTCAGTGGGCAGAGGTTTATGTACCCTGCATTTCGGCGATATTCATTCCCGGAGTGGACAACCTGCAGGCAGACTTCTTAAGTCGCCAGATTCTGTCGCCGGGGGAGTGGTCTCTGCATCCCCAGGTCTTTCAGACAATCTGCCAGAAGTGGGGAATGCCAGACATAGATGTAATGGCATCAAGGTTCAACAAGAAGCTAGACAGGTTCGTGTCTCGAACAAGGGACCCTATGGCCTGCGGAACCGATGCGTTGGTTTGCCCTTGGCATCAATTCAAACTTCTATATGCATTTCCCCCGCTACAGTTACTTCCTCGCCTGTTGCGCAGGATCAGAGTGGAGCACAAGCCAGTCATTCTAGTAGCTCCAGCTTGGCCCCGGAGGACATGGTACTCACTAGTCCTGAAGATGGCAGTGGGAGACCCTTGGACTCTTCCTCTACGACCAGACCTACTCTCACAAGGCCCGATCCTCCACCCTACATTACAGCGTCTAAATTTGACGGCCTGGAGGCTGAATCCCTGATTCTCAGGGGTAGAGGTCTGTCTAGGCAGGTAATTCCTACCCTGATTAGGGCTAGAAAGCCGGCCTCCAGGATGATTTATTACAGGGTGTGGAGGACCTACGTAGGCTGGTGTGAATCCAAAAGATGGAATTCCCGCAAATATACCATTGATAGGGTGTTAAGTTTTCTCCAGCTAGGAGTGGATAAAGGCCTGGCATTAAGCACAATCAAGGGACAGATTTCAGCTTTGTCAGTGTGGTTTCAGAGGCCGCTGGCCACCCACTCGCTGGTTAAAACCTTCATACAGGGGGTCTTGCGTATTAATCCTCCTGTCAAGTCACCGATTTGTCCATGGGACTTAAATCTTGTCCTGTCCACTCTACAGAAACAACTCTTTGAGCCGTTGGCTGAGATTCCTTTAGTTTTACTGACAAGAAAGTTGGTATTCTTGGTCGCCATAGTTTCGGCCAGGAGAGTGTCAGAATTGGCAGCCTTATCTTGTAAGGAACCATATCTCATTCTACATAAGGACAGGGCAGTTCTCCGGCCTCATCCTTCCTTTCTACCAAAGGTTATATCCAGTTTTCACTTGAACCAGGATTTGGTACTTCCATCCTTCTTTCCGAAACCCACATCTAGAAAGGAGGGGTTGCTGCATACCTTAGATATTGTCCGGGCCATGAGGGCCTATCTTAAAGCTACAGAAAAGATCCGGAAAACAGATGTGTTGTTCGTTTTACCAGATGGCCCCAAGAAGGGGCAAGCAGCTGCAAAATCCACCATCTCGAGATGGATTAGACAATTAATCATTCAGGCCTACGGGTTGAAGAGGTTGCCTCCTCCTTTGTCGGTAAAAGCCCATTCTACCAGGGCCATGGGCGCCTCCTGGGCAGCACACCATCAGATCTCTATGGCTCAGATTTGCAAGGCGGCGACGTGGTCATCAGTCCACACGTTTACAAGGGTTTATCAGCTAGACGTGAGAAGGAATGCGGATTCAGCCTTTGGGCAGGCAGTACTACAGGCTGCGGTTTAAGATCCTCGGGATCGGGGGCACCCTTGGTTTTAAAAAATTCAAAATTATTTCTTGACTAAGTTGGATTGATTATTATTATTTGAGTATACCTCTAAATTAAATCCCTTTTGAGAAGATGTCTCCCTCCCCTCATTAAAGCATTGCTTTCTGACATCCCATATAGTAATGAATATGCCGCTCTGTGTCCCGTGATGTACGAGAAAGAAAAAGGGATTTTTTAATACAGCTTACCTGTAAAATCCTTTTCTTGGAGTACATCACGGGACACCGAGCTCCCACCCCTCTTATGGGAACATGTTTTGGGAGGCATACTGCTTGCTACAAAACTGAGGGACTCCCTCTAGGGGGGGTTATATAGGGAGGGGACTTCCTGTTTGAGATTGCCAGTGTCCATCACCTGAAGGTACTCCATATAACCCATATAGTAATGAATATGCCGCTCTGTGTCCCGTGATGTACTCCAAGAAAAGGATTTTACAGGTAAGCTGTATTAAAAAATCCCTTTATTCGAAAATATGAAAATCCAAAAATTTAAAATAACTAACTAATAAGAACTTAACTATTATTAACTTAAATTATAGGCATTGGAATTCCCTTTCAAATTTGGTTGTTAGTGAACGTAACAAATACGAATTTATTCAAAGTTACGAATTTCCGAAATAACGAATGCTGTATCTAAAGAAATAGAATGTAATGAATTAATAATAATAAAAAACAATAATAATAAAAACTTCTGTTATCATTATTAATTATTAATTTGTTCCGTTCCATTTGTTTAGATGCATCATTCGTTATTTTCGGATATATCGTAACTTGGGATAAATTCGTATTCGTTGCGTTTAATAACAGCCAAATTTGAAATAAAATTCCAATACCAATAATTTAATAGATATTATTTGTTAGTTAGTTATTATTTAGAATTTCCGGATTTTCGAATTTTCAAATTTATGGATTTGGGATTTTTAAATTTTGGATTTTCGAATCGTCAAACTTACAAATTCCCTAATTATCGATATTCTGAATTTCCGAAATTTGGATTTTCGAATTTACGAATTTCTGAAATTTCAAATTTCCGGATTTTGGATTTTCGGATTTAGGATTTTACAAATTTAGGAATTTACAAATTTAGGAATTTCGATGAAAACGAATGACCCAAAAAAAAAAAGTATTAACACATTTCTGAATTTCCAAATCTACTAGTATACAAGTTTACGAATTTTGATCATAATGAATGACCTGAAGAAACAAAAAAATAAACATAAAATGTATAAAACAAAAACAAACACATTTTTTGGCAGTGCACATGTCTAGCATTCACATAGCTATACATATTGTGCCATAGTTAACAATAGCTTTGTGCATTCTGTGCTGGCCCCACCTTAAAGTGATTGTAAAGTCAGAAGTTTTTTTTATCTTAATGCATTCTAGCCTTCCATGTGCAGCAGCCCCCCTCAGCCCCTAATACTTACCTGAGTCCCATCTATATCCAGTGATGTTGTAGGAGTTTCTCGGCCTCCCAGGACTCCTCTCCTCATTGGCTGAGACCGCAGCGCTGTGCCATTGGATCCAATCAAAGTCAGTCAAGAGAGAAAGGGGGCAGGGACGGGGAATGGCTCTGTGTCTGAATGGACACAGGGAGCTGTGGTTTGGCTAGGGTGCACCCATAGCCAGCTGCTATCTGTGGGGGCACTCAACAGGAGGGAGGGGCCAGGAGAACTGAAGAGGGTTTTGAAAAGAGAAGGATCTGGGCTGCTCAAAACAAATCCACTGCAACAAAGCAGGTAAGTATAACATGTTTGTTTTTTTAATAAAAAAAATAGACTTTAGTATCACTTTAAGTTCTACGGTTGCCTAGACACAAGTTTAGTATGACACCGCCCACGCGCGCACCCCCTAGTGGCCTTTAAAGAGCCGACATAGAGCTACGGGCTCTCGCCCAGGCGTGCCGACCTGCCGCAGCAAAATGACAGCGGCAGGTCGGCAAGCAGTTAATTAAAGCTAAAATAATACACTTACAGCAACTAGGATAAATTTAGGCAATCGAGAGGGTAATCTAACCAAGAAATCATCAACAAGTATGGATCATCAGATCACAGCTCTCATCTCCTTCCAACACGTTTCCCCTAAATAGGCTACTTCTGGGAATGGAGGATCTATGCATCCATAAGTCACATAGAGCCGTGCCCCCTCCCCCACTATTTCCTCATTGGTTCACTGGCTGTGATTGACAGCAGTGGGAGCCAATGGGGAGGAAGAGTCCCAGGACAGCTGAGGCTATGGTGAACATTGCAGAATTGGAGGGAGCTCAAGTAGGGGTTGGGGCTGCACAAATATTTGTTTTTACCTTTGTGCATAGAAAGCATGAAGGTAAAGAACCTTCAGCTTTAGAACCACTTTAAGGCATTCCTTATAAGAAAAAAAGGCAGACGACTGCCCTATCCTGGTGTCAGTGGAAACATTGTTTCAGCTTTGGTGTTGGTGGATAGACTACTCCATATTTCCAGTGGGAAGGCATTAGTGGTTCAGTGATTATTTACCTGAGGAAGCAATCTTTTTCCACAGCACTGTCTTTGTCTCTGCCAGATGACATTTCTGAAAATAATTAACAGGCATAAGACCATATTTCCAAACAGTGGACTGCCCATAGCACCGTTAAAAGCAGAATTACTCATGATACTTTGCAGATATTCTCTGGGATTGCAATCACAATGACTGGCACATGACGATGGACCAGTGGTGGGCAGTTTGTGGAAATTAATAGGGAAGTTTCTTTCTCTGTCACCACCCACACACCTGCACATTGGTCTCTCAACAGCATCGGGGAAAGATTGATCTGGAAAACCAATGGGAATTGCAGAAAGATCCACACTTTGCAGCACTGATGTTATTATGTCCACACTGCAGAGTTGGCATTATAATGGGCTAGTACATGACTGGTCACCCTGCATAAGTGGGAGCAGTAGTGACTGGTCATGTGAAATAGAAGTGCGGAGCAGGGGGCATTATTCCAACACCATTGATGACATGATTGCTAGACACAGGAGGCACTGTGAAGAAATGGACAAAACGAGATGGCTTTTGCAAACATACTTCTACTGGTTGTCTTGGAAGTCAGCTTAAAGACATGCCTTAGATTGTTTAATAGATTTAGTAGTTTCAGTTTTATGGATTACATTACATAGGTTAATTAACTGATAAGTTAGCATTTTAATTAATAAGGTTCTAATTACATAAGATAGGGTTAGATTCGAAGGTTAATTAGTTTGTTGATAGGTTCCGCTTATTTATCTTTATATTGGTTAGTTAGGCTATTATCTCCTTTGCATTTATTCCTGTCCATTTTTTACTTGTGTTGTAACTTTTCAATGAATATTACTTAAAGGAACCCATGGCATTCCTCTTGCTGACCCATCTAATAGCACTTCTGCTTAGAAGCTATTGCATTGCATTATCCTTTTCACATATCACAAGTCTCTAGCAATCACTAGACAGCAGCTGTGAAAACTCTATATAAAAAAAAACAGATATAGAAAATAAAATAATTCCAGGAAATAGGGAAAGGAAGGATAATTTCATTGTATCAAGATGGACTTAACATGGACACTGTTGATCAAAGCCTACATACTGTTAAATGGGCAAGCAAGCTGTATGACCCCATAGGATGTTTACGCACCAAGTATGGTTTTATTGTAGGGTATCTCTATAATCAAAAAGATGTATGTGAAAATCAGGGTGTTTTTTAATAGTGGCATGTTGTGTGCATAATAAAATTACAGATGAATCAATTGAAAGAAAAAGATGTGACAGTTTAACAATATGTTTTAATTAAAGTGGTTGTATGCCCGACCAAAAAAAAACCTGGAAGGCAAAGGCATAATGAGCTAATATGCATCACATACTAGCTTATTATGAAATACTTACCTTGGAACTAAGCCCCCATACCGCCTCCCGGTCTTTGCTGAGGGAGTTCACATGTTCCCTCTGCATTTCTTCCGGGTTAGAGGCTCCAGCGTTGTAAGTGGCCGAAGCCATGATGACATCACTCCCGTGCATGTACGGGAGTCCTTCATTCCGGCAAGGAGCTCTGATTTTCTGCCAGCATCCGCGGAACCTTCAGAGCTCATGCGCCGCTGATGTCAGCGGCTGAATGCGTGGGGAATAGCTCCTAAACCGTACACGTTTAGGATATACATATTCATTTTATCTACAGGTAAGCCTTATTATAGGCTGTAGATAAAGATGTGCATGAGGAGGATACAACTGCTTTAAATAGCATGAGATGTCTACTGTTTCAAGATGAATTTAAAATACAAAGACAATATATTATCCTAAAATTGCCTATTGGAAAATTACAGTCCTTAAGACCCAAACAGTGGGTAAACCACATATGTGAGTGGTTTTCTAACTAGCAGAAATCACTTTAAAAATGTTGGGGTACTATTCCTTAATAGGGTTGTGAGTATAAAGAAATTACTACTTAATTAATGCTGAGTGTTAATCAACATAGAAGAGCTAGACCACAAAACTGTGTGTCTGAAAAGTACAGTGCCAGAGATTTGCAGCAAGCTCTAGCTTTTCAATATTAACATGTGTACGACTGAATTTAAGAATTAAATAGTATTTTTATATGTCTGAAATTACACTTTATAATAATCTTCTTAAAATAAACATCCTAAAGAAAGCCTAGAGATGTCAATCCAAGAGATATAAAATATCATATAGAGTTAATTTACATTTAAGTATGGAATGCACTGACAAAGATTTCTTGGAATGCTGAAAGCTTCACATCCAATTATTGCATTGCTCAGCGTATGACCTTTATATTTTGTAATAATTGTGAAGGCAGGTGATGTTAGTTAACATACTATAGCTTAGTTAGCTTACACTGCGAATATCTAATTATTTTTTGTATGTTATTTTTTGATGGTTTTTAACGTTTCGAGAACTCAAATTAGAATATTCTTAGGGAATATTTAAAACCTTTGATACTAGATATTGGAAGCTTAAAAAATCTTCTGCATGAATTAAATGCTGCAGGTAGAGTTATGTTGCTTATAAGTTTGTAAAGACGAACACCTTTCAAAGTTTCAGTCTATTTAGATTTCAACAAGACAGTGTTTATTCTTAGATTCTAGAAAGAAATGTTTAATTTCCCAGTGATTCTGTTAGATAAGGGCAGAATTGTAAATGACTCCCATATGACAGTGCTTGGTAACTGGCCTCTCAATGAGTGCTGAATTGAGGGGTAGAATAGGTGAGGATCGCATGAACCCAGTAAATGGTAGTAAGTCCTCAATGGGAAGTTAAGTACAGACAACTCATCCTGTCTACCAATTGCCAGACTCAAAGTACTATCATGGGGGTGGGGGAACATTTTCAAGCCCTGTGTAGGTTTTGACTTTCAGAACTAATACAGAAAATTTGGAGCAATCTGGCAGAAATTTGTCCAGTGGGAGGAGGAGATAGTTCTGGGGTAGCTGCCTAAGATGTCAAATGTCTAGAATAAATGTCATCCAAAGTAACAGATACTATTGTTTGCTACAAGAAAAAGCATATTAGTTGTGAACTGCGAAGAAGAGGCTTGGGCATTGAGCTTGCTGGGGGCCAGGGAGGTAAGTTGAGTCAAGGGGAAACCCAAAGTGTATTTTAGACCTATATTTTGGGTCATTATTTTAAGGTGAGAAGCCAATTCAATGGGCAGTGGAGCACAATTTAGATTGGATAATTTATGGTGAAATTGTGTTCCAGTGTAATCGTGATCTTTGGGATAGTCACGGTTTATGAACTGATCATAATGGGACTTTAAAGATTCACCTTTTTTGGGGAACTTTTTCCCCAAAAAATCTTCCTCCCACGAATCCCTAATACACATTCTTCTTTCCCATAACACCAATGTTAAGAGGCATTTTCTTCTTCCACTGTCCCACAATGTAATGGGCAACCTTCTTACCCATTGAACAGTGTAAACGGGCATTTTTTCCTCTAACTGACCATGAATGTAATTGATCTCATATTTAGACTAAAATGCAAAAAATATATGAGATCTGAGCTCGCGCGCAGAAGCGAACGCATATGTGAGTAGCGCCCGCATATGAAAATGGTGTTCAAACTGCACAAGCGGGTGCAATTTTGAAGCGTGACATGTTGGGTATTATTTTACTCGGCGTAACATTATCTTTTATAATACAAAAAGATTAGGCTAACTTTGATGTTGTCTTATTTTTTTATTCAAAAAAGTTAATTTTTTCCCAAAAAAGTGCGCTTGTAAGACTGCTGCACAAATACAGTGTGACAAAAAGTATTGCAATGACACCATTTTATTCTCTAGGGTGCTAGAAAAACAATATATAATGTTTGGGGATTCTAAGTAATTTTCGTTCAAATAAACTTGTAAATAGGCTTGGTCCTTATGTGGTTAAAGTCTATGGGACACAAACATAAAAAATCGAAAGTGTTCATTTTAAAGGCTTATATGAAAAGTTATTGCCATAAAACGTGTTTGGGGACCTGGGTCCTACCCCATGGGACATGTATCAATGTAAAAAAAAGTTTAAAAATTGTATTTTTTTTGGGAGCAGTTATTTTAATAATGCTTAAATTGAAACAATAAAAATAAAATATTCCTTTAAATTTATGCCTGGGGGGTGTCTATAGTATGCCTGTAAAACGGCACATTTTTCCCGTGTTTAGAACATTACCACAAAAAAATTTAATTTCTAAATGAAAAAAGTCATTTAAAACTGATCGCGGCTGTAATGAATTGTTGAGTCTCTGCAATATACATAAAACTCATTGAAAAAAATGACATGGGTTCCACCCAGTCCATTACCCCGAAACAAAAATGTAAAAAAAATTGCGTGGGGGTCCATCCATACCAGGCCCTTCAGTCTGGTATGAATATTAAGGGGAACCCTGCACTTTTTTTTTTCAAACGGCGTAGGGCGCCCCAGAATCCATACCAGACCTGATTTTAAGGGGAACCCTGTGCCAAAATAAAAAAATGGTGTAGGGGTCCCCCCAAAAATCCAGACCAGACTCTTATCTGAGCACGCAACCTGGTAGGCTGCAGAAAAAGTGGGGAGACGAGAGAGCGCATCCCCTCTTGAACCATACCAGGCCACATGCCCTCAACATGGGGAGGGTGCTTTGGGGTCTGAGCCGCAAAGCACCTTGTCCTCATGTTGATGGGGGCAAGTGCCTCATCCCCACAACCCTTGCCCGGTGGTTGTGGGGGTCCTGCCCCCCTATGTGAATTGGTAACGGGCACATTGTACCCCTACCAATTCACGAAAAAAGGGTCAAAAATGGTAAAAAAAGACAAGAGACAGCTTGGGACAAGTCCTGTATCAAAAAAAAAAAAATGAAAATATAATGTCCAGCAATGTAAATCCACATCACAACGGAGGACCAAAAAAAAGCAACTGTTGCGGCTATTTTTTTCTTTTTTGGTTTTCAGGCGGGGTGGATTTACATCGTGGGACATTTTTTTTTTTTTTTTATGAAGGACTTGTACCAAGCTGTCTCTTGTCTTTTTAAAATTTTTGACACTTTTTTGTGGAATGGTAGTGGTACAATGTACCCAGTTACCAAGTCATATAGGGCAGGGATTTGGGGGTCCCCTTGTTAAAGGGGGCTTCCATATTCCTGGGCAAGGGTTGTGGGGGATGAGGACATTGTCCCCATCATCATTGGGGCAAAGTGCTTTGTGGTGGGGGGCAGAGCAATTTTTGAAATAAAATTAGTTCTCCTTAATATTCATACCAGACCCAAAGGGCCTGGTAATGGACTGGGGGGGGGGGGCATGCCGTTTTTTCAATGAGTTTTATGTATATTAGCAGGACCCGACAATTCATGCATACTATAGACACACACAGGCACGAAATTTAAAGGAATATTTAATTTTTATTTTTTCACTTTAAGCAGAATTAAAATTACTGCTCCCGAAAAAAACTTTTTTTTTTTTTTATTGATACATGTCCCCTGGGGCAGGACCCAGGTCCCTAAACACTTTTTATGGCAATAACTTCGATATAAGCCTTTAAAATTAGCACTTTTGGTTTTTCATGTTAGTGTCCCATAGACTTTAACGTGGTTCCGCTGTTTGAATTTTTACTCAAAATGAAACTGTTGGGGAAATGTATTTTTTTTCATTTGTTTTCTCACTTCCTAGATGACTCATAGAGGTATGTTTATGGTATAGTGCAACAATATCATAATGTATGATTTTGGTACTAGTAGTTTCTCCACAATCTCCTTAATTGTGTCAAGCTTATATAAAAAATCTTTATTCACAACAATTTGAGGAAACATATTTTTAGCACCTGGCTTGTGATTTTTTGTTGATTACTATCACATTCTCTTTTAAGAGAGCTGTATACCTTAACTAGGCAGTTTCAACTGCCAAGATGACCCCGGGGACACCTCTTTTACCAGCACTTCCAAGAGTATTGTACAAGGTCATCCACAATCGCCCCAAGTGAATTTACCTTAATGGTTCAGGTGTACATACAGAGGCTATATGCTTCAGGTTCACACAAAGCAGCATTTCTGTTTCCATTTCAAAATTTCTACATAAAGTGGAAGTTCCTCACCAAATGTATGCTATGTATTAGTACTACTTCATAGCAGGCAGTTCCACTGCATGATTTTAGGTCAGACTGTCCATTGTTTAGGTTGTTCAGGGATTTTTTTTATTTTGTTGCTGCAGTGTTTCACATAGCTTAATTTTAAGCATTTAGAATGTTTGTTTCCTAGGATTTTGGAATATGGCATTGACTTGTATAAATGACATTGTGGGAAGCCTCTGTCAGTCCCTTTTACCATGTAAATAAATGTGGATAGCAGTTATGGTTGGCTCACATGCTACTGGAAAGCTGACTCAAATGGTCTGTGATCAAAAAAAAGCATTTACCTCAAACTGGCACTACTTTAATAGGGTGACTTAAAATAAGCCACCAAACCTAAACTTCCCCAAAATACTTGGAAATGACTCAATGCAGATTGGGGGAGGGGGCTAAAAAGTTGGAGTTGGGCTTTAAATCAATCTGCCAAATAATCTCTTAAATAAAAACACTGAGAAAGTAATTTTGGTACGTGTGTTTCTTCAGACATTAAAAGACTTTTAATGCATTGGACATCTGGATGTAATACAAGTGTTTAGCTCTTGTATACACATGTATGATTTATTATTCTGCTCCATTTCAAGCAAATGGAATGTCTACAATATTTAAATATTTGGTATTATGCCAAGAAAACATTGCATGATTTAAAAAAAAAAAAAAACCTGATGTATTAAAGATTTGATTAATCAAGGAATTAAAATAAGTTTCCATTGCAACAATTTTCAGTTGAAGAAAGGTTGAGCATGCTGGGCAATTTTTTTACATTTTGTACCACAGTTGGTTACAATTGTTAAAACAAGTAGAGGTTATGGCAATGCATTTTCAAATTTCAGACAGCTAGATAAGAGCTGAATTTTACTAAAACTGATTGAATCAGAAGTAGTTAAATGCTGCTTGTACTAATGCCGCCTACACACGATCACTTTTTGTGATGAAAAAAAACGATTTACTTGATTTACTAAAACTGGAGAGTGCAAACTCTGGTGAAGCTCTGCATAGAAAAACCAATCAGCTTCCAGATTAATTTGTCAAAGCTTAATTGAAGTTGAAGTTAGAAGCTGAATGGCTACCATGCACAGCTTCACCAGATTTGCACTCACCAGTTTAAGTAAATCAACCTCACTGTGTGTTTCTGTGTAGTTTGATGTTTATTGCAAATGTTACTGGATTAGTACTGATTAATGCAGTTCAAACACTAAACACATGAATGATACTCTCCGAGCAGTTTGCTTCCAAAGTTTTGCAGATATAGCCACATAGGTAAGGATGGCACTGACAGGTCTTCTAAAATATTGAACCTAGATAAAACTTAACTACAAAATTACTCTGTGCAAAAACAGATTATATCTATTTGCATATCAATTTTCAGAAGTAAATACTGTTTGGTTTGTAATGAATTTCAAAAACTATCCTTTATTGCCTCAGTGTAAGTGAAAGCATAATGAAAGGTGTCATTAAATGTGTTTAATTTGCCTTGTATTTGTTCATATTTGTTTTCTTCTCAAGCTGGTAAGTTATTTTGAAATTTAGAAAAAGGAAGGACTATAGCAGAAATTGCAGGCAAATCGAAAGTAAAAATACCGCTCAATACTTTCTATCAGTGTTTAGGTTAAGGTTGCTGCTGGTACGCGTAAACTTTGACAGAAGTACTGAACCTGACAGCTTCATAAAATTAAACCATTACTTGTAATTATTGTTTTCTCTACAAACTGCCTTAAACTTCTTGGAAAAATGAATGAAGGGCTGCACACTCCGGAAGGATGCCAAAATCTTTATTGTAGTTATTAACAAATAAAAGCATATACAGCACAGTGAGCACCAGGTGCTGTATATAGATTTATTTGTTGATCACTACAATAAAGATTTTGGCATCCTTCTAGAGTTTGAAGCCATTCATCCATTTTTCCCTGTTGATATCGGAGGCGAGCCTGGCAGGCACCTCTGATTTGGAAGCTACAATAGATATGCAGCACTCACACCTTGAGCGGTGTTTCCTCATCATTGGACTAGTGCCTTAAACTTTTGCCTGATATAATTCTGTCAGTTTATGGTCTATGGTCTTGCCTGGCAACCTGGAACTTTTGATTTGTTTATGGTAATCTTGTTCTAATGGAACAAGCCTAAAGTCCATGATGTGGGAATATAAGGGTATAACATCCAAACCTATGTGTGGGCGTTTCTCGTAAAAAATACTTTTCTCTTCATCAGACTTTGAACTTCAGCAGAGTCCATGCCTGTCTTGAGTGCAATAGTGGAATTACACAAATTTGTGACAATTTGCTCAGACCATGTATGCCACTAATGTACTGTTGACAGGCAAACCTGCAAAATCTGTCTTGCCAGGATGGGTATCAAGAAACTAAATTCGATATACATGAAAAAGGAAAGTAATTGAGCAAAGTACATAAATTCGATATACCATTTATACACTTTAGGACTACAATAAGAAAGTCTTTGTGAACTTATCTTAATTTCCTCCTAAAGTAAACCTGACACAATTAAACTGAGAATATGATAAATACATAAAGAGCTGTTACAACCAGTGAAAAATAATAATCATATTCTGTGTTTCCAGCGATATGGGCAGCTTACCTAGTGTGCAAAACGTTCCTTTAAATTCTGGCCCTTCCAACACTTCCCTATTGTTCAGTAGGATCAATAGGGAAGGACTGCAAGTGGAGTGAAGTTAAACTCTTGCGAGAAATTTTGATAAATGCCTGTAGTTTCAAATTGTTTTGACAATGTGGTCAATCATTATATGCACAGTTTTCATCTTGTATTTATTTGTTATGTTTGCATAAGCAGAGAATTGTTATGTACTTAAATGCCACCTAACTCAATCTGGGAGAACAAGCCATCCAATTAATATCTAGATAAATCACAAAACATGATCAGTATACATGCTTGATCCAAAGGGGTTGATATATTAAAAGCAAATGAGCTGTCCACTTTAAAAGGTAATTTTCACTTTGCAAAGGGCTGTTTATTTAGTTAAGCGTATGTGTGAAAATTCACTTTGCAAAGAATACCTAATCACAAGGAAGAAAAAAAATATATTTTGCTTGCACATGATCTGATGATGGAAGTCAGTAATGCATCATCTAAATTCACTAAGATAAGGGAAAATACCTTTGCAAGATGAACAGCGTATTTTCCTTTTGTAAATCAATTTTACCTATTTTTCCTCCAAAATTTCTAGTTACATTTACAGTTCTTCAGATTAGCTCCTCATCTTTATTCTTGGCTCTGGGAAACCTGGTTGCTTGGGTAGGGGTCTAATATTTATCCAAACTCTCTTTTGCCATGTTTGTGTGATCTGTAGAAGGCAGTTGGCTGTTGTCTACCTAGATGTTTCTTCTTGTAAGTATTCCCTAACTTCAGGCTACTTATTCCTTTTGCCAGAAGCTGTTGAGCATGTTCCAGCTGTCTGTGTAAAGAGGGTTAACAATCAGTGGTAAGAATGTTAGGCAATGCAGCCAATCACCTTGGGAATAGGCTTATTGGTGTTAGTTGGGAAAGTGGCAAATATTTGGGATACTCCCTGCCATTTTGCTCCTGCTGGACATAGGCCTTAGGTGAATGGTGTTGTGAGTTGTCTTGTTCTCTCCTCTAGTATTGGTCACCGAAAGCAATTGGAATAGTCCTTCCTGTGAAGTCTCTGGAAGATACAAGCTGCTGGGTGACTGTCTTGTAAGTTTAAAGTCCACATTTAAATCTGTTTTTCTGCCTCAGACCACCAGGATTAAGATTTCACGTGAACCTTGATTTCCAAGGAGCCAAATTCTGTGTTTATATTCAAGGACTACATGAGGCAGGTAGCTTAAGGCAGATCATTTGTGCTATTACATAATAATGTAATGGGTACATCATGGTGCCAATCCCAGGTTGTCCTGAGCACATAGCTACCCTCTCTTCTCTATGCTGCTTGCTGAGTTACAGGTATAGGAAAAGGGTCCTAAGAGAAGATCCTGAGGGCATATACCTTTCATGTTCTACTTGACAGGCTTCTGTTAATATCAGCTATAAAAGCATAGGTTTTCATGGTAAAAAATGTTGACAAGCTTACACCATTTGTCAGGTTAAATTAATTTGCTCTGAATAGAATCATCAGCAGCTTCAGACTCGGTGTTCAAAATATGGTACCTTACTTACATTATGACAGGTCTTACAATATTTGTACTCTCATGGTCAGATTTATATGTCAAAACTCTTACTTTACCTATATCCTTATATGTCTATTGCATATCTAACTGTATTATATGTTACTTCAGGTGTTATTACGTTGTGCATGTGTCTGACAGATACCAGTGACTAACAAACAATACTGTGTAAAACCTATTTTCTGAGCTGTGAAACTGCAGCCTCTAATACTACATTAGATGTATGTTGTTCTATAGAGAGTAGGTGGTAGAGTTTTAGATGATGCATTGCAAAGGAAAAAAAAGCAGAAAATAAATCATAATCAGGTTTTGCAAGCGTGTAATCGCACATGTCATCTACTGTGTAGGATTTTAACCTCTACAGCAGGAGTGGTGATACACGATATATGGCAGGTACAATAAATTATGTTTTCTCCGACAGAAGTTAAATCTAAACTAAGTATTCCCTGAAACAGGAACAGAGAAAACACTTTACATGCCTATCATTTGTCCTTGGAGGGCAAAAAACAAATATGTTTTTTAAAGCTTGACACTAGTATTATTTGATGTGGCCTCAGGCTATATGCTTTTCTTTTTCCATTTTGTCGAATTGAATGGGGTAAGAAAACAGCTTTGCATTAAGAGGAATACATTGTACAGGTTAATCATAACCAGCTCTGAATTCAAATGCTGCCAACAAAATAATGGAGAGTGGGTATCAAGGGAGAAGTAAAGATTATTGTAGAAATAGCAGTGGGACAATCACATCTCCTTTGCATGTGGCTAACCATTTCAGGCATGTGCTCCACAATTAATATTTAATGGAGCTAGAAATAAGTTTCTACTATTGTTGATAAAACAGTAAAACTTGTAAAATTTTAATTGGGTAAAAGTTCATTTCAGTGTTTTCTACATTTTTCCTCCTCCGGCTCAGTCATTTACATGGTAAAGGATGATTAGAATGGAAGGCAAAAAGAAGATTTAAATGTAGTAAATCAGAAAGGCAGACCTACCCTTGAGAATTTGCAAATGTAAAATTTTCTTAAATGTGAACTTAAAACAATCAATATTTTAACAATTAGTTTCTACTGTGTTGGGGTCAGCATCCAGCAAAAGACTTAATTATATATAAGCTCTATGCATGCAGCTTTTTTTTCCTTTCCCTTCCTTTTTTCCCCACTCTTTTGATCAAGTTATGGAGGCTCTAACAGGTTTCAAACTCAAAGCCTAGGAAAATTAATGTTACTGATCTAAATCTATTGATTTTGTTTCAGAAGGAATATAATATTTATTGCACAAGTATATTTAACTGTGCAGCCCCACTGTTGGAAACCCAGCACTGCTTGGGTAAATATCCTCCCCTTTGTGCCTACATTATTCCTGACAATTTTAAGTATTGTGCATCTAAGAAATAAAAAAATCTTCTGATACCCAGAGAGTTTATTGAAGTGACAGCAATGCACAAGATTTAGGCAAATGGACTGCAATGGTAACTTTTTCCTACATTCATCTTTTAGCCAGATAAAAAGGAAAAGCATTGGTGGAATGCCTACTATAGTAAGCCAAAAACTTTGGAAATAATCAGAAGAATGCACTTACAAGAGTCTCATGAATGATATGCCTATCACAGTAATCAATAGAAATGTCACACCGTGGGTTTCACATCCAGTAAAAAGGGTCACCAGGTTGCCATGGGAAATTGCATTAAGGTAGCTTTTTATCTGGAAAACTCTCAGGGTTACTCTGATTCAGTACACATGTAGACTGCCATGGTGCATTAAAAGGTACAATTTATGAAATAAAAAAATAATAATATTATTAAACAGTTTATAGTGCTAAACAGTTTGTGCAGCACTTTACAATTTAATGATCGATAGTACAGTTACAATATAGTTTGATACAAGAGGATTGGGAGGGCCATGCTCAGAGAAGCTTAATGTTTAAAGGGGAGGAATGGTACAAAAGTTGATAACTGTGAGGGATGAGGTGATGAAGAAGGTAAAAGTGCAATTTTTAGGATAGGCTTTCCTGAAGAGATGGATTTTCAGGAATCAGCAGATAGAGTAGAAAATATCTTTTAAAGAAAAAAACACTGCGCTAAACAAAGGAAATGTGAAATGCTGCCAGTACCAATAAATGTAGATACAAATAATTGGAAAAGTGGTAAAACGTGAGATACGGCGCAAAATCAATTGATGTGAAAATTCAGTACTGATACCAAACAATAGAAAATGAATATAAAAATAAAAAAAACATATGAATACACCATAACTAAATGGGTTACCAGAAACAAGATAAGTGAGTGACAATCCGTAACTGATCTAATAGGTGTATAAAACCAAAAGGAAAATTTGTGATAATATCACAAGAATACTAATTAAATGTCCATAAAACAGTCCCAGGTGTAATAAAAGTAAAGAAATGAATGCAAAAATCGTCTAAGAAGTGGGTGATTTAGGATATTCAGAATAGAAGTTTTCTTCCACCAAGTAATCACCCAAGTGAGAGACATGTACCTTTACCAGATACTGAGACTGCAAAGAGATGGTCAAACCAGGCACAGGGTTTTAAAGTCTCCCAATGGACTATAAGCTGGAATGGGTTCCTCTGTATGCAATCAGCCATTGATCGATTCCTCAGGTGAAAATACAAAAAAGAAGCCCATAGTGTAGATTGCAATGCAGATGTTTAATAAAAGAAGGTAATGCACTTACAGAATCCGAAGTAATAATAGGCCCGATAAGTGAAATCGTGTCCGGTATACACTTAAAATCTCGGCGTCTCCTCTCGTTCGTTCCTTCTCCAATGTCAGTCTGATCCAGGGAACGTGATGACGTCAGAACGCAGGCCACACCTACGCGTTTCATCATATGTTGACGTCGTCTGGGATTGGCTGCTGATCAGCATATGACGAAATGCGTAGGTGTGGCCTGCGTTCTGATGTCATCACGTTCCCCGGGACAGACTGACATAGGAGAAGGAATGAACTTATCCTGCCTAATATTGCTTCGGATTCTGTAAGTCCATTACCTTCTTTTACAGCCATTTCACAACCATTTCACAGCCGTTGTCGGTCCTCTCCTGCACACAGCTTCCGCTGCTGGAAAGCGGACCATAACGGCTGCAGAATAGGATTTGCCTGGACTTACACTTTGAGGCCGCATACACACGATTGGTCCAAACCGATGAAAACGGACTGAAGTTCAGTTTCATCAGTCCAAACCGACCGTGTGTATGGCCTATCAGTCTTTTGTCCTTCAGTCTAAAGTTTTAAAACTTGCTTTAAAATCGGACTGATGGACGCCTGACCATCAGTCCAAACCAATGGTTAGTACGCAAAAGCATCGGTTCAAAACCTGCGCATGCTCAGAATAAAGTCGACGCCTGCTTGGAAGCATTGAACTTCGTTTTTTTCAGCACGTCGCGTTTTACGTCACCGCATTCTGACACGATCGGTTTTTGAACTGATGGTGTGTACGCACATCAGACCATCAGTCTGTGAACCGATGAAAATGAACTTCAGTCCATTTTCATTGGTTTGGACTAATCGTGTGTACGCGGCCTAAGAAGTAACTAAATACATCCACCCATGTGTAGTAGAAGCATTATAAGCTTGTTGCAGTCTCCGATGCAGCATCTGCAGCCTGCCGTGGCTGGAGAAAGGGTAACATACTGTCTAGCACACCCAAACCTGATAGCAAATACCTAGCCCAGACATGCTTCTCCACAGTTCACAGCAAAGTCGCCGACATACAACTCCCAGCGGGTTTGTGCATCATACCTACAGTACAGGGAAAATATACTGGACTTAGCTCTCAGAGGATCACTGTATTGTAGTCCCAAAGTGCAGGGAGAGAGACTGGACTTGATGAAAAGCCTGTCTGCTGGACACAGAAATATGCATAATAATTGCAAAACCCTTAATGAGAAAAGTTTTTTTTTTTTTTACGAAAGGCAAATCCACTTTGCACAACTGCACTGAAACTGCAGTAGCTGTAGATCCGAGGGGGACATGCAAGGAAAATAAAAAATGGCATTTTAGCTTGCACATGATTGGATGATAAAATCAGCAGAGCTTGCCCTCATTTTAGATCTACCCTTCAGATTTACAGCGACTGCACTTGTAGTTTGCGCTTGTAGTGCAAAGTGGATTTGTCTTTCGTAAAAAAAAAAAAAGTCTGTGACCTGAAGCGTGGTCTCTGACCTGATCTTCTGGCCAGAGGGTTGACATAACAGCTAAATAGTTAAGTCAATCATCAATCACCTGTTCTCATTCTCATAGACATGAGATTGCTGTGAAATTCAGCTATTTATGGCTCATTCAGGAGTCAGGAGATTACTTTTAGGTGTATGGAGATCATAATATATTAGCTATTGGGTACCGCCAAGTCACATAAGTAGCACCCCCCCCCCTCCTCCTTCCCATGTGTACAATAGGATTGTTAATATTGACAGAAAGCCTATGCAGTTACAATTCTAGGTATAATTAGTTTAATTTTCACGCAGAGACATACCATAAAGTGATAAAGAGAAAAATACTTATTGTTTCATCAATAATTCTGCATAATTCAATTGCTGGTAATGAGGTGATAAATGTCTTCATTGACAGTTGAAACAAATACTTCATTATTTAATTTTGAGAGCCATGTAGTTCAGTGTCATAGCTCAATTTATCTTGCTTTCCAGCTGGCATTATGGAGTATCTAGCAGAATGATTTTTGCTTAACGAGGAACAGAAAGGCCTATCATACCCAGACTATAACTAGGAGATAATTACAGTAATTTTTCTGAATTTCATGGATACCTGGTTGTTTATTGCCTGCCTGTACCTATGTTCTAAATAGGAATCACACAAATGGGATGTGCGTGTTAGGTGTTTTTTTATTATTATTTTATTTTTCAGTTCAGTGTTTTTGATTGGCTAGGTCAGGGGAAATGTACAAGATCATTTACCTCTATAACATGAAAGATGTTGTAACTATGCCTTTAATAGATTTATTTCTGACAAAGAGGCGTAATTATAAAGCAACAAATGATCAGTTCACTTATTATGTGCTTCACATTTGCCTGACAGGTTCTTTACCATTTTTTGTTGTACTTATAACACGTTCAATTCCAACATGTTTACTGGATTGTATTGAATTTGCTGCATGTCTTGGTCTTCTATTTTTCAATGTATACAGTAAGTCAGGTGTTAGTAACCGCATTATATTCTCTACAGATCGGCCATTCTGTACAGGAGCAGACCAAAACTGGACAAGGATCCTTTGGCACATAGGGGCCTATATATATATACTATGGGCCAGATTCAGGTAGAGTTGCGCTGGAGTATTTCGATATGCGCCGCGTAACTGTGAATATGCGCCGTCGTTTCTATGTGGCCGTACCCACCAACCTAGATGCGACAGAAAACGGGCCATTTCCGATCGGCTTAACTTTCCGACGCCAGAGTCTCGTCAGCGCATAATTTCGCTTGGCGCATCAGTCGCGCCTATTGATTTCCCCTGCAAATATGCAAGTGAGGGAGATTTCCCGATTCGCGAACAGATTAGCACCATACGCTGGCTACATGCACCGCGCGTATCTCGTCCGTCCGGCGCAAAGTTATTTCTACAAATAGCTGCTTTATCTTTACTCCAGACGGCCTCAGGTCAGCAGGAGAGCAGCTACAGCAGCAGCGTTACCGACGAAACTAGCAAGCTGAACAACCACACGTGCAAGGACAACACCTCTGTGTGCCAACATGCCAGGGGCAGTCGCGGTCCTAGCACTAGTACTGGGTCCCCCGGAACGAAGGAGGCGGGCACGTGAGAGGATATACCGCACGCGCATGAGCCTCTTTGGCATGGGGGATGAGGAGGTTTATCGCCTCTTCAGATTCAGCCCTGATGCAATACTTGAACTAACCACAACCCTGCAGGGTGACATCACCAGCAAGACACACCGCTCACAAGCAGTGCAGCCACTGGTGAAGGTACTGGCAACACTTCATTTCCTTGCCAGTGGATCATTCCAGTGTACAAGTGGAGTGGTGGCTGGGATGTCACAGTCCTCCATGAGCAGATGTGTGCACCAGGTTGTCCCTGCAATCCTCAGACGCATGTCCAACCAGTTCATCAGACCAACCACTGAGGAGCTGCGGCTGAAGGCAATGACAGATTTCTACAGCATTGCCAGATTCCCACGCACTGTGGGGGCCATTGATTGCACACATGTGGCCCTTCAGCCCCCCAGTGCCACAGAGCACATATACCGCAATCGGAAGCATTGGCACTCCATCAACTTACAGGTGATAGCTGATGCCCAACGCCTCATATGGCACGTCCGTGCCAAACACCCAGGGTCCAGCCATGACAGCTTCATATACCGTCAGAGCCCCATCCCAGAAGAATTCGAGCAGAACATGTATGGGGACACCTGGCTGGTTGGTGAGTGACATGGGTGGCAGGCATGACTATCCCCTCCCATGATGCACACATCACAAGGGGCACATGCATGACTAACATCCTCCTGTCTTTTCCCTTACAGGTGACTCTGCATATGCACTGGGACCCCATCTCATGACTCCTTTTCGGAACCCCCAAACCAGAGGAGAGAGAAAATACAATGAAGCACACATCAAAACCCCTGCAGTGGTGGAGCAAACATTTGGGCTCCTGAAGTCCAGTTTCCGCTGCCTGGATAAGTCCGGGGGGGCCTTATTGTATTCCCCTACCTTTGTGTGTCAGATCATCGGTGCATGTTGCATTCTGCACAACTTTGCCATGAGAAAAGGCCTGCAGATTGACATGCGTGATGACCTGACCCCCGACCCACACAGTCCCCACCTGCCAGAGGAGAACCAGTCTGCTGATGGAAGGGCAGTCAGGAGGGTCCTCGCCGTAGGCATCTTTGGACACTAAACCAAAACATTAATCACACAGACAATGCATGCATGCACACCACTGATGTCCCTAGATCACACACACCACATCCACATCACATTGGATTAGCCCAAGTCCAGCATGTAGGACTTGGGAGCAGCAACGCCAGCGTCAAGGCCCCAATGATGTCGCTGTCCATTCATACACCTTTCACACGTCATTCATACAGCCGGGTGGGCCACTCCTGGCAGGTGTGGCCTGCATGCCCTCCAAGGCCACGGCAATCCGGCCGAGGTACGAATTGGTCTGGGCCTGCACCCTGAGCTGCTGAGCCTGCATCCTGAGCTGCCGGGTGACCTGGTAATGCTGGGCCCGCCGACTCTGCCTCCCCTGGTCCCGGATGGCAGCAGTGTTTGCCTGGACGGCTGCAGTGAGGTCCCTTACCTCACCCTGCACCTCCCCCAGACTGGTCACCACTGCAGCGCAGTTGCAGCTCACATCCTGCACTGCAGAAGATATCTGGGCCACGGAGCACAGGCTGTCAGCCACTCTGTCCAGGTGTCCCCCATTTGCTGAGTCTGCCTGGCGTGATCCCTTGCCACCTGGTCCTGGACCAGATCAGACACCCCCCTGGTCTTACTGGTGGCCTTCCTGGGGCCAGTAGATGGTTGTCCCCGGGGGGATGGAGTCGCCCTTGAGGGGCTTCCTATGATGGGGGAGGGGATCTGAGAGGGCCCTGCAGAAGAGGAGGACTCGTCCAAATATAAAATTATGTCCTGCTCTGCCCCAACAGGCTCCTCCTCAACGACCTCTGCAGGTGAGGTGTGGGCACTCTCCTCCTCCACCCCGGTCTCTTCACCACCCAGGGGCACGGGCACTGGATGCCGTTGGGGGAATGGGGTGGACTGGCCGCCGACAGATGATGTCCCAGCTCCGTCCTCTGTGGATGACACACAGCAGACACATGTTGGTGGTCCCACACACTTGGCACATGTACCCTCCCCCCCCACATGCAACACACCAAATAGGGGTTAAAAAACACTTACCTGTCCTGGAGCCTTCCTCCACGGAATCATATCCAGGGACCCCCTCCAACTGCTCCCTCTCCAGGCAGCGGGCGACCACCTCCTCCTCTGTGGTCAGGCTGACCGGACATGGGGGTCCACCACCTGTGCCCCGATCATGGCTCCGAATGGTGGCCACCTTGCCACGGACCTTGCGCCGCAGGTCATTTATCTTTTTCTGGATATCACCAGCAGTCCGGGTGGAGTACCCCAACACATTCACCCTGCCAGCAATGGTGTCCAGGATGGCCTGCTTCCTCTCCCTGCTGGTCTTCCTACTTTTCTTCCCATGCAGGAAATCATTGTAAGTCTCCATAGCAGAGATGACCACAGAGACCTCCTGGGCATTAAAATTGAGGTTCCTCCTCTCTTTGGGGGTAGCGGGAGCAGCCATAACAGAGCAAAAGTAAATTCCCTGGGGTGGGGGCAAATGGAAATACTTTTGCGCCGGAATGGCGCTTCCGCTGGTGCTTTTATAGGCGCAACGGAACACATTGCGCTGGCGTTTCCCATGAAGTGGTGCCGACGGAAGTTGTGAGCATGTGCACAGGGGGCCGAGTGAAGCCTCACTTACTGCGCATGCTCCGTGGATGATGCGCTGAACGTAAGCCTCTGTGCTGGGCTCCGCCCATCATTTACATATGATCACACCCACTTCCACTTGCGTCGGGTTACGCCAGCGCATTTTCGTTACTCCGGCGCAAGTTTAGGAGCAAGTGCTATGTGAATTACAGTACTTGCGCCGAAAGTGTTGGCGGAGTAACGTAAATGAGAAACGTTACTCCAAAGTAAAGAAGCGCCCATCTACCTGAATCTGGCCCTATATGTTAAACAGATGGGTGCTAGGACCCATCCCATTGTCATATAGATCGCTCAATTCCATTTCATTGTCAATCGATTTACAGCAATGTTTGGGCAAGTGACAAAATAGGCAAACTAAAACACAGTTTGAATTTAAAGTCAATTCACTGCTGCAATGGCAAAGTCATGTGAATTTGCCTGCGGCTTTGCACTGCAACTTCGTTCTCACTTGATCTGACTTGGATACTGTTTATGAGCCTGTACAGGGGCTGAAATCACACCCACGTTTGACCAAAGTAGTGCAGGAAATTTTTCTAAAGTCAGAGGGACTTGTGTAGTATCAGTTAAGACGGCTCTCATAGGGAATCATTGAATTTGACATGTCATGTGACTTGGGCTCTCAAAAGTCTGATCCCATGTATGACATTTGAATTGCGACTTCAATCAGCCCTGTAGTGATGTTCAGGTTGGTGGGAGAAATCACTGAACGCAGCAGGGGACCTAGGAGACTGATGCTCCCTAAAGTGTTGAATTCCCAGCAGACTTCGTGGAGGGTCCCTCTTTACAATCTTTTCTTGCAGGTATACCTGTTTCACATTTGTATTTTTTATGACAGGGTCACTTTTAAAGGTGAACAAGTGCCTCATTTGAACTGTGTTTATATTTGTGCCTATTAATTCCATTAATAATGAATCAATAAAATCAAATAAATATATTGTTTTTCTTAAAGTGTTATTTTTACACACTTTCCACAAAAAGCATTTGGACTTGCCGAAAGTCAAATTCTTGTCATCCATTTTATTCTAAAAACTAAAGTTTTTTATAGCAATTAAATTATATTATTTTCTCTCAAGTAATGCTTATTTATATAATTGCATAGCTTACTCATAGTGTAAAATGTTTAAATTGTACAATAAGTTTGCAGTGTTTCATACAAAAGCTTATTTTGCAGTCTGGAAATGCAATCGGAATAGCTAAAGATGATATATTTATGTATAAGTGGGTTAAACAAGTAAAGCAGTGAAAAAATCCTTTTTTGAAAAGTGATTTCTTTTCAGACAAAGGAAAAACTGGCACTATGGGTTAATGTATTCCCCTATAAATAAATGCAATGACAGCTCTCTTGTCAGTTCACACTGATGGACGGTTTCTTTTTCCGCCATTACAACCTTGTGAATGTGGGAAAATTAATTTAAGTGGTAGTTAATTTCTAATGAATTTCATTCAAGCGGCTAATATGGTCCTTCAGTGTTATGGTAACCTTCATGGATCATTGCTTTATGTAAATAAAGCCTACTATATTCTAAAGAAAAAAAAAAAAAAACAATAATGAAAAAAATCTTGCAGGTGTTATAGATGTGAAAAAGAACATATATTAACATATGTGCTTTTTTACAGCTAGCATACTAGGAGCGACAACACTTCTAATGCTCATCCAATATTATTCTAAATCCAATCTAAATATAAATCTAAAATATTAAACATGCCCATTTATGTGACTAAGGTGGCCATGTACAACACAATTTGATCATTGCCTGTGATGATGTAGCTATGTTGCACAACATCCAAGTTGTGGTAATAAAAACTTAAGACTTTTTTAACTTTCTAAGAAATCTATTGGCAGATGGACAGTGACCCTTACCTTTTGAATGGATAAAGGCAAAGATAACTGCACAACTTTAGCTGAGTCAGAAAAAAAAAAATATTACTGTGGCAAGTTTGTTGGTTTCAAGGATATGTTGATATTTCCTTGGCCATAGTTTTCGAGAATGCATCTACCCTCCAAATAACCCTGTGTACCCACAATTAATTACAAACAACCTGTAGTATAGAGCTCCTGATCCAAGTTTAAAATTCTGAAGTAATATATTGAAGATTAAAAGTCCATACTGGTGGATGGGTTAGTTTTCTTATTTGTGTAGGTATTTTTTCCTCCTATTTTCAATTGGTGATCCTGCCAGTAAACACTTCCTGTCTTGGGGTGAAAATGCTCCCCTACTGTCCTATGTCTATGCAGGAGCAGCATTGTTACCTTAAGACAGAAAGTACTGTATGCTAGGACTATAGAACAACTCTGCCTATCTTTTTCTCCAAAATATAGGTGAAAGATGTTCTGCAGCCCTAACAGTCTTTTCAAATACATTTTTAGATAACACTGTAGAGTGTTCAGGATAGCACTGCACTTCTGGCAGGAGAACCAGATCCTGATTACATGATCGCTGTGATAGCCTCTGACTTGTTTGTTAGTGAGGAGGAAACAATACATTGTATCTCATCCTACTGGGTAAGCCTAAGAGCCCATTCGCACAGGGGCAACACGACTTGCAGTACGACTTTGGGAGGCAACTTGGACATGACTTGAGTATGAATCATCAGAAAACTTACAAGGCAACTTCAAGTTGCCTCCAGAACAGTACAAGGCAACTTCAAGTTGCCTCTAGGACAGGAGGCTTTCCAGTGGCCAATCAAACAACAAACAGCTCTGTGGGAGGGAGGGGTTTGCCTGAGAAATGTATGTTATCTTTCTGTATTGTTGCTTCAGTTAAGACAGTGATCCGACTTCTGAGGCGACTTCCATTGAAATCAATGGGTACAAGTTGCCTACAAGTCACCTAGAAGTCAGATTGAAGTAGTACAGGAACCTTTTCTGAAGTCGGAGCGACTTCAGTAGTGTATATTAAGATGGCTCCCATTCACTTCCATTCATTTTCTCGACCGCACGACTTGGGGCAATTTGGGGGCGACATGAAGTCGGATCCCAGGTTGCCCCAGTGTGAACTGACTCTAAGGAGAACTCTGTCCAAAAAAATGAAACAAATAAAGATTAACTAGTTCAATGCGGTCAGTTATTGCCAGTGTTAATGACAGTTTAACAGTTAATGACAGTTAGTGGCAGTGTAAGTGTCAGTATCAGTGTCTGTGGCAGTGCAAGTAGCAGTTAGTGTCAGCGTTAGTGTGTTGTAGGTAGGAAGAAAAAGTTTTATATTTAATGTCAGTGACCGGGATTTAGAAAGCTTTTACGACGGCGTATCTCCAGATACGCCGCCATAATTTCAAATCTGCGCCGTCGCATCTTTACAGCGATTTAGAAAGGCAGTTACGCCTGAATTTTTCCAAGATACGACCAACGTAAGTATCTTACGCCGTCGTATCTTGTGTGTATATTTATGCTGGCCGGTAGGGGCGCTTCCGTAGTTTTTCGTGTTGAATATGCAAATGACCTAGATACGCCGATTCAGAAACGTACTTGCGCCCGGCGTATTACTATACGCCGTTTACGTAAGGCGTACGACCGGTGTAAAGTTACCCCTGCTATATGAGGCGCAGCCAATGTTAAGTATGGACGTCGGAACAGCCGTCAAATTTTACGTAGTTTACGTCGTTTACGTAAGTCATACGTGATTGTGGCTGGGCGTAATTTACGTTCACGTCCTATGCAGTGTTCGACGTACCTTAGGCACTCTATCCGCCGTGAAAAAAGGTACGTCGAACACTGCATACGACGTGAACGTAACTTACGCCCAACCCCATTCACGTACGACTTACGTAAACGCCGTTTGTTCGGCCCCTCATTTGCATGGGGTCACGGCTCATTTCAATACAACACGCCCACTGCCTTGATTATTTGAATTACACAGGCTTACGCCGGCCCATATACGCTACGCCGCCGTAACTTAGGGCGCAAGTTGTTTTTGAATACAGTACTCGCCTCTCGAAGTTACGGCGGCGTAGCGCATATGAGATGCGTTACGCCCGCCTAAAAATACGCCAGTCTTTCTGAATCCCGGCCAGTGTGTTTATGTAGGCCAAAAACAAAAAACGTACTACTGTTTCTTGGCCCTATTATAGGTACAAAGAACAAATCCTCCATACTTATGTGGTAACGCTATAATTGTCAGGAGTAGAAGAATTTATTTTGCAGTTTTTTTTTGTGGATGTACATGGCAATGGCATAAAAATATACAGCTAAATTTAACTCTTTTTTTTTTTTTTTTTACTATATCCATAAAAAATGTTACCAAATGAAAGTCCGATCTGTCCTGGAAAAAAAAACAAGGTATAATCTACATGTACAGTTAAACACATGTCACAGTTGCAAAATTGGGCTTGTGCCTTAGGGCTCTTTCACACGGAGCGGATCCGTAATGGACCCGCTCCGTTAGCCCGTTTGCTCAGCGGGGATCCTTCGTAAAATCCCCGCTGAGCTGGCGGCTGACAGGGAGCGGTCCCCGCACAAGGTGCAGGGACCGCCCTGTCTCTTCTCCGCTCTCCCCTATGGGGAATCGGATGAATACGGACCGTGTGTCCGTATTCTTTCGTTCCGTTCCGCCAGACTGAAGAAAAATAGGGTTTTCTTCCGTCTGGAAAACCGGATCCAGACGGAGGCGGGTGATTATGGACGTTAGCGGATACTCATCCGCTAACGGCCGTGATCCCATAGGGCACCATTCTAAGTCCATAAACGGACTTAGAAAAAGCGGACCGTTCGTCCGCTGGTGTGAAAGGGCCCTTAAGGTTTGTTTTGACACTGTTCATTAACCACTTGTCTACTGTGCACCTACACCCCCTTCCTGCCCAGACACAATTTTAGCTTCCGGCACTGTGTCGCTTTAACTGACAATTGCCCGGTCGTGCGACATGGCTCCCAAACAAAATTGATGTCCTTTTTTCCCACAAATAGAGCTTTATTTTGGTGGTATTTGATCGCCCGTGCGGTTTTTATTTTTTGCGGTATAAACAAAAAAAGAGCGACAATTTTGAAAAAAGACACAACATTTTTGCTATAATAGATATCCCATTTAAAAAAAAAAAACGATTTTTTATCTCAGTTTAGGCCGATACGTATTCTTCTACATATTTTTGGTAAAAAAAAAAAAAAAATCGCAATAACCGTATAGTGACTGGTTTGCGCAAAAGTTATATTGCCTACAAAATAGGGGACATAATTATGATTTTTTTAATTTATTTTTTTACTAGTAATTTAGGCGATCTGTGTTTTTTTTTCGGGACTTCGACATTATAGCGGACACATCGGACACTTTTGACACATTTTTAGACCATTCATATTTTATACAGTGAACAATGCTATAAATATGCATTGATAACTGTATAAATGTAACTGGCAGGGAAGGGGTTAACCACTAGGGGGCAAGGAAGGGGTTAAATGTGTAGCCTAGTTTGTGTTCTAACTGTAGGGGGAGGGGGTGACTGGGGGAGGTGACCGATTGTGTCCCTATGTGCAAGGGACACAGATCAGTCTCCTCCTCTCTCCCTGACAGGGACAGGGAGGTCTGTGTTTACACACAGAGCTCCACGTCCCAGCTCAGATACTCAGCAATCGCGGGTGAGCGTGCGCGCCGCCACCGGCGCGCACATGCCCCTAGCGGCTTTAAATGACAGGACGTCGTATGACAGAATAATAAAGTATCACGCCCGCCGTCATTTGACGGCGGGCGGGTATTAAGTGGTTAAGGGGTTAAAGGAGGTCTAAGGCCCCTTTTACACTTGTGGATTGTTTATCCGTTTTTCATCTATCAGTTGATTGATAAAAAACAGACATCAAGGCATCTTAATGGAAAAGCAGAGTTAAATGGATGTAAAAAAAGTATGTGTAGCACTAAAAAAAGATTAAGCAGCATTAAAAGAGAAGTATGTTTTTGTTTTGCTATTCATACTTACCTCAGTGAATGGAGCATCAGGCTGATGCTGCCGCTGTCCCCCGGCGTCTCTGTACTGAGAACCGAGCCACCGAACACCGCCGATGGCTCAGTTCTCACTCCTCCTCAGTCAGCATGGCTTCTTCTCTACTTCTCAGCGCTCATTGGAGCACCGAGCAGTGGAGGGGCAGGGAGAGGCTGTCTCCCTGGCTGGCTGTTGATCTGCTACTTACAAGCAAAAACATTTACATATTGGGGGTTATTTACGAAAGGCAAATCCACTTTGCATTACAAGTGCACTTTAAAGTGCACATGTAAGTGCAGTCACTGTAGATCGCTGTAGATCTAAGGGGAAGCTTTAAATCTAAGGAAAGCTCTGCTGATTTTATCATCCAATCATGTGCAAGCTAAAATGCTGTTTTTTATTTTCCTTGCATGTCCCCCTCAGATCTACAGTGACTGGACTTCCAAGTGCAATTGCAGTACACAAAGTGGATTTGCCTTTCGTAAATAACCACCATTGCATTCACAGTATAACATTTTTTTTATAACAAATGTGTACATAACAATATATACCGTATTTATCGGCATATACCGCACACTTTTTCCCCCTTAAAATCAGGGGAAAATCGTGGGTACGTGATATACGCCGATCCCCGCTTCCCGTGCTGTGTTTGAAGCCGCCGCCGACATATACCGAGCGCAGTACACTCGGGTACATTCGGCCAGGCTCAGCTACCCTCGTGGTCACGCCAGGTGCCGCCTCCTAGCTTTTTTACAAATGAAGCAGAGCATGGCAGAGCTTGCCCGAGTGTACTGCGCTCGGTATATGTCGACGGCGTCGTTCAAACACAGCGCGGGAAGCGGGGATCAGCTCAGAGACAGCGCGGGAGAAGCGGGGAGGACACCACCGAGGCTGCAGACGGACGCCGGACCGGACAAGGCCGCCGTGTGTGCAATACCCCGATAAATACGGTAATAAGAAATTATCTAAAAAAGGAAAACCTAAAGGTATTGGAAATGCCTCAGAAGAGCACCAAATTCAATCTGGAAGGGCATCCTACATCATTATTTTTGGTCAATGAAACAGTTCATCCATTTAAATCTGTTTACATACACTCTCACCAACATCCATTTTTTGGAACAAATCAAAGCCCTATTTTTCTCCTGTTAAAAAAAACGATTGGATGAAAAACATGCATAAAATGGATGTAAATGGACAAACTGTCTGTTTTTGCAATAAATAATGGCTCCGGGACTCAAGGGGTTAAGGACTCTAGCTGACAGATGTAAAAAACTGATGTAAACGGATCAAAAACTGGCCTGATATAGACTTCATAGGTTTTTCTTTGAAAAAAAGGGACGTGTGAGGCGGTGTACACACGACCGAGTTTCTCGGCAGAATCCAGTGAGAACCTCGATGGGAGACGTATTTTGCCGAGAAAACCGGTCGTGTGTACACTTTTCGCCGAGCAACCCGTCGGGAAGCTCGTCGAGCCAAAAAGAGAGCATGCTCTCTATTTCCTCATTTTTCTATGGGGAAATTTGGCTCGACAAGCTTTTCGACAGCTGAACGGGAAACTCGACGGGCGGAACGATGAGTTTAGCCCGACGAGTTTCTCGGTCGTGTGTACGCGGCCTAAAAGGGGCCTTAGGCTTTAATATCCTCGAAATTCAAACAATGAAACTGCACTTGCGGACTCTAAATAGAGAATAGATATAGCTACGAACAGGCTATGAGATATTTTTAGTATTAATAGTAAACAGTCTTATTATACCACATATGTAGATAATATACTTATAGAATTTATTCTGCACCAACCATCTCCACCTGCTACCCTGCACCTAATTGTTTAAACAAAGCATAGGTGCCTTGTTATTCATATAAATAGCATTGCTTTAGCTAGACAGAGTGACAGGTAGTGGACTTGCAAGGTAGGTTGCAAGTAACAGATGACTAGGTATTCTTTTTTTTTTTTAACAATAGATTTTTATTGAAAGTATTTACTTAACAGTACAGATTAAAATTGCCACATTAATGACTAGGTATTCTAAATAGCAAAATGTAAAGCATTACTAAAGGTTAATTTGTTATCATGTTACACTTATCTGCTCTGTGCAATGGTTTTACACAGAGCAGCCCCAAACCTCCTCTTCTGGGATCCCCTGCCGGCGCTGTATGCTCCTCCTCTTCAGTTTCTGCCCCCATAGCAGGAACTTGGTATGGGGGCAGATGTGCAGGCTCGCTCCCAGGCTGGGCTCTGATGCTGCTCTTGGGTAGAGCGCTGGATCAAGATCAGGCTCAGGTAAGTTATTATGGGACGCTAGGGGGAACTAATCTTGGAAGGTTTTTTTTTTGTTTGTTTTTTGCCTTAAAGTAGAACTACCGGTATATGCATTTTTTGTTTCATTTTGGATAGAGCAAGGGACGTTTATAACCCCTGTCTTTTTTTTTGCCATTTGTGTCCCATTGGGATTTCCCTTCACTTCCTGTCCCATAGCCAAACAAATCCCTGCAAATTAAGGGAATTACCTGGGGATCCCCAGATCACCAGAACTAGTGTCCCCATTGGAATATTTACCCTCTAATACTTTTCTGGCCCAGAAAAGTATTAGAGGGTAAATATTCTGGGGACAACCCAAAATGTGTTGTTTTCTTTTACTTTCACTTTCAATGATAAACGTAAACATGACAAATAGAGAGGTAAATCTCCTTAACAGGGACACAGACAGCAATAAAAAAAATATAGATGTTCTAATCCCGTTCCACTCTGTCCAAAACACAAAAGAAAAAAGTTTTGCCTTTATTTCTACTTTAATGCAAAGAATGCATTAGGGTGAAAAAACGTTAGCCTTTACAACCGAATAGCCGCACCCTCGTCCCGGATCGCTCCCCGCGGGTTTCCGACCGCCGCATGTAGCGGGGGGGTCCCGATCGGACCCCCGACCTGCGCGAAGGCAGGGATGTAAATATACGCCCATCTGCCTGTACGTGCTCTTCTGTGGACGTATATGTACATACGGCGGTCGTGAAGTGGTTAATGTAGATGTGTGCTTAACTAGATTTAAATAATACAACTTAAGTCAATATACATTAAAAGGAGAGTATCCTTAGCAGTTGGTTACACATATGAACTCAGTAGCACAAGTGTTGGCAGGGCCGATCCGCCCTATAGGCTCACTATGCAAGCCGCTTAGGGCCCTCCAAATTACTAGAGGCCCCGTCTGGTGAGAAGTCATTTTAGCCCCCTCACCCCGCTTCTCAACTCGCTGGCTGCATGGGAGAAGAGGTAAGAAGTCACTACCCTCTGCTTCTCAATTTAATGTAAGATGTAATTTCCGACAGCAGAACACCCCCTCCCCCCGCTTCTTAACTTTCTTTAATGCGACATGTCACTGTCGTCAGTGCCCCCTGCTTCTCATTTTTAATGTGCCATGTCATTTTTCTTAGGCCCCAGGGAGGTCAGTATCGGCACTGAGTGTTGGCCACAAGAACAACTTAGTTAGGGTGTCACACAGAGGTGATTCAGTGGATACTTGGTGTTTGTCCATGTAGGAAACTTGGCCAAAGATAGAGAAATGTAGCAGCTTTGGTAATGGATACAACCCTGTGTTAAGCTTATAAGGATTGTAAAAACAGACAATTGTACCACACTTTATAAAAAGAATGATTCATATTCCTCTTTCAGACCTCTAACCTTTCTGATTCATGTTTCCCTTTTTTACAATCTCATAGGGCGCAATGAGTCTGCAGGACTGGAGCAGACAAACCCCACACAGCCCCAAGCCACACCCCCGCAGGATGTGCAGGAAGTGGAAACTGCCACCACATCAGGTCAATGTCATACAGCACAGCTTCAGGTAATAGCTGTAGGCCTGCATAATTGTAATACATGGTTTGTTTCCAAATTTCAGGAGGTATTCGTGCTGTCGGTGGTGGATTGGAGGTGTTGTCCTGCAGGGCTCAAATTGAGGACATCCACATCTGTTTGGGGCAGATGAAAAAAAAAAAAAACTGTGGAGCGAAAATTAAAGGATTTATTGATTGTAAGTTTTTCTTATTTTTCTATTAATGTTTTGTTTTATTTTTTTAAAGTGTAATCTCTAGTTTTCTGGCTAAAACGCATGAACAATGACCAATGCTAAAAAGTTGGTCATTGTTCATGCGTTTTAACCAGATGTTTTTTAATTTTGTTATTCTCAAAGAAAATACACAAAAAAAAGATATCTAAGGAAAAAAAAGATATCTAAAAAAAATACCAACAAAGAATTCTAAAAAACTAAATAAAATTGATGTTGACAAATATTTCTTGCCAAAAATATATTTCTTGATAAAAAAAAAAAAAAAAAATTATTTTTATATTTTTGGATTAAAAAAAAAATGACACAATTTATGGGCCAGATTCAGAAAGAGTTATGCCGGCATATCAGTGATATGCCGGCATAACTCACACTTTGCGCCGGCTTATCTGTTTTCTGTATGCAGAAAACAAGATACGCCGCTTTGCAGCAAAGATCTGACAGGTGTAATTGTATTACATCGTCAGATCTTAAATGCAATTTTAAAATGGCCCCTGGGGGGCGTTCTCACTGATTTACGCCGAGAATATGTAAATCAGCGAGATACGCCAATTCACGAACGTACGCGGGCCCGACGCAGTCACTTTACGCCATTTACGTAAGGGTTTTCCTTTTTAAAGATAAAGCTGCCCAAAGCAGGCGCATCCTATGTTAAGTATGGACGTTGTGACCGCGGGAAATTTTTAAATGTTTACCTTGTTTGCGTAACTCGTCCGTGAATGGGGATTTACTTCGATTACGTTCACATCGAAAACACTGTCATAATTCTAAGAATGCGCACTGGGATTTTTCTAAGGTTGGCGCATGCGCAGTACGTTCAGCGTGTGGACGCCCCTAATTTAATTAAAAGACGCCCCCTACCCGCCTATTTTGAATTAGGCTGCCCAATTTACACTACACTGCTGCAACTTAACACGCAAGTGCTTTGTGAATACAGCACTTGCGTGTTAATTTGCGGCGGCTTAACGTAAATAAGAAAAGTTACGCCGCCGCAACTTTGTGTGCGGCTTTTTGAATCTGGCCCATAATGTGAAACAATCAATATTTTTGGATACTCAACAATGTGTGGCTTATTATTATATTAATGCTGCCTAAAAGAACAAATCTAGATTTGTGGTGTTTACATTGACAATGATGAGTATTTAGTACAGGAAAATAAACATGACACTATGGTAATCTAGGAGAAAGCTACAATAAAAACGTGCTGAGCCACCACACACACAGATCTCCGTCTGGCAGATCTGTTAGCTTACAATCTGCATGCAATCTGCCAACACACAGGGCAACTTGCATACCGATTGGCACATAACATTGACTAAGCACTTAGGCACTAAAATACAATAACCTCTCCAGAGATATGAGTCCTAGCTTAGTACACAGAAGTCACTTAATAATTTTATCATTTAATATCCCAAAAGTGGGCAGCGCATACGAAGAAAACAGAGTTACCAAAAAGATACAAAAAATACAGAAAGACACAAACTTGGCAATTTGCTATGAATATAAAAAGGGATAAAATAGAAAATAAACTTTACGTAAGTCAATCCTATAGCAGAAGCATACTAGAATATTGCACTCACCAGTGTGAAACTGGCTTCATGGAAGAACACTGTCCATATCTCAGGCTACCCCATTTATTGAGATATGGATGTGGGCTAGGCTTTAGCCCTTGGCCAATCAACTCTGAGGGGTGTTCCTGTCTCAGCCCACAAGAGGTTTTGTGTTCTGAAATTACCAGAGTCGAACTGGCCCAGAATGGCGCTGATTGCAGGGTCATGGATTGGATTTCCGATACCAGCGCATCAATCCAATTTCCACCGTACCAATCACTACTTGCTTGCTGCAATCAGGCGCCATATAACAGTTTTGTGTATTTTTCTAGGATTCTACACCCACTACAAATACAGATTGACATGTATGTGTAGCCTTACATGTGTACAATCAAAAGGAATTATTTTTATCTCTCTGTCACTAATATTTTAGCTTTTATGAGACATAAAATAGATTCCTTAGATCTGAGGATATAAATCAACGTACATAGACTGGCCGGAGCCTTGCGAACGCCCCCTGTGGATCCTTGTAGCCTCAGTGGCTGGGAGCCCCTTTGAAGACGTCCGAAAGGTGGCAAACTATGTTTACTGAAATGGAAACTTTTACTGGCCTCTAGGTGTCAACTCTGGCCTAGAAACCGGTCCTGTCCCTTTCAAATGCTAATGAAAGAACATATGTGGCATGACTGATAATGCCTACTATATTTTTAATAACCCAGAATTAAACTACATCTACAATTACATTACTTCTATAGATCACATCTTGTTAATTAAAAACTATCTTATGCTTACATTTACAATACAGTGGGACTAGGGAAGGATTGTGTGATGCCATTGTGCAGAGGGAAGAGGACGCCTTGGCAGCTGCTTTGCCAGACAAAGTAAGCTCAGCCTGGGTGAGAGAGGATGAGGAGGATGAGGACGGCTTGGTCATCCACTCTACTAATTTGTCTGCATGTTGAGGCTCAACATGGCCAGCTCCCGAAAAGAAGTACGAGCGCGTGCAACGGCCACGTGCTGAAGAAGATGCACCGTGTCCACCACCAGCACTGTTGCCTCTAGATGCAGAGCCTGCTTGCCCTCGTGACTCTCTGCCTCTCTTTGTTGTCCTTCTAGACATTATAAAGGCCTGCAAAGGACAAAGTCAGTACACACACCTCGTAGCTTTAGGCGCAAACTGCAGAGGACACGTGCAGTACACACCAAGTGGGGTTAGTTGCAAAGTAATGAGCAGCAACCTAGCACTTTGCACCAAGTGGGTTTATTTACAAAGTATTGAGCAGCACACTAGCACTGTGCACCAAGTGGGTTTATTTGCAAAGTAATGAGCAGCACACTAGCACTGTGCATCAAGTGGGTTTAGATGCAAAGTAATGAGCAGCACACTAGCACTTTGTACCAAGTGGGTTTATTTGCAAAGTAATGAGCAGGACACTAGCACTGTGCACCAAGTGGGTTTAGGTGCAAAGTAATGAGCAGCACACTAGCACTATGCACCAAGTGGGTTTAGGTGCAAAGTAATGAGAAGCACACTAGCACTATGCACCAAGTGGGTTTAGGTGCAAAGTAATGGGCAGCACACTAGCACTATGCACCAAGTGGGTTTAGATGCAAAGTAATGATCAGCACACTAGCACTATGCACCAAGTGGGTTTAGGTGCAAAGTAATGAGCAGCACACCAGCACTATGCACCAAGTGGTTTTAGATGCAAAGTAATGATCAGCACACTAGCACTATGCAACAAGTGGGTTTAGTTGCAAATGAATGAGCAGCAAACTTGCAGTATACAGCAAGTGGGTTTAGTTGCACTGAGCACACGGGTGATACAACACGTGAGAACACTGCAGCTAGCGCAATCAACTGCCTGACAGATTAGGAAGAACCAATCTAACTAAACTATACAGTGTAAAAATATATGTACAACTCCTGGGATGTATATATATCCTCTACACACTGTAAATTTAACTAACTAGCCTGCCTGCTCTATCTAGCTAAGAAAAAGACAATCTCTTTCTCTCTCTCTCTGTCTGAACTGAAACAAGCCCGGAACACACTACACAAGGCCGCCCTGCAGGCGGTCTTTTATAGTGTGGGATGTGTGCTAAAGCCCTGAGCCATAATTGGCCAAAGCCACCCTGGCTTTGGCCAATTACGGCTCTCTCTTTACTGACGGCTCTCTTTACTGATGACAGCATGCTTGGCCAATCATCAGTGCACAATGCCGCAGTGAATTATGGTCTGTGGCGCGTCACTCGAATTTGGCGCGAACGACCCATTTTGTTCGTATTTTGACGAACGGTCAAACATACAATGTTCGAGTCGAACATACGTTTGAGTCGAACACAAAGCTAATCCCTAGTCTTGGCCCCGGTGCTGCGGCTCAGTTTCATGGTCTTGGCAAATCTCTTCTAGCCTAGGCCATCTTTATGTAGAGCAACAATTTGTTTTTTCAGATCCTCAGAGAGTTCTTTGCAATGAGGTGCCATGTTGAACTTCCAGTGACCAGTATGAGAGAGTGAGAGCGATAACACCAAATTTAACACATATACTCCCCATTCACATATGAGAACTTGTAACACTAACAAGTCACATGACACCGGGAGGGAAAATGGCTAACTGGACCCCAGTTTGGACATTTTCACTTAGGGGTGTACTCACTTTTGTTGCCAGCGGCTTAGACACTAATGGCTGTGTGTTGAGTTATTTTGAGGGGACAGCAAATTTACACTGTTATACAAACTGTACACTCACAACTTTACATTGTAGCAAAGTATAATTTCTTCAGTGGTGTCACATGAAAAGATATAATAAAATATTTACAAAAATGTGAGGGATGTACTCACTTTGTGAGATATTGTATATATCAGCTTACCAATCATTAGATGTGGTGGCCGGATCACCAATAGAAAATGAAAGAAAGCACAACAAATAAAACAAATGCAGCCATCACATCTAAGAACTGATAAGCTGCAATAAAGTAAATGTTTCACACTGCCTCATGTACACTAGCCATATTAAGCCAAGCCTTCTATTGAATGCAATATAAAAAGCACAATTTTGTAGTGCCTTGGCTAAATGCCTACTGAGATTTGTCTACCCCTTCACAGTATGAAAGTAGTATTTAATTAGCACACACAGGGGTTTTCAGAAGACAGAAGTCGGTACTTTATTTGTGTCAATACCACCAGTAAAGCAATCATGCCTTATCTATGAAAATCAGCAAGTTCATTCATCAAATTAACTCAACAAGTAACTCACCATTGGAAATGTAAAAAATATGAACAAATAGGAATAATTTTAAGTAAAAATACTGTGCTGCGTTTGAATATTTTATTACCTACCTTGATGAGAATCGTTTTTTATCTTTTATGCTTCATTCAATTCAAGTTGTTCATGTAGCCTTTATAAAAATGGTAGCTAGCTTTATATATATCTGTTACTGTTTAATCTAAAGGGAGCAATTCTGTAAATTGAACCTCTGACCCATTTATCATTTACTCGAAGTATCGCAGAAATGGTTTTGACAGATGCTACAACTAAGGCCATTTCCCCAACGTTTTATTTGAGCACATCTTTGGCCAAACATTATATAGAAGATTGAATGTAGCTTATTTTGCACCAATTAACAAAACATTTTAAACAATTAACCAGAAGAAATCAAGTATATTCTGTGTCCACAACCTTGTCCAAATAAAATAGTCCTTTTCACATCAGGGACGCATTTGAAATGTGCAGTTACATATACTGTGTATATGTTCATTTTAACAGGTGATTGTACAGGATGAATTGTAAAGGGTAGGTTACTTTAAAAGCCAAACAAGATAATGGTTTCTTTTAAAAAGAAAAAAAAATGTCTAAAGCCGGCCATTGATGGAGTGAATTCGCTCGATTCCCCATCAACACAGTCAGTGCTGATGGGGGAATCCCTCCCGCAGGGCCATTGTGTTCTCCCGGAGGGGGCGGGGAGATGGGGTGGGGGAAGCTGTCCCCGCTGGGAGAACACAGTGATTAATGCTAGCCGCTACCGATAATTGCATGTACAATCCAACAGTCTGGTTGTACCCAAGCTGATCGATTGATCAACTTGGGTATATTCATCCTGTTCATGCATGGTTCGAACCCAGGATGAACCGGCTGAGATTCAAACCGTCTATGGCCGGCTTTACTTGTTCAAATAAAATCGTAAATGAGAAACTAAGTCCTTCTAATAAAGAATCCTCATCATGCAGCTTCTTTAGAGATAGAGACACTAAAATCTATACTAATGTATGTGTTCTTAAATCATAAAATATCTTCTATTTTATTTTAATTTATTCTTCCATTTTATTTTATTTTATTAATTCTTCTATTATATTTTTATTATTGTTTTTATTTAACCTCCTTAAAATCTCCTTTTTTTTCACTGCTGTGATCTGACTTTCTGATAGATGGTGGCTATGTTTGTTCTCTATGGTCCCATTGTATGTACTGTACGCCGAGCTGTGGCGAACCCGGAAAAGCCTTGTGATTGTTTCATACCCATTTTTACCTGGAATCATAGGTGTGCGTAGCCTATTGCATTAGGGTGTGCACCCCAAAGCTCAAACACATATGTGTGTGTGTGTGTGTGTGTGTGTGTGTGTGTGTACACACACACTCATTAATAAATGTGAACAAACCTTTTAGAATGTATTACATTTTTTAACACTTATCAATGTTAAAAAAAAATAAAACACTTTATTTTTTTAACTTATTAAAACATTTAATAGTTTACACAAGTGGTTGAGGGGCAGTAAAAAATGTGGCTGAACCATTCTTTTACCACCCCTCAACTGCTACCACCTTTTAGCTGGAGAGCCAGCTGCTGGGCATGTTCACATGCTGTAGCTGCAATTATACCCCCTGTTGCTATCAGCAGGTGTAGCACCTACTGGCCGTGACCCATTCAAGTGAATGGCGGCACCCTGCAAGCGCCCCACAACCGTGTGCAGTGTGGTGTTCAAGGGGTTAAAGCAAGTGGTGTGGTGGTGATACAACGCCTCCTCACCACCTCTAAAATGCTCTATGAAGAGTGATTTGTTTTGCAGATTGCTCTTCAGAAATCAAAGCATTTGTGAATGTGCCCCTACATATGCCACAGTGCCCCTGTCACATCTGAGTCCTCCTTTACGTCAGAGTCCACAGCATTCCCCCTTACACCAGAGTCAATAGTGTTACATATTATATCACAGTCTCCCCCCCCCCTTAAATCAGCGTTCCCAGAGAGCTCCCCTTACACTAGAATCCTGAGAGTTCCCCCCTTAAACCAGTGTGCCAGACAATAAGTATTTCAAAAAGGGGGTCTGGTCAGCCATAGTAGCCTCCTCACAGCACAGAGTATTTTACTTTATATCACCAGCCCCTTCGCCCTTCCCCAGTATGTGTAAGCATTGCCCTCCCCTCCATGGGACTACAAATCCCAGCATAGCAGGCTGGGCTCCCATTTCCCAGCTGTTTGTGCAATATGGTTCTCTAACAAACTTCTCAGGGCTTCACAGAACAGCTGCATTTATACTGAGATTCAATTACACACAGGTGGACTATATTTACTAATTAGGTGACTTATAAAGGCAGGTGGTTCCACTAGATTTTAGTTAGGGGTTGTAACAGAATGGCCCGTGACACCCAGAGACGTTGGAAGGATGAGAGATACTCTTGTGCCAGCAGCACCAAAAACTCTTGGGTCGAAATCCACCCTGTGCCCTTTTGGGTATAGGGTGGCTAATAGTGAATCATAATTCATATTACATGAGATGGGACATTAATAATACTTCATATTGCAGGACTGAGATATCACAAGGAGTCATGATGACATGACCAGGTCAGCCAGTGAGTCATATCTTTTGTATAATAGGCTATTGAAATATCCTAAGATGTTGGCTATTCAATGTAAAGACACCCACTCTCACTGCCATTGTGTGACAAAGCTGTATAGATAACTTATTCAAGTAGATGTCTGTGTTATTATTAAAGGTTAATTGAACACTATTGAAGATGCGGGGCCGACCGGTCTACATGGTTAGCTTACCTGAATGCCTTTTAGAGTGTGATTGAAGCCCCCCATGGTGTGAAGGGGGGTGGAGATTACATTGTCCTGTGATTAACTGCATTATGTTGTACTGGATATAAGCAAGCTAAGAACCAATAAAGTTATTCATACATTTTGGAAACTAGAGAACGGAGCGCAGTCTCGTTTATTCTGGGAAATGGAATGGATCATGTCTGCCTGGTTGTTGGTGTGTCGGATAAGCTTGTCGTGGTTGGATGGAAGGTTGTAAGCGGTGGTAACCGTTACATTGGTGGCAGCGGTGGGATGATTCCATCTTCAGAAGGACGGCTACAAGGACACATGACAATGGAGACGGTGTATGAACGGATGAAGCTCTCTTCCCTCATGGACTTACTGGAGAGCCAGGGCAGACCGGCCAGCAACCGTAAGAAAAGGGACATTATCGCAGAACTGGTCGAAATGGATAGAGCTAAAAGGCCCGCCGTAGCAGACAGGACACCCGAAGAAGCAAGTTTTGATCGGGCTGTTAACATAAGACTGACACATTATGGTCCTAACCCTTCACCGGAGATCAGGGACCGAGTTATAGCGGCTCTGAATGCCACCTTGCTACAGAGGAGAAGTGCTGCAGCAGCTGAAGTCACAGCAGCACCAACTAAAGAGAGAGGAGAGGTGCAGATACCAGTCTCCATGGAAGAGGAATTCCAAAGAAGGGTACAAGAGATGCGGATACAGCATAGAGGACCAGTATCAGAGGGGGACACTGTGGTAGTGGATGGGACTGTGGTCTCCACTCACAGCAACCCAGCGGGAGAGCTGGCAACAGAGCAGAGTGTCATAGGCCTCTGCTCCTCACTAACAGAAGAGGGGGATCCTGTGGTAGTGGATGGGACTATGGTCTCCACTCACAGCAACCCAGCGGAAGAGCTGGCAACAGAGCAGAGTGTCATAGGCCTCTGCTCCTCACTAACAGAAGAGGGGGTTCCTGGAGTAGTGGATGGGACTTCAGTCTCCACTGGCACAACCCCAGAAAATGGTACAGGACTGGGACAGGAGGATGTCTGCTTTGCTTTGCAAGCACCGGGGGGTTTTCACCTAGCACCAGTGGATGGGACTTCAGTCTACACTGGTATACCCCAGGAAGTGGGGGCAGTTGGTCCAGACCCCCAACAGCATGATGGACTGAGCCCAGCCACCCTGCCTTCTCCCCAGCGGCAGGCGTGTTCTCTGAGAGAGGCAGAGTTTGGCGGGGGGAGTAATGCTCAGCTTGGAGCCATTTATTTGGGGTACAGTATGGATACCAGCATTGGAGGACGGGAACTACTGACGGACTTCGGAGTCAACCCGTTTGGGGTTCCCTCCTGTGTCCGTCTCCCACCGAAAGGGGAGAGATGTAACAGAATGGCCCGTGACACCCAGAGACGTTGGAAGGATGAGAGATACTCTTGTGCCAGCAGCACCAAAAACTCTTGGGTCGAAATCCACCCTGTGCCCTTTTGGGTATAGGGTGGCTAATAGTGAATCATAATTCATATTACATGAGATGGGACATTAATAATACTTCATATTGCAGGACTGAGATATCACAAGGAGTCATGATGACATGACCTGGTCAGCCAGTGAGTCATACCTTTTGTATAATAGGCTATTGAAATATCCTAAGATGTTGGCTATTCAATGTAAAGACACCCACTCTCACTGCCATTGTGTGACAAAGCTGTATAGATAACTTATTCAAGTAGATGTCTGTGTTATTATTAAAGGTTAATTGAACACTATTGAAGATGCGGGGCCGACCGGTCTACATGGTTAGCTTACCTGAATGCCTTTTAGAGTGTGATTGAAGCCCCCCATGGTGTGAAGGGGGGTGGAGATTACATTGTCCTGTGATTAACTGCATTATGTTGTACTGGATATAAGCAAGCTAAGAACCAATAAAGTTATTCATACATTTTGGAAACTAGAGAACGGAGCGCAGTCTCGTTTATTCTGGGAAATGGAATGGATCATGTCTGCCTGGTTGTTGGTGTGTCGGATAAGCTTGTCGTGGTTGGATGGAAGGTTGTAAGCGGTGGTAACCGTTACAGGGGTATCAGAGTAAAGGGGGCAGAATAGAAATGCACGCAACACTTTTCAGATATTTGTAAAAAAAAAAAAAATGAAGACCATTTATCCTTTTCCTTCCACTTCACAATCATGTGCCACTTTGTGTTGGTTTATCACATAAAATCCCGATAAAATACATTTGCATTTTCAGTTGTAACATGACAAAATGTGAAAAATTTCAAGGGGTATGAAAAAATTTTCAAGGCACTGTAGTGTGGGGCGTGGCCATGATGGTCAAAAGACACCCTGATTTTGGCCAATCGAGGCTCTGACAGTACATTACGCTGTGGTTGTCCAAAGCATAGTCAGGTGCATTCTTTGGCCAATCAGCAGCCATCAATGCACTGTGATCTCGCACTGCATTATGGGGCGCACTGCGGCGGTGAACATCCCATTTGTTTATTTGTTTCAAGTTCATCGCTACTCTGCTGTGAGGAGATGCTGCCGATCGGATCTCTTCTCCTCACACTCTGTCAGTGTGAGGCAAGGAGAGCTGATAAACGGCATCTCCTTGTTTACATGTGTACGGCTGTGATTGGACACAGCCGATCACATGGTTAAAGAGATTAATGATTGTGGCGAGATATGACTTCAGCCAAGAACGAGAGCCTACCACTTCGACATCATCTTACTATATGGCAGGCGATTAATCCGTATCCAAGTTGTGGAGGCAATAACATCAAAAACATTTTTCCAGTAGGAAACGATTCCTGGGCATGTCTAGAAGATATGAAAAAAAACTTCCCGTTGAGTTTGTGCACCTTCAGCAGACTGCAAAAAGATCTTGGTTCATTCTGTGAAACCTACATCAAGAGAAGTAGGCCAATGAAGGATTTTAAATTAAATGAGTCTATTCCTGGCAGAGACTAGGTGGGTGAAAGGAAAGTCCCATATCTCGGACCAGTTATCCTCATCCAATAGAGGTGTACATTTAATAAACCGTGATAAGCCGAGATCATGATAATTACGGCTTATCACAGAGCATTGCCGGTTTAATAAACTGAGATAAGGAGCAGAGATCACATTCTCCACTTCACATCACAGCACATGGATGTTTTGTCACAAACGGCCAGTTTAATAAATAGGGATGAGCTCCGCGTTCGATTCGAACGTATGTTCGTTTTGAACATTGTCTATTCGTATGTTCGACGAAATTCGAACAAAACGGGTCGTTCGTGCCAAATTCGAGTGATGCGCAATGGCCCATAATTCACTGCGGCATTGCGCGCTGATGATTGGCCAAGCATGCTGTATGTCCTGCATGCTTGGCCAATCACAGCGCGCAAAAAACGAAGAGCAAAAATTGGCCAAAGCCTGGGTGGCTTTGGCCAAATATGTCTCAAGGCTTTAGCACACGCCCCACACTATAAAAGGCCGCCTGCTGGGCGGCCTCGTGTAGTGTGTTGTGGCGTTGTTAATGAGAGAAGTCCTATAGAGAGAGATAGAGAGACAGTGTCTTTTCTACCATATAGATAGATAGAGCAGGCAGGCTAGTCAGTTTAGCTTAGATTACAGTGTGTAGAGGATATATATATATATACATCCCTAGGAGTTGTACATATATTTATACACTGTATAGCTTAGCTAGATCAGCTATTCCTATTTGTCAGGCAGGAGATTGTGCTAGCTGCAGTGTTCTAATGTGTTGTATTTACACCTAAACGTACTTGGTGTTACTGCACTTGTCCTGTTTATTTGCAACTAAACGCAGTTGCTGTTATTGCACGTGTGCTGTTTAATAGCACCTAAACGCAGTTGCTGTTACTGCACGTTTGCTGTTTAATAGCACCTAAACGCATTTGCTGTTACTGCACGTGTGCTGTTTAATAGCACCTAAACGCATTTGCTATTACTGCATGTGTGCTGTTTAATAGCACCTAAACGCAGTTGCTGTTACTGCACGTTTGCTGTTTAATAGCACCTAAACGCATTTGCTGTTACTGCACGTGTGCTGTTTATTTGCACCTAAACGCAGTTGCTGTTACTGCACGTCTGCTGTTTAATAGCACCTAAACGCAGTTGCTGTTACTGAACGTGTGCTGTTTAATAGCACCTAAACGCAGTTGCTGTTACTGCACGTTTGCTGTCTAATAGCACCTAAACGCATTTGCTGTTACTGAACGTGTGCTGTTTAATAGCACCTAAACGCAGTTGCTTTTACTGCACGTTTGCTGTTTAATAGCATATTAATTAATAGGGATTAATAGATAAATGTGTGTGTAATTATATATATATATATACACACACACACATACAGTATCTATATAACACGTGTGTGTGTGTATAATATATATATATATATATATATATATATATACACACACACACAGTACAGACTAAAAGTTTGGACACACCTTCTCATTCCAAAAGTTTTCTTTATTTTCATGACTATGAAAATTGTAGAGTCACATCGAAGGCATCAAAACTATGAATTAACACATGTGGAATTATATACATAACAAAAAAATGTGAAACAACTGAAAATAAATGTCATATTCTAGGGTCTTCAAAGTAGCCACCTTTTGCAGCAGACACATCTCTAGAACTACTGTTAAGAGGAGACTGTATGAATCAGGCCTTCATGGTAGAATATCTGCTAGGAATCCACTGCTAACGAAAGGCAACAAGCAGAAGAGACTTGTTTGGGCTAAAGGACACAAGGAATGGACATTAAACCAGTGGAAATCTGTGCTTTTTCAACAGGACAATGACCCCAAACACACCTCCAGGCTGTGTAAGGGCTATTTGACCAAGAAGGAGAGTGATGGGGTGCTGCACAAGATGACCTGGCCTCCACAGTCACCAGACCTGAACCCAATCGAGATGGTTTGGGGTGAGCTAGAGTGAAGGCAAAAGGGCCAACAAGTGCTAAGCATCTCTGGGAACTCCTTCAAGACTGTTGGAAGACCATTTCAGGTGACTACCTCTTGTAGCTCATCAAGAGAATGCCAAGAGTGTGCAAAGCAGTAATCAAAGCAAAAGGTGGCTACTTTGAAGAACCTAGAATATGACATATTTTCAGTTGCTTCACACTTTTTTGTTATGTATATAATTCCACATGTGTTAATTCATAGTTTTGATGCCTTCAGTGTGAATCTACAATTTTCATAGTCATGAAAATAAAGAAAACGCTTTGAATGAGGTGTGTCCAAACTTTTGGTCTGTACTGTATATATATATACAGTGCGGAAAATAAGTATTTGAACACCCTGCTATTTTGCAAGTTCTCCCACTTGGAAATCATGGAGGGGTCTGAAATTGTCATCGTAGGTGCATGTCCACTGTGAGAGACATAATCAAAAAAAAAAATTCCAGAAATCACAATTTATGAATTTTTAACTATTTATTTGTATGATACAGCTGCAAAGAAGTATTTGAACACCTGTCTATCAGCTAAAATTCTGACCCTCAAAGACCTGTTAGTCTGCCTTTAAAATGTCCACCTCCACTCCATTTATTATCCTAAATTAGATGCACCTGTTTGAGGTCATTAGCTGCATAAAGACACCTGTCCACCCCATACAATCAGTAAGAATCCAACTACTAACATGGCCAAGACCAAAGAGCTGTCCAAAGACACTAGAGACAAAATTGTACACCTCCACAAGGCTGGAAAGGGCTACGGGGAAATTGCCAAGCAGCCTGGTGAAAAAAGGTCCACTGTTGGAGCAATCATTAGAAAATGGAAGAAGCTAAACATGTCTGTCAATCTCCCTCGGACTGGGGCTCCATGCAAAATCTCACCTCGTGGGGTCTCAATGATCCTAAGAAAGGTGAGAAATCAGCCCAGGACTACACGGGAGGAGCTGGTCAATGACCTGAAAAGAGCTGGGACCACCGTTTCCAAGGCTACTGTTGGTAATACACTAAGACGTCATGGTTTGAAATCATGCATGGCACGGAAGGTTCCCCTGCTTAAACCAGCACATGTCAAGGCCCGTCTTAAGTTTGCCAATGACCATTTGGATGATCCAGAGGAGTCATGGGAGAAATTCATGTGGTCAGATGAGACCAAAATAGAACTTTTTGGTCATAATTCCACTAACCGTGTTTGGAGGAAGAAGAATGATGAGTACCATCCCAAGAACACCATCCCTACTGTGAAGCATGGGGGTGGTAGCGTCATGCTTTGGGGGTGTTTTTCTGCACATGGGACAGGGCGACTGCACTGTATTAAGGAGAGGATGACCGGAGCCATGTATTGCGAGATTTTGGGCAACAACCTCCTTCCCTCAGTTAGAGCTTTGAAGATGGGTCGAGGCTGGGTCTTCCAACACGACAATGACCCGAAGCACACAGCCAGGATAACCAAGGAGTGGCTCTGTAAGAAGCATATCAAGGTTCTGGCGTGGCCTAGCCAGTTTTCAGACCTAAACCCAATAGAGAATCTTTGGAGGGAGCTCAAACTCTGTGTTTCTCAGCGACAGCCCAGAAACCTGACTGATCTAGAGAAGATCTGTGTGGAGGAGTGGGCCAAAATCCCTCCTCCAGTGTGTGCAAACCTGGTGAAAAACTACAAGAAACGTTTGACCTCTGTAATTGCAAACAAAGGCTACTGTACCAAATATTAACATTGATTTTCTCAGGTGTTCAAATACTTATTTGCAGCTGTATCATACAAATAAATAGTTAAAAAAATCATACATTGTGATTTCTGGAATTTTTTTTGATTATGTCTCTCACAGTGGACATGCACCTACGATGACAATTTCAGACCCCTCCATGATTTCCAAGTGGGAGAACTTGCAAAATAGCAGGGTGTTCAAATACTTATTTTCCGCACTGTATATATACACACATATATACAGTATGTATACATATATATATATATATATATATATATACACATACACACACACACACACATATATACACAGTGTGTGTATATATATATATATATATATATATATATATGTATACACACACATATATACACAAACACATGAATATATATATATATATTTGTGTATATTTACTGTATATTTATACATATATATAAATCCGGTATGTGTGTGTGTGTGTATATATATTACATGTTCTTTTAAACTTTAATTCCAATTGTTGAACTCGGCTGCACCATAATCTCACAATATCTCACGAGATTACAGGCAGTCTACCCACTTTTACACAGATCTCGGCTCGTCACCTCTGTTTACCATCTGAGAACTGAAGTTCCCAGTTTATTAAACCGGCTGCAGAGGAGATCATTTTCCTCCTGAGAACTGCCGTGAACTGAACTGAGAAAAAACTTCACAGTTTATTAAACGGACACCTAAGTTACATCAGATTTTCTTTTCTGCTTTAGCGAGGACAATTCAGGAATGCCAGCCATATTAAGAAATTGGTACAATATTTAGGTAGGTTTTTCCACAGCAGGCACTCAGAGCATGGTTTGAGTTCTGAAGAAAGGCTCATCTGACAACCTGAATATTGACCACTGAAGGCATGGGAGACCTGTAGATAACAAAAATGATAATGGCATGGTAAATTAAGTTTAGAGCAAAGAGTACCAAAGGGAAGAAGGCAATGATCTCGGACTCCAAAACACAAAGAAAACCAAACCAACGCTGTCCTCATAAGCAACTCTCAAATTAAAACAGTCTGTATAAAAAGTTCTCTTTGCTCTAGGTGACACAGCTTTCTCAAAGATCCAATGGGTGGCAGACTTTGTCTTAAATATACAAGGAAAAGAGCGCAAAACTGCCCTAGTGTGATACCATTTTAATGCTAAAACTGTAGATTCAAATCAAAGGTTACAACTCACAAACATGGAGCTTGATGTCAATGTACAGCATTGTAAATGTCTCCCTTCCTGGCCTGTGCAATGAGGTGACCTGAAGAAGGCCGCGCCTCCGAAACATGTAGCTGTGGCAACTGCTTAGTCAGCTAAGAGGAGTTATCACACACACTTGTTCCTTCCCTTACGGCCGTGAGTGACAGCATGCAGCAACGCCTGGACCGTGCGTGTGTCTTGCAGCCAACACAGTCTGACGTGACTAGGAAATGGATCCAACAAAAAACATCCCACATCCATATCAATCGCCTCTGGGAGCCAACCAATTGCACAGGCCAGGAAGGGAGACATCTACAATGGTGTACATGTGACATCAAGCTCCATGTTTGTGAGTATAACCTTCTCTGATTTAAATCAATAGTTTTAGCATTAACCACTTCCCAACGGCTGTACGAATATATGCGGCCGTCGGGTGGCTCTGAATCTCTGACAGGGCACATATATGCGCCCTGTGCTATTCCTGGCCACTAGAGGGCACGCGCGGCCGCTGCATCCCTGAAATACCGATGCGCGTGCCTGTCGGCCCCGATGTCCGCCAGGCACTCGCAATCGGCGGCTACAGGGACAAGACGTGGAGCTCTGTGTGTAAACACAGAGCTCCACGTCCTGTCAGGGAGAGAGGAGAGCGATCTGTGTCCCTTGTACATAGGGACACAGCATCGGTCACCTCCCCCAGTCACCCCCCTCCCCCCACACAGTTAGAACACACCCAGGATACACATTTAACCCCTTCCATGCCCCCTAGTGTTAACCCCTTCACTGCCAGTCACATTTATACAGTAATCAGTGCATTTTTATAGCACTGATCGCAGTATAAATGTGAATGGCGCCAAAAATGTGTCAAAAGTGTCCGATGTGTCCGCCATAACGTCGCAGTCCCAATAAAAATCGCAGATCGCCGCCATTACTGGTAAAAAAAAATAATAATAAAAATTAATAATAATTCTGTCCCCTATTTTGTAAGCGTTATAACTTTTGCGCAAACCAGTCGCCTTTTGCGTTTTTTTTTTTTTTTTACCAAAAATATGTAGAATAATACGTATCGGCCTAAACTGAGAAAAAATATGTTTTTTTTTTAGAAAAAAATGGCTATTTATTATAGTAACAAGTAAAAAATATTGACTTTTTCAAAATTGTCGCTCTTTTTTTGTTTATAGCGCAAAAAATAAAAACCGCAGAGATGATCAAATACCACCAAAAGAAAGCTCTATTTGTGGGGAAAAAAAAGGACACCAATTTTGTTTGGGTGCCATGTCGCACGACCGCGCAATTGTCAGTTAAAGCGATGCAGTGCCAGAAGCTGAAATTTCACCTGGTCAGGAAGGGGTATAAGTGCCCAGTAAGGAAGTTGTTAAAATGGTATCACACTAGGGCAGTGTTACGCTCTCTTTTCCTTGTATATTGATGATCCCTGACTCCAGTATATGTTCCACTGTTTAATTCCTAGAGTAAAAAAAAAAAGAGAACTTGTTCTCAATGAAAAACATACACACAACCGTTTTCCTCGGCAAAAAAAGCTCTGCCACCAATCTTCTTGATGGATTTTGTGGAGAAAACAGGTCGTGTGTACAAGGCCTCAGAGAACCTTAGTGAACAAACAGCATCATGAAGGCCAAGAAACACACAAGACAGGTCAGGGATAATGTTGTGGAGAAGGTTAAAGCAGGATTAGGTTAAAAAAAAAAATATCCCACACTTTGAACATCTCATGGAGCACTGTTCAAACCATCATCCAAAAACGAAAAGAGTATGGCACAACTGCAAACCTACAAGGATGTGGCCATCCACCTAAACTGACAGGCCAGGGAAGGAGAAGCAACCAAGAGGCCCATGGTAACTATTAGTAATGCACTCCACAAATCTGGCCTTTATGGAAAAGGGACAAGAAAAAAGACATAGAAATCCCATTGGCAATTTGCGAGAAGCCATGTGGGGGACACAGCAAACAGGTGGAAGAAGGTGCTCTTGTCAGATGAGACCAAAATTGTACTTTTTGGCCTAAAAGCAAAACCCTATACGTGGTAGAAAACGAACACTGCACATCAGCCTGAACACACCATCCCCACCGTGAAACATGGTGGTGTCAGCATCATGTTATGGAGATGCTTTTCTTCAGCAGGGAGAGGGAAGCTGGTCAGAGTTTATGGGAAGATGGAAGGATTGTGAAAAAATATTGTTGTTAGACAATAGCCAAGAAAATAAAGTTTTGTTTGTCCTTAAAAACAATATAAATATCTTAAAGTATAACTAAAGGCAAAAAACTTTATGTAGTCTTGGATAGATTGGAGATGTTACGATCACCTGTTGAAAAGGAAAGTAAAAGAAATTATCCACATTTTGGGTTATCCCCAGAAAAGTAAGAGGAAATATGTTCCAATAGGGACACTAGTTCTGGTAACCTGGGGGAATTCCCTTAATTTGCTGGGGTTTTCCTCTCAATTCCAGGTTGGTTTTGGGACAGGAAGTGAAGGTAAATCCCTGCAATGGGACACAGATGGTGGGAAAAAAAAAAAAATCTGACAGGGGTTTTCACCCTCCCTTACTCTATCCACAATGAGAAGAAAAAAAATGAATAATATTTACCTATAGGAGCCGTCTTAACTGGTCTGGCACATGTTGGTCCAACTTTGAAAATGCTCCCTGCACTACTTTGGTCTGACTTTGATTCTACTTCAGCCCATTGAATATCATTGAAGTCGGATCAAAGTTGCAACACCGTTTTGCATGATCCGACTTTGGCATGCAAATTGTGCTATGATGATCCTGAGGGGGAACTCCACGCCAAATTTTTCAATTTTAAAAAAACGGCATGGGTTCCTTCTCCAGGAGCATACCAGGCCCTCCGATCTGGTATGGATTTTAAGGGGAACCCCCTATGCCGAAAAATGGTGTGAGGGTCTCCCCAAAATCCATACCAGACCCTTATATGAGCATGCAGACCAGCCAGTCAGGAAAGAGGGTGGGAATGAGTGAGCGGCCGTCGCTCCTGAACAGTACCAGGCCGCATGACCGCAACATTGGGGGGGGTGGGTGCTTTTGGGCAGGGGAGCATCCTGTGGCCCACCCACCCCAAAGCACCTTGTTCCCATGTTGATGAGGACAAGGGCTTCTTCCCGACAACCCTGGCTGTTGGTTGTCGGGGTCTGCGGATGGCTCATCAGAATCCGGGAGCCCCCCACCCTATGTAAATGAGTATGGGGTACATCGTACCCCTACCCATTCACATGGAGGGGTGGGGGCTGAAGTGTCAAAAAACACACTAGGCAGGTTTTTAAATTTATTGGGCAGCTCCGGGGGTCTTCTTCAGACTTCGGGGGTCTCTTCCGAGTTCTCCGCTCTCCAGTGCCTTCTGCCAGGCTTCTCCACAATCTTCTGCCAGTTCTTTACTTGCGGTGGCCTGGTTTTATCCATCATCTTCTTACCTCTTGCGATGTTGACACAATGCTCTCTTCCGCTGTAATGCCGCGTGCGCAACAACTTATATAGGCATGGGGCGTGGTCATTGCGCACATGGCATTACAGCGGAAGAAGAGAGAAGGAAAGAAAGAAGAAGGAGAAGACCGGGCCACTGCTAGTAAAAGAGCTGGCAGAAGATAGCGGAGGAGCCCAGCACCGGAGAGCGCGGAGAAGACACCGGAGAGGGGGAGGAGACACCGGAGAAGTCTGAAGAAGATCCCCGCATATGCCTAATAAATTACTTTAAAAACCTGTCTAGTGTGTGTTTTTTTTCCCCCCAGGTGAATAGGTAGGTGTGCGATGTACCCTATACTCACATAGGATGGGGGGTCAGGATCTAGATGCCCCTTCATGAAAGGGGGCTCCTGGATTCCGATAAGCCCCTCACCCACAGACCCCAACAACCAACGGCCAGGGATGTCAGGAAGAGGCCCTTCTCCTCATCAATATGGGGACAGGGTGCTTTGCGTGGGGGGGCCGCGGGGCATTCCCTTACCCAAAGCACCCACTGCCCCATGTTGAGGGCATACGGCCTGGTATGGTTCAGGAGGGGGGCACTCGCTCATCCCCATCCCCTTTTCCGATTAGCCGGACTGCATGCTCAGATAAGGGTCTGGTATGGATTTTGGGGGGACCACCATGCCGTTTTTTTTGGCGTAGGGGGTTCCCCTTAAAATTCATACTAGGCGGGAAAACCATGTCAGTTTTTTATTAAAAATTTGGTGTGGAGTTCTCCCTCAAGATTCATACCAAACACAGTGCCTGGTATTGTCGGGGATAGAAGTCGGATTCCTGTTCATTGAAAGTCAGACATATGTCAGCTTCAAGTCGCAGGGCAAAGTCAAATCCAAAGTAGGACGGCTGTTGTGTCGTACCAGTGTTAACCCAGCCTTAACCACCTTAAGACAAGGCCTTTTTCTGACAGTAAAAATCTGTATTTTTTGCTAAAGAATTACTTAGAACCCACAAACATTGTATACTTTTTTTTTTGCAGAAACACTAGAGAATAAAATGGTGGCTGTTGCAATCTTTTATGTCACACTGTATTTGCGCAGCGGGCTTTCAAAACCAAATTTTGGGGAAAATATACATGTTAATGAATAATAAAAGATTTAAAAAAACAAAAAAACACTAGTATAATGTGAAAGATGATGTTACGTCGAGTCAATGGATACAATGGATAAGATGGGACTGGAGCTCAGCTGCAGAACATACTGCTTGTCTCCGGCCATGACCCCAGAGCATTTTTTAAATTTGGCATCAACTTTTCTTTTTTCCAATTATTGAGAGCTACAAGGTATATACTGCGATAATGCATGTTTATGCAGTTGAGTAAGGAACAACCCAGATGATGGAAGGAGCATGCATGTCCAACAATCTCTAAATGTGCAAAGCTGGCCTAACCCTCTAAATCATCACAAAGCAAGACACAAATATAAAAACAGGCTGTATTAAATGAATTGTAAAGCATAAACATTTACAAATGTATGTTTTATTTTACAGCCAGAATGTGAAACTACAAAGATTCTTTGTAAATTAACGCAAGCTTTCAGCTATCCTTGTCGCTGTTTGTGTTTCCCGTTGGTCTTGCAATACACATATAACCTCCCACGCCTCCTTACAATATAACAGTCTTTGCAGCGTTTTTTGAGGACAGATTTCGTTTTGAGCCCTGAGGCTTGCTGTAAAGGTAGGAGGTGACTGCAAGTAAGGAAATCAGCATTTCTGAAAGACAGAAGATTCTTTGAAATGGTATACTGTGTGAAACCATTGATGGACGTGGAATAGCTAACAACGCTGTGGCTCACAGCAGACAGAGACTTTGACAAAGAAAACACTGCTCTTCGCAAAAGAGATGCCATTGTCACACCTAGGGATAGAAAAAAAACATAACATTAAATTTAAAAAAACATACATTATTGTCAAAGTTTAATTTAACAAGCTGAAGTTAGAAATGGATTGGCTACCATGCACAGCTGTGACAGATTCTGAGTCCTCTAGTTTTAGTAAATCTCCCCCACCAAGTCAACCTCAGTTCACATTTTATTCACCTTACATAAAAATAAAATGACTAAACATATAAAAGCGAAGTACAGTTTTATAAAAAGGGAATGAACATAAGTTTTGCACTCTTCATTTTTTAGTAAATAAACCCTCTATGTATACATAATGCACATGCAACAAAGAGGTTATATAAAAACCATTTGTGAACAAATAATATGTATACTGGAACCGTATTTAAATCGGCGTATAACATGCACCCTAAATTTTAAGAGGGAAGTTTAAGGGAAAAAATAAAAAAAAAATCTTTCCACAGACCCCTTTATATCCAAGGCCCCCTTGCACATTACATAGACCCCTTCAATTACACTATGCAGACCCCACGCACATTACACAGACCCCCACGCCCCCCCCCAGTCTCCTGGGACAGCACTGTCAGCAAACGCTAAAGTTACATAAAAAATAAATCCCTTCGCATAGATTCGCCCTACAGTGTGTCACTGTCATTGTAAACCAAAGCCTGCAAATGCCTCATTAGCTTAATTTTTCTGGCTGGTCACATGACCACTCTCCCCCTCCAATATAAAGCTACACTCATGGGAGGAGAGCGACCGGAAAGAACAGCGAGAATTAAGTATTTGCAGGCTTCGGATTACTATGACACTTGCACAGTCTACAAAGAATCTATGTGAAGGGGCTGGTACAGATTTTTTTAATCTTTAGAATACGCCTACGGTCTGTCCCAGGGCCAGGAGAGGCGTGCCGGCCGGCATAACACCCCCCTAATAGGTGGCACCCGGGGCAGACCACCCAATCTCCCCCCCCCCAACCCCGTTGGTAAAAAAAAAAAAAATCAGCATATAAAACACGCAGGCCCCACTTGTTTTCAGGGAGAAAAAAAATACGCCGATTAATACGGTATATACAATAGAAAATTAGGTATTGAACATGTCACCTTTTCTAAAGGTGCTATTGACATGAAATGTGCACCACATGTCGTAACAATGCATGCAAACAAAGAAACTAAAACAAACAAGTTCAGAAATTAAGATATGTGTAATAAAATGGAATGAAACAGGGAAAAATTATTTATTGAACGCATGAAGAAAAGGGAGATGCAAAAAGGCATGGAAAGCCAAGACACCAGCTGAAATCTATCAGTAATTAGAAAGCAATCCCGCCCCTTGTCAGAGCAAATTAATATCAGCCGGTTTAGTCTTAATGGATGGCATATAAAAAAAAAACCTGTTCCATTACCAAGGTGTCACAAGAAACATCTCATGATGGTTAGAAGCAAAGACCTCTCAAGACCTTCGCAACCTCATTGTTGCAAAACATACTGATGGTATTGGTTACAGAAGAATTTCAAACTTCTGAATGTTCCAGTGAGCACTGCTGTGGCCATCATCCAGACATGGAAAAAATTCAAGTTAGACTTACCGGTAACTTGTTTTCCAGGAGTCTTTCAGGACAGCACATGAGAGATAGTGACTCCACCCTCGCTAACAGGAAACACCTTCTACTTCCTCCAGATCTTTAAAGGGAGGCGCCTCCCTAACACACCTCAGTTGTCTCAGAGAACCCCCGGCCCCAGCTGGAACATATAAACACATAGTTAGTCACAGCATGGTACATTAAACCAATAGGGCGGGTCGTTGCTGTCCTGAAAGACTCCTGGAAAACAAGTTACCGGTAAGTCTAACTTGAATTTTCCCAGGTCGTCTTTCAGGACAGCACATGAGAGGATAACAGACTTAACTTTAGGGTGGGGCAACAGCCTGTAGGACTCTTCTGCCGAATGCTGGTCATTGGCGGATGTGAGGTCCAAACTGTATTGCCGCACCAAGGTGCGGAAGCTTAACCATCTCGCTGCTTCGCCGATTTGCTTGGGAGTGGCATCAGCTCTCTCTGCCCCTGTGGCTGCAAGTGCTCCTGTTGACTGAGCACCGATTCCCACTGGTGGCACCACGTCCGCGTGAGAGAAGGCTTCTCGAATGGATAATTTCCACCATCTAGCCAAGGTACCTTTTAAAGCTTGGCAACCCCAAAAAAAGAACAAAATAGAACGTGTCCGAGGCTCTTTGTTATTCTGAGATTGCATAACAAAGCCTCTTTTTCTTTTTTTTTTTTAAAGAAAAATATCTTTCTCCCCTGAGGGATTTGCACAGAAAGTAGGCAGCACAATATCCTGAAACGAATAACTCATGCCCTAGGAAAATTTTGAATCTGTTCTTAGGACAATTCAATCCAAGAGTAAAGAGGGATAAGGTTCCTTTATAGACAGAGTATGGAATACCCTGATCCTGCCCGCTGAAGTTATAGCGACCAGGAATAAGCTGTAAGGTAAGATCTCTAAAGAGATACATCTTATAAAAGTTCCATATGGCTTTCCTGCCATAGTTTCTAAATACTCGCAACAGATTTTGTTACGAGAACCCTTGATTTGAGCCATTCTAGGCCTCGAAAAGGCCTTAGAAGAGACTGAGTTACCAGTTGTCCCCTAGAAACACTATTGAAGCAGATATCTGTACTTTAATGTACTGACCACCAGACCTTTATCTGCTCCCTCCTGAAAGAATTCTAAAATGGACCCAAGCTCAATAGGGTCTTGGTTAGACGAGTTACACCAGGCCGTATACTATTTTTACGCCTTTGTGCCTAAAATCCTTGTCACTTTCTACCTGCTTTCCAGTAGAGTAGAAACTAAACGGTCTGAGAACCCCTTTTTTTTTTAGGAGTTGCCTTTCAGATGCCAGGCTGCAAGGGAGAGCTTGAACCCATCTGGATGGCATACGGGGCCCTGCACTGACAGATCCTGTCTGAGAGGTGGATGCTGCCATTCTTAGGACCGTCGAGAACCAAGCTCTCTTGGGGCAGCACGAGGCGATCATGAAGACTGGTACCTTTTCCCTCTGAATCTCTTTAGCACTAGGAGGGGATTAACTGGACCGGAGGGAATGCGAGGCACAGGTGAAACCACCAAGGATGCATCAGAGCGTCAATTCCTACGGACCCGTCCAGTCCGTTTTTGGAAAAAGAATTGCAAAAGCCTGAGCGTTTTTCCCCTTGAGGCAAACAGATCCACCTCTGGATGACCCCTCTTGTTGGAAATTTCCACAACAGATCCCCGGGTTCAGAGACCACTCTGCTTCCCAAACCTGATGTCAGCTCAGGTAATGCGCCACCCTGTACAGGGACTTTAAGAGTATCACTTATAGGGACCGCAAAATCTTTCCCGCTCAGAGAAGTGCTTTTGCCACAAGAATCTGCAGAGGTCTGTTTAGGTATACCACTGCTGTGGCATAGTCCGTTGACACCCGAATATGGTGATTTAGTAGACCCGGAACAACTCTGTTAGAGTCAATGCAACCAGCTTTGGCTCTCTCTAGTCTGAAGATCCCTTCACTGGAAAAGGACCAATCCAGACCGTTTGAAGGCTCTCCTGATCTTTCCACCCATAGAGAGATCTCTTCCGATGGGATTTTATCTGAGAGTCCAGGGACTGAGACCGTGACCCCATGATCTCAGGGGAAAGGTCTGTAGGCACCTGAAATGTAGTCTTGCCCAGAATGAACGGCATGGTTGACGTCAGAACTCCTAATGCCAACCTCACCTGCCTTATAGCCATCGGCTGGTTGGACTGTAGTCTGTCGCCCAACACCTGTTTTGTCCCCAACGGGGGAGAGGGCCGCGTGCCATGGTCGGGGTCGGGCACCCTCTGACTTCCTGGGGTGGCCGCAGGTGGTTCGGGAGGGTGGGTGGGCCCAGGGCAACGCTGTGTCCTGAAAAAAACCTGGCCCCTTTTCTCCTGTGGGAGAAACATTTTCCGGTTTACCGAATCTACCTGGTAACCCAAGTGAACGGACTTCCTGAGATGGAACTAGGGATGATACCTGAAGGTTTACAAACCAGCCCAGTCATTCCAAGTAATTTCTCGCCCTGAATAGATCGTTCGATAACATATCTTTCCATGGGGCGAAAAAAACGGTCATCTAGGTAAGCCCACTGCAATACCCTGTAGACGAAGTGGACTAGGGCTTCCGCCACCACCTTGGTGAGAAAAATATGAGGCGATGATGACAGTCCGAATAAGAGGGCGCCCTGAATTTAAGGTGACGAACCATTCCCACTACACTTTACTGTCAACCCTCTGGACTGAGGGGAGGTAGGGATGTATAGGTACGCGCCTCAGACGCCAAAAAACTGTCTGGCATCAATAGATTCCTAACCAAAAGAAGTTGAATCTATCTTGAACCTTCTGTATCTGACAGACCTGTTTAGTTTAAGCTTATTCTGCACTTTTCCGTAGGCTTCTCTACCAGGAAGAAGTGAAAATAGCATCCCAGTCTGTTGCATCAGCTCTCCAAATGAGACTGCATGGCCCGGGTTTATGACTGGATCTCTTTTTTTTTTGGCATTTATAATCAAAACCTCTTTTGGAGGGGTCTCAAGACACGTTGGAAACCATTCTTTATTTCTGGCACAGATTCCCAGAGTCTAGAGGGAAGAGTTGGCGTCCCATCCCCTAGGACATTTCAACTCTTTGGTCCAGTGAGCATTCCTGGCAGACCTGTATAAAGACTGCCCTATCGTCAGCTCAAGGATCTCACAGGTAGTTGAAAGGCAGCGCCCGAACAGGGACCTGAACCCTGGACCCTCCGAGTAAAAATATGACGCTCTACCGACTGAGCTATCCAGGCTCTCGAGAGCTCTATGACATAACCCTGGGCAAGCGTGATCAGAATTTACTGACTGGATGTTACCGCTGATCACTGCGGAAGGAACCTTTGAAGGCCTCTGCCTACCCGCACTGCTGAGTCCTTGGGATTTCTCGGCTTGCGTAGGAAGATGGGAGAAGATTCCCCCTTTCCATTTGGCTTGCTGCGCAGTCCAACTCTTTCTGCTTCCTTGGGCTTCAAAACTTGAGACCTTTGAGGCGGAAAAAAAACTCTTAGGCCGCGTACACACGATCAAATCTATCTGCTGGAAACGGTCGGCCCGACCGTCCCAGCAGACAGATTCGATCGTGTGTACGGGCGAGCAGACGGATTTGGCCAGCAGACAGATTTGAAAGCATGCTTTCAAATCTGTCGGCTGGGAACCTGTCCGCCCGACATGTCTGCTGGTTAGTACGCTAACCAGCAGACATGTCTTCTCGCACACGCGTCGAATGGATTTGACGCACGTGCGGAAGTGATTTACTTCCTGGTGCGGTGACGTGGCGGCGTCGACGTCACCGCGCCGTCTGCCGGCGGGGATTTTGGTTTGATCGTGTGTACACGATCAAATCAATACGTCCCCAGCAGACAGATTTGTTCAAATCGGTCTGCCCGACCGATTTGAACAAATCTGTCTGCTCGTGTGTACGGGGCCTTAGGGTTTTTTTGACAACATTTTTCCTTTCAGCTGACCCGTCTAGGATGCTTCCTAGTTCCGGCCAAAAACAGATCTCGAAAAGAGAATCCTGCAAGCTTTAAACCTTCAGAAGCTGCATCACCTGGCGTCAGGTCTTTAACCACCTTGCCCTTCTCGCCAAATTAAATCAAGGCTGTGGCCTCCCTCTTAATTGCTTCAGCTGAAGCATCAGCTAAATAAACCACTGCAGAGGATAGGGCAGAAAAGGAGTCCTTGTTTAGGTGAATCTACCACCATTAACTGGATAGTTCAACCCTCCAAGCTTCTAGCTGCAAATGTTGTGGCCATAGCGGGTTTCAATTTACTCATGATCGACTGCCATGGGCTCTTTTGGAAAAAATATGATCCATGCATTTGTGCATAGGGTCTTTTAGAATCCCCAAGTCCTCAAAAAGGTAGATCAGAGGACCCGGACACCTGAGCCACACTGTAGAGGGATCTCCTCAAAAGGGAATCACCCTTTATGGGTTTTCGAGAAACAGGCTTTTTTTTTTTTCAGCCAGCTCTGTCTGCCCATTGGCATCAGAAATCTGAGTAGATCGGGCATGTCCTGCGCTTTGCTCAGTCAGATCTGCATACATGCGGACATATGAACTTAGAACCTTACTGAAAAAAATGGTTCTAAGCAACCATACATCTCTCCCCGGGATAAACCCTGACTCCTCTGAATCCTCACTAGAAGGAACATGCGAGTGACCTTTCCTGAGAGGTGAAGGCCCGAGTTGTGGAAGGGAAACCAAGAGTCACGAGAAGTTTGAATCGTGGCAAAAAGTTCTTTCTTTACGGAGGTAATCAGCTGTACATAGGGGTTGATCCCTCCCAAACAAAAGAAGCAATGCATGTGCTGCATAGAGCCTTCTTACAGTTCTCACCCATCTACCTGGGGAGAAGAAAGAAAGCAGGGGAATCCTTAATGAGACCCAGTCCCAATAAATGGACCCCCCCCCCCCCCCCCACATGGGTGCACTAGGAAAAAAATGTGCCCAATCCAGTGCCGACAGGCCCCTTGCCACTAGGGGGATTAGAAAAAAGGGAGACCGGAAAGCAAAAAAATACAGGTAAGGAATAAAAAATACAGGCAGACTTAAACTGCTGCCTCCTACCTGGCCCTGCTGGTGCCTGTGCCTGTTCCACCGCTGTAACTTCTGCTAGCTCCATTGCAGATGAACAGCACTTCACTGTGGCTCACACACCGTTTCCGGAGACCAATAGTTCCGCTGCACCCGACCAGAAACGGAAAAAATGCCCCAGCATCTGTCCTCCCTCTCCCCCCAGCGGTCACGCCGAAATGACGTTTGCGCTAACCCGGCGACCTGCTGTTCCATCCTGGCCACGCCAAAATGGTGCACAAAGGGGGAAGAGGAGCCCAGAAACTACCACTGCCGTCGGGTAGGTACGGGAGGACAGACGGTCTCAACTGGGGAAAGGTAGGAGGGAAGCCGTCTCCCAGGAACACCTGAGATATTCTACTCCCCTCCCAGACGATGTTTCCTCCAGGCCGGAGGAAACACAACAACTGAGGTGTGTTAGGGAGGCGCCTCCCTTTAAAGATTTGGAGGAAGTAGAAGGCGTTTCCTGTTAGCGAGGGTGGAGTCACTATCTCTCATGTGCTGTCCTGAAAGACGCCCTGGGAAAACATAATTTCACCATAAACCGGCCACGATCAGGTGCTCCTTGCAAGATTTGACAGATGAGTGAAAAGAATTATCAGGCCATGGCCTGTATGCACATTCACCACACAAGACTCCATTGCTTCATTAAAAACAAGTTGAAGCTTGCTTAAAGTTTGCTGTACAACACTTAGATAAGCCTGTGACATACTGGGAGAATATAGTCTGGGCAGATGAGACCAAAATTGAACTCTTTGGATGCCATAACACACACCATGTTTGAAGGTCAAATGGCACTGCACATCACACCAAAAACACCATACCAACAGTGAAGTTTGAAGGTGGGAACATCATGGAGTGGGGCTGTTTTTCAGCATACGGTACGGGCAAACTTCATATCGTTGAAGAAAGGATTAGTGGAAAAATGTACCAAGACATTCTTGATAAAAATCTACTGCCATCTACCAGTATGATGAACATGAAACAAGGGTGGACATTTCAGCAAAACAATGATCCCAAACACAAAAATCAAGGAAACGCTCAATTGGTTTCAAAGAAAGAAACAAAAGCTGCTAGAATGGCCCAGACATTAATCTGACTTGAATCGAATAGAAAAATCGATGGAAAGAACTAGAGATCAGAGCTCAAAGAAGAGGCCCACAGAACCTTCAAGATTTGGAAGACTGTTCGTGTGGAAGAAGGGGCCAAAATCACACCCGAGCAATGCATGCAACTAGTTTCTCCATGCAGGAGGCGACTTGAAGCTGTCATTACCAACAAAGGATTTTGTACGAAGTAATAAATAAGTTTCAGATAGCGCGTTTAATACTTTTTCCCTGCGCCATTTCATTTTATTAAACCTAACTTAATTTCTGAACTTATATGTTTTGGTTTCTTCGCACATATGGAGTCCATGGGTTGTTACTGACGTGGTAATGCGGCGAAAATTTTAGGTCAATAGCACCTTTAGAAAAATGGTGACGTAATCAAAACTTATTTAAGCGCTGTATATTGGGCGTTATGTGTGCAGATTAAATGCGCTTGATCTGTTATTGGAAAATGCAGATTAGTAACATGGTAAGCAATTTGGTGATCTAAACTAAGGCTGTAACTGACCTTTTCCTTCTAATCACTAAAGAAGTACAGAAGTGGAGTGGGAAGGTGAATGAATCCTACATGCAGGAAGCTGGTTCTTTTCCTCGGATATTCCAGAAACCTATATGTTAAGAAAAATTTGGATGTAAATAATCACAAAGAATTACAGCGGAATGTTGAAATATGCATGTGGGAACTAGCCTTTTTCTTTGCAAGAGACGTTTTCACCTATTTTGCACATTTAAAAAATTATTTTAGCCCTGAAGATTGCATAAAACCCCCAAAACATCACATAATTTTCAGAAAGCAGACACCAAGAGAATAAAATGGCAGTACAAAAGATTAGTGCAAAGTTCTAGGAAAACGCTAAATTTCTGTAAAAAATACACAGTTTTAGGGCACACAAAACACGACAAATTACCACATTTTCTGGTAAAATATAAAAGATGAGGTAGAGCCAAGTAAACAGATACCCCAATATGGCAAACCTTAAAACTGTGTGAGTCCGTGAAATGGTGACAAACTTCAGTACCCTATAGGCCATTAGTTTAGAGCAGGGGTCTCCAAAGTTTCTAAACAAAGGGCCAGTTTACGGTCCTTCAGACTTTAGGGGGCCAGACTAGGGCCATTGGGAGTAAAAGATGTCCAGTGGGAGTAAATAATACCATATCTTTGGTGACAGTGGAAGGACTAGTGCCCCATTGTTGGTGTTAAAGGAAAGAATTGATGGTGTCAGTTAGAGGAATAGTGCCCCATTAGTGTCAGCAACAAGAATTATGCCCAATTTAAAATTGGATGGAAAAATGCCCCAAGGGCCGCATTAAGGCAAGCAAAGGGCCGCAGTTTGGAGACCCCTGGTTTACAGCTACGCAGGAGCTCTGGTGCTAAAATTAGTTTTCGTGCATAGGTGCCGACGACGCTTGTGTTTACATTTGTACATACATGTATGTGGGGATGGGGCTCCAAAAAAAATATTTTTTTGGGTGGTTTTACAATTTTTTTTTTCATTTTTACTTAACTTTTTAATTCATCACAAAAAGTCCCCTATGTTATGATTTTATGGTGACAGGTCTTTAATGATACATCTGGGGTCTAAAATGGCCTCTGGAGTCTCACCTTTGCTCATGTGAATCTAATGCAGTGCAGATTGTAGTGAAAGGGGACCTGTAAATTACATTTTACACATCGCTGCCTTCTGGGTCTGCAAGAAGGGGTGGAGTGTGGACGAATATCTGTAGTTGTATGTATATATAACTTTTATCTTCTCTACAGTTGTGTAAAAGTAAATATAAAACAAGTACTTTGTCAAAAATAAATATATATAATATATAAAATAGAATAATAATTAAATAAGATAATTTAAGAAGTACCAATTGTGTACTTATAAATTATAGTATAATTTTAAACATGCAAAGGGTAAGATAAATCAGAATAAACAAACTGTCAGGGGACAGTCGAGATCGGCTTATAGCATAACAGGGGCCAAGATCCGGCTAGGTGGCTTGGCTTGTCCTGAAGTGAAGAGAATGGTCATCAACTGTCTAGAAGTGGTAGAATCATAAGAACTTGTATTGTTTGTGGTGTGAGTATATCTAATCAAGTAAATAGTAATGGATTATGTAAATCTGTATGAAATTTGCTTAATTCATAGGGGGAAAAAAAAAATGGGGGGCAGAAATAGGGAATACTCCAGAGGGTGATGACAATAATGTGATTATATTTATCTAAGGTTTGTATTTAAGTCAAAATGAATGTAAGTAGAGCTGCAACTAACGATTATTTTCATAATCGATTAATCAGCCGATTATTTTTTCGATTAATCGGATAAAAAAATAAAATAAAAATAATAATATCCACAGACATCTCCCCCCCCCCCCACTATAATAATATCCACCATTGCCCCCACCTCACTGTAACATCCAGTCATCCACCATTGCCCCCACTCATCACTGTAATCTAATGTCCACCATTGCCCCCCACTCGTCATCATCACCATCACTGTTCCAGTCCAACATTGCCCCCACACTAGTAAACAGTCAGTAACACTGTAATAATAGCCAACATTGCCCCCACACTAGTAAACAGTCAGTAACATTGTAATAATAGCCAACATTGCCCCCACACTAGTAAACAGTAACACACTACATATGATGAACTCACTGTACTACTTGTACTTCTCAGTCTCTCAGTACTGCGCGGTCTTGCAGAATAGAATAGATCCACGTCCAGAGGGAGGGGTGATGACGTCAGCACGCACCGCCGCCGGGTGTACCAAGATGGCCGACCGCTCTGGAGCTAGGCCGAAGCCGCGGTCTTTCCTAAGGCCGCGGTGGCGGTGCGATCCGCGGATCGCATTTTGTGCCGATCCGAACAGGTCGGCCCGTTCGGATTGAGCATGATCCGTTGCACCCCTAGAACCAACTAATCGATAATGAAAATCGTTGACAACGATTTTCATTATCGATAATATCGATTAATCGTTTCAGCTCTAAAAGTAAGGTCAAAGCCTGCCGGTTTTTTATTTAAAATTTGGCGTGGAGTTACCCCTCATGATTCATACCAAATACCAGCACGATGGGAGGGAGGGGTTTGCCTTAAAGCCGGTTCACACTTGGCGACTTCCTGTAAAGTTGCCTTACTATGAACGAACATCCGACTTGGAGGCGACTTCCATTGAATCCAATGGGTACAAGTCGCCTAGAAGTCGGATTGAAGTAGGACATGAACCTTTTTTCCAAGTCGGAGCGACTGCAGTAGTGTACATTAAAGCGGAGCTCCACCCAGGAAAACAAAATTTTCCCATGTTGTTTAAAAAAATTCAATAAAAAAAACCTGAAAAAAAAAAAAAAAATACTCACCCGAAATACCTGTTGCTATGCGGAAGTCCGTAATCTGCCTCTTCCACTCCGCGGTGCCTTTTCTTGTTGTCCTTCTCCTTGTGAATGGGGCGCGCTGCTTTCTGGGAACTGTGTGTGTTCTCAGAGAGCAGCGCGCCCATTCACAAGCCAGCGTGAGACTCACGCAGGCGCAGTAGAAAATGGGCAGTGAAGCCGTACGGCTTCACTGCCTGTTTCCCATAGTGTGAATGGCGGCGCGGGACCCGGAGCGATCGTGGGAGCGGCATCGGGGGGCCCATCAGCGCGGGCAAGTAGGACAAGGTAAGCGTCCTTATTTAAAGTCAGCAGCTACACTGTTAGTAGCTGCTGACTTTAAAAAAAAACTGCTTTAAGACTGCTCCATTCACTTACATTGATTTCTTCATGCAGCGCGACTTGAGGCGACTTGAAGTCGGATCCAAAGTTGGACCTGTGTGAATGGGCTCTTAGGGACACTCCCCTTAGGCTTGTCATAGGGGGTAGGGGACAAGGAAGAACAAATGGGAACTACAGTGGAAACACAAAGGGATTATAATAAGCAGGCAGCCCCTCCCTACATATGTCCAGTCCAGACCTTTTGTCTACATGCCATGACCCAACACAATTAAACACAGCAACAGGAGGGGGGGGGGGAGAGGGGATGGGGAGATGTGGTGTAGCATTTAAATTATTTCAATGCCATTTTGTCCCCAATCTCTGTCTCTTCTGGGCCAAAATCTGTGGGAAGGAGGCCAACCCACAGCCCCCTCCAAAACACACAGTGACAGTGGGTTCTATCACAACAATCTTCAGCTCATTCTCCACTAGAATCTTCTTATTCCACCATGCACCATCTGCACGGAAATAAGAATGCATACAAATCCATTGTGAAGCAAGTACAACCCAGTATTATTAAAATAACGCAAACTAGTGCCAAAATCAATAGCATAAAACGACCAGAATAAAAACAAATAGCAGCTTTACCAATAGTGGCAATTCCAATGTAGCAGGCTAAAACCAACCACACTGGGCAGTGCACCAGACGTCACATGGCAGCCAGGTTTCTTCGGGGGACGACCATCACATCGAAGTACTGATAACTTGCAATATGTTATATTTTTGTTCTTGGGTTTAGATACACATTAGGCCTCCACATGATAAAAGCGATCCTGCCGCTTACCATTATTTGCTCAGAGCTATGGGTGCCACTGCTATGGACACTTACGAGTGTGTCAGAAAGCATGTCCCCCCCACTGAACACCTTAGCTCCTCTCACTGGCCACTACATCAGTACAGGACACTGTGGCACAACACGTTAGGCTGTGGGGAAACAAGGCACACAACATACCTGGAAGTGTCAAATAACAGCAGTGCCTGTAGCTCTAAAAAGGGAATAAATACTGAACTTGACGTAAGTTAAAAAAAGGCAAGATAATTTCCATGTTCTTTTACAAGAGGGCTGCTGGTTTAAAGTGACAAAATTATTTTACAGGAAACCTATACTGAAAGAAATACGAAGGCCGTCATTGCTGCCATTCTAAAAATGCTGGTTCCCTGGTGTCCCAGGCTTCAATACTTTAAAAGACACCGACCTGAGGCATGCAGAGCATTCAATTTGTGGCAAAGTAGCAGGGCCCCTATGAGATCAGAGAGAAATTCAGTGAGGTCATCTAACAGGTATACCAACCCAAAAATAAGAACACCTCCACATATACCAGGTTAACCTAATAAAAACCCCGGAAAAATCAGGAGGCTCTCTCAGCAGAAAGCAACCCTAAAGTATCACTAGTGAAAGGTATACCCAAGGTTAGGATGCCAGAGACACTGTCTGCTACTTAGACTCAGGAGAAGATAGAGTTCTTCCATAAAAACGTAGAAATGTTTAAAGAATTCCCTGACCAAACTAAAAATGTACTGTGACATTGTGACTAAGCCTCACATCAACGTAAAGTTAAAGCCCTATCAGGTACCTAAAGCTTAGAGAAAGGTAATTTAAGAAGAGGTACAGAAAATGTTAGCCCTTGGGGTTATAGGGGAATGTACTAGCTAATGGTCAAATCCCACAGTGTGCATGCCTAACTTAGATGGCAGCCTGCCATTACTGTTTGCCTAAAAATAAGCCTGGGTCTTATATTCATTTTGGCAACAAAAAACACAGTCAGGCTTATTTTCAGGGTAGGGCTTGCCATTTTATGTACGGTCTTCTCTCACCCTCTCCCTCCCTGCCGGTCAGGAACCCCCAGTGTGAACTGAGTAAAAGTGGTTGTAAAATGCTATAATCCTCTTTATTACAGTAATATATAAAGGTGTGCGTTTCTATAATCAAATGGTGTCACATACCTTTTTATAGCACCACTCTGCACTTCCGTGACTTGCCCGATTGGTCTTCCCCGCACTATATAATACTGTAATAGAAAGGATTTTAGCAATTTACAAACACTTTAAACTAGGGCTTATATTGCAGCCCTTCCCGAAAAATCACAGTAGGTCTTATTTTCAGGGTAGGCCTTTCTTTTGGGGAAACACGGTACTTAAAAAAAATACCCAAATTTGATGCTGATGTCATGACCCCCAGTAGATGAGTTGATAGAAAAGGGTTAGGTCTGTTTGGTACATGACCACCCTCGTCCATCATGGCAAAAAGGAATGAGGACACAAACAGCTTGTTGAGAGCTGAAAGCAGTATTGTAAAAGAGATCAGTGTTAACCACCCCAAACTTCAGTATGGACTTTATTTTATGAACAGATGCCACTGATGTTGAGAGCAGTCTTGTCCCATGAAATGAATAAGGAAAAGCATCCAGTAGCATACTTGGGTTTGTGAGGTACTGACTGGCAAGACAGTATAAAGATGTCACCTAGGTTTCTCACCTACAATTGGTGGAGGGATCCATGGTTTGTGTCCGATATGCAGAAAACAAATTTTTTCTTACTCTGAATCTCCCGTTCTGGAGCTTTGGGACTTTATAGTGCTTTGGGTGGGAAAAGCTGCCATTCCTACGATTACAACTTACCTGGTAGCCACACCTCAATTAGTCTTAGCTGTCCACATGCCTTTATATAGGGCAACCCACTGGTGCTCAGGGCTTTCCCTGCTGTGGAAGCCTGCTAATGGGTGAAAAGGCTGACTGCAGACAACACAAAAAAAGTTACAAGGGCTGCCTGTTTGTTTTGGGGAACCCATTAGGGGACATCCAATTAGTTAGGGATTAACATGAGTTTAGCTAGTGGCTCAGACAAGCAGAAGGTTTGTTTTATGTTATTGATTTGCTGTACAAACACTTCCTACACTAAAACAATTTGCTGGACTTCCGGTTCCGGCGCCGCATGGAGTAGCTGACCTCCTCATCAGCTCCCGCAGCACGACCTAAAATCGGCTTTTAAAACCGGCCTGAGTAGACATCCGAGCCTCCCTCAACCTCTGGGCACTCTACACAGCACCCATGGACCGTTTTGTGGAAAAATCGGGCGCCCGGACACTCACGGCGCAGACGGCTCACCCGCCGCAACCACAAATTGAGGCCCCGGTCTCGGCCTACGCCGCGCTGCATTCATCCGCGCCGGGGGCGGACATGGAGGTAAGCGGTGAAACCTCTCCCCCCCCCTCCTCCACACACATCCCCACCTCAACTGGTAGGAGATGACTCCACTGTTCGGATAGCCCAGGCTGTTGCTGCATTGCTGTCACCCATGATTGCGGCATCAGTGGAGAAGGCCGTGAACGCCGGGATGGCGCAAATTAAGGCCCAGTTAGGGGAGCATGGCACTAGGCTAAATGAGCTTGAACATCGCCTCTCCAATGCAGAAGAGGAGCTTTATCAAGCCCAGGCCACAGAGCATGCCCAGGACAAAACAAACCAGTACATCTTGCAGAAGCTGGATGATTTGGAAAATAGGGCCAGGAGAAGTAACCTGCGCTTCGTGGGAGTACCGGAGACACTACAGGCATCAGCCCTATCGGATTTCTGTGCCCGGCGCGTCCCAGAAGCCTTCGGCCTTTCGGGCCCATGCACGGTGGAAAGAGCTCACCGTATGGGGGCTTTCAACTCGGAGAGAAAATCACCTCGTCCAATCATTGCCAAGTACCTCAGCTATGCAGACAAGTCCATTATCCTGCAATCATTCCGGCAATCCCGCCAACTTCAGATTGATGGCGTTAAAGTTTTAATTTTTGCTGACTACTCCGTCGAGGTGTCAAAAAAGAGAAAAGCCTTTCAACAGGTATGCACGGAACTTTTTAAACAACAAATTAAATTTTCTTTAGCCTTCCCGGCAATTCTCCGCCTCAAAGCTCCAAATGGCGACCAACTGACCTTCCATGACCCTGCTGACGCAGAAGCGTTCCTACGTTCGCGTTTTGCAAACCCGCACCACCAATCACCTTCTAAAGCCCTTCCGATCAACCGTCCCATGGACCAGAGGAGCCCCCGCAAGGATTCCCCAAAGAGATTCAGGGGCTCTGAATTGGATTCCGCCCGGCTCATCACAAACTGATCTGGCAGTAATACTTTTTCACTCGTTTTCTCCCCCTACTCACATCCCTCCCAGAGGGGACCCAAAGTGACCTGTCAGGCTCTCCTCAGAACTCGCTGCGTAGCAGTCTCCGTCTACCAAAGTGATCTACCCACAACGCCGGTTGCCTACCACACTGCCACAGGTCCAGGTAGTAATGTCCGCTGAGATGAGCCTCTGATCTCTGAGCTCACGCATCTCTCAGCGTGCAACTGCACTTCTCTGTTATTGTTGCTGCATTGCCTTAGGCAAAAAGGGCTTAGTTAACCATTTCAGCTGCTCCGTTACTCTTTCTGATGCAAATGCCCGACTGTTTTGTTGTATTTTGTTACTCTGTCATGCTCCCCCCCCCCCCCCCCGGGTTGCTATAGTATGTTTATATAATATGGTTATCATGATATTTCACTGTCCGGAGCATTGCACCCCCTGGGCTCATTGTACGCCGTCATCTTTCATTTCCTCCAGTACACGGTCTATGGTCACACACCGCTTGGCACCCTATGCTTTGGTGCCGGGCTCTCGGGCCTCAATTCGGTGTGGTCGTGACATGGGGGCTGGCTCGTACAGTGACTCCATGTGGAAAAAAGCGAAGTACTCGCAATTGTTTGTGTTCTCTCTTGTTACTGTTGTTATTACCTTTGCTTCAGGTTCCCCCCTTGCCACCCCCCTACCCCTCCCCCCCCCCCACCATGCACCGTATCGTCCCCTTCTTATACTCCGTCGCCACACCATTCTGTTGGTGTCTACCCACCCCTTGAAGTGGCGACCCCCCCATATTTTTGAAATAAGAGGGCCCCTATGTAGAAATTCTGCCCAAGCCCCTTACACAGTCCCCCGGACATGAAAGTAATATCCTGGAATGTGAAGGGACTCAGATCACCCAATAAGAGGATGAAGGTTCTTAGACATCTGAAGAGGCACAAAGCAGACATTGCACTACTGCAGGAGACCCATCTGGCAACGTCTGACTTCCCATGCTTACACAAGCTATGGGTAGGCACGGTCCTTGGCTCAGAGGCCGTAGGCCGCAAGGCAGGCGTTATAATGCTTATCCACAAAAACCTCCCCTGCACGATCATAGCAGTTAACTCGGACACCCAAGGTAGGCTTCTCTCAGCACATGTTAAAATAGGCTCCAAGGAACTAGTAATCTCTAACGTTTATGCCCCTAACAGCCCCGGTAAAACCTTTTACAGCTAACTCTCCACTTGGCTTCTCCAAAACCCTCACCTCCCCCACTTGATTGGGGGTGACTTCAATGACACCCTCCACCAAGGGGATGACAGGTCCTCTCCAAAACACTCGAAACTCGCTCCAGATGCTGGTCATCCCTCCCTTTTCGTGTCCACTATGGACTCCCTCCATCTCCATGACCTATGGCGCTTATCTCACCCTGCAGACAGGGAATTCACTTTCTACTCCAACCCCCATGCCGTCTTCACCAGGATAGATTACCTTTTTGGTTCGGACGACTTAATACCCATGATATCGGACACCGATATCCTCGATATAGCTATATCCGATCATGCCCCGATAACTGTCTCACTTGACAATCATGACCTCCCCCCTCACCCCAAGATCTGGCGCTTTCCCTCTTATCTACACAACCGCGCTGACTTCCAACGATTCATGGAAAAAGCGTGGCTAGAATACTCCGAGGCCAACGCCTCCCATGCAGATAATCCAAACCTCTTCTGGGATGCCGGTAAAGCATTCCTCAGAGGCCAGATCATCTCCTATGCTTCTTCCTTTAAAAGGAACGCCATATCCCAATACAAACTGGCCAGCTCCCGTCTGCACCTGGCACAAAGGGCTCTTCACACCTCTGATTCTTCAAAAAACAGAGACGAATGGCACGCTGCCTAGAGATCATTTGATGCCTGGGCAGACACTCTAGAAGCGGTCAAAAAAGCTAAACTAGATGCCACCCTCCACAAGTTCGGAAATAAATCTGGCAAGTTACTAGCCAGACTCTGTAAAGGCTCCTTCAAACCCACCCATATCACGTCCCTGAGAGACCCCAGCGGCAACGTTAACACTACCCCCTCCGTCAATAAACGCGGCAATGCTTCACTATTACTCGACCCTATATGCCCCTGACCCTATTGACAATCAAACGGCAAAAGCCTTTTTAGAAAACTTAGACATCCCCAAAATCACCCTCTCCCAATTGGAGGCCCTAAACGCCCCTATTTCTCCCGCCGAGATCTCTGACACCATTCGCTCACTTGCCCCATCTAAAGCCCCGGGTCCCGATGGCTTCACGGGCGAATTCTATAAGACCCTACGAACTTTGCTGGAACCCACCCTTCTCACAGTGTATAGCGGCGTGTGGTCCGGCGGCTCATACCTCCCCTCAGGAAACCAGGCCATCATCAAACTGCTGTCCAAAAAGGGGAAAGACCCCCTGGATCCTGGGTCATACAGACCCATTTCTTTACTGAACCTAGATGTTAAAATCTTATCCAAAATAGTTGCCAATAGGCTCTCGGATATCATCCCCTCTCTCATCCATCCGGCACAATCGGGCTTCGTAAAAGGCAGAACGGCAACCCTGAACATTCGCAAAGTCATGCTGGCCCTAGAGCACGCTCGACAACACCCTATGGGAGACTTTGCCATCATATTCCTCGATGCCGAGAAAGCCTTTGATAATGTAAGCTTCGAATGGCTCTCTATCAATGGCAAAATTAGGATTCTCCGGCCCCTTCTGCCACCTCGTTAACGCCATGTACGCTTCCCCCTCGGCGAAATTAGTAGCTGCGGGCCTCCTCTCGGAGGAATTCCGCCTCCATAAGGGGACACGGCAGGGCTGCCCTCTCTCCCCGCTCCTTTTTAACATAGCCTTAGAACCCCTATCCAGACACCTTATCCAAATTGCCCCTCTTCACGGCATACGAACTGGTCCGCACGAACTGCGCTCTTCTCTCTTCGCGGACGACGTTCTCATTTTTTCAGCCGACCCCTCCACCGACATGGTCACCATCAAGAAAATCTTTGATACGTTCCGCGCCTGCTCGGGTCTCCGCATCAATTATGGCAAAAGCGAAATCCTCCCTCTAGGCTCACTACCCCCCCCCCCCTCGTGGACACGCCAATCCATCTTCTCGGTCGCCACGTCCCATATCACATATCTCGGCATCAAAATCGGCAAACTGCCCCCCTCCCTGTACCATCTTAACTATCCCCCTCTATTCTCAAAAATTTCTCAGGAACTGGTGAACTGGTTAGACCTGCCGCTTTCGCTCCTGGGGGAGATGCCACCTGGTAAAGATGGTTAGCTTCGCCAGATTGCTTTACTCGATGCAGACTATCCCTCTGCTCCTCCGTCATAAGGACGTCAAAAACCTTGAATCGGCTGTTTCCAAATTTATCTGGCACGGCAAGAGACCCCGCATAGCTCTAAAAAAATTGTTTCTCCCCAGGCGCGAAGGTGGTGTTAGTCTTCCGAATATTAGAATGTATAATATAGCGTGTCTATTAAGAATTGGCTTAGATTGGATAGCACAATCCTCCCGATGCTCAAACTTCCCCCTTGAGTCTGCTATGGCTCACCCCTTTTCCTTGGTGGCCCTCCTCCACTGCAAATGGAAGTCTGTCTCCCCCGAATACCAGCATAACCTACTACTCAGGGACACGGTCATCGCATGGAGGGAAAGCAGGAAAAGCCTCGGTCTCTCCCCCTTTATGTCAAGGCATCTACCTATCCAAGGTAACCCCAGTTTCCAACCGGGACTGGACCACAGGCCCTTCAAAGTTTGGCAGGAAAAAGGACTTACTCATTTTGTCTCTCTATGTGATGCTGCAACCGGTCGCCCACGGCCTTTTGCTGCTGTGGCAAATCTCTTTGCTCTGCCCCAATCTCACATTTTTTACTATTGGCAATGTGTCCACTACCTGCGTGCCACCTGCAACGAATACTGCAAGCGCTTCACCCCAAACTTCACTGACCAACTACTCTTAGATGGCACATACAAAATCTCGGACATCTACAAGACACTGCTCAGTGAGACGTCCCCCTCCCTGGCATCCTCATCAGCAGCCAACTGGGGAAAGGACTTTCCGGACGATGATCTGTTGCACAAACTGTTGCAAGGCTACAACAAAACGCTACAACTGACTCCGAACGAAATATGGAGGGAAACCCAGTTAAAAATTCTCCACCGGGCTCACATCCCTTTCCTTCGATCCTCTCAGGACCCAAGCAGCGCCGAGTGCCCTCTGTGCCGGCACCCCAGACCCTCCCTGACACACACCGTTTCTGGGCCTGCTCTTTCATTTCAACGTTTTGGGACCGAGTGTTGGCCTACATATTTGAAATCACTTTACTTAAGTTACCCAAGGACCCATTCCTCCTCATCTTCGGCTACTGGGACCCCTAGTTGCTCCGACGTTCGCAACGAGATGAACCACCCACCCCCACCTCTAATATTAGGGCTGCGCATCTTCACCGGTCTCACGATTCGATGCGATTACGATTATCAAGTCCACGATTCGATTCGATTCCGCGATGCATCACGATGCATCAAGATTACTGCGCACGGTTTTCATCTGTTCTTAAAAAAAATTCTCTGCATGTAGCAAACTGTAAACACAGCAGACAACTTAAAGAGCAGCTCCAGACTGACCCCGAACTACTACAAGAGATGGACAGAGACTGCAGACAATGATACTAGAGAGGATCAGAGACTGCGGACATTGTCCCCATAAAGTCCTACCAAACAACAATGTATGCCGTGTCATAAATTATGGTTTATGTATGTCTTATTGTCTTAGTGATTGATTCACATCAAAACTTCATTGATACCTTTTTTTGTATGATTTTTAGTTTTTCTCATTACTGCCCCACACATGCAATGCATGGCTGCATGTGTGTGGCAGTGATGAGCAAAAGCAAAAAAAAAAAAAAAAAAAAAAAAAAAGGGTATCAATTTTTAAATCAATGAAGTTGCGACGTTAATCAATCACTAAGACATACATAAACCAGTTTGCCATCAATTGCTGCCAGTGTGCCATCAATTGCTACCAGTGTGCCGCCAGTGTGCCATCAATTGCTGCCAGTGTGCCATCAATTGCTGCCAGTGTGCCATCAATTGCTGCCAGTGTGCCATCAATTGCTGCCAGTGTGCCATCAATTGCTGCCAGTGTGCCATCAATTGCTGCCAGTGTGCCATCAATTGCTGCCAGTGTGCCGCCAGTGTGCCATCAATTGCTGCCAGTGTGCCACCAATTGCTGCCAGTGTGCCACCAATTGTGCCATCAATTGCTGCCAGTGTGCCACCAATTGTGCCATCAATTGCTGCCAGTGTGCCATCAATTGCTGCCAGTGTGCCACCAATTGTGCCATCAATTGCTGCCAGTGTGCCATCAATTGCTGCCAGTGTGCCGCCAGTGTGCCATCAATTGCTGCCAGTGTGCCATCAATTGCTGCCAGTGTGCCATCAATTGTGCCATCAATTACTGCCAGTGTGCATCCCCCAAGTAAGTACCTGATGATAATGTCTGTCAGTGTTCTGCTGCCTGCAGTCCTCGGCCGTCTCGGGGCTTCTACAGCAGCCTGTGCAGTGTGCACAGTGTAAGGTGAGCCAAGGAGGAAGGCTCTCAAGAGTCGGGACCGGGGCATCACTTCAGGAATTGGGGACACTCGTTCCACGTGGTGACGGGCGGCTGGGAATGCCGTCAGTGGGGGGCGGGAAAGGAGGGAAGGCTAACACGCCCATGGCTTCTTCGGCCGAATCAGCGGGGGGGGGCGGCGGGAAACGAGGCGCTGCTTACACCCACGGCTTCTTCGGCAGCACCAGCGGGGGGCGGGAAAGAGGTGCGGCTAAAGCCCACAGCTTTTTTTTTTTTTTTTCGGCTGAAAAATCAGACTCGGGAGGGGGGGGGGTGGGGGGGAAGCGGCGCGCAAGTGACGTCATCAAAAAATCGATTAATGTAAGTCGTAGCATCGGAATCGCATCGTGAGTGGTCGAATCGCGATTCACCGATGCTACGATTAATTTCAACACCCCTATCTAATATCCCTTCGTATGCCTCCAAAGATTGGCCTCTGCTATGCCTACTCGTCGCACGAAGAGCCATTTTGAAAAATTGGACCTCCTCACGTCCCCCCTCTACTTCCCAAATTAAACGGGACATCCTTCTCCTCCTCTATAAGGAAAGAGCCACCAAGGACACTGCTAAGGAGCGTTTTCTTTCCATCTGGCAACCCTTCATGCAAGTGAACTTGTCCCAACAGGACTTGGAAACCTTCGAACATCACTCATTCTCATTCTCCAAATCCGCCCCTCCACCAACCCCAGCAGGAGTTGTCCCCGTAGTTACCCCCTCTACCACCTGGACTTGACTTTGTACCTCTGCCGCCACCACGCCCCCCCTCCTTGTGTACAAAATGGAACCAACTCTCTCGGTGCATCCCCCCCCCTCCTCCCCCAAGTTTCTCTATACCCCCCCATTATTGCCAGTTGACCGTTACGTGTACATTCCATATCAAATGGATCTCCCTGCTCTCAAAGACCCCCCCATTTCTGTAAGGATCCATCCGCACTCCTCCTTCCCTCTTCATCAGGGGGTCATTATTCAAAACCCCCCTATTTTAGTAGGGGGACGCAATACCCTTCAATGTTCACCGCCTTGTGGCGCATATTTGCTGTATTCTCTTTGTAAAGTACGTTGCAGGCGATGATCCTCGGTACAACTCTGTCTTTTTTATCCTTCTCTTATTGTTTATTGTTCCTCTCTTCGTTTGATATACTGTACATGTAACTCTTCTTTTTGGAAAATCTCAATAAATATTTTTTGAAAAAAAAAAACAATTTGCTGCTTCTTTGCTGAGAAAAAATATGAACCATCATAGATAAGGAAGGAGGTGCCAACATCCACATTGCAGGTATTTTATAGGCAAAGTTATATGCAAGTATTCTCTCCGATACACACAAAGTATATTTTAAAAATATCCAAAATTTGTTTACAAAATCCAAATTTATTGTATTTAACCGGTTAAGACCTGGACCAATATGCAGGTTAAGGAGCTTGCCCCTTTTTGCAATCCGGCACTGCAACGTTTTAACTGACAATTGCGCGGTTGTGCGACGTGGCTCCCAAACAAAATTGGCGTCCTTTTTTCCCGCAAATAGAGCTTTCTTTTGGCGGCATTTGATTACCTCTGAGTTTTTTATTTTTTGCGCTATAAACAAAAAATACTTTTTGCAATAATAAATATCCCCCAAATATATATATATATATATATATATATATATATATATATATAAACATTTTTTCCTCAGTTTAGGCCGATACGTATTCTTCTTCATATTTTTGGGCGCGGTTACGGAGCTTCACGACCCACGGCTGGGCTCTTAAAGGGGATGGAGATTATATATATATATATATATATATATATATATATATATATATATATATATATATATATATATATATATATATATATATATATATATATACGGAGACCGCGGTGGGCGACAGATTCAAAGCAACGTATACCATATATACTCGAGTATAAGCCGAGTTTTTCAGCACATTTTTTTGACCCCAAACTTGGCACACATGTAGCCCCAGGCAAGTGTGAAAAGTTTGTTGGCAGGGACCTATGGCTGGGGAGCACCGATTTTTCAAAGCCGGGCACCCCTTCCATAGAATCCCATGTTAAACAATAATTTTTCCGGTGAATTTGGGGACCCGGTATGGACCGGTCGTAGGTCCCCTGAGCCCGGAACTTGACATATATTTGCACAGTTCACCTCTACAAGTGCGCAAAGTTTGTGGTCTGGGGGACCTATGACTGGGGAACACTGATTTTTCAAAGCCGGGCACCCCTTCCATAGACTCCCATGTTAAATGTCAGTCTAGTCATGGGCACAGTGAGGCATGCAGATGGACACCCTGCTTTAGTAGCAATTTAAAAAGAATTTTGTTATGTTGTGTTTAAGTACACTATTATTAATTGTAGTGTATTTTTAGCGAAAATATTGATTTGATAAACATTTGTGCAAAAATCGCGCTTCCCTAAAAATCAATAGCACCTTTTTATTCTACTGGCCATGTGCTTTCAGAAATGGTATGGTATGGGGGGGGGGGGGGGGGTCTTTTACAGATTCAGAAAGCTGCAAGTGAAAAATGAAAACCTCCAGATTTTTAGAGAATTTTTTTGTGTACGTTCAATTTTCACCATTTTGCCAAAGGCACAATGTAAAAATTAAAACATTTTTGTTATTTATTAATTCCATACAAGTTAGGCTTTTATTAGGGATTTAGTAGGAATTTTGAAAAGTTTTTATCTGCCAACAATGGTTTTAGTGTATTCAGTAGAACATTCTTTTTATTCTAGAGGTCATATGCTTTAAGAAAATATATGGTTTTGGGGGTCTTTCACAAATCCTGAAAGCTGTAAGGGAAAAATTAAAACTTCTAGATCAAAATTTTTGCGTACGTTCGGTTTTCACCATTTTGCAAAAAGGCGCAACGTGAAAATGGCAAATGTTTGTTATCCATGAAATCAATACAGGTTAAGCTTTTATATTTAGTAGGAATTTTGTAAAATGTGCTGTGTATTTATCTGCCAATCATAATTTTAGTGGATTTGTAGTAAAAATATTGTTTTGATAAACATTTTCACAAATATCGTGGGACCTTAGAAATCGGTAGCACCTTCTTTTTACACTACTGGTCATGTGCTTTTAGAAAATATATGGTTTGGGGGGGGGGGGGTCTTTTACAAACTTTGAAAGCTATAAGTGAAAAATAAAAAAGCAAAGGAAAAATAAAAAATAAATGGTTTGGCCACCTGAAGGTAAAAATGGAGCACAGGGCCTGGCAGAGAAAGGGTTAAAGTGGAGCTCCACCCTAAAAATTAACAGCTTGCATTTAATGTAAAAAATTACATTTTTTTTTTTACTAACCTCTATCTGGCTGTTACAAAGTACACTTCGTAATCTGCCTGGTTCATAGTCCTAGGTGGTTAAACTTCCTGTCCTAAGACCCCATTGCCTCCTGGGAAATTATGACATTTGTTTCTAAGAAATCTCTGGGAATGTGCCTAAAAAAAAAAAAAAATGCCCAGCATGCACCTCTCCCTGAAAACCAGGAAGAAAAAGGAACTGGGCTTCACATGCTCACACATATGATGGATACCGCCACAACATGAGCTGGAGGATATAAGGCAAGTGTTTGCAATAATTTCTGGAACGATTGGGGAGCTAATATGTTATAGGGACTATTTAATGTGGTTAATTTTAGCTTACAAAAAAAACAAAAAACAAATGTAATTATGCCCGGAACCCCGCTTTAAGGCCTCTTATGCACAGGGCTTTTTTTTTAAACTCTCTTAGAAGCCAGCAGCGTTTTGCAGAAAAAAAAGCCTGACACCTGTAAAAGTGTTTAAAGTGTGTTTACAGGTATCAAACACTTGGGCATTAATTAAATTGGCCAGAATAAATCATTTCTCCTGGCCACTGAAATAAAACAACGCTCAAGTGCTAAATACACACAAGCGTTTTTACAGCATTTTAGCGTTAAAAATAGCGCTCTTAAAGCGCACATAAAACGCTCTCCATGCATCTCAATGGACCTTTTCACACAGAGTTCTGCAAGCAGCATCTTTGGAGCAGCTTTTGAGCGCTGAATAAAACGCTCCAAAAACGCCCCTCTCCATTGAAATGAATTGAAAGCGCTGTAAAAACGCCTTACCCTTTTACACTGAGGCGTTGAACTGGCGGGGCGTTGAGAAAAGTCCTGCAAGCAGCATCTTTGGAGCAGCTTTTGAGCGCTGAAAAAAAAAAGCTCCAAAAACGCCCCTTTCCATTGAAATGCGCTGTAAAAACGCCTTACCCTTTCACACTGAGGCACTGCAAAAACGCCCTAAAACGTTAGGGTCTTATTGGTGCTTTACCAACACATTGGGATTGCAGATAAGGCTTTGCTCGAATAACGCTGTAATAACGCTCGAAAAACGCCCCAGTGTGAAAAGGGCCTAAGTGTTTTTTCACCCCAAAGTCTGCTTCTCCAGGACGCACTTGGCAGAGGACTTTATCCCTGCCTCTAAAAGTATTTTTGAGCATGGACACAAAGACCAACATGCAGGGGAGTTGAGGTATGAGGTCTAAGCATGCTATATCATAATCCTACTATCTTCTTTTACCAAAAACGATACTGAATCACTGTCACAGGCAAAAGAGTATCTAAAAAGGTGGCATTTTTTTTATCCGATGCACAATTCGAACAAAACTACTGAATACACAAATAACTGTATAGCCACGATTTTCTGCTTGATTTCAAAAACCAAACTAATTTGATCGGCCCAGAAAGAAAATTATTAACTGTTAAACAGGAATAGAGCAGACATCTTCCAATGGGGGACACTAGTTCTGGTAACAACCACTTTGGAGGGATTTCTTCTCACTTCCGGTTATGGGACAGAAATAGGATAAACCTGACAGGGGATTAAAACCCTGCTCTATAGAAACCAAAGTTTGGCCTTTGTTTCTACGTGGAGTACTTCCTGAGTCTATAGCAACCTCCTCCTCCTCTCATACACCCCCATCATTCCCTAATAAATCGCTCATCAATGCTAACAGCGCCTTCCTCTTTCCAGGGACCCATAATGAGAGCAAGTCATATGTAGTGCTAGAACACTAGATTCAGTAAATGTCCTGCTGTCTGGTCACCTTACAGACCTACCACCATCACTGACTGTTCTCCCACCGTGACATTCACCACTAACCTCCACATGTACTGTCCGCCTCCGAAAACAACAGCACCCGTCTACACAGTATGACAGCGGCCACGTGACGCGCCTTTCTCTCTTCTCATTGGTTGATTGTACAGGAGCGCGGCCGTGGTTAGCCATCTACTTCCTGGGTCAGAGGGAAGCGAGCCAGCTGAGGTGACATTAAACATGGCAGCCTCCTGGATTGCGCTGGGTCGTGTTTATGTCAGGGGGGTCGCGGGGAAAGGACTGAATGGGGGCACACTGGGCTGTGCGGCCCGCGGCTCGGAGTGTATGAAGACACAAAGCTGGAGACATCTCAGCGCTCTGCAGTCCCAGACCGGAGAGAAGGTCACCCACACCGGACAGGTCATGTCATGTTCTTTTATGATGATACCTGTGTGACTGCAATTATCTATTACTGTGCATGACACAAGCACTGCACCTAATACGTGGCTTACATAGTACGGGGAAGTATAGCTGATGTTTGGTCACACATTTTGTGCTGTACGTGGAAAATAGGGGGTTAATGCTGAAGCAGAACACTAAATAAACATCTAAGTACTGTGATGAAATATATTACAGCTGCAGGATTTATACTGACCATCCAGTCCTGAGATCCACACAGCCCTGGCTGGTAGGACAGTGACACTAAGCTTGTTTCAGATGCACACTAGTGTATTGCATATTAGTGTAAACATGCAAAAAATGGGTGCTATTCATTGTTAAAGTGATACTAAACTTAAAGCGGATTTCCACCCTAAACTGCTTTAAGCCCTCCTCACCCCCTTACATGTCACATTTGGCATGTCATGTTTTTGGGGAGGAGTGGGACTTCCTATCCCACTTCCTCCTTCTGCCCAGGGAACGCCTCTGTGACTTCTCTTGGCGCCTTAGGCGGCCCCTCCCTTTAGGCCAGTGGTTCTTAACCTGGGGGTCGAATTACGATTTGGCAGGGGTCACCAAACCCTGGGCTGTTCCTAAAGCGCGCACCACTCTCCCAGCCTTTTTACAGCCGCCCACTAAGCCTATTTGCAGTTGACCAGTTCACGGCATGGATGGGGGTGGAGACTAAAGGTCAGCTGATTGGTGAGAAATGTGAAGTGGGAGGGGTTGGAGGAGACCCTATCTCCTGATTTCAGCATAGGGGTCACTGCTGCGAGACACCACAAGGCCAGAGACACAGTAAGTTACATTGCTTGTGATTATATTTGGCATTAAAAGTCCTAACTACAGTTCTCAGATCAGCAGATTTGATCAAGAACACCTAAATGGGATGATCAGAACTCCCCCAGAACTGCTACTCTTCCCATTCCACCCACCCCCTCAACAAGGAATACAAGAAAGAATAACAATAGAGAATAGAGGGGGAGGGACAAAGGGAGAGAAAGAACAAGAAAGACAGAGAGAGGGATGGGGGGAAAAGCAAGAAATTAGGATAGAGTGATAAAAGGCAAAGAAAGAAGAACAAAGAGAAATAATGGTACATCCTAAAATGTGTAGTGGAAGGGACTCAGGGAGCGCTAAATGTCCGTTGCCTTGGGTGCTGACAACCCACGCTACGAAAATAATTTTTCTGTTAGGGCTCCCCACAAATTGAGAAATTCGATCAAGGGGTCACGGCACTAGTTGGTTGAGAACTACTGCTTTAGGCGATCTCCAGGGACAGGTCGCAGAGATCGCCTGTCCATTCATAGAGCGCATGCGCAGTGAGTGCCCGGCCATTTAGCTGAAAGCTGTCACAGCCGGGTGCCCACACTATGAATGGAGATGCTGGCCGGAGAGGTGTGGAGCTCCAGGCGGCCGCGTCGCTGGACCGTGGAGCAGGTAAGTGTCTGTTTATTAAAAGTCAGCAGCTACAATTTTTGTAGCTGCTGACTTTTGATAAACACTAAAAGGCGGGAACTCCCCTTTTAAAGTGATATTAAAGGTTCCATTTTTTTTTTTTGTGAGATGTGAAAAAAGTGCAGCGCCAATTAAACCGAGGTATCCCACGGTAGGAATGCCCAACACAAATAAGTGATGAATCTAAATAAATAAAAAAACGGTTATGTGGGAGTGTCAGTCCCCACCGGAAAAAAAAAAAAAAAAAAAACTATTCACAATAGGTAATATATACCAAAATAACAATATTGTCAATATTACAAGCAATGTGCAAACCTAATAGTGAAAATGGACTACTCCAGTGTTAAATTGTGAATAACCATAATCTACTAAACAGTCCAAATACAAAAATAGATGTATATAAATATATACATATATCTGAAATAATAATATTGTCCTCTATTGGATAACACTACAGCATCTGAGGGTTGTATGTATCTTATTCCAATTGGAACCGGAAGGGGACTCTTAGTGCTGGTCAGTATCATACACTTCTTCTAAAACTCCACATTCCTGTAAGACTCCACATTCCTGTATAGCAGGTGTAAGGTAAAATTGGAATGGCTACGCTTACCGACTGCTGTAGACCCACAACTCACCATACGGTGGGGGGTCCCTTGAGCTTGAATGGGCTGGATACCCGGTCACTGTACCAGTGCAGATCTTCCTGTGGATGATCCAGGGGTCGCCAGGGTGTTCAATAAAGATGAATCCTCCAAATGAATCCTCGCAAGGAAACAGCCAAAGTTTTCAATATAGTTGAATCCTCATACCAGGTTGATCCAAACAGGAAATGGGAGATAAAAAAGGAGAAAATCGTCTCCTCATAGTGTAAAAATTATTTTTTTTTCCCCAATAACAAACGTCAAACAGTTTAGTTTTGCACAGAGGGTCCCACGGCAGCTCTCGCGGCTCTACCCTGCATTAAATAACCCCCTCTGGGAAACTCTCTCCCGAGGGGGTTATCTTGCGGGCGTGCTCCTGTGTCATACACCTGCCCCCGCGGCCGTGTCATTGGATTTGATTGACAGCAGCGGGAGCCAATGGTTGTGCTGCTATCAATCTATCCAATGAAGAGCCGAGAAGCCTTGGAGAAAATAACGTGCAATCGCGCCCATGGAAATTCGGGGTTAAGGTAAGTAAAATAGGGGCTCTGGGGGGCCGGACACTGCAAGGTGTTTTTTTGCCTTAGTGCATATGGTCCATTAAGGTGAAAAACCATATGGGTTTACAACCCCTTTAAAGAAGTATAGCCAAAGCTATTGTGGCTGTACTGCTCATATAGATCACAGAAGTGCTGTTCATTCTGCACTCCTATGATCTACTGTCGACTGATGTCACAGAGCCGCTCCAGGCTCTGAAAAGACCCCATGATATGCCCAGATCTGCTGAGAGCCTGAGCCAACCCCTCCACATCCTAGCACTCCAGTGAGGCAGAGAGGTGGAGACAGTCCTCGGAGTGTTCAGAGTCTATACTTCTCTTCTAAAGCGTAACTCAACCAAAGAGGGGAAGTTCTGCTTTTAGTCCTACCCCCCCCCCCCCCGCCTGCTCTGGCATATTTGGTATATCATTTTAGGAGGGGAGAGTGGTTACCAAGTTTTGACATCCCCCCCCTGCAGTCTTCTGGGATACACTGTAGGTCCCAGAAGACTGTGGGACCATTCATAAAGCAGTAGGGCTAAAACAGTAGAAGCTAAAAGCAGCATAGCTGGCTGCCCATTGTTGGATGACTTTGGCTGGCAAGGGATGTAATCAGGGCATTGCTGGAAGGTGGAGGTGAGAATGCTGGAAGGGTTAGTTTCGCTTTAACGACACACCAAAAGCGTCAAGCAAGACGCGTGGTGAACGAAGGTTAAAAAGGTGCCAGGTTTTCACATGTAGGGTAGCCCATTGAAACTAATTGGAGTTGACTTTGTGACCCCTGATGTTAGTGGGGGCTTAAAGGGTCACTAAAGGAAAACATATTTTTTTTTTCTGAATGGACTGTTTACAGGGTATAGAAATATAAAAGTTTCCTGATGTACCTGCAGTTTAGTTTCACTTTTAAACTGGTTTCATGTTTCTGTGATGTAAAGAGACACACAGAACAAAAACAAACAAATACAGGGCAGTGTTTTGTTTTTAAAATTAATCTGATTGGTTCTGAGGAGTTTTAGACACACAGTAATGACAGCTTGGACCACAGTGAAAAGCTGCAATGAGATTTTTCATAAGGAGCCAGACAAGCAGGAAGTGTGGTGATCAGAGCAGAATTACAGCAACTTCAAAGCAAAAAACGCATGAAGAAATCGATGTAAGTGAATGTAGCCGTCTTAATGCACACTACTGCAGTCGCTCCGACTTGAAAAAAGGTTCATGTACTACTTCAATCCGACTTCTAGGCGACTTGTACCCATTGATTTCAATGGAAGTCGCCTCCAAGTCGGATCCCCGTTCATAGTAAGGCAACTTTACAGGAAGTCGCCCAGTGTGAACCGGCTTTAAGGCAAACCCCTCCCTCCCACCGAGCTAGTATTTGGTATGAATCATGAGGGGGAACTCCACGCCAAATTTTAAATAAAAAAAACGGAAGCCTTTGACCTTACATTAATTTTGACTTAAAGGGTCACTAAAGGAAAAAAAATTTTTTTTGCTGAAATGACTGTTTACAGGGTATAGAGACATAAAAGTTAACTGATTCCTTTTCAAAATGATTAAAAATAGATAAAAATCAATCATATAATGTGCCTGCAGGTTAGTTTCACTTTTGAACTGGCTTCATGTTTCTGTGAAGTAGAAATAGACACACAGAACAAAAACAAACAAATCCAGGGCAGTGTTTTGTTTTTAAAATGAATCTGATTGGTTCTGGGAAGTTTTAGACACACAGTAATGACAGCTTAGACCACAGTGAGAAAGCTCCCAGTACTGTGGTTATAAGGAAACAGACAAGCAGGAAGTGTGGAGATCAGAGCAGGATTACAGCAACTTCAAAGCAAAAACGAATAAGGACATGAAACCAGGACTGCAGTAAGGTAAAGGAAGCTATTTAGCCAAAAAAAATAAAAAATCTTTAGTGATCCTTTAAGCCCCATACACACCATCACATTTTCTGCAGATTTTTGTCTTCAGATTTACCAAAACCATGTAATATGAGGTCAAACCTTAAGAATTTCAATTTGGATGCAATCAGGCAGGCCCTCTACTACATGGTTTTGGTAAATCTGAAGACAAAAATCTGATGGTGTGTATGAGGCTTCAACCGCCTTTTTTTACCTGGGTACACCTTTAACTACTTCAACACTGGGCACTTTCTGCACAGGCCAATTTTCAGCTTTCAACGCTGCCGCACTTTGAATTACAATTGCGAGATCATGCAACACTGTACCTCTATGACATTTTTTATCATTTTTTTGAGACCGCTTTCTTTTGGTGGTATTTAAAGGGGTTGGAAAGGAAATTATTTTTATTTTTTTCCCCTAAATAGCTTCCTTTACCTTAGTGCAGTCCTCCTTCACTTACCTCATCCTTTGATTTTGCTTTTAAATGTCCTTATTTCTTCTGAGAAATGCTCACTTCCTGTTCTGTCTGTAACTCACCACTGTAATGCAAGGCTTTCTCCCTGGTGTGGAGAAAGCCTCTTGAGGGGGGAGGGGGCGAGCAGGCAAGTCAGGACACTCTACTTTGCAGGTAGTGAAAGGAGCTATGTGTTAGTGGGCATCCTGACACTCCTGCTCGCCCCCTCAAGAGGCTTTCTCCACACCAGGAAGAAAGCCTCGCATTACGGTGGTGAGTTACAGACAGAAGAACAGGAAGTGAGGATTTCTCAGAAGAAATAAGCAAAATCAAAGGATGAGGTAAGTAAAGGAGGACTGCACTAAGGTAAAGGAAGCTATTTAAGGAGAAAAAAAAATCCTTTACAATCCTTTTAATCATCACTGGGTTTTGTATTTTTTGCTAAACAAACGAAAAAAGACTGAACATTTTGAAGAAAAAACGTTTTCTTCGTTTCTGTTTTACAGTTTTGCAAATAAGGAATTTTTCCCCTTCACTTATTGGGCTACACTGATAATCTGTGCCCTAATTTTCTGTGTAATGGGGCGATTCACACTGGTGCGATGCCAGACATCGCATGTGATTCATACTGCATTGCTGTGCCGATCACATGCGATGTCTGTGCGATGCAAGTTTAGCCTAGTTTAGCCATACAAACACTATGACTGAATTTGCATCACATTTGGACCAAACGCGTGCAGGAACCCCCCCACCCCCCTTTTTTTTTTGTCTGCACCAGAATCGGATCACACCCATGCAATCCTGTTCCTGCCCAAATTCATAGTTCGCATTGCGATCTGGGGGTGTCATTAACTTTGTATTGAGACCCCCAACGCGGTACAGAGGACAGTGTGAACCGCTGGCGATTCAGGTGCGATGTGGGAACCCACACTGGATTTGCAGGGTTTCCCGCATCGCACCAGTGTGAACCAAGCCTAAATGTCCCCTTTCATTCTTGCCGATTACCGACTCTCCTCCACTGCGCGGCCCAGGGGGTGCACGGGGGGCATGCTTCTGTCTGGGAGGACATCCATGGATTCCTTTGCAGAACAAGAGAGCCGCGCTGTAGCCATCTTTTAGCTATAGTTCGGGTCTAAGGTGGTTAACCACTTCAGCGCCGGAAGGTTTTTTCCCCTTTACTACAAAGCCAATTTTTGCAATACAGCACTGTGTTGCTTTAACTGACTATTGTGTGATGTTGTACCCAAATAAAATTGATGTCCTTTTTTTCCCACAAATAAAGCTTTCTTTTGGTGGTATTTGATCTAGGGCTGCAATTAACGATTATTTTCATAATCGATTAGTTGGCCGATTATTGTTTCGATTAATCGGATAATAGCCTAAAAAAAAAAAATTGGGCCAATTTTTTGTTGGGCAGATTACAAAATACAAATTGCTTCAAAAACGCATTACATGCTTTTCTGCAGCTTCTCCATTGAATTATATTGAACCAAAAAAATAAAAAAATAGCACCGCTTTGCGTTAAAAAGTCCTTGCCCTTTGCAAATACGCAGCAGCTGAAAAAAAAATCATGGATGTGAATGTGTCCCACAGGAAAACATGTAAATGAACTGTAGTGTTTCTGCAAAAAGCACCAAAAAACAGAGGTGCGACCCAGGCCTGAGATGTTTAGAAACATAATGGGGTTAAAAAACAAAAATAAGTACAAAAAGAGAAAATAATCGCTACTGTAGGGGGTTAATTTTTTTACATTGGGACAGTGAAAGTAATATTTACAGTAGCGATTTGCTTTTTTGTACTATAAAGGGCTAATTTTAGTTTCTTTAACCCCATTGTGTTACTGGCCGAGTAATCGATTATGAAAATTGTAATCGATTCATTTCATAATCGATTAGTTGTTTGGGCCCTGATTTTATCACCTCCTGTAGTCGTTATTTTTTATTTTTTTTACTTTCTGCTATAAAACCTACTCGGTAGGGTTGTCCCGATACTAGTACTTGGGAGTCAGGGATGATCGGTGCGGCGGGGGGAGTTGCATGCACTGACCTGCCTGTATACATTTCAATAACGCCTGGCAGCTTCTCCCAGGACCCCCCTTTTCAGCTGCTTTAGTGAAAGTTATACAGCGTTGATCGGTGCTTGTAACTCCCCCCCCAAAGCCGCACCGACCACCGCTAATCCTACCTTTTCCGAGTGAGCAGAGTCTGATTACTGACTATGTCCATTCACATAACTGAAATTTATGATGCTTCAGTTTATGAATGGAGAGGAACCCGTTCATTCATTTTAGCTGAGGCTGCAGAGAAAGGGATTGGTTAATCTGTGTCCTTAGTCCCTTTCTCTGTGTCAAAGAGGAGATGTCACTGGTCTGTTGAGACCCCTAAAATCTCACCAAAGCCCCCCAATAGAGCTGAAAAAAAATTACACAAAAAAAAAATCTATTGTAAAAAATAATAAAAATGTAAATAAAAAACACACTGGCACGAGTACTTAAAAAAAAAAAAATATCGGTACTTGTACTCGGTCTTAAAGTGGTGTTGGGACAACCCTACTACCCAGTAAAAAAATAAAAAATCCCAATGAGCTGATTGGTTTGCGCAAAAGTTGTCTACAAATTATGGGATAACTTTTATGGCTTTTTTTTTTTCGGGACTGCAACATTGCAGTGGACAAACTGACAAATTTGACGCTTTTGTTTTGGGAACCAGTGACATTATTACAGTGATCAGTGCTAAACAAAAAAAAAAGTTTACTTCCACTTTAAAACAGGTTTATATGAAAGCAGCCAGAGAAAAACATTTTCTTTGAGGACAATATAAAAAGGTTTAAAAACCTTAGGTGTGAGCTATAATGCTATATGGGTTTGTTTAGTATTCTCTTTTATATCTATCCTGTAAATATAATAATTATATTATCAGTATTACAGGTTTAAAGAACACTTAAATGGTTTTCAATAAATATTCTTTTTTTTTTTTTTTTTTCAGGTATATGATGAAAATGACTACAGGAAAGTAAGATTTCTTGGGAAACAGAAAGAGGTAAGGAAACCTTAAAGCAGAACTTCGGGATCGGCAAAAAAATCCCTCATTAATTAGTACACCCTCCTACACAAAATGGTTATTACATTTGTGAAATTCCTTACCATTGAAGAGAAAAGTCTAATTGAATTTTCGGGAAGTGCCCTCTCTAATTCACAAAAAATGCAGCATGTATTCTGCCAAGGAGGAGCTGTTACATCTCCCTCTCTTCACTATAATGAAGCTACACTTCCCATCATGCTTTGAGAATTGCAGTGCGTGTGGGAGGGTACACCTAGGTGTGTACATTTTAAATGTGAACAAGCCCACTTCAACATAAATCGCACCCTTTTATTCTGCAGCCACACTGCTCAGAAACACACAGCAGGATAGGTAGGTTACAGCCTTATAAATGCAAAGCGTGTTTGTCCCCACCCCCCTCCCGCCACAACAGGAGATAAACATATTGTCCTTGCTTTATGTAATCATTACCGAACTGTAGACACCTGCCCATAATTTGTATATTTTACCCACTGTACCCTGCTGTATTTCAGTATTATAAATATTCCTCCTGCTGCAGCTGTGAGCTCTTTCTAACAGCAATTGGTGCTTGTATGGTCTATATGAGCACATCCCTAACCGCAACACAGAAAGAAAGAGCCGGGCCATGCTGCTTTACATCAGCATGTGGCACAAGTATATGTCGGCATGAGAACAGAAACAAAAAAAAGTTCAACGCCAACTTACTGAATAATAAGGGAACCCTCTAATATATGAAAATCTTAATACATTTTGAATATTGCCATAATACTGGTCTCTGTGATATGTAATGTCGCATATAATGCACATCCAACTGAAAATAAGACATACAAAATTACTGCAAACTGTGCAGGGATGGTGGAAACCTCTCCTACAGATATTTGGCAGTGGACGGTGTCATTAAAGCACTGAACAAAGTCCACTGCTCATCAGTGCAGCTTATCTGTGCCCATCAATGCGTTCTCATAAGTGCAGCAGGGATCGTTGGGAGACACCAGTCAGATGACAGCGTGGGGATCTCCCGCTCTGACAGATCTTGTATGTGAAATGCCGGTCGCCCTAAAGTCCCGCCCTGCCATCATTGGACCATTGTGCTGGTCCAGGAGGCGGGACTTTGCAGCGTCCGGCATTTTGCATATGAACTGTCATCTGGCTGGCATGTCCTAATGATCCCTATTGCACTGACAGTTGAATGACGGGCAGAGAATAGTGAGTGCTGGCAGGGAGCAGAGTAGGCGGACACCACCTCCATGGGCGGTACAGACCCCCTCCACCCACTACAGCAAGTAGGGATGGAATTACATGTCCCTGCTTGGTGGAGAGAACTACAAATGGGCTGTCCCAAGACTGGTGGCTGGATGTACAGGAGGAATAGCAGCCACCGGTCTTACAAACAGGAAATCACCGGGCAGTAATGGTTTTACTTCAAAATCATCAGGCTATTGCAGATGAACTTCAGGTCTCAGAAGAAGATGGATGGCAAAGAGTCTTTAACCACTTGCTTACTGGGCACATAAACCCCCTTCGTGCCCAGGCGAAATTTCAGCTTCCGGCACTGAGTCGCTTTAACTGACATTTGCGCGGTCGTGCGACATGGCTCCCAAACAAAATTAATGTTGTTTTTTCCCCACAAATGGAGCTTTCTTTTGGTGGTATTTGATCACCTCTGCGGTTTTTATTTTTTGCGCTATAAACAAAAAAAGAGCGACAATTTAAAAAAATATATATATTTTTTACTTGTTGCGGTAATAAATATCCCATTTTTTTTTTTAGAAAAAAAAACATTTTTTTTTTCTGAGTTAAGGCCGATACGTATTTTTCTACATATTTTTGTAAAAAAAAAAAAATCGCAAAAAGCGACTGGTTTGCGCAAAAGTTAAAGCGCCTACAAAATGGGGAACAGAATTATGATTTTTTTTTTTGTATTTTTTTTTTTACTAGTAATGCGTTTTTTTTTTTTTATTGGGACTGCGATATTGCCGCATTGACATATCGGACACTTTTGACACAAATTTGGGACCATTCACATTTATACAGCGATCAGTGCTATAAAAATGCACGAATTACTGTATAAATGTGACTGGCAGTGTAAGGGTTAACACTAGGGGGTGAGGAAGGGGTTAAATGTGTATCCTGGGTGTGTTCTAACTGTGTGGGGGGAGGGGGGTGACTGGGGGAGGTGACCGATGCTGTGTCTCTATGTACAAGGGAAACAGCATCTGTCTCCTCTCCCTGACAGCATGTGGAGCTCTGTGTTTACACGCAGAGCTCCATGTCCCTGCTGTCATCTTCATGTTTTCCCGCCGATCGCATTTACCCGACTGACATCGCGGCCGCCAGGTACATGCATCGGATCCTCAGCGATGCAGCGGGACAGTGTTTACCCGCTGTAATGCACTATAAATGACGTCCAGTTGGCGCCTCAGGTCCGCGCTGTTGACGTCTTTTGTCAATAGCGCGGGTCTGAAGTGGTTAAAGTTTGGAGATCAGCAACAAGGACATAGAAAAAAGGTTTTTGCTCAGAATTCTCCATTGAAGTTTTATAGTGTACATCATGACACATGCTTTTTTTTAGCAGTTTTTTTTAGTTACCCTTGTGTGGTTTAGTTAACCCCTTCATTACAAAGGTTAAACAAATCCTAAAGGGGTTGTAAAGGTTTGTTTGTTTATTTTAAATAACAAACAAGTAATACTTGCCTCCACTGTGCAGCTCGTTTTGCACATAGTGGCCCCGATCCTCGTCTTTTGGAGTCCCTCAGTGGCTGTCTCGGCTCCTCCCTGCAAGAGCTAACCCTCTTTTGGGAAGCGCTCCCCCGAGGGGGTTAGCTTGCGGGCACGCTCTTGTAATGCGCCAAGCTTCTACAGAGAGACTTTTTCATTGTTCGTTTAGGCAGCTAAAAGAAATTCAAACATAGCTGTAACAGTCACCACCGTTTACGATCTTCTATCAACCCAAGACCGTTTATCCGACTGTCGGACAATCCATGTAGACACGATCCATTCCATTCCCCAGAATTAACACGAGACACAAGCTCTGTTCTTTCTGGTTTCAAATGTATGAACGCTTTAATGGGTAGCTCTTAGCTTTATATACAGTACAGGCATATTACAGGGATAATGAAACTCTCCACCCCCCTCATCACACAATGGGGGTGCTTCAATACACCTTCAGATGGGCTAATTACTAATCATTATCTAGACATTTCGGCACCGTTCTGACATAATTAACATAACCTAATTACTACACCTGAGAAGTCACATTCCACACCTATTATCAATACTATCTTCACACAATTAAAAGGTCTGTAGAGCAGACCTAATTAACACAGTGAAATATCTAGGAGCAGACTCAATTAACACCTTAAAAGTCTGTTACACAGAGGAATGAGTCACTATTGACCGGTAGGGCCAGAATAAGCCAACAACTTGTAATATCTCAAGATATCCTGCAAACATGAATTACCATTAATGTCCCATCTCATGTAATTTATGATATAATTTCTCAGTCACCCTATGCCCCTATCGGACATAGGGTGACCTAAGAGTCATTGG